>CM074497.1:4060522-4660522 GCA_037389245.1 Oryzias sinensis
CTTATATACATATATATACATCTTTTATATATATATAAAAGATGATAGACCACGTCTATCATCTTTTCTAGTCAGACATTAAATTTGTAGAATATTTTCTAAAATGCAGATCTAGGATTAACCACATTGTTTTTCCTAAGAAAAAATTGTTCCAAACACATCTTTCCTTTGTCTTTTTTGTGTACTTTGGAATAAACTGGTTTTGATGTCATTTTTCTACAAGAGGTTTGTTTTTAGCACTTATGCGTGTTTATAGTTTCTCTATGTAGCCTTGATTTGCTTCAGAGTAAAGTGACAACCCTGAAAGGAATTTCAAAATAAAGCAGCATTCCAAAGATATCTTGGTAAATTTTGAAGAACATTTTTGCTTCTCCGTGTCCCTTTGTGCAATTTCATTAAATTAGTTGCCTCCATCTTTTGTGAAATTGCACCAACAACTCTTTTCACACACGAGTAGTTATTATTGTTTACTTCAAAGTGGAGAGTAGGCTGTTCATGCTATTTAGTGGTTTATCTAAAACATGACAATACTTACCGGTAAACCATTGATTCCCGTAACCATGACAACCGAGCTCTGAATCATCGACGATAACAAATTTATGCAGCAGCCCTGACTTGCAAAAAAAACCTCATATCACATACTCTGAAGCATGTGTAATGTGCTTACACGCTTACCACACATTTGTTTACTGCTCACGGGAAAACATATTTGTAGATGTGGCCCCTGCTTCGCAACAGGAAATACACAACCAAACATTCCTTCAGTCATGACTGAACCAGGTCCACAAGAAAGTCAGGAAGATTTTGTTTGCTAAAAACCAGAGCACCTAGTTATTTTTGAGGACATTACCTGGAAACTTGTTGAAATGGAACAAACTATTTTTGACCTATTTTTAAAAGGGCGCATGCAGGATGAGCTGTGAGATGGATTTCAGTGGGATTCTGGAATTACTACAAATGATAGATTTGTCTGACTAATGTCAGAAAGTAAGTTATTTGTTTTTTCTCATATTATCCAGAAAATTTGCACAAAAATAATCTTGATTACAACATCACAACAAATTAAACCTAATATCCTACATTTACGTTGCGATTTTTAATCCCATTGATACCTAAAAGTGATTGTAAAAATAGTAATAAAATGATTTTGATTAAGAAAATATATTCAGTTCAGGCATTTAAAAGGCAATTCCCTTTTCCTCTTCCTTGTTGCCTTTTCAAATCCTATTTGCAATTGGATTTGCCTAATGGTTTACCCATTCTGTTTCCATGAGCTGTGTGACACTTTGGGCCTTGAGACCTGAATGCCAGCCTAAACAATGGTCAGGAGCTTCTTAATTTAAACAGCTCTAATGTATAAGAGCTATTATATGTGTGTCTGATTTCAAGGGCATTCTTTCACAGTTACTGCTTTCAAATGAGAAAAATCTCAAAAACATTATTTACTAAAGCATTAGAATATTAAAAAAGGATCTTACTTCCACTGTAAATGTGTCCAAAATTGTGTCTGATCTGAAGAAATTGTATGACGTCGATAAACAGCAGCTTCAGAACTTTTAGTCGAATTTTCAGCTAGTTAGGCCCGTGAATTGGCGGATCATCCAAAGTATATATTGTGGTAGATGCTTCGAATATTTACCATTCATTGTATGGGACTGAGTGACCCCTCCCCCCTTTGCGTTCCAAACAAGACCCACCAGCTCCAAGAAGCCAAAATTCCACATAAACATTCTTGGTCTACTACCGGTGCTTGTTTTTAACACCTTCTTGCTAACCCTATTTTTTCTTAATGAGTCAATATTTCTATGGCAACTACTGTCGCTAATTATGAGTAAGCTTGTTCAAATTCTGCACCCCTTCCACTGAAAGCGGCTTAGGAGAATCTGTCAAACGCCAGTGGGCACCACATGCTTTTACTGAGGGATCTGATTGGTCAGTTTATAACTTGAATAACTTGCTATAAGTATATAATTTAAAATTAAATTATATTTAAAAAAATTTAAACTTCGAAAAATGTATCAGACCAAGAATGGTTATTCTGACAAATTGAATGACTTAATAATAGCTGTTTATTTCTCAATAGAAGTCTATGGGATTTTGTTTTTTTGGAGTCAGTGGGTACCTTCTGTTTGGAATGCGATGGGGGAGAAGTCACTCAATCCAGTTTTCTATATACAGTCAATGACTCAGACCAATCCCCTGCTTACTGGCGTCTGGCCCCAACATGCCAGTGTCAATTCAGTTGACACTGGTAAGTCATTGTCACACTCACTTCAGTTCTCATATACAGTCAATTGTATCTTCATAATTATCAGGAATCAGCTGATTGATTTTAAGATTTGAGTTTGTTAAAAGTTTATTTTTTAGTTTCATATTATCCAGCACTACTGACTAATAAATAGTCATATTACTAAGCAATCCAATCTAAATGCTGTTTGCACGCAAAAAGCTGAAGTGACTTGTTCAGTTTGGTTTTCACGGCTGAAGGCGCAAAGTGTCACACTATAGTTAAATAGTACAAATGCAGAGAGAGAAGCCGAAAGTACAGCTAGGCAAAATGAAAAGGAAACAGGAAGGGGGAATAACCGTTATGAATGCATTAAATTTCATATGCATTCCCTTATGAAAATGAATAGAAATTTGCATATTTTTTTAGCACATCTTCAAACGTTTGTTTTTTTACCAAACATTCAAAGTGTTCAAAAGTTATTTTTGCAATTATGCTTCATTACATATATAAATAAATAGTGTATTTTTTATTTTAAAAAAGTCCAATTTTCAATTCAAAGTTAATGATCAAACTACTTCACAGTTTCAAAGATGCTTTTGTGCTTTAAAACAACAAGCACACTTGAAATACTTGATGTCTTTCCTACTCTCCCTGTTCAGAACATCAGAGGCAAACACGAGTTTAACAGAAAGCCGTGTAATTTTTGCTTTCTGTCCTTTTAGATTAGCATCCTCAGATCTGCTGCTCACCATCGAAATGCCAGAAAACCCAGTGACAGACTCGAGCGCCACATGGTGTGTGTGAACCGAGGAGACAAATGAATTTATCAAAGTCAATCGAAAGCCATCTTAAGGGAGCAGCAGCAGCAAAATACCTCCATTTAAGTGTTCCTGGCACACTTTCAGTTATGCAACCCTCTTGTTCCCTCCCGAGAATACTGTTCACATAACAGAGTTGTTAGGAACACGCTAAATCAACATTTCATTTGGAAATGTGAAAAAGAGAAGTCATAGTGAGGCTGGTGATAGCCTGAGGCGTCTCTTTGATGCTTGAAAAAAGGTTTTTCTGTCTGTGTTTGATGTGAGGGATGCCTCCTTACAGGAATCCAAACTGAACAGAGCCGAGTCAGTTTCTGTGGATCTCCACTCTCACCTCCATGTGGCACAGAAAGAGGCTCAATATTTAGAATAACGAAGTGGGTGCTTGTTCTGTGGGCTTGGCAGCAGGACGACTGACACCTCTGACTGTCAGTCACTTGCTTCTGAGTTGCTATGGAAACAACCTTGTTGCTTCACTCCGAGGCTAATTCTGTAGAGGAGAAAACGCTTGTAGAAAGGAAGTAGAAGGAAAAAAAAACATGGCTCCACGTATGAGTCATCTGCTAACACATACACCCAAAGCTCTGGCATTATCACTATGAGCAGCCTATCACAGCTCCCTGATTGTAGCTTAGCACAGCCGTCAGAGAGACCCCATGAGACGATAAAAGCAACCACAGACTGCATGAAAACTATGTGAGAAGGCAGCAAAGCACGACTCACATATGCCAACATAACCGGCTACACATTTTAGCAAATGTTTAGGAAGTGACTGAGGAGATTATTAGACATTTTAGTCCAAAATCTGTTTGTTTTTTTCAATCACTTTCATTAGAAAATCTAACTAATACATCTAAAGACGCTAACAAATACTAAAGACAAATGAGACTGGAGAAGTGACAAAAAATATGTAATATTTGTCCAGCAATGAAGAGTGAGATCTTATGATAGTTTAATAATCATAGATCTAAACAAGTTTTTGATTAACGAACATTTATACTGTACTATAAAGTTCTTATCTGAGAAAGTCCTAACAGAGGACCAATACGGCAATCTCAAACTTCCTTCAGTGGACCAGTCGATCGCAAAGGAAGGGTCGCTAGATCGCAGGCCATCAAAAATAAATAAACTAAGAAATAAAGATATTTTTTTAAAATGCCACTAGGTAATCATTATCCTCGCTGTGATGCATGTTACTTGACTGACCTGCAGAACGGCCAACTGAACATCCTTTAGGTCACTGCACAAGCATGTTTAACAACACTGAGCGCTACACTCTGTTAGTGTTGTTGGACTCCAGGGCTCAAGGGGTGGGCATCCTGCTGGTTTCTATGAATCCCAGCCTATTACTTTAACTAAGCTACAATGGCAAGTTAGTTGGAAAACACGTAGGACACTGGCCATGGACTTGACACCCATCGGCTAGCAAATATGGAATTGTTCTTCCGCCTAGACTTCAGAAAGCTGTGACATTCATCGTCAGCGTCCTAACCGTGGATGTAGCGGTGCCGGCTTATTTGCCTTTTCGTTAACTTGCAGCTTTATTAAGAGTGTAGCTCCAGATTTCTGCCAGGAGAACACTCCCTTTTTATGAACAGAGCTGGTTCGACATCCAAAAAGACACTTAAATTGATTGTTTCTGACAGTAAGCGCTATGTTCTCCACCAAAGCCAAAAGGCATTGAAGGTTTCCTTTAATCAAGGACAGTGTCTGAATGGTGCACAGCTTTTTTGGCTTTGGTGTAAGGTTAAGTGGTTGCTGTAGAAATTTGGTTCAGGTTGTTGATCATTTAAACTTGTTTTGAGTTAAATTCTAAGTTGATAAATAAAGCAAAAGTATTTAAAGTCCCACTCTGATTTTCAAAGCATTTCTGGTGATCTTTTAATTGAGATGATGCCATTTTTAGCCAACATTTTTAAAACGGAGTCATTTTGCAGGAAATCATGTTTGCAGAGCGCCAGTAGTTCATTAGAAATTTCCCTTTGAGTTGTGGATGGGACTGTTAGCGTGAAGCAACCCTCCCCCCCTTTCCCTTCCTGTTGCTGAGAGCTCCAAAAGGGGTAAAAATACAAAAATACAGATTTTTATCGCAAGGTCTCTCTGTGAAAATCTGAATTACGCTATGTTCCTCTGCACTCAAGCAAGTACTTCCAATGACAAGTTTACGTAAACACGCGTTTCGTACTTTGACGTTTAAAACTCACTTTCATGCGTCACTATGCAAGTTTTTACTACCTTTTTTAGGCTCTACGTACAAAATGCAAATGAAAAAGTGCTGTTAAAGGCACATTGAAAGTTAAACTCAGGTTGAAGTTTGACTAATCAGGGACACGGTTTTGGTAGTGACGTATGGATGGCGTCACTTTTAATTCGCAGAAGCGCCAACTGTTTGAAAATTGATCATGGAGGAGACCCGCGACCATCAGGAATGGAAAGATTTCGTTGCTGCCCTAAGTGTCTCAATACGTAAAGGACAACAAGAAGAAGATTTTTTCATATACCAGAATAGAAACTTTGACATTTCACACCAAGCTTCTTCCAACTTTAGGTGGTGGACATGCGGTCATAAACAGTATCCATAGGAAAAGAAGCCCTTCCCTACTTGTCCAGTGTGAACACTTTAGGCTAATTGCACATTTCTGAATGTGCGTCACATCCTCAGTATGAACGTAGCATAAATTGAATAGACTCCAGGAAAGGTGAGTCTATTTTAGTGTTTTAATGTTGAATTCCTATTTACCCACTTACAGGAGCTTTAGTTTCCTTTTACTCTTTCGAACCCACTGGTTTATTTATTTCAACATTTGGCCAGGAAGCTCAGAAGCAAAACTCAGGTCTGGGGCAAATAAAGAACACAAGTCCTGCAGCAAATTTACTGAACAACAAGCAAACTACAGCTGCAGCCTCCTGTACAAAACTGTTTCACCTCCTTTAAAATCTATTTCATCCTAAACTCAACCTTAAGTTGCACTTGATTGGCAGTTTGTGTGCCTTAGACGTGTTTTTATATAATCCTCTCTGAAAAATTCCTCCCGTTAAAAGTAGGAGATGACAAGGAGGCCTCCAGATGAACTGCCTGAGTGATGAAAAGAGCATCACTGTGCACCATTTCCAGCAGAACCAGTCAGACCAGTGCTCGTCATGCATCATGGAGTGCGTCGTGCCGCTACAGTGTGATGGAGTGGACTAAGATTAAGCTGTCCTTTAATCCTCCTCCGCTCCACATGACCTCACTCTGATGCACGAGCCACAGGGATCCCTCATTGGTGCGTCGTGTCTTCCCCTGTGTGACCTGCGGCCAATCAGAGCTTAGCGGCTCAGCATCCGCCCCCACCAGATTGCCAGTGGTGAAGGGAGGATAAGACAGAAGAAGGGAGATGGGAGAGGAAAAAGGGAAGTAGTGGGTTTCTATGAATGGATCACAAAGAAGAGAATGCGGGTGACGAAGAAACCCAGATAGTGGCATTTTAAAAAGACTCCGCCCCTTACTCACTTCCATACTTTCCTATTTGTGTCTAAAGCTACTTTTATTATTTTTATTTTTAAATCAAATTAAAACGGATACTAATACTTTTTATAGATCATGACTTAAACATAAGAAATGTAACTTTTTTTTACTAATATTTAGCATTTTAAATGGGAGTTAGATTTAAACAATTCCCAGATTAACAACAAAACGTCTGAAATATTTCAGTTTGGCTGTTTTAGGTATATAAAATTTACATTTATTGTTTTTTTCTTTACTCAAAACTTTTTTACCTGACAGCTGCATTATAAGAATGAGAACAAGAGAGGTCACGGATGTCCTGCTCGTATTTTCAAGGAGAACTTTACCCAGGAGGTTACTATGGTTACGACTTTATAGGAGCATATTTCAATACTTTTCCTTATATTCCTAGTTCTTGACACAGTTTCAGAATAAAATCAAGGACTTGGTGAAAGAGAAAATTCCTATTTAAGACTTTAATGTACTAAAAGTAAGTTGTGTACAGACAGTTCTTATAGAATGATAAAAGATGCTGGATTATAAAGTCTTTTTAGGAATTTTTTCAGATTTTGTTTTAGCAGAATTTTGTGGCTTTCATGCAAATAATCCAAAAACCCATATGTCCTTAAATGAGTCAGAAATAGAACAAATATGGCTGGATGGAGAGTTTGAAATAGTCCGGCATAACTGAATGAAAGCATTTCTGGACTTTTGCATGTTCCGTGTTATATTTCCTTTCAACTCAACCGCAAAGGAAATTCTGGCCTCCATAAATTATTGCAAGGACAGCTGAAATATTCTTACATGCTCGGAGACTTTTTTTTTTTAATTTTCAGGAGACCTTAGCTATTTTAAAATACTAGAAAAGTGTTAAATGAAGAAAATGCTGGAAAAAACTCCTGACACACTAAGAGCTTCCTACTACTAAATGATATTTAGAACACATCTAGACAGCAAAATTAATAGAAATGTGAAGCAATTCTGGTTATCAGCTGATATATTTTAGTTGTTTAGTCAACCAACCTTTGTAGAAACAAATCTATATTCAAAAATGCAAATTATTCCAAAATAGCAGCTGGGCTGGATGCTTTTCCCGTGGTGTTTCCTTTGACCTCCAATACACGCTAACCAACCTTTCAGGTGACAAAAGACCGTTTCATAGGTAAGCAGTGGAGCAGGGTTCGCATACGTTCCTCTTATCATGAACCATGGGGCTGATTATCTCACAAATTCCTCATTAATCCGTGCCATTTCCACCTCTGGAGCCTTTCCAGTTTGTATGTTTTGTTTGGTTTTGACGTTTTAATAAAAGCAGCAATTTGTTTTTTGAGCAGAGGTAATCAAAAGCAGCTTTGGAAACTCGACTCGAAACAAACCTGCATGAACATGTGAGCATATTATTGCCTCCAAGCAAATTTAGATCAGCCAAAACCCTGAAAGATTAACAATCAGAGAGGAAAAGCATTTTTAACAGATCTTTAGTTAAAACGTCTATAGCATCTTTGCTCATGTAAATGGTTAATTACTGATTGCTACCCACCCAGCACACATGAAGGATACACAAAGATGTTTGGTCAGGATCAAAGGAACACAGTTACATAAGGAAATAGAAGCAAATTAAAAGATAAGTCCCATGCAAGTCTCCGTATTTTATGTGTGTGTGAAATTTATTCTCCCTGGGGGAGCGTTTTAGCTGCAGACACAGCCATGCCGGGGAACCATTTGGTGGACACGCAGCAATATGGGGTATCAAGCAGGGAGGTATTGGAACTCATTTTTAAAGTTTTTGGCAATCATTTGACCATGGAATTGAACTCACAATATTCCAGTATTAGGGTGGACACTCCACCACCACGCCTTAATCAGTCCACCTGTGCATTTCTCAGTGAACCTGAATGTTGGTGCAAAAATAATCTGCAAGGTGGAAATGTTTTCCAGAAAGAGGCCAGTTTAAGGTCACACTCGTACAAAACATGTTAAGCTTTTTAAAATGTATTTATAGCATGGTCCGGGTGAAGCCTCTGCTTAGCTTCGGATGGTTCAGGGTCCCACGGCGTCCGTTAATTTCTGATAATGCACACTTTGTCGGCCAATAACCCTCACTTAACGAAATATTAATAGTTGTTGTCGTTGAAAAAACTGAAAATGTCTTATTCACTTTATTGTGTTTATAGGCCAGGGTATAGGGCCAGTTTACAAAAAATCTTCTTCTTTGTTACGATTTTTTAGTCGTAAATTTTTTTAGTCGAGTTTTTTCTTGGACATTTACGACTTAAAATCTCGTAATTCTTTTTTTTTCATGGTGGCCCTAAAACTTGTCGTACGTTTAGGATCACAGTCATCAGGAAATTTAAAAGACATTCCTGTTTTGTTTGTTTTTTACCAAAAAACAAAAACAGAGTAACTGCAAACTACCTGGGGCCTGTTTCAGAAAGGAGGTTAAGTCTAAACTCTGAGTGCATTAACCCTGAAATGAGGGAAACCCTGGGTTTTCCGTTTTATAATGGGAGGTTTGTTAAACCAGAGTAAACAGAGTAAGTCAACCCCGTTCCTGAAAGAGAGGTAACTTATACTCGGAGTCAGTGTCCATGGTTACTTATACTGTGAACATAACCTGGTCGGGAGCAGGTTTTATCCTCTAAACTCAAGGTTTCTGCCGGTCCCCTCCCTTTTTTAAAGACAAAGCGCTATTTTTCGCTTTAACCTTCATTGCCCACATTTCCGTCATACAGAGACGGTCTAAGTGACAAGAATGGCTTGTCCTTTTTTGGAGGACCCAATAGACGAGGAGGCTGCATTAATTCGTAGAGAATTACATTTATGTCGTGCGAGGATTTTGAGACCTAGATTCGATTTTTTGTCATTTCCCCATACGTTTTTGTTTGAGCGTTACCGTTTTTCGTTGCAGTCAATTACATATATACAATGAAAACAACATTAGGTATTGCTATGTAGATGTTTCATATGTCAAATATTGTCATCAAAGCCTCTACATGAAAATGAAATCAGGGACATTGAATTAGATTAATGTAACAATTACTTTTTGGAAACACATTTTGCTAGTACTGCTTACTTTCTTAATCCCATATAAACCTATACCACCTGATCAATACAAGGGTAGACAAAAGTTCACTTTTAAAAACACAATTGCATGTATTAATATTAAACTGACCAACGTTTGCAAGAGGGGAAGGTTAACAAAAAAGTCCTCTAAACATTACCGACGTTAAATGCATTTTCCCCCAGATTGGTTCTGTACACTATGCAGCATTTCATGCAATTTCACCAGGAATAACACTTCAAAAGTACACCTAAATATCGCCATTTTTTATTTTCACTCCTTACGCTATTTAAAAAGTTATTACAGCCAATATTTTATAACAATGATTTAAATGCAAACTTAGGCATTAACTTGAGCAGCTATGTTTTCCCACGCTAACTGTCTCTGTTTTGCAGATGCAGCGGTGTTGCTTTTCTTCTGGAATATGTGCTCATATTCACTGTAACTCTGCAGCAGCACGTCAAGTTCAGCTGGCGAAAAATATGCAGACCTCTTTTTTTCCACTGTTGCCATGGTGACTCGTGATATCTGCGCTCCATTGATAATGGCTTCTTATAGTCGCGGTGCGCACGCTTAACTCCGAATCAGTCCACTCAGAATTGATTGACCTAACTCGGATCAGCTGCTCTGAAACAGAAAACTCAGAGTTATTAATCTCTCGATTGACCAACTCAGAGTTCAAGTTTAACCTCAGAGTTGGTTGAACCTCCTTTCTGAAACCTGCAGTTGAGGGGTAAAAATGCAACCCCCCACCTGCAATTTACTGTAACCTGCAACTTTATAGTCAATTATTAAAAAAGGCTAATTTTAAAGTCACACTTTGAAGCTTCTATGCTAAAAATGGAAGCAGAAATAAATGTTAACTATGGAAGTTTGAATGTTTAATAAATGACAAAACCAAGGTGAATTCAATGTGCAACTATGTGGTCATAATTTAACTTATTTTAAATATCATTTTACTACAAAAATTGTTAACCTAAAATAAACCATAAACAAGTGATTGTAAAAAATAAGAGAAATGTGTTCAAAAACACATTTGAGAAATATTATTTTTTAATTTAATTTAAAATCTCAAAAGCTGCTTTATTTTCAGGAATTGACAGAATTGATGGTGACTAAACAAAGCAAATAAAATGCACAAACACAAGAGTTGAGCAACTAGTTTTAACAGTAATTATAATATTATCTTTGGGGGATTTTAGTATTTCTTGTCGTTTTGGTGATGTTTTTGTCTGTTGTACCTTCGTCTGAAGCTCTTGCATTTTGCCAGGCCACAGTTGAAAATAAGAATATTGTTCCTAATCTGCCTTGACTGGATAAATAAAGGTTAAAATACAAACAAACAAAAAAAAACATCAAACTGTTCAAAGTCATTAAAAGTAAGCAAATCCTAGTCTGAAAGTGTGAGTAGTTTATAACAGGGACAAAGCTGCACAAGTTAGACCACAAGGTTGTAAAGGAAGGCCATTAAATTTAAATTAGGCAGAAACTTCACAGATTTAATACCTTTTATGCTACATACTGTATCCCTGGCCTTAAAGGCTGTCCTTGACCTTTCAGAGTGACAAATAGCTCTGCTTTATGGCCTGACAGTCGTGACGTCATGTGCAAAATGAAATCAAGGCTCTTTAAAAAAAATTAAAAAAAGAAAAAATGTGGGTGTTATCTAGAGAGAAACCTGCTTTAAGATTATGAAGGGGATTGAAATGAGATTATATTTTTTACAGCTCAGTAGGAGATCTACTTATTATTCAGAGGATCTATGCTACAGCATTTACTTTAAAGTTATGATGCTGCATCAACCTTTCCCATTGGTAATAATTACAAGAAAAGTAACAAGATGCTCTTCAAGGTGGTCAACAGACTAGTGGTTAGTTCTTTTTGTCTTACAGCAAAAAGTTCCTGGTTCAAATCCAGGCTCGTTCCTTTCTGTGTGGAGTTTGCATGTCCTCCTTGTGCCTGTGTGGGTTTTCTTTAGGCACTCTGGTTTCCTCCCGCAGTCCAAAAACATGCTCTATAGGTTGGAAATCTCTAAATTGTCCTTAGGTGTGCATGTGAGTGAATGTGTATCTTTGGACCTTCATCCAACAGGGACTGGGATAGGCTATTTTTTTTTCTCTTTGAGTCTAGAGCATAATAAAACAACGGGATAAATATTAATTTATAATAAGAAACACCTCCCGGATTCTTTAAAAGCCTTCGCTTTTCGACTCATCAATTATCAAGCCATCTTTTGTTCATGAAAATCTGCTCCTTCAGCTGCATGTCTGTGGCTCAAAACACACAGACAAGAATTCTGGCCGGCCACTTTCGTTGATTAAAGCCCAGTGTTTTGGCACACGAGCCACAGAAAGCATTTCACGCCGAATGCTGAGTATTTAATTGTACATTATGTTCCTGTGTTGTTCTCCACCGACCCCGGCTCTTGTGTTAGAGGGAAATTAAATGCAGGGCAGCCTTTGAGGTTTCAGCTGATCTCCTGCTAGAAATTTGATTAAAAGGAACCCATACAGACTAAGGAGGTGCTGATTAACAATTTATTAGGCTTTGAGAGGGGGGCAAAAAATGTCAAGGGAGAGTATGGACAAATATTTTATTATAATTTGTAATTTAAATGGATAAGCATTTATGTCAGAAGTGAGGAATCCTATATTCATACATTTTTCTTCTCTGCAAAGTTTGGCATTTCAGGCGGCTATGTTGTAACTCAGTGAAGTCCAGACTGGAGTTACGGAGAGTTAGATGGTGAAATCTAGTACAGAAATCCCCTGTGAGCCTGAAGTTTGTTATTTTATACTTACATTAAAAAGGCCAGATTAGAGGTGCGACTGGCTGCAGATGATCGGATTACCAGATTTGTCACATCCACCCGTTGTCATAATCAAAGTTGCGAGCATTTGCTCCGTTTTCCTCGCTGACTTCAGGCTCATTTTCAACTTGATGGGGAAAGTAATGGATATCATCCAGACGTTTGGTTGCCATGGTTACTTACATCTGGAGGTGGCCTAGTTATGGCTGTGACTCATGGAGAGGGAGTGCTAGGTTCAGTCCTTGAAATGACCCCCCCTCCTTCCTCCCCCTCACTGATTCTTGTTAACCTTAAAAAGAGGTACACCTTCTCCACCATAGGCACACTTCAACGCACACACGTTTGTCCAGATGTTGCGATACTCCTGCTGCACCGAGCAGAATTATCTTATATTCTTGTTACTCTAAAGACTAGTTTATAGCGATCGGCCAATCGTATTGCATCTCTACCGCAACCATGCGCTCTAGTTCATCCTAAAGGTTGGCCGGTTTCGCTTGCAGCTGTCTGCGATTAATGTGATGAACTCCTGAGTGGCGTTTATACTTTTCAAGCCTGATGACGCGATTGTCTCCAGCATTTTAGTGGTTTGGTATTTTATTTATAGTGAAACAGGGATCTTTAAGATTCTTTTTATACATACACATACATACAGTTTGTTTTTTCATACACAAAGTTTTTCTAAAGATGCTTACATCTATATAAATAAGACAAGGTAGGTGGTACATCAGGGTTTTTTTTTTGTTCTTTTTTTTTGGGGGGGGGGGTTTTAAAAGCCTCAACATACCGAACAGCCGAGCCTGTTCGGTTGATATTTCGGATAAATCATGCATTTTGTGGTATGAGCACCAAATTTGGCATGCATGTACCATAGGATCCGCTCTTTCAGAAAGGTACGTTATCCACGAGAAAAATCCATCTTTGTAAAGATGGCAGCCATACATTCAATTGTTACTAAAGAATTCAGATTCGACCTGCCCCAGTCTCAAAAATATGGGCTGTTCACGCACAAAAAGCCATCTTTGAACCTGACGGGCACCTACAGATTTTTTCGTGGCTAAAGTGCTTTGCACAATTATTTAAATAACTGGATCCACTAATTTATCTATACTTTAGAAAACAAAATGTTAAATTTGAAAGGATTTGCCACCTGCTCTATATCTTAATCGAATTTAGCTGAAGTTATATTTACATTAGAACAGGCATGTCCAAAATTTGGCCCATGGGCAAAATATCTACTGGGTTTACATATCTAATGGCCCGCAGGCCTCTGGCATAAAATTAATAATATTAGCTTTTTCTAAGAACTACAATTTCCTGATTGTGATTGGTCAAATTAGGTAAAAAGCCGTTGCAACCGGTGGCTACTTGACCTTCAGAGCTTTAAAGGCCAAACCAGAAGAACAGACTTTCTGAGATCAAAACCACAGTGGGTTGTAGTTCTGAATAAATATTTGTGTTTTTCTTTTCACTGTTCAGATGATTTACATTTAAAATTTTACAGCAAGCATTTAATAGCAAATAATGTGTCATTTCATTTGAATCCAGATTTAATGTCGACCTAAGTGTTTTTTGTTTTCAGACAGACTTTATTTATATTTTATTTCAAGTCTTCAAATAAAAAAAAAATCACAGTAATTTTGGTAAAAATGTTTTTATATTTGTTTCTGTTCTATGTGAAGGATCAAACAGTATCCAAGAATGTCCACGAAATAGTTACTTTGCATTGAATGTTATTTATTATAAAGGTTCAAAGAATGCAGGCCGTATGGTTGGCCCTCACACATTTTCACACGAAAACCCAGTACTAGAAAGTCAATATGCAGTGAAAATGTTGGGGACTGAGTCTGAATGAAAGAATGTCTAACCCCTCTTGTATTTAGAATACAGTAATGGTGGGCTTGTCTTTGAAATTCTGAGACTTGGGGACGGCAATTTTCTGGATTGAGTTTGCTCCGCCATCGCGTCTTCTAATTGCTTAAATGCAGTCCAGGTTAAATGGCACGGTATGCAGGCACTACGGGCGTAAAATTCCAATTGCAGATGATGTCATCAGCTGGTGTTACATTTCGCAGTGACGGGGGCGCAGTTATAAAGTTTATAACTTGGTGTGCAGCTTGTAGGAGTCCATGCCTGAAACTTTTCAAAGTTCAGACAGCAAACTGCTGCTTTAGGTTTCATCCATCTAACATTGCAGACTTTCTGCACATTTGGAAAGGTGACCCTTTTGTCCTACAAAGAGGACTCAGAATTGGGTTTCTTCTTCTGAACTGTTCTCCATTGTGCTCTCTCCCCACCACAGCAACTGTCCTTGCTCGCTGGCAGCCGCCTTAGCCAGAGCCACTGCAGACAGCATCCTTCAGACTGACCTCTCCATTCACCACCTCAACAAGACTGTAGAAGACGGAGCTGACCCATTACCACGTGAGTCCCGCGGGGGCCCCACGAGACCACTGTCTCACACAAACTAGGTCTTTCTCTCTCGTCACACTCACACATGCATGCATGAAACCACCAGGGCTTTGTCCCAGTTCTCCCATGCAAAGTGCACTAAGAGGGCTTTGACCGCTAGACGGCGCAGATGAGGCTCAAAGATTTACTCACAGCTGGAATGTAGATGGGCAACGGCATAAAGAACTTTTGCTTTCGTCTGGACGCACAATAGTGCCCTCGCATAGGCAAGAGAAATTTAAAAGAAACATGAAAGAGGTGAAGATTCAAATAAAAATTTGGAGCTGAGCGGAAGTAAGCAGTAGGCTTTACAGTAAGCTTAAAAGCTTAAAGTAACAGTGCGGATGTAAACGTTTGTTAAAAAGATCTGTGGAGCATAGAAGCTGAATGTAGCTTGTCACTCAACGCAAAAACATATTAAAGATCACAATGACAATGATGCAAAATCAAAATGAGACATTTTACTGATGTGCAATAGTACCTTCCTTTTCCATTGTCTTATTTTCTTTCATTTTTTAACATTTTGATTTTCGAAAATTACATCTATTTCTTTTACTTTTTTATTTTTTTAAAGGAACCGGAAAAGGTAGGTATTATGGGACATCGCTGAGTGGATGATGAAATTTATCCAGCATTGAAACCAAAAGTTATTTGGGATGAAGCGATACTGGATATGCTCCGTAATAATTATAAAACTTTTATTAGTACACGAACATTAAAGAGCCTCAAATGTCATCATCCAATCAGAGATGTCCCATTGAACCTACCTTTACTGTTTTTTTACTGTGTTTCATTTTGTAGCTTTTATTTTGGTTACTGGAAGTCACTTTGGTTTTCTGAAACGTTTCTTTTATATTTCGTAAATTTTTTTGGGGGAAATTGTATTTTGGCTTCAGGAATTTGGTTGTTCGGTTTTTCTAAAATATAATATTGTTTTTGTATTATTTGTTTTGCTTTTTTTAATTGTTTTTGTGATCTTTAAAATGCGTTGTGTTGAGTGATCTTTTGGTAATATTTTCCCTTCTGGGCCTTTGTAAGTATTGACAAAAGACCGGTGAATTTCTCCTCTCTGAGTGAAATAAAGTTCAGTTCAATCCAGATGACTAGGTTGGTACACACTGGGTCAGGAGGTCATTCACGTGGGCAGAACCAGAATAAAAGCAGTTACTGTTTGAATAATTTGTTACTAACTGAAGCCTTGCTTGACATTTGCTATTTAGCTTAGCAAAGATGGACTATTTATTTAGGTTTCTATGCCAGCGTCTGTTGTCTTCTCTGTGCAGTTGTTGTTTGCAAACATTAATTGTGCATAAATTGCAAAAAGTAAGAAAGCAAAGCGTTTTTTAAATGATATATTTTTAAATTGTTAAAGTTTTGTTTGAAAGGTTACCAAAAAAATGCATTTATTTCAATGAATAACAACAGGGAATGATAACTATGGCTATGGTTGGAAATATCTCATTTTTCCAAAACTACTTTGGAAGAAAACTGAACATTTACATTTAAATTATATGTTGCTGTATTGGAGTTTGCTTAAGTCTTTTTAAAAAAATATTTGAACTATCAAACTTTATGAATAATACGATAAATCTGGAAAATAGCAGACAAGAAATCAGCAAAGCCTTAAAAAAACAAAACCAAAAAAATGAAAAGTTTTAAATAGAGTAACTATGAGGTTTTATTAGGCTGTGTTTTAAAAAACGTATTTTTTTCTGCTGAAATGACCTTGTGAATTAGAAAACGTTCATTAAAACTTTCTCAGAAATATACTGCTTGGCAGATGTTCTCCTCTTCTGAGTTTTGGCTGTGAACAGCTGTTCTAAGATGGAAATGTGGCTCACAGCCCTTTTTTTATGTGGCGAACAAGAACATAAACCCAAGGAAATAGAACACAATTTAAAATTAATTCTATTGGGTCCTTCTTAACTATTGAAGAAAAAGAAAACACTTCTCACAAAAACAGCTTGAAGCGTGAAGTCTTCCACATTTCTTGCTTTAAGTAAAATGCAGGTAAAAAGCTCCACTGTTACTCTACTATTTCATTCAAATGAAAACACAATGCGGCTCTTGTCCGATACAACAGACATCCTCCCCTGAACGTGTTTTGGTAATCTCATTCTTAAATAAGTCATGGGAGATGGAGGAGGCTTGATCTTCATGGACCTGCGCTGAAGCTCACCATGCGTGCTCACTAAAAGTTCACATGTTGTGTAACAGCCGATCGCATCCTGTTTGCAGTTGCTTCGGTGCACTCCGCCGTTCCTTTTTTTCCCCCCTCCCTCCTTTCTATTTTAGACACACACATGGACAGAACTGCTGGTGTCGCTCTGAAGAAAAAAGAAAACCCACTACGCTCCCTAAAACGGGTTTAAAACTGATCAAATGGAAAATAAGTAAAAATGTACAGAAAATCCACCAATTAACAGTTGTTGATTTAAAGTAATAAAACAGTCAATTTGGAACACCAAAAGACCCAAACCGATGATGTTTTAGAGGTATTTTTCTCATGATGGAGGACATATAAAAAGAAAATTAATATTAAAATAAACATTTCTGAGCATTTCTCTGCTCAAAAAACGTTGTGAATCTAGAACAAACAAAAATGCTGTTTGACCCCCCCCAAAAAAAAGCTTATTTGTGATGCAGGAAATACACTGGGTGTGCCACAATCTCCCTGTTCCACTCCATTCCCATGCATCCACTTGTGGACGACTCTCCGGCATGTGGCTTAAATCTGTACGGCTGGCCAATATTGCTAGTCATTTCTGTTGCTCTGATAATGTTAGGTTGGGGGTGTGAGGGGGTGTCGGCTAGCGGGAGAACACAGAACAGAGCTCTCAGCAATGGGGAGGGCAAAGGGGGGCGGAGTTGCTAAGCAGCAACGCCCCCCCCCCCCCCCCCCCCCCCCCCCACCACCCACACATTCACAGCTCAGAGGTGAATTTCTAATGCCGCTCTGTAGAAACTATTTGATTAGAGCGGGACATGAAGTGGTCAATCACTGTAATCTTTTATATTACATGTGACCTTTGCACCTGTGTGCAGGTATTTTAACCCTCCCCTCATAAATACCGGTACACTTTAATTAGCTCAGTTTTTCTTTCTCCAGACGGCACGTTTTAGCTGCTTTTACAGATCTTAGGTCTGGGCTTGTAGGAAGACATTTCAAAATGATTTCACTCTTGTTCTTTTTTTGTTTCTGTGGGGTTAAAATGACCTGCTTCAGGGAAAGAAAGGTTTTTCTGACACTAGGTAGCATATTTCAAGGCTACCGCTTAAATCTTCTAATTGATCATATCGTTTTTTTGTCTTTTTGTCATTTATACCTGGCTATGCTTCCACAATTTTTCTTTTTTCTAGATGACTCAGCTAAGTAGAAACTAAAGAGAAACATCTTGGTTGCTTTTTTTGGTTGATTTTTACAAGTTTACAAGTTTACAAGTTACTGAAAACTGCTGAATTCCTTTTAGGGTTTACAGGGTTGCTGGAGCCTATCCTAGCTACTTTAGTGCGAAGGCGATGCACACCACGGACAGGTCTCCAGTCCGTCACAGTTATTATTGTTACCTACGTATACTTTGGTTCATTCTAGGTTATCTCACTGACCAAGTCTTTTATTAACAGAGGGATATCAACACTTTGGTCCATGTCTGTGTTTAGAGCACTTCTGTATGTAGAGCTAAAAAACTTTTCGTTTAGTTTTGCTGCGGAGCTTTTATTCAAGTTCAGAGAGTTAAAATCTGGAGATCTAAATTGTTTTGATCATTTTCTTTCTGAAAAAAGATCCTCGAGAAAATAATATCAAATAAAAGCTGTTTATAAGAAAATGTACCTCATAAAACATAAGTAAACACTCGAAGACAAATTTCTGCATACACTTTTTAGGCTGTAAAAATATTCAGGCAGCAATGTTTATGAGAAGAAATTTGATATTCATAAAATAAATAAAGGAGAATATTTTCCTCTAAGCTTGAATCTAGAAAGTAATGACAGAAACCAGTGGTAGGTTTTTTTCAGCCCCCTGTCTAACCGTGTTTTGTTTCTTTGATTTTGCAGAGATCGAGGCTGTGACGGTGGCCCGACTCGTGTTTAATATATTGTTTGAGATGTGCTGCCTCTGGCTGAAGGAGCTCCCCTTCCACCGCCGCCCGCTGCCGTACTATGAAACGTCCATTCACGCCATCAAGAACATGAGGCGCAAGATGGAGGACAAACACGTCATCATCCCAGACTTCAACACGCTCTTCAACATCCAGGTATGGAAAAAAATTCAGCAGAGTAGCTAACAGTAACAGCATTTTCTCTAAGCTGGGAAGAAATATGTCACAATGTGTCAGTCTGGGTACATCAGGCAGAGTGATAGAGTATTACTTACACATAATTTCAGAGTTAAAAATAGTTTTTTAAATACAAAATACAAAACAGAGATCTCACTTTTTAATCTGATTCATTAAACTAGCAAAAACATCCAAAACAGCATCAAACTAAGCTATTCAGGACAAGACTAACATCACAACCTTCATAAATGGGTGGATTCAACCTGTCTGCAGGTGCTTTTCCAGAAATCCTGCCTTATCTGCTGCTGATCACCTGAATCGGGTGTGCATAGCCAATAGGGAGCTTCAATGGCAGATTGGTTGGAAAACATGTTGGACACTGGCCCTCAAGGCCTGGATTCTGACAACCCTGCCTTAGAGTGAAATAGTTAATGTGCAGGGTTTTCTACGAGCATGCTGCAGGCAACAGGTTGTGGTAAACACTTAAACAACATGCAAGGGTAAGGAAGTGGGAAGTAGGTAAGATGCAGGCACGTTGTGGGGATTTTTATTCTTTCAACCCCCTGAACACTTTGCAGGAAGCCCGTCAGTGCTCTGCACTTGGTAAGTGTGTGAAAATAGAAAATCAGACAAAGCACAGTCTGTGTGTAAGGACACCAAACAATAGCATCACCTGTACGTCATAAGTGTGTATAGCTAGATACACTTACCCACACACAACAATGGTATGTTTACATTTCATGATGTCCCTTGTGGTGTCTTACAGCCTCAAAGGAGCTGTAAGACACACCTGGGCTCCCCTTTAAGATGCGACCGCTCCTCTCTACGAACCTCCCCAACCCGAAAAACCCATAGTCTCAGTACAGGTGCATGTGATGAAGGTCTTAGAGTAATGCCTGAGAGATGGTCGGTTCGATTCCACTGCTGGCTCAAGCAAGCCAACATCTGGGAACAAATGCTTCTCTGCTGCAGACTCGACACTGTGGGGTTACAGCTGCTCCCTCAGGGGATGGGTCACATTTGCCAAACAAATTTCCCACTATTGACACTTGAACCACAGACATAAACCATCTTATTTTCAAGTAAATCTGTTCAAATGCAAATGTTCAAATGAATTAAAGATTTTGAAATACTAAGGCATCACACAGCAAAATCTGAATCTTGAGAAAGTAAAAAGACCCTTGTTTTAAGAATAAAATATGCTCTGTGGTTTTTTAATAGCAAAAATAATCTTAAATTGAGAAAAATGTCTTGGTGAACAGATTTTCTTCTTGAAATAAGAATTACTTGTAAGGCATTTTACCTAATTTTTCTTATTTAAAGACAATTTTTCAAATTCCAAGAATATTTGACTTATTTTTCAAGGAACCTGTATTTTCAATGCAAACTATAAGCTTCTGCACAAAAAGCTCTTTTCTGCTTCACATCATTATTTCCTTTTTCTGACCTTCATAAAAGAACATTTTTGGGATGTTATCATATTTATTGTTTTGGATTATATTTTTTGGTCCCTCAGGATCAGGAGGAGCAGGCTTTCTTTGCTGTGTTCGATGGTCACGGAGGCGTGGATGCAGCTATTTACGCTGCCAACCACCTGCACGTCAACTTATTTCATCAAGAATCCTTCAGCCAGGATCCCATCGAGGCGCTCTGCAAAGCCTTCAAGGTCACTGATGAGCGATTTGTGAAGAAGGCCTCACGAGAGGTATCGAGAGGTGACAATTTCATAGATGTAAAAACTTCAGCTCCAGTTATTTATTCATGTGTGGGATTTCTGGGCAGAAACTCCGCTGTGGGACCACAGGAGTGGTGACGTTTCTACGAGGCCAGACGCTGTACGTAGCCTGGCTGGGAGACTCTCAGGTCATTCTGGTTCGAAGAGGGCAGGTGGTGGAGCTGATGAAACCACATAAACCA
The DNA here is from genome assembly GCA_037389245.1 of Oryzias sinensis. Taxonomy (NCBI): domain Eukaryota; kingdom Metazoa; phylum Chordata; class Actinopteri; order Beloniformes; family Adrianichthyidae; genus Oryzias; species Oryzias sinensis. The sequence goes on from CM074497.1 coordinate 4,081,570, forward strand.
GACAGAGAGGTGAGGGACAAACATGAGCCCCAAAACGTAAAGCTTTCACAGCTGCTTAAATAAACTTTATTTTGGAAATTCATAGCTCAGCTGTGGCAAATTTGCTCTTTCTTTTAGATGTTCATATTTAACCAGAACACCACCACAAGAGCTAAAACAATTTCTAACATCTTTGATAGGTGATTTGAATTATATGTTCTATGTTCATTAAAGTCTGTCAATAAGGTTTTTTCCTGGTAGATGTTTTTTTAGTTTTAGCGCACATTTCAGGTTTTTTTTTGCCCCCAAACCCCCATAGTAATAATAATAATAATAATAATACATTTTATTTATAAGGCGCCTTTCTGGGCACTCAAGTAGACCTTCCTACGCAATGACAGCAGCTTACAGTAACCGCCAGGGAGGAAAAGTGCTGCAATTAAACAGTGGTCGCAGAATTGCAGCTGCGATGACACAGATCACCGGTTTGTTGCAGGATGAGAAGAAGAGGATTGAAGCTCTGGGAGGATGCGTGATCTGGTTTGGCACATGGAGGGTCAATGGAAGTCTTTCTGTGTCCAGAGCAATAGGTAAAGTATTTATTTGACCTGGTAGCACTCAAACCAATGCGATTGTTTGTTGTTGTTTTTTATTTTTTCTTGCATTTAAATCATTTTTTTGGTTGTGTTTGTTTATTCATAAAACTTGAGTTTATTATTTACCACTTCTTTTTTGTTTTTATCTGGCTGTGGTTGTACATTCCTTAATTTAAATCGTTGTGTTAAATTTAGGGAGAATCTTAAAAATCGTTGAACTATCAACTCAACCTTTATATTATTTATAATAATATAAGTTATGTAAAAACAGATTTCAGTGCAGAAAAAAATGGCGTTTTTAGTGGAAATGTGATAAATTAAAACAAAACAAAAATGTAAAACAATTCAGTAATTTGGCCATAACACCAATCTCTATCTTAAACTGAACTTAATCCGATTAAAATAAATTGAATTACTTTAATTGAATAAATGGATACAGAACACAACCTTTTCTTAAATGTTTTAGACCAGTAAACATCTAATAAAATACAGTTGATTGAATAAATGTATTTTATCTGATAGGAACCATATAAACAAAGCAGACGGTGATCCTGAATCCAGAAATTTCTGAAAGAAATTTCCCATTTTTGACTAGAATCAGTCCCTGATGCCATCTTTTATTTGCACAGTGTTGGCAAATGAAGCAGAGGAGCCTAAAACATGAAACTTAAATATTTCTTCTGTCTTGAGTAGTTTCTAAAATATTTCAAAGTCAAAATCTGTAAGGACAGCTTTAAGTCTTCTTTTAGAGTCCAGGTTTCTATTCAAATGGGTTTGATGAAGTCAAATAATTTGCCATTGAATCCCCTATAGGGAGAAGCCAAAAGGCAATGACAAAAAAACCCAAAGAAATATGAGACATTCCCCTCTAATGTTACCCAATGAAGGCATGTGTGGAGTAAAACAAAAAGTAGTGATTTAAGGACGGATTACTGTAAAACACCAAGACAACTTTAGTTGTGAGAAAGTTTCATGGTTTATAAATCCTGATCCTCCAGCATCCTGCTCTTATTGACCCACTCCGATGAAAATGTTGTTCTTGTGGCATTTTTCTAATGATGGAAGATATATATGAAGAAAATTAAATCAGCATAATCATAATTAAAAACCAATTGGAAAACCCTTTGGAAATAGGTGAAAAGATTATGGGAGTGGGACTTTAAACTTGTTTTCCATTTCCAGTTCAGATCATCAGGTTATGCTAAAGTCTGATACTTTTTAGGTTTCAATCAGGATTTTAAAACAGGAAAACATGGAAAACATGCAGAACCTGACATAAAAAGACTTAAATTTGTAATTTTGTTCATCTGTTTCTGAAGCAAAAAGGTCTTAACCCTTTGACTACCAAAATAAAAACCTTTCGCCCAGTCAAAATTGTTTTAAATCTACCAAAAACAAAAATTTCAAGAGCCCCATCCCTTTACTGTTGGTATCATTGACAATCCCGAAATGTCCTCAGTGGATCTCAAAAGAAGTTAATTCAGCAGCATGCAGTGGTTGGGAGATATTCAAGTCTACAGAGGACAAATTTGCATCAAGATCCTTTACTTAAAGTATTTGTTAACATGCTGCCTTTGATGACAGGGGACTCTGAGCACAAACCCTACATCTGCGGTGATGCGGACCACAGTGTCTTTCCTCTAGACGGTTCCGAAGACTACCTGATTCTGGCCTGCGATGGCTTCTGGGACACCGTGAGTCCAGAGGAGGCAGTACGAGTGGTCAGCGACCATCTCCAGGAGAACAGCGGAGACACCACCATGATCGCACACAAGCTGGTGGCCTCAGCCCGAGACGCTGGATCTAGTGATAACATAACTGTCATAGTTGTCTTCTTGCGGGACCCCCGCTCTCCACCTCCCACAAGCACAGAGGAGGAGGATGAAGCTATGGTGGAGGGACAAGCGGTGGAAGAAGATGCAACAGAGGTGGAAGAAGAGGAGCAAGAAGAGGAGGAGGAAGATGAAACGGTTAGAGCTGAGCGTGATGGTGGTGAGGGGGGCAGCACTGCAGACATTGGGGGGAAGGGCCGCGGAGGTTGGCCCCTGCAGCAGTGCTCAGCTCCCGCCGACCTCGGCTACGAAGACCGAACTGACTCGTTCACGGACAGAACTAGCCTCAGCTTGCTGGGGCCGTCGCTGGAGGGCCGCATCTCCCTGACACGAGGCTCAAGGAAGGCCTGCTTCAACTTAAGTCCTGACCTCTTCACGACCTCTCACTTGTATCGCGAAGAGCGCCCGCTGGGGCGCAGGTCAAATATTCTCTTTCAGGAGCCGGGCATCTCCGGCTTCACGGACCCACTGTGGCCCCAGACAGCCATGCTGTTAAGCAAAGCAGTAAGGCGGAACCCCTGGCGCGGCGACCATGGTTCTCGCCGGTGGGGCCGAAGGTGGCCAAGCAAATCCAGGGAGCTTCTGATACCATCCAGTCAAATGCAGTGCTACTCCACCTGGAGGCCTGGAGTGGTGGTGCCTCATCTGCCCCCTGATGCCACCTTCTGAAGGGGTGGTCCAATCCAAATCATCTCAGCCCTTTCTTCAGTCTTTTCGCCCCTTAGCCAAGCCCCCTGGGCCTTTAACAACACATCTTTCTTTGATAGTAGGTAGTTGTTGCTCCTGCAGTAATTATGTGGTTTTAATCTATCGCTGTGTCCAAACTAAGAGGCTGCATCCTCCGTGGAGTTGTGTTTAAAAACGTGGGTAAAATTTTGTAGTTATCTTTATTTTCAGCAGAAAAGGCTGCAGTGGGAGTAACTACGAAAGAGCAGCCTATCCAAAAATTCTTTGAGATAAAAGACAATGAAAACTGCTAAGGCTAGACAGGAAATGGGTTGGAATTGTGGCCGAATTCAGTTTACGCCTTGTATTCTTGCGGCGCTTCAGAGAATATGGCATTCGGTGCACTCAGGAGTGTGCAGATGCTTAATTTGAACACAGCTTCTATCAGAGGACTGGTGCTCCCCGTCCTCGGCTGAAAGCTTTCAAACCTAAGCAGACCCTCATATTTCAAGCCCCCGCCCCATCCTGTCGATGAAGCCCAAACAGAACCCTCTCCTGCTGATTGGATAACATCAAGCCAGAGCTGGGAATGTCGGTTGTGTCCAAATTGAATGTAAAATGAATTGTAGAGCAGGGTGACACGTTTACTGCAGGCATTGAAATCACAGTTGGATCTGTGTCAGTCAGGGTGAACAAAACAAATGAAGTTCTGATGACATTTTATAGCTGGACATTAAGGCGTCGTGAGAGAGTATGCACTCAGTTTTGTTACGAACCGTAAAGCTCAGGCCTTAGTCACAACTGATATGTGGGCGAAAAATGGGCAAACCCTGTACGACGCATGCAGGTCGCACAGGAAATATCAAGGTCGTAGGCTGTTCTGTGAGCCCCCACAGTGATAATGTTCACATTTTTCTATGGGCATGCTACACATGGCAGGTCGTAGGGAACACTTTAACCACACAAAAGGGTAAAGGCTGATTTACACTGGTCCGTCTGCAGTGCGTCTCCGTTGCGTTGACACAAAAAAATTGGACAATCATTAGTCAGTGTGAATTTTAACATCACCTCCATCATTGTCTGCTATGTCTGATGTTTATCCCCCTGCAATCGACGCAAGCTATAGGCAAGAGTTCTATATCCAGTCTATCAGCGCGTCGATTTTGTGGCAAAAATGTGGAGAAATGGTAAACAGGTCCAGGTTTCAAAATAAAAACTTCTGTTTTACTTTCAAAATAAAACTTCAAAATTGTTTATTTTATATTAAGTGACATGCCCACAAGGCAACGCCTGTTAACACACCGGATAATACTGGGGTCCATTTTTGACAAATTTTAATTTTGTAAGGAGGAGGGCTTGCGAAAGTATTGGATGTTTTGATGACACGGGGTAGTGGACAAACCCCTTCTCCAGAAGCCAGAGAAATAAGAGCAACAGCAATAACATAAACTAACTGACAGTTGTGAGATGGACTCCCCACGCAGCGCAAGGGAGACAGCCTGCACATGGACCAGTGTAAATAATGCGCAAGTACGGGTGGAGTAACTGAGACAGAAACACAAATACGTCATGATACACTTACCACACGCATGACAATGGTACGTTCAATTTTCATGGTGTTACTTAAGATAACCGAGGAGCCTCTAGGTAACTGTTCGACACACCTGCACTCCCCTTAAGGGGCAGCCGCTCCTCTCTACGACCCTCCACAGGCCCGAACAACCCAAAAACTGGCAGCACCCGCATCGGTCGACCCCTGTACGGATGCATGTGACTAAGGCTTAAGCTAAGTTTGATGAGTCTGATGAGGCTTTTAGCATTTAATTTGTACACCTGGTGTTTCTATTGCACTCTTTAAACAGATGGATCTTATTTTGGACAGAAGGCATAAAAAAGAAATTTGGAAGTTGCTTCTTTATATTTATGTGTATAAGGCCAAAAGGTTGTCCTAATGATTAGGACAATGTCTGATTAGGAGCTAATCAGGCATTCTCATGTTGCAAAGCCCTGCAGGGATTTTCGCCCTTTTAGCCATAGGAGCAATACATTAGTTGAAAACCTATATTTTGTCTTTCTGTATTGTAATTAATCTACCAGATGATATAATATACATATACATATATATATATATATATATATATATATATACATATCCTCCTAGACATATCATGTAGTTGTTCAAATGTTTATGAAAATAATGGCCATAACGATTACTTTGTGAAGCCTGATCTTTCTCTAAACGCGCCTGAGGAGGGGAAAACACGTCGTCTGAAATTTTGTTGTAGCTTTTAGATTCCAGTTAAGATTTGAAAAATCCTTTTCACTAATATTTAGACCAAACACAACACTAAAATTTCATTGTTTGTGGTGTGGATGATCGTTCCATTCATGCATCGAGGCCTAATGACAGCCCCTCTTTCCATGCCAGCAGTGAGTAAAGGATTCGTTGGTCTCATGGGTTTTTGTTGTCTTTCCTTTTCCTGTTATACATCATCTTTAGGAAAAACTAACATGTCATCTTTTTGTCACAACAGATAGGAAGAATGTCGAGTGACTGCATTGCATTAAGCTTCACTGGCCCATCCTGCTTTTGCGATCCTTTTGTTAACATATACATATAATTCCTGCACGTTCACGTTTTAGGCTCTGAAGGCGCATGTTGTTCTGCCCGTTGTGGTGGAGTATATGACCCAGCAATTAAACAACAATTTGTCCACAATAGAAAGCTCATAGTGTTGGATTATAAAAGATTAGAATTCACACACCTGAGTAATTTCTTTCTAAAGTTCAGCATTCCAGATGGGGACAGAAACCCTAAGTCTTCATGAGTTATGAGGAATATTTAGATAACTAAAATGTTGTTGGTGTTGTGGCACATGTGGCAGAATTTAGGTATCTCACAAAAATGCACTATTTAATCAATTGCTACAAAAGCTAAAAAAAAGACGAAAATAGTGCCTTTTATTTGTTTTTATTACAAAAAACCCTGCTGTCCTCGCGCTATACATAGCTAAAAGTGGGATTTAATAGGCGTTTGTCATTATAATATCTTGTTTTACAAAGGGCATAGAAATTCAGAGCAAGGGTTAAATATTTTGGAAAATGCTGCAAAAATGTAAAAAGAATCATGGCAATTGACACTGCTCTCAAGTCTGTATCCACATTTGTACTACTACCTAACTAATATGTTAGCACTTGTCTTTGAAAAGTATTTTTTTGTTAGAAGAAAATATTTCTTCTAATTAAATTCAATTTTAAATTGGGATGTGTTCTATATTTAATGTGTGCGACAAGCAATTACAGAAAGAAATATTCAATAAATTAATTTTGGAGCAGTTGCTTTTAGAGATCAGATTTTTTTTTAAATACCCCCCAAAAAGAACATTTTTAGGCTGTTTAAACAATAGAAGTTTGTGCTATATTTCCCCATTAATAAAAACATGGACATTATTGGCTAATGAGTGTCAAACACTGTAATTTATTTTTTTCCAGGATACCACAATGACTTGTAGCTCCTGTTGGAAGACCTAATGATACAGAGAAAAGTACTAGGAGTAAAAATATAGCACCCTAGACTCTTGTTAAAGATAATAAAAATAAGAAAATAAAAAAACAATATATTCTTAATCTAATATTTTTTATGATTCAAATGAAAAATCTTTATCCCTAATAAGAAGGAAGTTTAGGCAATAGAGCCCATGCTATGGAGGACATTAATAGTCTTTAAAATGAATTACAGCAAAAAGAATGACAACATTTTGATGATTAAAAATTAAAATTGACTTAAATAAGATTTTGAATGCAACAATTAATGTCCAAATAAATAAAATACATTGCAGTGTTTAGGAATTTCAAATTGTAAATTTAAATTGTGAATTGTATTTTGTTATTAAATGCATGATATTAAAAAATTGTGACATGCAAAATATTTTCTTAACGGAAAACCACATATAAGGAAAACTAAACCACGCCCATCCTTAATTTGTTTAGAAAAGTATTTCTCATTGTATAAATTTGAAAAAACAAAATTTAAATCAAAATCAGAATTTTCCCTGCTGCAGTTTCAAATCCCCTTTGCTAAACTGTTTTGCCTCAACTTTAGCTTTTGTGCGACACTGAAGCCTTAAAGTAAAAGGAAGAAACTGTCCCGGGACTATGTCCAGCTCTCTGATTGGTTACCTACGATTAAGGGATAAGTGACAGCAAGAAGCATGCATTCACTATGGACAAGTTTAAAAACATATGAGACTCACATGAACAAATGTTTAAACATTTGTCCCAAATGCAAACATTGTTTAAATAGCAACATTTAACCTTTTCTGTTTTGATTTAATATGAAATTAAAATTACCCAACTTAAAGAAGAAAAACAGTTTCAAATTAAGGGGAACCTAACCTTTTTATTGTGTTTTATTTTTCTCTGTAACACAAGAGATTCAGACAAGTGCAAATATAAATATATGCTGATGATATATTCCTATTTCCCCCCTTTTTTAAGACAAAGGCTGCACTGATAAAGGAAAGGGTTTCATTTGTATATTTGGAGGAAAGTTTCATTCCACATGGAGCCATTATTTCAATAACTAATTTTTACCTTTCTTACTGCTACTATTACTTATTAGTTGCTGCTTTGAAAGAACTACAATAAAGATTTGGCAAGGGAAGACCTATAAGAAATTTTAATAGAACAATAGCAGTTAACTGCCCTCTTTGGTGCCAATAAATGCCAACTCAAACATTGTTTGTGAAGAAACAGTCTCATAATCTTGAGTCGAGTTAGTTTTCTCTCTGATAATAGGATTTCTCACCAACAGAAATGCGTTCCTTGCACTTTAACATGCGACCTGGTATGTGCAGAATCCACATACTACTTAGACAATGACCTCGTTCAGGCCGGCAATTTTATTTATTTAGTTTTTTTAACAGTGGCCAAACCTTTCTAGCATTCCAATGAGCATTTTCCCAGTATCCTTTCCTCTTTCTGCTCCTGCTGTTGATATCCTAAAATTATCTGGCGAAAACCTTATGGACTCACTATCAAAGAGCGTCACTGGAGCAGAATGTACCTCATGTCCTAGAATGTGGTGAATTAGGTCATCAGGAGTTGGTGTGCTTTCTTTTTTTTTCTGTCCTTCATATTATAAGGGGTGCTCTAAGGAATTTTCTTGAACACGAAAAAGCAACTGAATCGTTTTGTGGACTTATCCCCACAATGTCTGCCAAATAAAAAAAAAAAAAGGAAATCATAGTCATAAAGAATTCACATAGACATGGATGTGCATGTTTGCTGTGACTACTAACTGTAGGATAAGCGAGTTCTTGGAGAACACGTGTGACGCATCAGCCGTCATAGCCATGTCTCACTCACATCATCTGCTGAATTTGCTTTGAATAGATCCCTGAAATAAGAGAAGGATCTGATTTTGATTAATAGGAAACTTGATGTGTAAAGGTGTTGAGTCATTCTGGCTTTCACTGGGTTTTTCTGCAACGACTTTGCTGCTTTGCCACCCTGGAAAAGATCCATAAAACGACTTTCTAAGACTATTCATTCATCCTATCTTTTTTTTAAGGCAGAAATCTGAGAATTGAATCAGGATTTCACTTCAACAGCATGAGATGCAGGTGATGGAGCGTTTTAAACAACTGGCCATTGTGCTGCAACTGTTTTAGTGGATGGATTAGATCTTTTCATATTTAATATCAATGCGGCTGCAAACTCAAAAGTCAGAGCTGCCATCAACAGTTGATAATGTATGGAGGACTTTGCCTCATGACATAAGGCTTGATAGACAAGACGAAAGGTCTTGTTTAGAGGAAATCTTAAAGAGCCACTCTGATTACCTTTTCATCATCTTAAAATTGTTTTCAGTGGTTTTTAAATTAGGATTTTAATAAGCCAAAAAAAACAACCTATGTCTTTTTCAAGGACATAGTTTCTGCAGAGTGGTTTTAGTTCATTAGAAATTCACCTGAGTTGGGGGCTGGAGCAACCCTGCCCCCCTTTCCTTTCAATAAGAGAGCCCAGTGTATTTTCTTCCGAACCGCATTTTTTCATCTGCTCCTGATTCACAATGACTTAATAAAAAAAAAAAACTACTAAATTGTAATTTTTTTAGCTTAGTTTTTCTCCGTCATCAAAAAATGTCACGAGTATGTTATAAACACAAAAAACCGCAATTTTGACCGTCTTGACAATTGAGTTGGTAAAATAAATTATTTGCCATCATAACAAAATGGTCCAAGACTAACGAGGTTGTTTTTTAGGAAGTGGACTGTAGCCCTGTTTTATCATCTGTGCATATTAAAAACACAAAAGCATGATGTACTCGTGGCCACTCAGCAGCTGTGAAGTGCAATTGTACCTTTCTACAGCCTCTTGTACGTTTATTTTAAGGATCACAGGAGGTCCTCAAAAACAATGCAACACCATTCCGCTTATACCTGCACTTACCCTGTCCTAATTCTGCTGTTTTAATCAAACCCTGAGATGATGCAATAAAAGAATTAACCCCCCCGGCTTCGCTCGTGTCATCCCCATATGTTGCTCATCCTTGCATAAAAATGTTCCTCCTCTCACGACGGCGGCAAAACAAGACGTTCAGCTCTACGCTCCCATTATCCAACTATAGGGACCTCCATCAATCTATTTGCACTGTGTGTACACGAGAAGCTTTTCTTTTTCTCTGTAAGCAATAATAACATTGCATAAAAAAAAAATAAAAGGCTCTGTGGGTTTGTCTTCTGCTGAAGGATGAAACAAAATGTTGTTCTGTTAGCCATACCTGAACGAGCATGACTGCAGGGTTTACGAAGTCAGTTTCCCATTCACTCCTCAATCTTTTACAGAAAAGAATAAGGAATCCAAGACTATAATTTCTCATTTTAAATTTAGAGGATCTATATGTGGATGAAATTGTGAATGTGAAGCTTTCTTCCTTCAGAAGAGCTGAGATAAAGGAGGCAGGACATTTCCGTTGAATTGGCATTCCTCAGCAGAAAAGCGAGAGGCCTTGTTGGACTGTTCAAATGTAGACCAGTGGATGGTGTCTTATGATGGGGCAGACTCCCCTTCTTGCCCCCTACCCCAAGGATTGAAGGCAAACCCCATGATTGGTTGTTCTTCAACATGCAGGTTAGACAAGGGAAAAAAAGAAAAAAAAAACACTGAGTACCTGTATTGTCGGTGTTCCTGTAGTATATAAATGTGTACTGTAACTGGTGACTAATAATGTATATATAAAGATTAGACCAAGTTTCTGGCTGATGCTTTTTCCTTTTCTGAAGAGTTAAAATATTGTATTTTTCTGGGCTGAGTTGATTTTGATGTTTTAGACTGTAAAATCCAACCCAAACTTCAGTAGATTTAATTTTTGAAACATTCTGCTAAACATTTCAGGACACACATCTAGGATTTCAGCTGGAAGTTGCCACCTACTGCTTCCTAATTGCAGCTTTGAATCTCACTCAGGGAGTGTTAAAGAAAAAAAAAAGTTGCAAGATGTTTGGAATTTAAACTCGGGATTGAGGAACAAACCTGACCAACGAAGTTCCCACTTTAAAGGACCTGCAGTCTCAAGTTTTAACACCCGGAGGTTGAGAAATCAAAACAGCAGTGAACACTGTTGACTACCATGACAAAGGTGGATAAAGGTGAAAAGATTTCATGTAATCCATGGACACCAGTGAAGATCACAAATCATTGAAGAAGAAAAAAGGTTCCGCGCACTGTCTAGTGGGTCTAGATGACCCCACTCCCAATGTTGAAGTGCCTAGGATAGCACAAGGGTTAATATCATTTTCAAAGTTGATTACCCAATTATTGTTGTTGCTTCCTCGGCAGCTTGTGCTAATATGCTGAAAAGTTCTTTTTATTTTATTTACCTGGAGGACATTTCTCTTCAGGTATACAGATTGAGATGCTGGAAGTCACAACTTGAATAGATGTGATGCTGTAATAGGGCTCTCCTGGAGCAGTGTTGTCTGACGTTACATAAACAGCTTTGCAGAAATGAGCGGTCGGTCGGTCCTCCACATTCAGTCTATAAAAAGACTCCTCACTTCACCTCACTTCTAGTCTGCCTTTGATTCTCCATCACACCAGTTTGGACTTTTAGTAGGGCAGGACTGTGAAGTAGAGAAAACAGACAGCAAAGTCTTCTGTTCTGTCTGAACACATGTATTTAAACCCTGGGCCAATTTTTGCACGTCATTGATGTTTACTTTTTTACTATTTTTGAATAATTTATGATCTTCGGGATCCAAAATTCTGTTTTAATGTTGAGCAAAATAAGCAATGCATGATTTCATGTATGGGTGAAGGGCAGCCATTCATCCACGGGTAAGGTAGTACCTGCTAAAAAAAACAGCTAAATCTTCAGTGAAAATACAACAAAACAAATAAAAATGTGTCTGTCTTTTTTGTGACAAATTGGTTCTTCCTAAAGTCGCCCTTCCTTAATTATAAATAAAAAGTACGGTATTTCATAATATATTCCTGAGTAAATGTTATTTTCCAATCTGAAAAATAAGAGAATCCAACAGAAATTTGTGCAACTTCATAAAACTATTTATTAACACCAAAAAGGAAGAATATACACAGAATAATGCAGGCTGCATTGTGAGAACATTCAGTAGATGACACAAACAAAAAAGAAGCATTTAAAGGGGAAACGCCTAATAAAGCCGTTCAAGGCTTTCTATCAACACGAAAAGAATGACTCTTGAAGGTTAGAAGTATGTTTTCAAATGCTAAAAAAAGATCTGGCTCCACTTCACATTTAAAGATAAGGTGCAGAAAGGCCCTAAAAACTGCCTGTTCCCCTGGTGCTGTGCAAAAATCTGCTGCAACCTTTACGTTGTGTCTGCTCTGTTTGTTTGATCACTGAGGTGTGAAATGACAAATCCATCAAGAAAAGCCAAGAGTGCAGCAGAAATTCTGTTATATAATCAACTTCTATTGGGTGTGGATGTCGGCTTCCTCTGAGAACTGTTCCGACGGCACGACGCAGAGCTTCACTTCACACAAAATTAATGAGTTTTTGTTGCTTCTTGTCAGTTTTCAATATTTGAATGTTTAGTACCATAGGACTGCTGACATTCATCTTTATTCATTCATATATACAAAAACAATGTTGATATTTTCCACCTTTGTTGATCATTTGTCTGACAGGACATCTACAAGACAAGAGGAGAAATGAAAATCAAGTCGTCTGGGTAAATGTACAAGTAATTTTTGAACTACAAAGGGTATAATCAATCAAAAAATGAGAAAGAAGCTGCTCTTAACGTGTCTCTAACTGTAATATAGACTTTAGGACATTTTTCTGTGAATAGAGTGAACTGGCCCCTTTAAAAAAATGCACCAAAAATCCAAATAACCTGATAATTCAGATAAAAGCTTGTAATGTGGAAAAAGAGCCTCGGATTGAGCAAATGCTGCGTGTTAAAGTTGATCTGACTAAATCTGGAAGTGTAGAAGCTGCAGGTGCACGTACGGGTGTTGCCCACGCCTTCCTGTGTCAGGGGAAAGAAACCAACACCTGCTCTGCCATCCATCTGGAGTCAGCGGCGTCCTGCGGAGCTTTTAGCCTGAAGCTCTGGGAGCAGCCTGGGATTCACGTTCCATGCGGTTCAGTCACTGATGCGCCTTCAGAACGGGCACGAAGCCGCGGCTGCCATTCACGCTGAAGGCATTTACATAAATGATCAGAAGGAGTTCACCTCCGGAAAGAACGCACAATGCTGTTCAGTAGCTGACAGGTTGCAGAGGTTTTTTTTAAAAATAAATGGGAAATTGAGGAGAAGAGCCTAAAGCACAAAAACAATGAGAACGGTAGAAAACGCCGATGATGGCGTGCGCTTCAGTCACGGTGGAACGCTGTGGTCTGAGCTGCAACACTGAATTGACCCCCAAGTATGTGCACCCCCCTACACAACATGACGACCAACTTTTAAATCACAAGACAAACCAGACCAGAGTGAGTAAGACGAAAGCATGCAATCGTCTGGAATAGTGAAGACCGGTCCACGAGGTCGGTGAAAGCTTGGTCCTGTTCTGACTGAAGGCAGCAGGAGATCCAGTTTCCTGAATCGTCTTCTTAGCGAACTCATGCACAGCAAGCAGTTTCTACTCTACAGGTCTGTGGGAATCGCACGCGTGTGGCTGTTTCCGGCCGTCGTGGCGTCGCGCTGCCGTTTGTCCTCGCAGGATAAAGCAGCGGTGGGAGGGAATCACCTGTCGCCAGGCAGACTCGTGTCTTCGGACAGAAGCTGTTCTCCTGGATCAGAGCAGAAACAGACGATGCGCGCCTTTTTTATCCACAAGGACAGAAATGCAAACGCTTCTACTGCTTGACATAGTTTTCGGTCAACTCTTGACATTTTGGGTCATTTTATGTCACTAAGATGAATAAAAAAGAAGGATTCGATGCTGCATATGAAGAAACTCAGCCTTACTAAAGGTTGGATTGTATTGCAGAAGCCATTTTTGCTTCACATGGAATTCTGGGAAATAATAAGCATTTTTACAAGTGTTAAATTATAAAATGTCTTTTCTAGTACTTAGATTCAGTAGATCATTCCACGCTGAGGTTCATAAGAACCAGCTTCCTACTACGTTCTAGCTAAACAAAGTATTATTTTTACTTTAATACATGTGATATCCCCAAAGTAGAAGCTAAATGTGTGAAGACAATAGAAACAGCAAATCATGGAAACATTTTTCCACTTCAGACATCCATTTAAGGATGCTCTTGTTTTGAAAGTCATTTCAATTCTTTAGATGTACTTCATGGAGTTTATTTTAGTTTTGTGGTTGTATTTTGTTCCTATTCTGCTGCATTATTGGCCAGACCTCACTCAAAAAATATATATATTTTAATCTCAATGAGTTTTTCTCTTTCTGGCATAATAGAGATGATATAGAAATAATAAATATGTAAAAAGAATAGATATATGTCAAAAAATTAAACTAGCTATAGAAGCAACAGCAGTATCAGTTTAAAACCACAAATACGAATGTTGGAAAAAATTAATATAAAAAGCAATCAGGAAGTAAATGATCAATTTCTGGTAAACTGTCAAGTTTCTCTTCCGGTTGTGTTTCTACTGTCGCTGCCTTTTATGTACATGAGGCAAACAAGAAGAAGCTAGCTTCTGCCATGGCGAGTCAAATACTATTGTCTGAAGGTAAACTACAATGAGGGATGTATGTCGTGTGCACTAAACATACTATAACCCTTTTTATCACTTCAAACAATACAAGTGACACACTTTTACCAAACCACAAAGAACAAAACAGTCTAAAAGACCCAAAATGACAGATTTTTATATGTTGGAAGAGATTTTGTTAAACATATTTTAAGTGCCAGTAAAAAAATTAAAATAAAAAGACTGTATCTATCACCTTCTATGTTTCGATTTGTGGGCCATGTATGGAGATGCATATTGAATCTCGTTAGAGGGAAAGATACACACCCATTGTTATTGTTCATGCTATTAATTAAGGGTTAATGGCCTACAATGTGTGTATTATAAGAAATTAACGCACGAAGTGCATTAATGTCTGATAATGCAAACTTCGAAGACCATTCCCCACTTATACCATGGTCACTTACAAAAGAAATAAATGTTCAATCAGTTTTCAGTACTTTCTTTTTTCGGTTTGGATCGCTTTTTTCACAAAAAGTAGACTATTTGTTATCTGGTGCGGCGCATTGTCACGCTACAGTGACAACAAGCCGCACCGACCTCCCATCTCGGCTGCAGCTAAAAATGTATCGATTTTTATGGTTTGTGTGGCTCGTCTCTAATAAATAAATAACTGAAACCTGGGGCAGTGCATGTACCTGTGCAGGGAGGAGTGTGGTTGTCATAGCGAGAGGTGCAGCTCTGCAGAGCTTCATCCTCAGAGTCACTGTCACTGCTGGTTGCCGCCACCAGGATGGACGATGACTGATCTTTAGTTATGGGGAGAAAAAGACAAAAACATTACAATTAGATCTAATGTTTCACTTCTTTGTTCACCCAGCAGTAAAATTTCTGAGCATCTTGCACATGAAAAATGAAGCAGAATTTAGGAAACTTCTGTCATGCTGCAAGAAAAACTTTGAAGAATTTATATCTCAACTTCGTTTTTTTATGCTTTTCAAGGCTCAGAGTTCAGACATTTTTATGTCAGAACAACTTTATTAGTAGAGATGCTGAGAACAAAGCTGAGGCCCGGAGTTACAAGAAGACACCAACCTTCACTAGGCGGTGCATTAGTTCCCTCCAGCAAGGACTGATGGGAGTTTCCTGAGCCTCCAGCCTCACAGTCCAACATAGCAGCTCTGCAGGAAGAAGACATGAAGAGCGGTAAGAAAAGCCCACGGTAGACAGATACACCACGGACCTCAGCCGCACCCGGTTTTGCCGCTGCAGCTCTTGCTGGTGGTTAGGTAGCTTGGCCCCCCAAGGGTGAAGATATCGTCTCTGGATCCTGAGGCCCCGTACAGCTGCTGCTCCAAACAATACTGCTGCTTGGAGGAGGAAATCTGCTCTGATGTGGAGCTGCCGAGGGACACCAGGGTCCCTGTAATAACGTCAGCCTTCACCGCTCCTGGAACAGAGACAACCAAAATAAATGTCACATGCAGCCGGAGAACTCAGTGATCCATTAAAGAAATGACTGAATGAAGTTTATTTGTTGTCCCTAATTAAGATGAACAAGTTCTACAGAAGCCCTTTAATGTCCTTATCAACCTTGAGAGTAAAAGGTATTCGAAGGGAAGTGTGAAGTTTCAATCTAAAGTAAGTGTTTGTTCTAGAGAACAAAGAAATACATATTTTTAATCAAATGTGAAATGGTAACACAATGTGCTACGAAAGGAAGCAGGAAGAAAGAGCGAACACTGCCAAACTCACAGAACATTTTCAGAGAAAACAACAAAGAACCAACGGAGAGGTTTTGAAACAATCCATTTTCGACAACAGCCAATCAGGACGCAGAACAAAATACATTTGCAAAAAAGTGAGACAGCGAAAAGTGAATGGCGAAATAGCAGGAGAACACCGTATTTACAACTAATCATTTCCCGTAAGGCCCACTAAAGGTAAAAGGTGTGGTTATAAGGACAAAAAAGGAGGATGGCTGACCATCTGCAGTGGACATGACATCTGCAGGATGCAGGGTGAGCTCTGCAGCAGGTTCTGCAGCTCTCAGCTCTGTGTCCATCTCCTCTGGACTCCTCCTCTTCACAACCACAGAGCTGCTGTCCAGCACGGGGGACAGCGACTTCCTGGCTGAATACAGGAAAAAAGCAACATCTATTCTTCTGTCGGAAGTTATATAATGCTGTAAAGACTTTGTCTTTGTAAGTTCTATTTTTTTTATCACCTGAAAAGAAGTCAAACCAGTTTTAATCCATCTGCTAGAACAATATTTGCTAAACTTTATTCTTAAATAAGCTTTCTTAAGTTTTAATCTGTGCAAATGTAATATTTTTACAAAGTCATGATAATATCTTCTAGCTTTTTTAGCGATTTTGTTGGAGGCAAACCTCTAAAAAAAACTCTTCATCCTGACATCCAAATGAAAGTTTCAAGGATTTCATGCAAGACACAAAAGTCACAGCCAAAATCCTTTTTCAGTCAGTTTGCAGGTTTACATTCTACACTTACATTTTACAGAATTGCATAAAGTCATGAAAAAATCTTTTGGGGCACATTACTGTTTAATACCTGTCCTTAGATTTCTGCCAAAAGCTGACGGTAATTTTTTTTGAAAGATACATTATTTTGTTAATTCGAGCAGAATATTAAGACGTAAAAGTCAAAAACTGTGATTTGTGAGTCAATGAAATCCTCAAGTTTCTCTGGATCTGCAAACGCCAGCAGAGAGGAGTCTGTGGTCTTCAGACAGAATGATCTCTTTGACACTTCATTTAAATGATTTGAGTTACTGTACACGTCCTATAAGGGTCTTTACCAGAGTGGCAGGGCCTGGGCCGAGCTGCCGCTGATCTTGTCCCCAGCTCCAGCTCACCGGGCTTACGGCAGGCTGCCATCTCCGCGTCGCCATGGTGAGACAAGACCTCCTCTGCGCAGAAAGCACCAGATGGGCCGGGCCGGGCCTCCGCAGACACCCGGGTCTCCAGCATTTGACTCTTGACATCCGACATCTTGCTGCGGACTTCGGCCATTTGAGCTTTGAGGCGGATCAGGACGCTGGAGTCTGGAGCCGACCGCCGCACCGCTTGAGGCCGCCGCTCTCGTTCTTTTCTCGAGTGAACATGGGCTGGAGGTGAGTCAACACAGAGGAAACAAGGCTTATGAAGTGTAAACTCTGTTTGCTGCTTTGTCTTGTTAAACAAACGCTCTCTGACATTTGTAGACACATTTGACAGGATGCAAGAAGGTGAATAAACAATCATGTTCCTGTGTAATGTATTTCAGGTGTTGTAGCCCCACGTTTTCGGAGTTGAAATATCTGCCAAAGAATTTGTGTCTCGTGAACCAATCAGAAACTCAGATTTGGCCTGTGACTTGATGACGCAATCAGCGACGACAGCATTATATAGCGACTAAATAAAGCAAAACAGGGGGAAGAATCTAACTGTTCTCCTCCTGAACTTTGTGATATTTGACTTATTTGTATCGAGACAATAATAAAAAGTTCCTCTCGTTGCTCCCCCCTCCCCTCCTGGACTAATGTGGGACAGCAAATCATCAAACTGGGTCACAGAGAGACAGAAGTACCGTCTCTGAGGGATCTCATGAACACAGTTAGGGATTACCTCTGTTTTTGTAGAACTCTTCAAAATAAATAAACTTTATCTCTCAATGGCATTTTACAGTAGCTCCTCCCACCAATTGAGGGACTGTCAGGTTTACCAACAAACTTTTGGACAAGCGTCTAGCAGTGACATTGACACGAGTCAAAAGAGGCAGGGATGTAAATTTGACGCCTTCTGTGTGATAACAGCATTTTGGATGGAAATTGAACACTAAAGTCCATTAAGTTTTCTTTCCAGGGTCGAAGTTTTTAGTGAAAAGGTTGCATTTCTAAGATTGGAGTCAAATATACATAAATACTTAAAGAGCAGAATCGCTAATAAAAATATTTAAATGGCATTTTTCCCACTTTTCACATATATGCTGCTGGATTATATGGAGGGAAAGTCTCCTAAACACACAGACCTCGTCTCTAATCTAAAACAAAAAAGACCCTGTTGCTTCCTTCACATTCCTGTTAATAACATTTGTTGCTGCAGGAAGCGTAATACAAATAAAATAAACTTCTTAAATAACTACTGCAAATAGTATTTATAAATTGGTAGAAATGCGTGTGCAAAATACTATAGCAGGAACTAATTATGTCATTTGGTTTCAGTCTCTGCGAGGAAAAAACAGATTCTTTCTGCCTCCAAAGTTGCGATGTGGAAAACGAAGGATCAATCTCACATTTAAAGCCTCTGCCGAACATAATGGTGTAAATTGATTTTTTTATTTGAGGAGCTCTGCTTGTGGGTTCAGGTATCGACTGTCAGTTTAGCTGGAGTGTTTTGTTGACACACGAGTTGAGCGTGTTTGCACACCTTGGCTGTGGAGCAGAGAAACCGGGGGCCGAGGCTGAAGCCCCCACAGAGACTCCACGCTGCTTCTCTCCTTCAGATCCAGCAGCTGGATCAGGATGACTGGGTCGATCTCCAGGAGGCTACTGCTGCTGCCTGGCCCGACGGCACCGCCACCAGCTGCACTGCCGTTTGTACTGCGGCCAGTAGGGGCGCTGCGGTGAGCTGAGCGCAGGCCGGAGCTGGCACCACCTGCAGATCAGGAACAGATTTATTTGAACTATCAGACAGAAAATAAGGACCAAAATGTAAATATCTCTCTTAGAAACATTCATTTAAATTAGTCCGTGAAGATTTACATTCATCCAGGATGATTCTATACAATCATCTGTTGAAGAAGTTTCATCACTTATCCAAAAGGCTTTTTAATTCTGGTAAGAATTGAAACGTGTTTAGTTTAAAAACTTTAATCTGGATAGACGTTTTTATAATATTTTCTTCTATTAAAATAAATGTTCAATTATATCAGTTCAGAAAATTTTATTAGTAATATAATCAAAACATCATGGTACTAATGTGCAAAAAAATAAGAAAAGAATAGTTGGAAATAATCTGAAAAAGCATGATTTGCTTTTTCCCTTTGTGCCAAAACCAAGGTGCATATTATGAACCCAGAAAGTCTGTATATTATCAGCATTCATTATATTTATTAATCAATACAATGATTGTAATTACCTTGTGGGGGGGTACTAACATTTTTTGGTAAATTCCTGTATATTTTTGTAATCTCTCTAAAGGAAACAGTCACATGTCTGTCTCTGCATCAATGTGACTCCACCCTTTGAGCAGAGTTACCACCTACCCTAAACATTTCCTGATCCGTCACATTTGCTGCATTTTTTTGCATTAAAATGCGATGCTGATGCAAGCACTCAAACAGACAAAACTAATATCTTGAATGCCGCATAGCCAATTCTTATTTTTTTTTTTTCAAAGCTGTTGTGTAACTCCTTTTTAACTTGGAGAACAGAAATTGTGATTCGGCTTCAAGAGGCTCTGAGTCATTATCTCTGCAATCCACACCAAACTGGCCCAGTTCCAGCTCCTGGGGTATTTTATTCTCAGTCAATGTTTTGCACAAAAAACCTGTTCACACAAGTGTAAAATTGAGAAAATAATGTTAGCAGTGTAGCTTTGACCGCTGAAAATAAAGTGCTTGTTGATAGACTGTAATAAGAAGACCCCCTCCCCTCCAAACATACAGTACAAACTGCAAGTGTTCCAATATTAGCATGCAGCAAGGAGCACAGGGCACCAGCAATGACTCATCTCTTAATACATTCAACACCAACACAGCCACTGAGGGAGGCCTGCCATCCCATCACTCTGTTAGTCCCATACTGATGTCAGACAACACAAATGGAAGGTTTAAAACCCCACGAAGGAGATCGTGATTTGGTAGAGAAAACCGAGCCTTCGGGGGATAAGAGAACATTAACTTTTGATGGTTTTAGCCTCAGCAATGTTATAGAAGACGGTCTAAATATCTTTGGTTTTGCTCCAGTTTTAGAGGCTGCCACAGTCGATGTGAGAAAACTCCAAAGACTGTTGCATCACTTTGTTTCTTCAAGTCATTTTGGGTTCTTCACGGCTGATGTAGCTCACATTCGGACCTAAACTGATTGACTGAAAAAAACAAGTTGAAAAAAAGTTTAGTTTTGTTTATTTGTTTAAAGGATTCATTCAAACCCCTAAGACAACATCAAACGGCGACAACCGCCCCAACATTTGTAGATGGTGTTCTAAAAATCAAGCAATGACCAAGAAGACAGAGAAAAGGACTAAGAAAGTCTTGGTGGAGCTAAATGCTAATGTTTATTCCTCAGACTACCCGTATATGAAGAAGAGCTCAGGTTTTTACAGTGCTTCTTGTTTCGCCACCACATTTTTTTTCCAACTCTTTTGGAATTCTTTTAAAAAGATCCAGACTTATCATCTTTTGATCTATTTTAACAGCATTCCCAGTGGTTTTTATATTATGATCATGCCGTTTTTTAGCCACAAATTTTTTAAAACTCTTTTCTAGGACATGGTTCCTGCAGAGCAGCAGCAGTTCATTAGAAATTCACCTCTGAGTTGTGGGCGGGACCATTGGTGTGGAGCAACCCCGCCTCCTTCTTCCCCTCAAGTCACAAATAGCATTTCCTGTTTCCTCCTGATTCACAACAATGTAAACAAAAGTAACTCATAATGCAAGTTAAAGCTCAATTTTCTTCATATATGCCTTCCGTCTTCAAAAAATTGCCACAGCAACATGTCCAAAACAACATGCCCTGGTGCTCTCACTACATTTTGTCTCTTTAGTTCGCTGTAATCTATTTATAGGTCAAACAGACGAGTGATTCTCATCTGGGTTTTGGTGAAGCATCACTGCAAGTCGATTAAGGAGAAACACCAGGAAGCTGTCCCAAGTTCCCCGTGTTAAACAAACCCTTTTCATAGGTAGATCAGTACCAAAGAGTACTCCTGCTGACAGGTGATTGCTTATGCATGATTGATCCAGGTTGACTTAGAACTGATCACTACTAGCACTTCTAACAATACATTATTGGGCAGTGTTAGACTCTGCATGTTGTTCCTGCTCAATTTTTGCCTCTCGACTCTTGGTAAAAACCTGATGACAGATGCTACTCACATCAGCACAGTGGGAGCCCGGGTGGATTTTTTTTATTGGTTAGTTTATAATTTGGTTGTAAATGGAAAGAGGAGCTTTTACAGGATTTTGGTGCCAGGATGTGATCTTTTTACCGGGAAAAATAAAAGTGTCTGGTGTTGTTTTTGTTGTGGTTTATAGCAACATTATATGAAGCCAATTTAGGCGTGACACAGATTTCATCTCATCAAAGCGACAGATAATGGAGCTCTCTGTACAGGTATCTGTTAAAACCACACCAGATGTTTACAGTGACAAAAAAAAAAAACAAGCCACCTCTTTAGGTTTTATAGTGGAAAAATGCCTTAAATGTATTAATTAAAGATGATCAATCAATAATCCAATTTGCATTTTAGTTACTTTAGTAATTGTTTACGTTTCTCTGATTTGGCAACTGACTTTAGACTTCAAAATTGTCAAATTCTACCTTTAAATATGTAGACTATAACAAAAGCTCACCTTTTCTGTATTTTTTATATTAGGTTAAACAGAAGAGACATAAGAAATCATACCAAGGACAAATTTTCTGCTATTTATTATAATATAAACAAACTTAAAGAATAATTAAAATAAAGTTTTTTTAAGGTAAAAAAGGATTAAAAAGGAAAATTTAGAGCACTGAATGTGAAATTATGACCAAAAAGCAAAAAGGGAAGTCACAAAACAATACAACTTTCATGCGTCATTTTTAAAGATTTATGAAGCAAAATGTGGAGCTCTTGTTATAAATGACCACTCTAAAAAAAAGTTGTCGTTCATCACAAAATATGCTCTAAAACAGAGATGCACAGAGAGTCATTTATAATGCAGCGGTTGCCTGCAAATGCAAAGGTGAGCAGTTGCAGCACAGTCATAAATTCTGAGCTGCCTGCGTGTGTTTTATGAGATGAAACTGACCCTCAAACAGAAAACATCCAGGCAGCAATGCTTCATCAGCTGCAACTTTATCTTTCTGAAAGCCGCATTCCCACAGCAGTGTTTAAACTCCAGGAGTTGCAAAGAAATAAATAAAAATGACAATAAAAGATGGCCGATGCTTATGATTGAGTCGTACCTGTTGCTCCAACCATGTCGTCAGGGAGCTCTCCTTCTTCAGTTTCCAGATTCCCGATAAAATCGACGTCATTCTCTCCTGACCTGTGCAGAGTTGAAAAAAAGAGATCATTTGATTTTGAAATCCAGGGTGATCTTTAAAAGCTTATTTGGTGTAAAACAATCATTTGAGTCCTAATAGAACGTGGGATTTTATACTGACATGGTCTCCTCGTCTATGTCATTCTCCTCTGTGTTGCTGGTGGCTGTGGAGCTCCCCGACGTGCTGCTCCCATCCAGTGGGTTCACCTCCTCCTCCGTCAGACAATCCACCTCCAGGTCTCCGTCTGACAGATCCTGAACCCCAAACAATGATCAATGAAGTAAAATCTTCCATCTTTGGTGACAGTTTGAGCCACTCGCTGCAAAAACACTAAATCTCCTCAAGTATTATAGTCTAGTTTCTGGTTTAAATTTCCCATAACACTTGATGTAAAAAAAAAAGTAACGTACGAGTAAGTCTCCAGTGAGATTTTAGTTTTTTTAACATGTTCTTGTGGTATTTTTCTGATAATAGAGGACATATCAAGAAAATTAAAAATAAATTTGCATTTCTGGGTATTCAAATTGTTGTGATTTGAGAGTTGAGCAAAAAAGAAAAAAAAAGCAGTTTGAAAAAGAGCTTACCGTATTTTCACGACCATAGGACGCACCGGGTTATAGGGAACGGTCTCAGTTACGAGGGATTTTTCCGTCTTTGACACATACAAAAGGGCCACCGGGTGTTAAGGCGCGGGCACGTTAACCCCCCGTTCAGACCCTCAGAGCCTCCAGAGCGGGTTAATAAAAGTACCAGTCTCTGTTCTTTTGGAGGAAACCTTTTTTCTTTTTTTTTTACAGTTACCCTTAACTGAGTAACTCAAACTGAATGCGCGCTCACAGACTCACTTGCGCTCAGCGCCTGACCCCCCCTACTTGTTCTTCACGCGGGAGCGCGGGACGCCGGATCTCTGCTTTCCTACTTCCTAAATATGCGCTAGTGAAGACACCGACAGCTAAAGCACACACACAAACACTTGGTGTGTGTTTAAAAAATGCAGCAGGAGTTACTTTTGATTTACTTTTTCAGTCATAAAACAGCATCTAAAAATCCATCAATCCACGTAGCTGATGGTCTGCAGTTTAAACAGGGCATCAGCTATTTTGTAAACAATGTTGCAGGGACCCGGGGCTTAGCCCCGCCCTTGGCCACTAAGACTCATGGGAGGTGTTGATATCCCACACCATGAGTTAGGGAGCTGTGAAGAGAAGTCACTATCATGTTGTTACAATGTTTGTCTGTGATCAAAGTAAGTGGGTTGCAATGCCGCAAATGAGGGGGGGTAAACTACTTCCCTGCTTACCACTCCCTTACTGAATTTGTAAAAAATTGGCAGCACTGAGAGTGATGCCTCAGCGGGCCCATACTTCTCTCCCCCTTTCTCACGACCCCTTCCTTCTACGCCCCACAATTACACATTATGCGCACCGCATCATAGGGCGCCCCCTACGCTTTATAGAAAATTTAAGACTTCAAGTGCGTCTCATAGCCGTGAAAATACGGTATTTGTGACGCTGGGTGGGCCACAAGCTCCCTGTTCTGCTTAAACAGTCTAAACCTCTCTTAAACAGAGCAATGGGAAGAGGGGACGGGGTTTGCTTCATGCCAACGGTCCCGCCCATAACTCAGAGGTACATTTCTTACTAATTCCTGTCGCTCTGCAGAAACACGATCATAGAAAATGACACAGGTTGTTTCAATTTGACTAAAAACCGCATAATCATAAATAAATGACCACTGGGAATGCTTTGAACATGGATCAAACGATGATTGGAAATTTCTTAGTTCAGTTTGATGCAACTCTTACATTCGAGTCATCGTGCTGTGTCCTTTCTTCTTCTTCCTTCTTATTGTTGCTCAGAGTATTCTGGATGTCGCTGTCGCTCTTCACTGACCGCGGGTCTCTTTCAGAGGCTGTGGTGCCTGCAGCAGGCCTCAGGTCAGGGGGCGAGGAACTGCGTGATGTCTGACGGCGAAACAACTCGATGGCCAGCCTCTGGAATCAGATACGTTCATCACTCAAAGCAGCTAAATGACCGTTTTTAGGCTGTCAAAGCCAAAGCCGGCACATGTCTGTTATCTCTTAATTGTCCATTTGTAGACAATTCACAACACGACATCTCACTTACTTCACCAGTTTCTGTAATCTTGCTTCATTGCACGCATTTTTCTTCTTTTTTACAGTTTACATCTGTTTTTATATTTCCCACAAAGTTCTTAAAATAACTAAATTGATGACACACCGGGTCGAACTAAACAACATGCTTACAAAAGCCTTCAACACACTGACCTATGTTTACGAGAATACAATATTCAAAGAAATCTTTTCTAAAAAAGTTATTCAGCACGTTTCCATCTTTCACACAACATGCCTCTTTCAGATTGTTGATCTGCTGGACGTAGCCGCTCTGGGCCGACTCCAGCTGGCTGATGTACCAGTACTGATCCCTGCACTTCTGGAAGAATGTCGGTGAGCGAACCTGGTAGCTGTGCAGAACAATCGAGACAACACAGTTACTGCCTGAAAAGAGTATGTGTGAGCCTTTGCTGTGGGATAAGGCGAGTCTGGACCCACCGGAGAACCAGCGTGTCAGTCTGCATGTTCAGGTAACCCTCGCTGGCGAGGAGGTCCAACCGGAAAAAGCGGTTGTAGCCCCAGCATTCACCGACCTCAAAGTCGGAGGCAAACTCCCGAATGATGTTCTTGGTCGGGTCGCTGGAAGCCTGATGAACCATTTCAACACGGTACTCATATCTGCAAAAATCCATTTTATACATATATGTATATATACATTTCTGAAATGTAAAAAGTGACATAAAGCACAAATAAGTTTCAGATTTGGACTGAAAGACAGAGGCTGATCCAACTCCAATTTGTGTAGTAGCCGAAAATAATGTTTTCATGTAAACGTTAAAAGCAGTGGTTTCAAAACACAGATATGAGTCTCAACTTATGACAATGTTAAAGGCCCATTCCAAGTATCATTTCAAAAGTGTTCCCAGTTGTCTTTCCATTATGATTATGACATTTTCAGCCCAAAATCAAAACATCTGTAAGTTTCTAGGACATTATTTCTGCAGAGTGGCAGTAGTACATTAAAAATTTGCTTAAAGATTTACTCAGAAATGCAACTCTAAGCTTAATTTTCGTTATATATATCCTCCATCATAAGGAAAAATGTCATAAGAACATGTTAAAAAACACTTTTTGAGGGAAGATAGAAGCCTAACAAAAACGCAATAATGTTTTGATTCATTCTACTGGAAAATTTAGAAGAATACATGTGGAGATCACAGAAGGAAGGGATTTTTTAAGGAAATGTTTTGTACTTTGATGTTTCAGGAAGTCCAGCAGACAGTTCAAGGAACACAGACAGATAATTTCCACGGACGACACCATTCCCATCCTGAAGAGACACATTAGCAGAGTTGCTGGTTTGGTAAAAATCCCACGTTTTATGTCTAAATTACATTTTTTAAAGATGAAAAATCATATAATTGTTTAAAAACTTACTGGATAGACTTTGAGTCTCCAGCAAAGGCCGGAGATCTGCAGTGGGGGGCTGTAGACTGGGTCAGCCCGCTGCCTCAGAGTACTGCAAACACATACATGTCAAGGAAAGACCTGATGTAACAACTAGATCCAATTTTGTTGAAATTGTTTGAAAGATCCTCATTTTAGTTGTCCATTAAAAAAGATCTTTGGCAGTTTAGAATAAATTAATATTTCCTAAAAACTATAAAAAATGTGCACTGCAAAATAACCATTCTAGAAACAAGTTAAAAAAAATTGAATTTCTCTTTAAATAAACAAGAAAAATCTGATAATGGGGTGAATAAATGGACTTGACGAGAATTCTTATTTAAAAAACAAAAAAAATCTAGTCAATTAGATATATTTTCTTAAACTACTTTTATTTTGCTTTTTAACATTTTTATTGACAAGATTATTTTTCTTCTAAGACAGAATGTAAGACAATTTTTCTCAGAAGGGTGTTTTTACTTTCCAATGATCAAATTTTTGCAGTGCATGTTGACGAGACAAAGAAAAGCTCTTTCCTTAAAACATTATATATTTAACTGCAATAAAAACACGTATGGCATTAGGACACCAGAATCCCTTTCTTTTTTTTTTGTTTATTTTCATTTAGAGATGCAAAATTAGTTGCGTGTCCGTCAGGAATGTGGGTCATATTGTTCTGTTTTACAGCATGTACATTGAGAAAAAAAAGTATTTTTTTAGCCACCAATTGTGCAAGTTCTCCCTCTTAAGAAGATGAGAGAAGCTTGTAATTTTCATCATAGGTAGACCTTAACTATGAGAGACAAAATGAGAAAGAAAAAAATCCAGATAATCACATCGTCTGAATCTGCCTGCTGGGCGATCCAGCCAGACCAGGGCTGGCAGGACCCCACACTACTGTTCAGTTAAGAGAGGATTTACCTGAAGTTAACCAGAACAAAAGTGCTGGAGTCGTAGGCTGGAACCAGCTCACTTTAAGACAACAACAAAAAACAGCAATTAAACTTTTTTTAAGAGTCAATTAATCAATGGTGGAAAATTCCAAAAAAAGACGTGCTGTCACAGGCACATTTGTAAAAGGCAGACAACCTGGTAAAGTCTGGGGGGACCGGCGTGGTGACGAAGGACTGCATAGGTTTCCGGTGGACCTGCTGGAACATGAGCAGGATCTCTGGGCTCTTGGAGATGAGTTCACTTTTACTGCAAGAGTGGAGCTGCAACAAAAACCAAAAAAAATATGTACGCGAGTTTACTGATTTCACCTTATGTCACTGTAAGGTTTGATCTGAATAAATTCATCAACCTCTGTTGTGAAGCTTGAAATGCATTGAAGTTATTTGTGACTGATAGAGCCACAAACAGCAGCAGTAATAACCTGAAATCTAGATTTACTTGATCATGCTGTCAAACTGGAGTTCTTAAAGTGGAAAAAAATAAAAATAAAGTGAAATTTCTGTCAGGTCTATATCTGAGATGCAAAGCTGTGTCCTCTCCAGCTTTGGTTGTACTGAAATGTTAGGTTCAGTTTCAAGGATGTAATTTAAAGTTCAATAAATGTTGACCAGTTAAACTGGCATTTCTTATCATTATTATGAAAACAAAAATTTAGATTTATATGTTCTAAGAATAAGCTTTACACTCTGTGAGGATTTATTAAGACAG
Source organism: Oryzias sinensis (assembly GCA_037389245.1). Classification (NCBI taxonomy): domain Eukaryota; kingdom Metazoa; phylum Chordata; class Actinopteri; order Beloniformes; family Adrianichthyidae; genus Oryzias; species Oryzias sinensis. The sequence continues at coordinate 4,109,226 of CM074497.1, forward strand.
GCCAACAAAGACCGCATTCTCATTTAATTCACATCTTGTTCTAAACTGAGTCATTTCCGATTATTACACTAGTTTTTTGTCACTTTCATTAAAATAAATTACAATGGGGTATATAGAAAAACTAAAAAAATACAAACCATTAGCTTTGAACTAGCAAAAAAATACCTTTACAGCTGAATAACATTTAATTTGAAGTGATTCTAACTGATTTTTTTAAGCTTATTCTTCCTTTTTGAATGTTTGTGTGGGACTCTTTTTTTCCAGATTTTGATATCTTACTTAGTTAAAAATGAATTACTGCATGGTTTTTAGGTTGCATTTTTTGCAGCGTACAAAACTTTTGCTACAGGACTTAAAATGTTTCCTTTAAGGTAAAAATGCAAACTTATTATTAAACAATTAGTAAAACAACACACAAAACCCATAAAGTAAACAATTAAATGGGTGTTAGAAGAATTTCAGAATTTGCAGATACAAAGCTGTGCACTCTCCTGAACTGCTTTGGTAAATGCTGAGCTGCTGTTTTGTGTTTATACCAATGTAATTCAAAGAAAACTGTAAGAACAGATCTTATATATCATGAATTTTTGCAGCTTGTTCTTCTTAAATGCTGTCAGTAAGAATGTTTTGTAGCAGTCTGAGACAGCATGTGCACCGCTGAGTGGAGCTGCTGCTGAGCTAATGTTGCTGCCACATCTTTATCCCATAACTCAGAGCAGCATGAGGTGGAAACCGTGTAAAAGAAGGCTTTGATCTGCTGCGAAGCACCAACCTGATGCTCCACCTCCTGCAGCAGAGACTCCAGCAGCTCCGTCTCCTGGGTCAAGGACGTCTTCTGGCCTGGTGAGGAGAAACGCGATTCTATTTTAAGAGCACTCGTGCACATTGTGGGCCCTGATGGAAGCTGGCTAGAGTGGGTGGAAGGGTGCGAGGGCTGCGTTTGTGGGTGCTGAGTGAAGCCATACACTCAGTCATGATGCATATTTCATAAGCACATAGCTGGTGTCTATGAATGGTCGCTCTCAGTGTTTTCAGGCTGGAGTGTCAGTATTTTTGGAAGAGAAAAGTTTTAAAAACTCAAGAGAAATTTTTACTGCAGTTGGAGTTTCTTGCAAAAATTGTTTTTAAACCAATAATTATAAACTTTATTGATATTGAATGTCTGTGATCTGCTATTTTATATATAACACTATTGCTTACACACACAAATGTTAGCTTCTCTTAAATTTCTGATGATAATCAATAAAGACTTGGACTGATCAAGTATAAATACCTTAAAATAGATGTTAAGAACCAGATTATGGTAACTATGTAAAAAAATAGTAAAACATAACTATTTGTCAATATTTTACATAAAAATGTAAATGTATATTTGCTTATCGATGTATTTATTTATTCAACTTCAATAGCTTTTTTTATTTACAACAATGACTTTTATTATTTTATTTATTTGTTTTTATCTGCAATATACTGCACATTTTTACTTACTTAAGTAGGTAAAAATGTTAAAAAAGCTACCTACACATTACTTGGTTTCTGGGTGCACATACTATATGTTTATATTTTTTGCAATGATGTGGTGACAGATTTCCATGTGGATGGTGACAATATAGGCATTAGGATTCTGTACGATACGTGCAAATGTCTATTGATGATAATGTCAAGGAGATGACACCATCTTCTGTTATTTTCTATATTTTGTAATTATTTTATGAATTAATATCTTCAATAGGTTTGATCTATCCATATATTATAACATGTTTTTATGTACTTCTCTGAAATTAGTTTCTGTTATTCTGACGAGTTATTTTGATGATTTTCACATAAACGTGACCAAAGTCATTTCAAAAATGTAAAAACATTTGATCTACATTTCTTATCAATTTAAAAAGAAAAAGCTACAAAAGCATCAAAAGAGATTTTTATTTTTTATTCAGATGAACTTAATCTTAATTTGGAATATAAGGAGCGGCAGCAGTGATGCGAGCTGAGCACATACCCATGAGAGTGATGAGTTTGTTTTTCAGGTGGTTGTCCAGACGAGCGATCATCATTTCTACGGCGTTTCGGATCTCTCGGACTCTCTCGTCCTTCGCTCCTCTGACGGCCTCAACGTTCCTCTCCTTAGAAGCAAACACAAACGCATCAGAGCCATCTAGAGGAGATGGATATAAAAACAGTCTCACTATCACAACTGCCTTTACCTGTTTTTTTTTTAGCAGCTAACATAAATAAATGGTTACAGTGATTTTCATTGATTGGAACCAAACCCCAAGAACCGCACCCTCGTAAATGCTTTAAAAACTATTGCCAGAGTTTCCCTTGTTGTATTTCTTTTATGTACTGCTGTATTCTGAAAGGTTTGGGGTTGCAAACTGCCGAAGTGTAGGATAAAGAGGAAGCCTAAAAAAATGGAGCACAGATGGGAGGATAATAAAGATGTGGCTGTCAGTTTAAATACAGTCTCCTCCGTCATCTGAGTGCTGTGAGGAAAAGCTTGTGCTGCAAACAACATTCATCTGCTTTCACTTTCAGTTTGAGCTAAGAGTATTTAAAATATGCCATATCTTCTTGATTTAGTTATTTTATAGTTTTTCTTACTTCACAAAAACATTTTCAACTGGTAACAGAGTAAAATGTACTTTTAATCTCCTTGTAATTGTTATTTCTTTGCTAATCTGATCTGCGTTTTTGTCTACAAGTGCCTCATTAACCGTCTCATGGTTTATTCAAAGACATGCTGATTTCAGATTTGGATCATTTGCGACATTTCTGTCTCTATGGGGCAAACAAGTTCTTTTTTTTAATCCGTTTAGCTTGGTGCTGTGCCACATTCTCAGTATTTTTACTTGCAAAAATATTTATGACCGATCGAATAAACAGAATAAATGTCACAATTACTGAAACAAATATTCAAGTTTAGTTGTTTCTGTTTTTCTGTTAAACCTGTCATTCCTGCACCTGTAAAGGCTGGTAAACATTTTGAAAAATAATGTTAGTAAATATTAGGGGTGTACGATATTTCATTTGGCGATACTTGCATAGATTTAAAATGCTGTCAGAACGATATTTTTGTATTATTTATTAGAGTCCTTCAGCGTCTCACTCTTGTTTTTCACTTAAACCCCAGACCGATAGTTGGCAGCACAGCACACCGAGCCTCTCTGAGCAGCTCTGCACCGCATAAAACAAGAAGATCTCACAAGATCAGCTCGTGTTAAACGCTAAATGTCCAGTCAGCCTCTGCAAATTTTAATATTGTGAGACATGTCCAACTTAGATTTTGCTTTGGATGGATACCGAACTGAAAGTCTGTGCCACGTTGCTGCCAGTACCACATAAAACGTGGATTGTGGGGGTTTTAAGTGGGTTTCCGATGAGAACGAGTGACACTCTAGATCAGTGTTTTTCAACCGGTGTGCTGTGGAAGATGGTCAGGTGTGCCGTGGGAAATTGCCCTCATTAACTGATCTAAAAACATTTCCCATCTCCAGGAAATCAGCTCTTTGTTCATCCAAAAAGGCCCTGATAAAACACTGAGTAGTTAGGAATATGAAAGATCATAAAATACTTTTTTGTTTGCGTTTATTTGAATTTATTGAAGACATTTTGATAAGAATGACGGTACCGCGATTTAGCCGCAGCTTCAGACGTTTTCGGAAAAGTCCCGCCCCTTTAACTGTCTCTACCAATCATTATTGGAGGCTTATTTTTCACACGTCATCAGTCTGACCAATCAGAAGTGGTTAAAGTCTTCACTTCCTTGTTCAGATTCTGCTCATAAAGTCGCTCAGTTCGAACAAAAATACCAGCTAAAACTCGTCTTTAGCGGTGTAGCTTTCCACGGCATCCGGTATCAGACCGTGGAACATGTGAACAAAACAATGAAGCTCAGAAAAGCAATCTGCGTTCGGCGGCTGTTTGCACTACATCTCCCATGATGCATTAGGTTAAAGTGACAGCGTCTCAGCGCACAATGTGTCTTCCTTGTTAAACGTCTTGAAACCACAACGAACACATATCAAACAGTTTTTAAATCTTCTAACTTAACTTTTATTACACCTTTTAGAAAAAAACAGCTGCAACTTCCAGCTTTTTCTGCCAAAATTATCACAAAAATGCATGTGAGATTGCAGAGGGACTGTAGATCAATACAGACTATAGAGTTTCTCCATTTTCTTTTTTTTTTTGGATGCTGGTGTGCCGCGGGATTTTTGTCAAGGTTAAAGTGTGCCGTGGCTCAAAAAAGGTTGAAAAACACATGTCTAGATGTATGGCGATACATATCGTATCGTGAGATGCATATCGTGATATGAATCATTTCCCCAGACTCTTGCCAATACACCCCCATATATACCAGAGAAAAGGATGTAGATTTATTATATGAGCTTCTAAACATATCCTAAGTACATCACATCGGTTTCCTTTATTTTGTGTGTTGTATGATTTTCCACTCATCATTTTGATTATTTCATTTATCAGTTAGAGGAAAAGATGATTCTTTAAGCAAAACAAATACTTTGTTTAAAATAAATGGAAGTGATCAGTGGCTCTTTCCACCATTTTCCTTAAAAAAAAAAAAGAGAAGATTTTGACCAACAAGGACAGGAAATGACGCAATCTGTCAAAAGGCGCCCGTAACCAAACCAGTGACTTCTGACAACACTAATATGATGGGATGTAATGATTGTCATCTTAAAAGAAAAAGATTGCTGGAATAATCCTTTAAAGGGTGAGTTTGTATCTTTCAGTTCAAAGTAAAATTCAGAATCTATCATTTTGTATTTTAATTTATGCCCAAAAAAAAAGTTGAATCTGTTTTTCTTTTATTTTTGTTTTTTTGTTTACTATCGTACATATTCTAAAGTAGATCACATCTGTTTACTTTATCTATAGGGTTTTATGTTTTTTTTAACTCATTTTTATATTTTATTTATTATTTAGAGAAAATTATTACTCCTAAGCTAAAAAATATAAAAATAAAAGGGTTGTATTCTATACAACACTTTGTATAAAATAAAAGTATGTGATCAGTGACTTTTTTTTTATTTTCTATTTGTTTTTTTAATAAGTGTACTTACGTTTATTTCACCACAGATCCTGTATTATTTTAAAGCCCCGGGGGCCTCAAAATACCTAAAAACTTTACTGATAGAAAATGTGTTGTAGATTAACTTTTAATGTTTTTTCTGCCTTTAAATTGGCTTCTGAGTTCTTCAGCTGCACTACTGACATCACTTTAGGCAAGTTTAAACTTCCAACCTTCCAAAGACTGAAGGTGTAGATTTGACTAATGGGCTTCAAGCAAAAAGGAAAACTCCTACGTGGATATAAAGTCACAGGGGTTTTGCTCCGTTAGAATTCACATGTATTGTGCACTGAATGTCAAAATTTTTAATTCATTTGATTTTTTTTGTCAAAATAAGTTCTTACAACTTCCTGCACGAGGCTAATAAGCTCCATCAGGCGTCGGCGCAGCTTGGCCACCTCCTCTTTCACCTTCAGCACATGTTGGTCGTAGATCTCCACCAGAGGCTTGAAGGTGTGGCCCCCATGCTGTAAACACAAGCAGTATTGGTTGATGGTCAGCTCTGATTTCACAAAGGCAAAAATCCTCTTCTTATTACTTTAACATGTCTGCATAAAGAGGCAGTTACATTTTCTTCTGGTTTATATCATTTTAAAGTGTGGATGCCATGCTTTGGACAACTTTGTCAAATAAAAAAGCCCTTTAAACGCTGATTCTATTGATACCAATAGTTTGCGTCGAAAAAAATCCGAAGCATATGAAAAATAGACATCTTTCGAAGGAATCAGAGATTTGGATCTGCCGCTAGAGCGCAGGCTGGAAGTGAACCCGATATGACCTGTGACGTAACGAGAGGCGTTGCCTTTCGCAGTTGCGCTTAGGACAGCATGTAAACAAAACAGGTAGTCTTCGTTTCTCTCGTGTTTAAATCTTTTAATCATCAACATGCCAAGTCGTTGTGTGGCAGCTGGATGTAGCAATACATCTAGTGAAAGTGTATCTGTGTATAAAATTCCCAAAACAAGAAACGCTGCTGAAAAGGGGAACATTTAAGAAGGTGGACGGCGAAGGATTTTTCCCTCCAGATCTGCAGGAGAGAAGTCTGCGTTTTCGAAGGGACAAAAACCGGGACACAAACGAAGAATTTTGAACGGAGAGTTGGGAGGAGGATTTTGGCTTCTGAGTCGAGGAAAGGCGGGTGAGCTGGAAGCGAGCGAGCCGTTTTCTGGGTCGGACAGGACGGCGCTGGAGTCGGGAGCGGAGGCTGCTAAGCTAGGCTAGTGTGCATCACAATGGATCACATTGAGGCAAAGTAGTCGTGTTTTCTGTTGTCCTTGGATCCAACTGGAGTATTTCAACGCACTCAATGTTTTGCAAGAGAAGCAACAGTTCTGCAACGTTTTTTTTCTTTTGCTTTTGAGGCGCCGATACCGTGAGTAAACTGAACTGTGTGTGTGAGCGCGCGCGCACGAGAAAAGGTTTCAAACTGGTTCAAACAGGTAAAACTGTTAATGTTCTGCAGTTGTTAATGGTATACAGTGACTTTGTTAACTAAAGAGTAGTAATATCTGGGAAACTTTTATTATTTTGTGACATTTATTTTGTAAATTGGGTTGAAAACCAGTGTTTACCTTTGTTTAGATTAGGCCAAAAGGGGACATTTTGAGTATATTTTAGGGCAAGTGGAGTAATTTAATTTAATACATTTTTTAGACTTACTGGAGTCTAGCCGAATCTTCATGCTGGCTATCGTCATCGGCATCACTAGACCTACTACTACTTTCTGCTATACTATATCCTCCTCACTTTCGCAAAAGGGTTCGAATCGATACGGTTGCAAAAGTGACTCATCATCATGATAATCTCCGCAACTTTCCTCTTCATCTTTCTGCTCATCTGATGATAAATCGCTAATAGAGACGGTAGCATCACTCTGTGCTTCGCTATCGGTGCTAGCCATGTTGTCTGCCTTGTCTTCCTTTCGTTACGTCACAAACAGGGGGGCGAGAATTCGGCGGAATGCGTGAAGCCGGCGGCCGTCCTCGTTGTTTATATTGCGTTTTTCGCTATTTATTCTTTTTCGAAAAATATTAAAAACAATCGCAACATGAAATAGAGACTATTTACTATATTTTGGCTTATTAAAATAGACCATGTCACCCACACTTTAAAGGTAAAACCACAATAAAAACCTGGATATTGCTTATTTATTTGAAAGAAAATTTTGAAATTGCTTGGATAAAGATTGTACATTAGTCAAGACTGCAAAATGTCAAATGATTGGTCAATGCTAGTGAGATTTTAATTATGTTTTAGTAAACATGTATTTGTGAATGTCTATGTTTATACATGTATGTGCACACATGAATATGTATTTTGTGAAGTATTTGGATTTTCTGTTCATGGCATATAAACGTTTCTCTGTGAATTGTATCCTTAGGTTTTTTTTTTATGGGTTTCAATAAGTGCAATGCTTCAGCCCAGTCCTTTATGGTTCAGGTTGATTATTGTATTTAGTAAAGTGTACAAAGACAAAACCTTCTGTAATTTCATCAATATTTGGTGTAGTCCCACGGGATCTTAATCTCAACCACAAAGCAGAAAATATAATTATCTTTGGGACCTTTGAATGCTAGGAGACTTGTTCTTCTTAAATGGAAAGATCAATTTTCTCTAAATTTTAAGATGTGGATAAATGATCTCTTACATTTTTTTGGTTTTGGAGAAAATTCGTTTTTTTTGCAAGAGGTTATACACAAGATTTTTATACCACTTAGAATCCCTTCTTAAGTTATATGAAGAATTTAGATGTTCCTGCTGTTCGAATATTTAACAACTGACTGTAATTTGCAAGGGAGAGGTTTATTTTCTTTTGAAAATGTATATTTTATAAAATATTTGCAGTTTGAAAGAGATTGGTACAGTAACGGGAGGGAGGGGAGGATGTTCGTACACTTTGTCAAACTTGTATCTTAGTACCCTCTGTTTAAATGTGAAATACCAATGAAAAGACTTGGTGTAAAAAAAAATTTAGGAAAAATGTGATGTTTCAAGAACCAAATCAACTTAAAACACAGAAATCACAGATTGTTCTGCAAAGACTTTACCATGCCTCCCCAAAGAGCACATTGATGACAGATGCATTTCTTACAAGTCCAACAAAACACACTCAGCTTCTCGTGGTGGTTCTCACATCTGCACAGACAAACAAACTATTACAATCAGATAGTCTGCAGTTTTGTGGATAATATAAAAACAATAAACCCCTATGAGGGTGTCTAATAACAATGTGTTGTGAGCATTAAGGTGGAACCGAGACCAAAACCTGGGAGGACTTCTGAGCTGCTTACTTGTCTTTGTCATTGTCCTCATGCTTGGTGAGGCTGCAGAGCTGCAGGGTGTCCAGCTGCTGGGTGACTTCTTCTGCCCAGCGACAGTTTACCAGCTCCCTCAGCTGCAGCGGGGCTCTAAATGCACCAAAATCATTGCATTAGAAACCCCAATGACTAATCTACAGCATACATCAGTTGAATTTGTCTAAATAAACTTTAACAAAAAAAAGGATGAACTTTAGAGGAGTTCATGAACTGAGGATTTAAAAGGATTTAAAAGCAACAAAAATAGTATTAAATGAACAAAATAGTAACTACAATAAATACTCAAAGTCTTTTAAATACAAGAAAAATAAATATGGTTCAAATTTCACTAAAAAATATTTAGTTAGTCACTACAATAATATTTATTTCTTTAAAGTCCCACTCCGATCATCTTTTGATCTATTGTAGAAGCCTTTTTAGTGGTCTTTTAATCATGATTATGCAGTTTTTAGGCAAAAATCATAAAAAACTGTCGTTTTCTAGGACAGTTTCTGCAGAGCGGCAGGAGTTCATCAGAAATTTGACCTTGAGTTGTGGGCGGGACTGTTGGCGTGGAGTGAGCCTGCGCTTATTTTACATGATCATTCAGTTTACACGCTCTCTCGCTAGCTTAAAGCCCTCACAACCATCAGCATCAGCGATGCAACAAAAATGGCGAGAGATAGCGAGGCTGTCCATGAGAGGAAAACAAAGGCGTACATGAATATATTTGTCCAAAAAAGGGCTGCATCAGAATGGAGCGGAGCAGGGAGCTTGTGGCTCGCCAAGTGTAGTGTGTATTTACCAACTACAAGCTTTTTTTCCCAACTGCGTTTTTTCATCTGCTCCTCATTCACTACAATTTGAATAAAGAAATACTTAGAAATGTCGTTTTAATCCTAATTTTCTTTATACATGTCCGCCATCATGAGAAAAAAGCTACAAGAACATGTTAAAAACATCAAAAACACAATTTTCACTAGAGTGGGTCTTTAACTTTTAAGTGATGGAATATGAATCTTACCGACAGTGAGGACACTGCGCTCTCTGCTCTGTCAGCCATCTCTGTAAAACACATTTCAGCTTAAACATACCGGTAATCTTCAAGTTTTAGGACAAAAAAAAATCCTTCTAAGACATTACGAGTTCAGCTAAAAGTGTTCTTTAGTTTTCTAAACATTTTCCCATCTCCCCAATTAACAGAAGAGCAAATACATTTAATGGCAGTAGAAGACTGTTCTGGCGCTACAACAGAGTTTTAGGGCCACAAAAAAAAAAAAAAGTCAAATTACGAGATTTAAAGTCGTACATTTACGAGAGAAGAAAATGCGTACATTTACGAGATTAAAGTGGCAGTAAGCAAACAGTGCAGCAAGTGAACGCCACGCAGCAGCAGAGCAGACCAACTAAACATAGTTGAACAGGTGAGCTGAATGTTTATCGATAATGTTACAAATGTTTGGAACCTCCACCAAAGACAAGATCTCCAAGTCTTTTGAGTTATGCGTTTTGCACAGCTTGATATCGGGATAACGATAAATTTACAATTTATTGTAAAGGCCTAGTTTCAAGCTATTCAAGTTTAGCAGCTTTCACACGTTCTGTTTCTTCAGACCCTTTAAATTCTAACACATTAATTGAGTAATATAAAATCTTCCAGTGACGAGTGTCCAGCACAGCCAGGTTTGTGTTGGATAGAAAACACTCACTCGGATGCAGCTGAAGCAGCAGAGTTTGGAGCAGTGTGGACAGAGGCGAGCATCCCGGAGCTTCTCCATGCAGATGAAGCAGCGGAACACCTCTGCAATGCTCTGTGGGAAAGACACGCACATTTACCACCCAAACCACAGCGCCAAAAACACACGGGCTGCGTGTGGGAGGGAAGGAAACAAGTTAAAAAAAAAAAAATAACACCGTTTACTTACCTCAACACTTTGTTCATCCATTTCATCCAGTTTTAGGATTTTCTTTAAGCAAAAGCTAGAAAAAAAAAGCCTGGAGAGAAAAACACACATGGAGGTACACATATTTTTAAGACAGTTAAAAACCAACATATCCCCAAACTAAAGCTTTAAGGCAAAAACAACAGAATGTATGCTTCAATGCCGTCTAATTTGCATGTAAAGAACAAAAATTTTTGACCCATTTGTCGCTTTTAAATCTTAATAGAGATTATTTTAGTCAACATTGAAATAATAATTCTTTAACATGATGAGGGCTGGGTCTATAAGAGAGTGGTGCTAATTAAACAATATTGATTCATCAAATTTATCAAACCATTTTTTTGTTTAAATCAATTGCTTGATAATTTTTTAAAAAATATTACATTTTAATTTTAGTTTGTATTGAAATAATCCTGCTTTTTGGTACTAAAAGTTCCACTTGTGTTCAGTTTAAGTATATCAATACTGTTTTCGTAATCCCTTTAAATTAATCAGTTTTAGACTAAATGAATGGGAGATTAAATATTTGCATGTGTAGAATTATAAATCAAATACAAATATACACAATTTGCCGTTTTACTGATGAATGAAAAAAGAAGTTGTGAAGACATAAAGCCAGTTATTTTCTTGCAATATGAAAACAATAAGCTGTAATGTCAATTATTTTATGAATGCAAACAAAACGCCACCTTAAAGCAGGTAAGAATCCTTGTGTGAATCAATCACTCATCAACTAGAATCGGGTCAAAATTCTATAACCATCATAAAGTGTAGTCAAAGTGTGGGCGCCGTAGAAAAACAACGCAACAGGCTATAGGAAGTACACTTCACCATAAAAAGACATAAAAAATTTTTTAGCAATTTTTCCTTACAGACTCCAACATCTTCAGTTCATGTTTGAAAGATATTAGAAAAATAAGAAGGCAAAGCTGGTTAAATGAAATAACTAAAGTTTGAAACATTTCACATTTACTTTTTAGTTTTCTTTTAGGTATGACGTGTATTTATCTGGCCGGTATGGCTGGGTACCGTTACCTAACTGTCTCAATCTTGTTTCACAATCTTGTTAGATTTGTTTAAATTTGATTTATTTTTCTAATTTCTATTCCAAAATCAAGTTCTGAGGTTGTTTTTTTTTTTTTATAGCTCTCACAGCTTTCAAATGAGGCCCTAAGTCCATCTGGATGAAGCTCATCTGCTGCACTATTTAAACATGTAGTTGTAGCGTTAGATTAGGCAATTCTTCTCTTAGAGTTCTGTTACATCGCCTGTCCGTCCTGGGGGACGATCACTCCTTAATGTGGACACCACTGAGGTTTCTTCATTTTATTTCCTGGAAATTTTTCTTTCCGAGAAGGAGGGTCTAAGGCAAGGATGCCCAGTTTAGTTTAGTCTGTTTAGTTTAGCGATTGCCTATTGAATTCTACGATTTCACGTTTTTTATGATATCCTATTTACTATACGATTACGGGTATGAAGCCCATTGAGACGGCTTTTGTTGAAAATTCAATTGGATTGAATTGAATTGAACAAAGTCTGAGAGGTTTAAACCTAGACAAACCTGTTCACAGGTAATAGTGAGAAAAGCAGACTGGAGATATGAACAACTACAAGCACATGGTTCAAACCGACCCAGCTTATTTAATGCAGAGTTATAGAGTTCAAATTCCACCTGACCAACAGCTTTACTGGTTTACTGGAAAACCTTGGTTGTGTTTAAGTAGGGAAAACATTTAACTACACAAAAACTATAGAGTTGGCAGCAAAATGATCAAATATAGAAAAAAATGCAATAAGCATAATGGCTTAAGAAAAAAACCGTGAAGCACTTAGTTTCATTTGTATTTGATGTTTTTGAAATATTCCCTTGTGCAAAAAAGTCTCATTTCCTCACGAACAGTTTGGATGACTCCTATAATGTCACTATAACTATGGACAAGAGTCTGGAACTTAAATGAAAGCATATAAAATGTAGAAAATCTAATAAGAACTGACCAGGAATTTACTTACATATTTGATTAGTATAGTTTAGAAAGTATTTTTTTCTCTTTCTTAAAAATCTGGTAAAATCAAACACTTCTAATGGGAACAACCGATTCAAAGAGTTAAAGCTATGAAAAGAGAGCTATTATTAGATATACAAAAATATAATTTATTTGGAGGAGTGTAACAACTCACATGACCTCATATTTACTAAATTATATTTTTAATAATGAATATATCCTTTTATTAGACTGTAAAGATATTAGGAAAAAATACAGCAATGTGAACATGTTGTTAAACAATTTCGCTACCATATTTGCAGAGTTTATGCTAAATAAGCTATAAACAACATCTTGTTTTCCTCTGCCACGTGATATTCTGCTGAGAAAATATCACCGACAGAATCAAAAACTGTGTGTGAGAGGCAGAATTAGCAAACCCACGGATCAATAATCCGCTGGAAGCAGGCTAAAAAGACCTGCAGCGAATGTGACGTGAACACAATCGATTCCAGAAAAGCCCAGGATTAAAAACAAAATACACGACGTGAGGCGCACGCGCACACACAGCGGGGAGGCTAGCTTTTTCTCACAGAGGGACTCTTACCTCTCTGGGGTGCTGTCACACCTAAAAGCAGGGCGTTTGAAACAGCTGAGTCATTTTACGTCGTCTCTACAGGTTTCTCCACATACGAACAAAATTAGCAAACATTCACACGCGTCAGCGCATTTACATTCGTTTGTGATCTAAAGAAACTGCTTTTTGCCCCAAACTGAAGATGATCCCGCAGCGGAGCATCCAAGGCAGGCTGTCCCCTAGCAATAACCAATCAGATGGCGCCGTTCGTCTTCTTCGCCGATCTATTTTTTGCTGTTTGAAACTGATCCCTAGCGCCAACTACTGGAATTTCTGGAATACTACCAGAAACTAAGGCTTCATCAGTCATACTGATAAAATTTAAAATATATATATATTCAAATTAGAATTAATTCATGTTATGCTAATTTAAAAGGCCATAAAATATGTTTAAAACATTTAAAATAAAATAAACCAATTAAAATACACGTTTAAGCCTTTAAATATAAACTATGTTAGTATTCTCAGGAACTAAATGTAAAATGTGTGTAAAACCGTAAAACAAACTTATTAAGTAACAAAATTTGTTAGTCTACAATAGAAAAATGTTACCTTTTCTTAACCCCAAATTGTTTGGTTAAACAAAGTTGTTGTGAACCAAACAGGACAAAATTATAATAAAAAAATTAGTATTTTGGGAATACAAAAAGTATATTTCTTTACACTTAAATTGAAAAAAAATAAAACAGTGTCAGTTGGTAAAAAAATTAAACATGCCACATGGAAACAGTTTATTATGCTGTAGAGGAGTATTTTTTTATCCCGTTATTCCTAACAAAACATGCAACATCTAATGAAACGTTAAATAAACAATTGAATTGGTAGTTTTTTGCTTTTGTTTAGAATTTTATGTGCTTCTCATCATTATGTGGGGAAGGTAAATGTGATTAGCAGTTAAAAAATACTTATTTGGATTTTTTTATTACATAAAATCATTGATCTGTGGGGAGAAACACAGTAAAAACATCTGTGTCATCTTCTTATCAGAAGCACCCTCAGGATGGCTCCACTCAGCCTTTTTATGTCCAAAAAACTTACACAATGACACACACATATTCACACGCACGTGCACACACCAGTGCTGTGAATTTGCAGCATAGCTCCATTGTTGTTTTATGCAAAGAGTCTGAAGTTGGATAGGACACACAGAGACATATTCAAATGAGCGGTGCAGGGTGTACTGCAGAAGTGAACGCTTCTTCACTTAGGAAAATGCTGATGAGCAGCTGTGAATTTCCAAAACTTTTTGTACCAAAACTTCCTATCTTTTAGAAAGTCTATCGCAAACAGAGGAATTAGAGCGGCACAAACTCTCTGGTTGAGGTGAGTCACTCTAGCAGCATCATATAATCTCTGCAGTACTTTCAAAGATGTTTTTTTTAAAAACAAATTGCTCTACATTTCATTCTACATGCATAAATATCGATGTAGGATTTTGTGTGCTTAATAATTTTATTAATTCTGAGAATTATAAGTAGGTACTACCAAAGCAGAGTTGGTTGTGGAGGGGAGGGCGCATTAGAATACTCTCAAGATCATTTTCCTGGGTGGCCTGAACGCTTCATTGTCCTGGAAAAGTTCAAATCCTGTAGGAAAATCAGCTATATTTATCATTACAGATATTAAGATGAGCGCAGACACTGTGGAGCAGTCGGAGGCTCCAGCTAAACAGACAGGTAAGGACGTTTAAACAAAATTACATTTGAATTGAAACAACCTGTGAACAAAAAGGTTGTTTTCAAGCTGTTTGTCAATATGATTTCTCACTTGGGCATTTAAAGAGAGCACTGTAAGAGAGTTAAGTCAAGTTTGTGTAAATGAAGTGTATCTTTATGTTTTTTTTACATGCCTATTTATCTTGGTAATCAGAGAGGATGCGTGCGCTTTTTGATCATTTCATCTGGTTTAATTTCTAGTTATCGCCATATTGGCTTGATGGAGAAAAAGTTAAAAAAAATATGAGGGGACTGTGTCTCACCATTATAGTTGTATATAGATGCACCTTAAAACTATTTGAATTTTATGAGAAGTTAGAGAAGTAGGTCTTTGTACAGGAATGCACCTGAGAGCTAATTTACCAGAGAAACAGACTTTCCAGAAGCTGCAGATGCCGCTGCAAAAACAAAAACCAGGAACCTGCAGTAGAAAAATGTGGAACTTTTATTGAGACAATGGTTGCATGAGGGAAGTGGATGGCTCTGCTGCATGGAAGTGTTAAATGTATGTGTTTTTGTTGGTATTTACTGTAACTAGTGGAGTCTTAACAAAAACACAGAAAAGGAAGGAAAAAAACTCAATTTCTGTGACGATGAAACCTTTTTGTGTCGAAATTTTTTGATTTTCTCCAGAACACAGAAACATAACATTTTAGGTTAACCTATGATCAGACGTGCCTGGGGTTCAACTGTGTTTCCCCAGAGGACGGACTGAACATCTTCATGTTTAAAGTCTTTCTTTTTTTAAACCTGTCGTCATGTGTTCTAAGTCCTAAAATCTTCTGTACAAAAAGACTCTAAAAAGCATCAAAGCCTTGTTTTTCTGAGAATTGTCCCTAAATGTTGGAGACTAACAAAAAAGGCGATATTGTAGTATTACTAATCACTAAAGTAATAAGTTCCACTTATGTCATGTTCAGTGGGAGGAAAACACCACGCAGGCTGAAATTGCTTAAGGCAATAAGGTCTTGAAATAAATTCAGAGGAAAACATGGAGTTGGGACACTTGCTCTCATAGCTCAACTGTGGTACTGAGCTTTTACTCTTCTTTTGTCTAAACACTGAGATATGAAGTGACCAAAACAATAGAAATTTAAAAGTGTTCCCTAAATAGGCAAAAAGAAGTCTAAAAGCATGATTGTGGCAGATAAGAACAGATGTCACCTGCTTGTTAAAAGTCAGAAGCTGCTGCTTGACGTGCAGAAATGATGGTTTTGTTTGATTGTTTTGCTGCAAAAAAAAAAAAAAGAGGAAAGTGACTGAAAGTCAAGTTCGGCTTCAGAAGAGACAAAAGCTGTTTCACCAAATTTTGATCACCATGCTTTGTGCTTCACACAACAGTTCTTTCTAATACTTTGCTATATTTTGACACATGGAGCAACTAATAGAAGAAAAGCTATTAGCTAATAAAATCCTCCTCTCTGTCATGAAGTTCCGATTAATAATAAATGAAGTAATCAGCTAATTTTTTTAGTGGACTGCACAGTTCAAGCCAGTCAAGGGCTTAATTGACTCTAAATGATTTCCTTTATAGGCCGGAGTCATGCTTGTTGATAAACTTAGACAAAGAAAATCAGTGTAACAGGTTATAAGAGATCAAATAAAGTCAAATTTCAAACAAATGGTGCCAATAATAGCAGATACTGTTTCAAATACTGTGCAAGCAGGTTTTTGAATGTGTGTAGGGAAGGACTGGAAAGGAAACAAATTTATGGTTTTTATAGAATATTCTCAAAAATATCCTTATATTAGTAACATCTGATAAAAAGAAATTAAACGGAAATAAAAAGAGTGGAATTTGTTTTCCCCACATGTCACAAAATTTTGAGGACTAACTGGTTTTTCATGGAGTTTTGTTGGCTGTGACCCAAACTGTGAACTTGTGCTTTCCCCTTTTTTTTATATATAACAAAACTGTCACAACAGTGCAGCTCTTCGTTCAGGGTTTCTGTGTGGGGGTGGGAAACAGATAATATCGTTCCAGTCACTCCCGGTGCTTTTTTGACGGTTCAACTGTTAACTGTAACTACATAAAAGGCGCAACTGCACCCATTTAGGACTCCCGAACGAATTTAAACAAAACAAAACAAAAAATAAAAATCTATAAGATTACACATAAAAACAGCAGTCCTGCAACAGACTTTTGGGGATTCAGTAACAAGGTGCAACTTTTGTTTTTAGCTCTCGTGTGTGTCTTCATGTGAGTGTAGACACAAGCTTCCTGCATTCAGGCCTGATTTGCATGTTTTGTCATTTACATACTGGAACCTTGACTGTAAGGTTGGATGTGCTGTTGGAGGGAGGGGAAGGGTGGAGGTGGAGAAGCGACATGTAGAGGGGTTGGGGCACTGGGGGGGGGGGGGGGGGGGGCACAGGTATATTTGCATTATGTGTCTCCAGCAACTAAACTGCCTCCCGCACTCTCACTCACACACACCCCAAAAGGCCCAATTTGACATTCAAATGATGGTGACTTATCCAGAAAACCTTTGAGCCGTCCTGCATTGTAATCCGCCCCTTCACACGCGCTCAGCTGAGGCTTCTTGAAAAGATCAGTCTATTTTGGTGCAGCTTGCAGGGCTGCAATATGCAGATCCTACAGTGCAATGTAAACATTTTAAAATAAACGTGTTTTTCCCCCCCCCACAAAAAATATTTTTAAGTTTACATTTCCTACAATCATTTAATCTTTTATTCAGTCAACAGTTATCACAGCTATTAAATATATGCAAAAACTTAAAGGGATCAAGTTGTAGCATTGTTTGTCAATCCATAAAGTTTTTTTTTGCTTTTTATATGAAAGAAAAATAAGCAGATTCAGAATTTTAATCACTGAAAACACAGACAAGAACATTTTAATTGCATTAACTGGTCTCTCTCTAAGGATTTTTACATTAAACTTAAATAACATGTGTGGACTGCGGTGCATTACAGATTACTCCTCATTCAACGGTAATGCCTCACCTGCAAGACTTTTAAGCTACTATGTTACCTCCAAAAATAAAACATAGCAATCTGACTTGACTGGAAATGATTTCACGTTTGGATGAGGGGCTATAAGGTGGATGCATTTATCCTCTGTTCTCACGTATTGGGGCTGTTGGATACAATCCCAGCTACTGCAGGGGAAAGGTACGGTACCCCCTGGACAACAGGCTCCATTCCATGTCAGGGTCTGGTGTGGAAGTTAAAACTAAAATAAAAACCATAAAGTAAAAAGCACAGCGAAAGAACAGGTTAACCACTTGAAGGAGCAAGATTCAATTTTAGTCAAGTTAGACCACAAAAATATAGGATAAGACATTTCACAAAGCTTCCTACTCCAACTTAAGCCTTTGGATGTTTTGACAACAAAAGTAATGTGTAATATATTACATTTTTAATGAGTAACTTCTAACACTGGTCATTAAATAATCTTTAGACGCTCTTGGGCTCAGTTCTTATTGAATGCACCACAAGTAATTATTGCAGGTCAGTTTCTAATCTTCCTTTGATTGTAAACATTATTTAAAAAAATAATCTGATAAATGTTCATACAAGTTTTAATCAGGGTTTATGAAATCTCACAACACTGAGACGACACTTCTTGAAGTGCTAAACAGCAGTCAACGAAAAACATCAGTTTTATTGCTGCTTGATTTGATTTCAACCTTTACCGTGGATCAAAAAAATCCTTCTTTACAGGCTGGAATTATCAGGTACATTCTAAGGTTGGTTGAAACCAGGGTTATAAATCAGAAATATGATCGTATCACCAATGACATATAGAGTACCTCAGAACGCCATACTTGGACCTCTGCTGTTCAATCCCTGCATTCTTCCTTAGTTGTGTGACATGTCACATCTATGCAGATGACACCCAATTTTACGGAAGCCTGTCACTAAACCACCATGATCCTATAGAGTCCATTGGAGCAGCTGAACTCTGTGAAAATAAACCTAAAAACTTAATTCAGCCCTTTACACCGCTAAATCCTCTTTTCTTCACTGCAATAAAATATTGAACCTTATGTACAAATAGGATTTACAGAATCACACAAAAGAAAGCAGCCACCAGCTGAACGCAGCTGTTCATCAACGGTATCTGCAAAAATCGAATTTAAAACATTACATGTTATCATTATCTTAAAAGTGCAAAACAAATAGAGTGATTTTGCCACAAATGAAGCACTGAAGGAAAACCTCCTCCCTGGTTAACAGGATTTTACATTATTTCGGTAAATAAAAACAACAACAGCACCAAACATGTCAGTAAGACCAGATCTGATGTCAGTAATAAATTCCCTTTTCTGCATGAGAACTGCTGAATTTCCAGCTGCAAAGTCACACGCACTGTCCTATAAGTTAAACATATTATAATCCGAAATGACTTTAAAAGATTTTTGTTTAAATTCATATCACTGCATTAGAAAAGACCTCAATAAAGGAGCAAAACTATTTTCACACCAATCTGTAACATTAAACTATTAAATTATTCAGAAGTAATTTGAGTGTTATTTCTGAATTTTCTGATTGCAAAAGTCGTTTTCTATTTCAACACCTGTTTTCTCTCTCTTTTTTTAACTTTCAGAACGAAATGGGATAGACTTCAATCTTCAAGTAAGTGCTGAGTTTCACTTCCTGCGCTCAAATTCGCATGAATGAGGACTGCATGAATGAGGGCTCTGTTTTCATCGGGTTGACTTGAACTGCTTTGTTCAGCTTTTTCCTGCTCACTTGCGTGCGCTTTCTTTTTTATGCCCTCGTGAAACAAATTATCATGTAGCTGGATTGGATTCCTCTGAACTTCCAAGATCAAACACCTGCATTAGGCTATTAGGTCGAGTGTGGAGATGACAGGAAACCAGTAAACAATGCACTACTGTGAATTCAGGTTCCACAGAAAGATGAAACAGCTGGCCAGTCCCTCCACTGGTTGTGCTGTTCATTTGATTGTGAGGCTTTCCATTTTTCATCTGTTTGGCACAAACTAAATTCTTAAAGCATCCAAGCTGCTGTTAAATCAGCAACTTCAGGCATATTTCATTCACTGTTTTCTGCTTCAAACACTCTATGGACGTGTGACTTACTCATGCAAAATGCACAAATACATTTTACTAACTTGGAGCTCTAGACTTTATCTTTACATTTTTATTATTATGAGCAAATATAAACTCTTATTCTGTTATATTAAGTAGAAACTCATAGTTGAGCTCGAAACAAACACGTCCCCAGCCATGGTTTCTGAAGGAAAAAATGTGTTTTTGTTGGAATTGGGACATAAAAATGAGTATTTTGATCTTTTTTTTACTCTAAAAGAAAATCTATGCTTTGAAAATAGTAAAGATTGATGATAAAATGCAAAATAATCATCTGTCATCTGACATATGTTTTGAACAAACTTCACATTATATAATGCGATACGTTTTGAATGTATTTTGTCATTTCCTTTACTATTTTTTTGTCTTGAAAGTCCCCTTATACATCAAAGAAATAGTTAATTGATTTTTACTTGATATTAGTCAGAGATAAACAGTAATGTGTGAAGACAAAGGTCCACTGATTTTATTAAAATTAGCTCTTTATGAAAAGTCTAAACTAGGTTATTTTGTTTATAATGTATATTATTTTTCACTTCCAGGTAAATCTTTTGTTTTTTGCCAGCTTTAAAGTCAGTTTATGGGCAATATTTTTCATAACATGGATAATTCATAACATTTTACGTTAAACTAGAATAGAAATATTTTTTGCATTTCTTTGGATTTTATTTTTATTTTTTCCGTTTATTAGTTTTAGTTCAGGTCAACGTTTCTTTGTGCTTTCAGGAAGTGCCATGGCTGCAGGGGTTAGCTGCTGGGATAGCGAGGGGGGGAAGATATTTGCATACCAGTTCGCTCTAAGGGAGGAAGAGTGTCTATCACTCTTTGTGTTATGTTTAGTGGCAAACTGGACCATGAGAAAGTTTCACCTCTGTACAGAGTACACATACAGCCAGTCGCACGAGGCATGACATCTTTAAAAACTGTTTGACGTCTCCTGCAGGACCATGA
This sequence comes from Oryzias sinensis, assembly GCA_037389245.1. Classification (NCBI taxonomy): domain Eukaryota; kingdom Metazoa; phylum Chordata; class Actinopteri; order Beloniformes; family Adrianichthyidae; genus Oryzias; species Oryzias sinensis. Next base: position 4,129,917 of record CM074497.1, read on the forward strand.
ACTTGTATATTTGTGTTGATATGAGACAATATTTTGATATATATAATATATAAATATATGATTATATATATAATGAATATAGTTTATGCTATATTTCTCAGATAAAAACAGAGGAACTCAATGATTCACCTCATTCAGCCTCTTCGCTGAAGACGGCATGTCTGTCACAGAGCTCTCCGGTCCATGGAGGTCAGATGAGCGGGGTAAGACACTATCAAAACTCCTGAGAATTAAAAAATAAACGAAAAAAAGAAGGAAAGACAAAGAAGACACAATACTAGACCACAATTCTAAATGTATGTCTAAACGAGTGTCCACATCATATTGCCACCTAACAACTGAAATGTCAAACTAACATCCTCAGATGTGCCAATTATTTGTCACAGAAACAACACTGTTAGTTGTTTCTGCACACCCTAGGTCAGTTTTCAACAAAACAGAAACTATGTTCAACACTGATGAATGAAAGACCCATCGTTTGAGTGCACACAAATTGTGTGTGAAAGTCATCCTACCAACCCCTTTTATGTGAATTTATGTGCACAGAGTCAATAACATGTAAGTACAGAAAGCAAATTCAGAATAAAGTCTCTATGTTCAAAAATTAAAAGTATATTACAACGTCACAAAAATCGGAAAATTTTGGAAGATGAAAATTCGGATTGATTTTTTTTCAGATTTGCAAGTACCGTGTAACATGCAAGTTACGTGTGTAACATGCAAGTTACGTGTGTAACATGCAAGTTACATGTGATTTGCAAGTAACATGTGTATACAACATGTGGGACCAAACCTCATTTAAACAGGAATTTAACTAGAAGTATATTTCTTCAAGTAGTATTTTTTACTTATGAAGTGTTTTGAGTAACTCAACCTATTATTTAAAAAAAAAAAATAAATAAAATGATAGTATTCTATAGTGTATTATTTTGAGTTGATAATCTTTTTATGCTTAGAAGTGCCAAATAATTTAAAAATGTGCAAATTCTGCCACTTCATACACAGTCACCTTAGCATTGTAAACGCGTGGTGTTAAATCTGATTTTAAAATGTTACAATTTTTGATTTACAATTGTTTTATATCACCTTTGTCGAGTTTTAAATGTGACCACTGTTAATCTTTGTCTATTAATAAACAGTTTACAAAGACTTTACATGAGGTGTGTGCACACCAGGTTCTGTGCTCGGTTTGATGTTTGTGTGTTTTTGTATTGCATCAGGAGCTCACATCCTTGCACCCCATGCAGCAGCTGGTCCTGATGCCGCCCACTCACCTGTCAACGCCCTCACCCTTCCTGCTTTCCCAGAGTCCCACCAGCCATCAAGGTAGAACATCAACCAGAAAACTCCACAAAAGAGTCATTTAAGCTGATGTACTGACGCTGAATGGACTGCAGCTTTGCAGGGTAAAAAGCTCCTGTTGCTAAGAATCTGAGGAGAGCTAAGGAAAACAATTGGTTTTGCTGTGATAACATACCAAGGCATTGCTCATTTTTAATTATTATTTACTGTTTGAGCTGAATCATTCAGTGTCTAAGTGCAAATTTCCTCCAGTTAAACCGGATGAAACTTGAATCATTGCTTCTGAGGAAAAGATCCATCGATCAGACGTCATAATGGTTCTCTTTTGGCTCGTTCGTCCAGACCAGTCCATCTGAGTAGCATCTCCAATTTGAGGTCTCTGGTCTCCAGGATGGAAGTTGGAATGAATATTCAAGAATGGATTGTGTTTTACTTGTTTAAGGCAAAAGGAGCTTCACTGCCTCCAGGCTGTTCAGAACTTGTCTTTTAACCCACACAGGCAAAAGAGCACACATCACTGCAGTTTTAAAAACCCCACTGACTCCCAGCACATTTTAGAATCCATTTAAAAAATGTTAATTCTCCCTTTTTGAGTTCCACATGGTCATTATGTCTCTAAGGTCTTCAGAACCCACAAACCTTCTGGTGTTTTCTTAATTTCTCAGCTCAGGTTTTATTGGTTGTCTGTCTATATAATAAAACTAAGGGGGTTGAACGTTCCAAGAGATGACATTCAACGCTACTTCTATGACTCAACAGAGTCGTTTAACCCTTGTGCTGTCTTAGATGACCCCCCCTCACATTGACGTGTCCTCCCTACCATGACAAAGGTGGATAAAGGTGGAAAGATTTCATGAAATCCATGGACACCAGTGAAGATCACAAATCATTGAAGAAAAAGGTTCAGGTGTCTAGTGGGTCCAGATGACCCAACTCCCAACATTAAAGTGCCTAGGATAGCACAAGGGTTACAGAACACCTGAAGTACTTTTTATTAAGCTAAAAATGGGGCTTTTAGTTTTGCGAGTTTATCCTTACGTTATTTTTTCCTTTCTTAATCCAGTTTTATGCAATTTTTACCCATCGTGTTTAGTACTGTTTAGTACTTGGCAGTTCTTTATGGTAAAAAGTGATATATAAATTAACTTTACTTACTTCCAAGCTCTTTTTTTTTTTTTTGGAACTCCTGAGTCAAAACATTTTTTATCCAAGCTAGCAGGAAGATCATTGACTAGCGTGGCTTAGTATCAAGAATGGGCCCAAAGTAACATGTCCACAAAATCTCCCAGTTGATCCATGAATTCTGTCTTCTGGTTGCGTCCATCATTTTTCTGAAGATCCTGCTGTTTTGTCCTGCAGCTCTCCTGCAGCAGAACCTGCTCTCTCTTCCAAGCCCGAGTCAGAGCGGTCTTCTTCAGCATCAGCCTGGCCTGGCTCTGACTCCACAGGTACGGACAATATTTCAATTCTGAAAGATGCAGTCATTGGTTCATCACGGAAAAATCTGACTGTTGTTGCACACAGTGACTGTGACGGTTTGGCACCGTCAGATGGTGATGGGACCCACACTGTTTATTGATGTGCTGAGTCTGGTCAGCAAACAAGTGCAGGAACCTGCTGGTGAATTCAGACTCCCAGATGTTTCCCGTAGCCTTTACCACAATAAGAGCTCAGAGTCAGCTGCTTTCAAAAAGTCATTTTCACCAAAACATGCACAAATTTGATTTATATTCATATAAATGGCCACAAGCAGATATTTTCTGGCACAGACATTTAGAACAAAGGTGTTTTTTAGGTATTTTTAAAATTTGATTTACCTGTTAAATTTACAAAGGCCCCACATTCAGCATCTCTAACAAACTTGATTTGATTTGTTAATTTATTTCAAGCATTGTAGTCAAAGCAATAAAGAATTTATACAGATTTATCAAACTCATTACAGAAATGATAAAATGCATAGATTAAAAAACTGAAAAATTTACAAAAAAAGACACATTAACTAAAGTCAAGCAGAACTTGAATTTTTTGTTATTTTTTACGACTTTGTAAACACTATTTTGAGCTAATGCCAAAACAGAATCTTAAGTAAGTAAAAAAAATAAAAAAACTTGTTTGAAGCAAAATTATCGTATTTTCTGTCTTGCAAGAAAAACAATCCTAAGTTTTTCAAAAGCAAAATAAATCATCTTAGTTTAAGAAAACATTTCTTACAGACTAGAATCATTCTTTTTTTTCTTATTGTTTTCAAATTCTAAGTTTTGTTGTCTTATTTACAGAGAAGCAGGGTTTAAGGGCAGGGATGACCAGTTTAGCTAACTTTGTTTAGTTTACTTTAGCAATCAGCTCTTGTATTTTATAACTGATTTTATGTTCTGACATAACTGTGTTGTAATATTGGGCTAATAAAGTTTAATTGAATTATTTCTAGGTGGCCTGTTTTCTCAGTTTAAAAGATTTTTTTTTCTCAAAAAGAAAACAATTAGATGATAAGAGGTTCAAAATATATTTTAGAAACATTTTAAATCCTTTTAGAGGCAGACTAAAAGATTCCTGGCAATTCAAACTTCTATTCTAAAGGGTTTCAATTTTTTTTTAAATCACTTAACATTTGTGATTGGTGTGTTTGGGGTTTTTAAGTAACGTTTTTTAAACTTGCAGTACCAAACATTTTCCTTTCCTTTCTGAACATGTTTGCTGCAAATAAGCTTTTACAGGTTAGGCAGAGCTTTTTTGACTTTGCAGATTTTTCTTAACTGTCATCAATTACCATCTAGGTCTAGATACCTTTTGTTTCACATAACAAAATTCAGTTTCCAGTTGTTGTTCTGCATCACCTGACGTTGACGATCTCGGATGTCTCTTCTGGTCCAGGCTATGAGCCGTTCTGGTCTCGGCGGGTCTTCCATGGAGAACCACATGGACATGGCTCACCTGCAGATACCCAAACACCTGTCAGTACAGACACAGGATGAACCCAGTGATCTGGAGGAACTGGAGCAGTTTGCCAAAGCTTTCAAACAAAGACGCATCAAGCTAGGATTCACTCAGGTAAAAAAAAGTAACAAGGAACACGAGAACATTTTGTCTGATTTTCTTTAAATCCTGCAAACTTTACATTTATTGGGGGTAAAACTACACTGATCTTAAAACATTTATTTGTAAATCATAGTTAAAGCCTTTTGGATAAGAGGTGAAACGTCTTCTAACTTTAAAAACTAAGTCCAGATGACATCCCCTAAACCTACTACTATGATGGAATCAACCTGGATGAATGAGAGTTTTCATAGACTTTTATTTGTAAATGTAATTTATTTTGACTGTGGATAGACCCTCCGGCACAGACTGCATAAGTTTGTTTTCGCCCATAGGGAGACGTCGGCCTCGCCATGGGGAAACTGTACGGGAATGACTTCAGCCAGACGACAATCTCTCGATTTGAAGCTCTCAATCTCAGCTTCAAAAACATGTGCAAGCTCAAACCTCTGCTGGAAAAGTGGCTGAGTGATGCAGGTAGACAACAAAAACAAAACAGTGATTATATATTACTATTTTGAGAAGGAAGACGGATCACAAACACACAATTTTGATTAAGCATTGATTCGTAACAGCTAATCAAATTTTTGAGAATCTGATCGTGTTGTGATTAAATTCTGAGACCATGCTGCACACTGCATTTTGCCACTTAGCCGCTGAATTTTGGGACATGTCAAGAGTTTGCACTCATGTTGCTTTGACCTTTGACTCAGAGAACTCCCCGTCCGACTCCATGACAAGTTCAAGCTCCCTGCCGCCCCTGATGGAAGGCTACGGACGCAAAAGAAAAAAGAGGACAAGCATTGAAACGAACATAAAGATGACTCTGGAGAAACGTTTCCACGATGTAAGGTTCAAATGATCCCCATTCTACAGTATATGGAGGAGTCAGTTGCTCACAATTGTACAAACACTTGGTTTTCCAAACAGAACTGGATCTGAACCTGAAATCTTTAAAACAACAAACTGTTTTATTTCAGTTATTTTATTTACAAAAACAGAAATTAAGCTCCTGTTAAGCTCAGTAAATGTTATTTTATTGCACCTTTCTCAGATGAAAAGTGCTTCACAATAGTAAAAAAAAAAATCATAGACACATCACAGACAAACAAAGTAAAAGACATCAAAAACACAAAATTGGACGAACGGAAAGCTCTTCTGAATAAAAACGCCTTGATCTGACTTTGAAAACTCTCAACGTGTCGATAATGTGTTGTCATGACGAGGAGCGACCGCTTGAAAGGCAACGTCTCCTCTGGTTTATAGCAGGTTTTTGGAATTTGTAAGAGTTTTTGGTTTTAAGCTTTCAGGGACTGGCCCAAAGAGTCCGGGGTTAAAAGGTCTGCAGGAGTTTGTCCATGCAAGGCTCTAAAAATTAAAAACGGGTGACCAAAAAAGTGGTTAAAACTAAATATTTGATTTAATCCAGATGAAAATTTATAACATTTCTTATAAGGCAGTGTCTTCAGGGAGAGGCTTCTTCAAATCCTCTGCAACACTGACCTCTGCAGGAGATCCTTCCCACCTGCAGCTAAAACAAAACCAACATCGTAGTTCACCTTTCGTTCGGCAAATCAGGGGTTGCCACAGCAAATCATTTGAGATTTTTTATTTTTCCTATATGGATCAATTAAGTATTCTCCAATTAGGTTAAATAAATATCTGCTGAACTCCTCCTCAGCATGACGGTCATACTATTTACTTATCGGTGACAAATCCTGGATTTTAATACATATATATTTCAAAGTACCTACCTGTGTAGGTTTTTTTGCATTTGATGGTAAAATGTCATGCATATTTGCAATTTTAACATCAAAATCCAAGACCCCCTATCTGAAACAATGAGAAAAAAATGTTCAATGTTCAATGCTGATAGGTTTTGTGACCTTTATGTCATGAAAAAGGGCAGGATTCTCTTTAAGTGGAGCTTCACTTAAAATGTGGGGTTAACCTCTTTCTTACCATTTGGAGTAAAACTCAGAATCTAAAAATCCGCAGATTTTTTGTCCATCAATTGGCAATTTGTGTGGGGATTGTGCAATGTCTAATCACATATAACAAATAGTGTCATATATAGTGAGAAACATAGATGACCAAAATGTTTTGTCAGGACATTTTTCCACACAAAAACTTACCTTTTTTGTTTGTTTTTACCATTTTAAAACAAATATAAACTAGATAAAACCCCAGAAAAGTTATAATCAAGAAAAATATCAGTTCATTATATACAGAAAAATTATAGAACCTCCAAATAACAATAAGACTATTTCCAAGGTTGTTTTTTTTTGTTTCATAACATTTGCCAATTAGAACAAAGTATGTGATTACCTAATGAGAAATATTAATTTGGTATTTCATCCAACAAAAATGTAGGAGTGCTGTCCAAAGAAAATATGAAAATGTCAACCATTAAAATTGTAAACTAGAGTTGAAATCTTGTTCAATCTTTTGCGGTTTAGAACCCCAAACCCAACTCAGAAGAGATAAGCCTGATTTCTGAGCAGCTGTCCATGGAGAAGGAGGTGGTTCGGGTTTGGTTCTGTAACCGTCGTCAAAAGGAGAAGAGGATCTACTGTCCTGTGGCGACCCTCCCCGTCAAGTCTCACAGCTACAACTCCAGGATGGTGAGTGAGGATGTCAGCAAAACATTTCCAAGTCATAGAAGGTCACATGACCAAGACACATTTAGTCTTTGGAGGTTGTTCTCAAAGACAGAACCTTCGCAAAACTGTTTATTCAATTATTCGACAATCCCATTTGTTTTGCATCAACAGAAGTAAATGTAAATGCTAATGACCTTTTTATGTTCATGAAAGTACAGAAATATAGTTATACTGTAGACTGAAATCCATTAACTCCTTCACATTGTATGATGCTGATTTACAATGTTTCTTTAATCCAGGACTCCCTTCAATTAGCATCACTTTGAAAGAAAAAAAACACTGAAGAATATTTTTTTATATAAATGGAAAATAAATGTAGGCATGGAGGTATTAAAGGTATTAAAAATTCTATTGTTCTGTTCTAAAATATTGACTCTATCTCAGGCTGCAACATCCCGCTCCTTCAGTCCTCTGGCCTCAGGAGGAGGTAAATGCTTTCCAGCTGATAACTGTGATTCCAACCTGTCCCCTAAAGTCTAGTATTTTTCTACTTTAACAGAAAGGTTTTACTTAAAAACATGTTTTCTGTTTTGTTTTATTGTTTTAAAGCTGACATTTTTACTTCCATCCTTCAGTATCGTCGAATTCCTCTCCGAACAGTGGAAGCCGTGAACCTTCTCCTAACGGTCTTTCCACGGCTTCTATCACTTCTCAGATCAACCCAGCTTCCTACAGCTCACCAGGGTAAACATAATCACAATTAACTGCTAAATTATGCACTTTAAGAAAAAAAACAATATCCTCCTACTTGTGTATTTTTGCTGTACAATCATCATTTTTGCTTGATTAAACTGTTTTGTGCCCTTTTTAGACCCTGGTACCGCACATGGAATTCCACTGCATATCATCACTGAGATAAACTGCATCATGTTCGGCTTTTTGAAGAGGAGTTCGGCAGGGATGAAGAGTTTTAGAAGATTTCCCCTGTTGTGAACCCGTTTACCACGATAAAGCTGAGAGGGAGACGCTCCGTAGGGCATCACTGATGACCACACTCAGGCCTTCATTCATGCCATCACCTGCAGCCTCCGGCTGCTCCATTCATCAATCTGTGATCGCTCTTATTTTGCAAAGACATTCAAAGGCAGTCGTTTCCTTGTTTATCCTATATAAACAGGGACCACACTTTGTGAAGTTACATTCATGCCTTTGTTGTTACAAGTCTTTATACTTTAGGATTTAAGAAAATAGTCTTTGGAGATTAAAGAGAAAAAAAGGACAATCTAAGTTATCTTTAATTCATTTTCCGGCTGAACAAACTGTATCATTTCAAGAGAAAGAATAAACTTTCAGGAGAAGAATCAATTTTGAAGCCCAAAGATGGGTAGCTTAAACTCATGGAAACTCTGCACTCCTACTTCTTTTTGTGATAAATGTGAGGTTGGTAACATTTGATGTTAAGACACTAATCTGACTGAGATGCTGTCGCTAGACTGCAAAGGAGAAGTAAAAAGATGAAAAAAATCTGTTAGTGGTCAAATTCTAAAATATTTGTCAATTATTATTCTTTATTCAATGATTCTGCTTTTCTAGTCTAGTTTTTGTCAAATACATAAATGTACAAATATTTGTTCTATCATTCATCTGCCATTTGTTTACCTCATTTAAACGTTTCTGACACTGTGTGGTTTTGAAAATGTCTGAACCTTTGAGAAGTAAAAGCACAAAAATAAGGGAGGTTTGGATTCGTTTTTCCTACTTTTAACTACAACTTTACTACAAGAGTATGTCTTTCTGTTCTCTTCACTCTGGGCGTCAGTAACCTCATTTTTATAGGTAATATGTGGGATGTTTGTGCTCATGTTCCATTGCTCTATGTCACATTATGTAAGGAAATTTGTGCTCATCCTGAACCACCTCGATACATGCTGGTTGCCAGTTTTAATCCCCCTTCAGGAAAAAAAAGCATCACCTTCTAAAAATGAAAACATGTTGATTTGCTTTTTATTTTGTAAATATTGTAATTTCAGCTGGAGTGGTTTCAACTCAAATGATGCATTTAACGGTTAAAATGAAATTTACTGCATCAAACTGGATTAATTCAATTATCCTTAAATGCTGTTGGGAATTAGGCAGTATACTTATTTTATTTCAGAAGTTTGGAGTCCTGACAGTCTAAAATTTGCTGACTACCTCTCAGATACTGTACTTATGCAACAATTTCAACCTAAAATGTTCAATGCAGGGGAAAATAAAAGACCTAAAGTGTATTGAATTAAAGACAAGCGTGAACAGACCATGTTGAAACTAAAATAGCATTTTTAAAGTGATTACTGGTAAATTCAACTACAAACATCCTTACATGATGTTGGTTTAAAATTTCAGAATAATTAAATTGATTAAACTGTTCTTCTCTGGGAATATAACCACTTGCTTGAGTTTGTAGAAGATCTGGAAACTCTAAAAAATTGACACAAAGTTTGGAATTTGTTTTTCGGTATGGGGTTGCCTCTGTTCATCTTAATGGGCTCAGTCAGGGATGAGTTTTTGAAATGTTCTGCCTTTTTCACAAACGGGTTATAATCTTTGGATAAAGATTTCCATACATGGTCAGTTTCCTACAGCTCCACTATGAGATTTTAAAAGAAAATTCCCTCCATCTGTGTAAAACATTACTATAAGGGTTACAACTTTAACTGTTTTTTTTTTTTAAAAAGACACACAATCTCTGCTTTTTTTCTCAAATTAAATGCTCAACATTTTCTTGAATACAGGTAATTAACAAATGGAATACCTCTGAATGGAGCAATAGTTTTGCAGAAATAAGGAGCAAACTTTACCAAAACTATTTTTATTAGGACTTTTTTCACAATACAGGTGCAAGTTAGTCATCAAAATTAGGCCCAAAAAGAGCAAGAAAACACAAAACCAAACTTTCAACTTAAAATAAATGTCAGAGTTTCTGATTTTCTCTATCAAGCCATTTCATTTACTTCATATTTACAATTCTTTGTCAAGTTTCAGGTATCTTATCAGTTGATTGTTTTGTGGCCCTTTGTTTAACCCATTTTTGAGTGCTTATTGTATATTTGATCAAATGTTGTGCTTAAATGTAAAGATCTGTTAAATAAAAACAGTGACTTTAAATGCAAAATGTTGGCATTTTCTGGTACAGAAGGAGTTTTTTGATTAAATAACTAATAAATCAAACACGGTGAATCCCTTATGTCTGTGGAAACATTATTTTCATGCTGGTTATTACTGTCCTTTCAATCATTGGGACAGATGATACAAGACAAGTTTCTAATCAGAAAGTTATTATTTTACAAAATTTTTTTCCATTTTAGTTACCGGTATTTTAATTGATTGTGATGTCTTGGTTATTTTCTTAACGTAGTTCTGCATTTTATTCCAGGGGCCAAAACTTGAATACATGCGACAAAACCGATGATTCAGTTTGTGAATTCATACCTTTTTTTTCTGAACCCTGTAAAGGATTATTAAAAAAATATGTTTACATTTAGCACACATGGATTAGCTGCTTCTGGAAAATCTTCTTCCTCTCCCCAGAAACATCTATTCACATTAGGGTACCCTGGCTGCAAAAAAACCCTGATTTTTTTACAGTGGACGTCTCCTTCTGCCCCATCTTTTAAAACGTGGTTGAATGAAATGCTGTTTGTGCCTAAAATAGAGCAGATAAGAAAAAATAATAGAGCACTCTTGAGGAAGATTTGGCAACCATTTAAAAAAATTTTATAAGATAAATGAAACCTTAATGTATATATGATCCCCATTTGCATGTTTTTTTTCCTTTCTTCTTTTTATGCCTATTGTTGATGTTCACTATAATGTTGTTTGAGCTTATGAATCATATGAATCTTGTACCACATTTTGTGTTCTGTTGAAAAATCCAAATAAAGCATAAATATACATATTTAAACCTAACATTAATTATGCAGTAATTTTGGTTGTCAAGGAGCATCTCTGTTGTCTGGAACCATTTGATAAACTGTGTTTGTTTATTTACATTAAGAAGGTAATAAAAGACTCATAGGAGGTTGAATAGTTTTATTTAATTTGTGTTCCTTTAGTGAAAAAGTGATTCGTGGATGGCTGAACAATGAGCTGCTACAACACATTTTATGATCAACTTATTTGTCGGTTTACAAGGAAAACCTTCCGCTTCTCAGAAAGGGTTGAAGATTAGATCATCTTTCCCATCATTGATCTGATTTCCAAACCTCAACAGAAACTGTCTGAAAATAGAAAATTTCGACTTTCATAGAAAGGTTAAAGCAGTCGCAGAAACTTTCTTCAGGTGGACTTTTGACATCCTGCAGAAAAAAGAAGTCAGTAAAAAGCTTTTTTTTTTCTTGAAAAAAAAAGGAAAAAAAAAAAAAAGAAAAAAGCTTTTTTTCTGTTTTTTTTCTACACATTACTTACAACATAAAACAACAGAAAAAAATAAAACCAATTAAAATATTTACACGTTATTGATAAAATAAAACATTTAAATGAGTAGGAAAGCAGTAGAAAAAGGATTTTAGTCTTTAAAAAAGACACGGTTCTGTTTTACAGTGAGAAGGCTTCAGTTGACAGCTTAGTGCCTTGAAGAGAAGAGATCCATCGTGTTGCTGCTTTTCTCTGCTTGCTTTCAAATGTCTTTGATCCTGCAGTGAACAGTTACAAAAAACAGTTTTAAACTTAAGTTTTCAGGCAGTTGCTACAGAATTGTTATCTAAAAGATTCATTATTTTAAGCCTTCTCAAATAAATAAATAATGTTCTTCTTAAATTTTGAAGTTATGATGGTGAATATGACTTGAGAAATGTGAATCTAATTGCATAACATAGTAGAACAGATTATTCATTGCCTTCTATTGAGCTTTGATTTATAGGGTCAAATCAGGATCAGCTGGAAGTGAATAAAAAACAGTTAATTTAAAATTTAAAAATAAAAATTTAAATTTTGAAAACAATTGTAAACTTAAAAGTCATATTGAAAATGTAAGAAAAAAAAGTAAACTAAAAAACAAAAAGTATTTAAAATTGGAAGAAATACTGAAAACTTAAATGAAAAACTATTCAAAAATGTTACCAAATTAAAGATAATGTTTATTTGTAATTTTTTTTTTCGTTTTGTTTTTTTCATTTCTCTTAACGTTCAATCCCTTTACAATTTACACTTTCAATTCAGAATTTTTATTTTTGGCTGTGAGCCTAAATTAATGTGGGGGCGTGGCTTCCATCCAATTGACTACCGATTATCTTTTTTTTTTTTAAATCTGTGTCGTTTTCTAGGGCATAGTTTCTGCAGAGCGGCACAAGTTCATTAGAAATTCCCCTCCCTGTTGCTGAGAGCTCTTTGTGTTCATGCTCTCCCGCTAGCTTACAGCCCCTCACGCCCCCACCCCAACATTACCAGGCAACAAAAATGGCGAGCCATTTTGGAGCTATCCAGCCGTAAAACTTAGATCCAGATTCCAGCTCAGACGAGGAAAACAAAGCCGTTCATGGATCTAAATGTCTGCATCAGAATAGAGCGGAGCAGGGTGCTTCTGTCCCGCTCAGCGTATTTTCTAACAAATACGATCTTTTTCAACCTTCATTTTTTGTCTGCTCCTGATTCACAACAATTTGAGTCAAGAAATTCCCAGAGATTTAATTTTAAGATAAATTTTGTGTGTCCTCCTTCATCTCAAGAACGAGTTAAAACACCAAAAGCACTATTTTGATCACAGTGGCTCTTTACACTGATCCTGACTGCTCTGATTTCTTACACATGTAACCTAAAATAAACAATAAAAAATGATGCCCTCCTCCTTGAAGCCAACGTTGCCATGGTAACACTCACCCTCTGGCTCTGGAGCTGCGTCCACACCAGCCCCGGACCTCTTTGTAGACGAGTCGGGTCAAGAACTGTAAAAACAATTTTTTTTAATTGAGTCAAGCTCATGTGGCGGCAGAGATGTTTGATCACTAATGAGGAGGACACGGACCAGACAGGCCAGGATGTCGGCAGTGATGAGCATGTAGAAGACGTTTTTCCAGCCAGTGGGAGAGATCACACCGGCGAGCAGAGGACCTAACGCAGCGCCTGCAGAGGTCACCACAAAAGCAGACCGGTCACTCTAACGCACTCAAATGAAATCCATCCCTCAGATTCAAACCCGCTCCGTGTACCTATTGATCCGGTCCCATCGATGATGGCGGTCACGGTTGACAGCGCCCTGGAGTTCCCTCTCAGACTCTCGTGTGTTCCCTGCGACACAAAGACACGTCAGGGCGGAGCTGCGGCGGGTTAAAGCAGCGCAAACGACAAAATCTGACCAGATCTGCGGACACAGCCGTGGTTATGAGAGCGTACGGTCCATTCACCAGGCCTCCACACAACAACAGCATCCCTGCAGAGACGAAACACGTCACTCTCAAACCACTGAGATGCTGAACGTCTGAGTTCCTCTTCAGTTCAAACTGGTTCCAACAGCCACCGTCTGTCTGAACATGTCGTCTTCTTTGGAACCATGAACCAAACGTGTGATCAAACGGTCGATAGGTCATCTGCTGAACACCACCTTATCTCACGGTCAATTTGGAAATATCTAAGTCACACACTTTTATCAGAGCTGTGTTTTTCGGGCAGAAGTTTCTCTGCTTTTTTTTTTCTTTGGCTGAAGTTCATAAAACCAAACGTTTCGCTTTTGGTTTCTGGTTGTTTTAAATTAAAACCTAATTTAAAAACTGCACTTTTTTTTCATTTTTATATCAATTTATGGATCTTTGTTTTGAAATCAAAGATTTGAATCTGTCAATAGCAACTTGGATAATAATTTCTAACATCTAAAAAAAGATTAAAAATAAAGTTTATACCTATTGTTGTTCCGAGATTTCTTTGACCAATGGAATTGTACAGGAAAAGCTGGAACAAGAACAAAAAAAAAAGATCAATATACATCAAATGGAGATAAAAAAAAACATCTAACAGCTACATACTACATTCACTCTTGTGTCTTGTCTTAAGCCAGTTTAGAAAAAGAAGAATGTATGTTTTCCTTTCACAGAAAATGATCGTTCGTGTTTTTTTTTTTAATCAAACAAGAAAAAGTGTAAAACTATTCAAAGTAGGCCCAACAACGACATTTAAAAATCAAGCCAAAGAGATCATTTCCAACCAATTTAAATCCATCTACTGCTTTATCTGGACGTTTCTAATCTAACGAGTGAATGCTCACCATGGGGGCAGCAGCAACGAGCATGACACAACAGGTGGACGCTCTTCCACCGGTGTAGTCTGACACCAGGCCGGCGAAGATTCCTCCTGTTGAGCAGAAAACGTACAAAAGACCAGTTAAAGAGAGATCTGAAGTTGAGTAGATCTATTTATTTTTGTCTCATCATGAAATAGACATGCTGTTTATAGCTGTTTGGGACTGCTGTGAACTATGGGAGTATCCTACAAGAAAAGAAAAATCATTGGAGGAAAAACTATGAATCGAATAGTAAAAAAAAAAAAAATATTTGAATTTTGAGAAAACAATAATTTTAGCTTCCAAACTCATGATTAATGGAAAAAACGTTTATTGGAGGATTTGTTAGAATTATGATAGAAAAATGATAAAATAATATAACTCAATTCTTCACAAACCTCAGAAAAATTCATATATTTCCTACCACTTTAAAAAAATCACCATTCTATTTAATGGATTAAATGTGCCATATGTGTTTATTGGAAGGTACCAATATGGCGATTTATGATTAAAAGCAATGATATGCCAAGAAGATAACATGTTTTATTTTTTTCCAATGAATTCATGAATTATTTCCTTAATAAGATTTGGTATATTGTATTAATTTATTTATTTTATTGTCTTTTTCCTAGGTTTTATGGCTAAAATAACTTGAAATCAATCAACCACAAAAGAAGCGTTTCAAACATTCAAGTTTTGGTTTGGCCTGATTTTTAAATGTCAAAAAGAAAAGTTTCTGATGATTCTAAAAATGTGTGTTCTCTTGTTTACTTCGGCTGATTATAAAAGTAAACTTTCAACAGCATATTTGAAGCTTGTCCCTCAAACAGTCACTTTGAAAACAGATTCAAGGATTTGACTCAGACGGACAAAAAGCCTACCCACAATCCCTCCTACGTCGAATAATGTCGACATATCTCCAGCTTGTTTTGCGTCAAAATGTGCTGAGGAAGAAAAGGAAATTAATTTGTTTAGCTATTTTACTATCAAACTAAAAGGCATTATTGTGAAAATTACTGACCAACATTGGAGATGTAGAGAGGAAGCCAGTATAGAAACGTGTAGCTGACCAGCTTAGCAAACAGCAGACAGAGTGAGAACTCCACCACTCCCTGTGTTAAAACAAAACACGAGCCACCGTTAAGGGCTGGACAACAACAGAAACAAAAAGTAGCATTTGAAAGTTGTATGTCTCTGCAGATGCTGCAACTTTTCTCCTTCTAAACTTCAAAAGGCTGTTGAGTCAGCTTTTATTCATCCTTTCTCGTTAAACTGTCATTAGGAGGCAGCTCTGCATCATTGCAGCGCACAGTACTGCGCGTTTTGTGTAGCTGCGATAAGTTATGTTTTTGTTTTGGTGGCACCACAGCATTCTTTGGGAAACAGACTTCCACTGGATTTTCTTCCACCACACAAATATGTACAAACTCGGTGCAAAATAGGCGCATAGGCCCATTTACAGAAGTCACTCGCTCTATTGCGGTTCATGCGGGTTCACAGATTTCTTTTTAGTTCACTTGTGCATGCTTTTCTTTTTGTTTTGCATTCAGTTTATCAAAGTTACACAAATCTTTGATCGGAAGTAGATCTTTGTTTTCATTTCATGATACTGGACTTATGTTTCTATGAAGATCTGAACTTCAAGAGTTAAAACGAGAGAAAGAAATGTGAAAATGTCTGAGAAAAGTCTATATGAATTGTGTAGTGAGGCCTTAAGACATCTAATTACTGTAGTAAGGATGACTACTTCGCTTTGTGGATTTCACCTATAACAAGTTATTTTTTGGAACGTAACTCACAAAAAATAAAAGGGAGACCATAGTAATGTTATTACTTTAAATTGTAACTATACTTATTGACAAATACATGTATTTCACTATTGCTGTGATTGCCACAAACAGGTGGTTTTTTGACTGATTAGATTAATGACATAGAGAAGCTAGTATAATAACATCTTATGGTAAAGAAATATATAATTAATAGTGATCTTGAGTGAATAGGAGTTGAATCCCAAATATACACTTTTCAATATTTTTACTATAAATCTGTATTTTTCTGAACAAATTTCCGTCATTCTTCGTGTAACCACTAGAGGGAGCCAAAGACGTCCTTTTTTTTAACTTTTTTTCTTCTTTGGCTTTTAAATCAACATTTCTTTGATGCATATGGTGGTCAGTGCATTACATTTGATTTGTTATTGACACTGCAGCAGTTTAAAAAGCAGTTATTTCCACTCACAGGTATGCAGAGCGCCCCAGTGAAACTTATTGCCTCTGTGTGATCGTGCACAGTCACCGGAGACTCGGCGGAGACCCCGCCGTTGATGGTTTGGTTGCCGTTGGGTAAGTTCTGCAGCAGAGGCTCCGTCTCTTCGTTCTCCGTCTCACTCTGACACACAAAGACCAATATGTTCTTGAGCAATGCCGTTATAAGTCAATTCAAATCAATGGTGCTCAGTTAAAGCTCACATGATGCTGAGGAGGACTGCAGTTCACATCGTCAGGTTCTGGACAGGAGACGGCATAACATGCAGCATTTGAGATAAAAACACAACATGAGAATGTGACAGAGGGATTTCCATCTATCTGTTTGTCTGTTGGATGAAAACTGACTTTCAACAAGGAAGAAGAAGCACAGGATCCCAGTGGAAGTGATGATGAGTCCAGGGACAATGAAGGACATCCCCCACGCGGAGGAGACAAAGGCTCCTGCGATGAGAGACCCCAAGATGTTTCCCACGGAAGTGTGCGAGTTCCACACGCCCATGATGAATCCCCGCCTGACAGCAAAAACCACATATAAGCACAGTGCAGCTTCTGTGAAGCCTTTATTAATCCGCCAAGTTTCATTAAGAGCTCCTGGTTTTCTGCTTATGAACAGTTTTTGTTCAAACCCCCCCCCTGGAAGCCTTTTTTGGCATTTCACAAGAAGCTAACCTAAAAAAATAAAAATAAAAGATTTGGAGGATTGGAGGCTTCAGGTGAGCATCACTGGATAGGGAGTAGAGATGAAGCTCTCTCCATCAGGTCAAAAATTAAAATAAAACGCCCTTTAATGTACACCTGATGCCACAGAACAAACAGAAACTTTGTG
Organism: Oryzias sinensis; assembly: GCA_037389245.1. Classification (NCBI taxonomy): domain Eukaryota; kingdom Metazoa; phylum Chordata; class Actinopteri; order Beloniformes; family Adrianichthyidae; genus Oryzias; species Oryzias sinensis. The sequence goes on from CM074497.1 coordinate 4,147,197, forward strand.
TGTTTGTTCGCTGTTTCCTTGTCATTTCATTTAAAAAACAGGACAAATTAATTCCACAAAACTCCAGTTTAGGAACAGAAAGAATACAAATTTCTGTAGTTAAAAAAAATCATTAAAGGTGCTGGTGGACATCGTGATGACCTTTGGTTAGAACCAAATGAATCAATTCTATGACTTAATCATGCATCTACAGTTTGGACCATTTAACACATATCAGCCATCTGAAGTACTTTTTGTTTCAAATAAATGAACAGAGTTTGCAAGAATTTCAGATGTTTTTGTTTGCACTTATTTTTTGTGCAATCACATGCCAACGAACCCCATATTAAGAACCCAAAAACTAAAATCAAACATTTGACCCTTCAAAGTTACATAGGGATTTTTGGGGTTTTCATGTTTTTTTTCTTTATTAATTATAAGGAATTAATCTAATAAATGGAAAAAAGGTTTACTTTTAAGGTACATGCAGTCTGCTATTCCAGCTTTGTCTTTGTTCCAGTATCTTTGCATGTCTGAAAATGTCTTCTATCAGCTCCTGTGCATGTGAACCTGTCGTGATTTACTCTCCAATAAGATTCACAGAAAAGTATTTTCTGTGCATGTAAACATGAAACACAATCCATTGCTGTAAACATGAAACTTTAAGGAAGAAACATTCAGTCATATAGATCAGGGATTTAAAGCACAGTGTCTGCGGTAGACCAGAGGTCATCAGGTGTACTGGGGGAGAACAGATCCTGTTCACTTCATTAGCCTTTAGAAAACTGAAAAATAATTATCTGTGAATAAGACTGGGAACAAAATAGAAAACGTATCCCAGACTCAGAACACCTGCCGGCTGCAGGGATCGAGGCCTTGCTGCACACCGGCTCCTGTCTCAAGAACTTTCTTTTTTTTTCCAGTGTCAGCTGGCCTCTTCCTGACCATCGCTTACGATAAATTCAAGGCCAAAATACAAAAAAATCCTGCTTTCAAGCACTGATACGATTAATGGATTCCATTTAAAGGGGCAGCTCTAGCAAACAGAGGTAACCTTGAGATGTATCCACCTGCTGAGAAACAGTATGTCTGCACTGCTGCACCGTGCAAAGCTCACATTGGTCTTTACATTGAGCTTTGACTGGGTTAGGGACCGACACGGCATAAGGATACAACTTTACAGGAGAAAGAGGAGCTGTGTGAACTGAAACAACATCGTGGTATGAAGCTTTGGGAAGTTTCGGTTGACTGCTGTGAAGGACTTCTCTATTTTGGCGAGTACAGCTATTTTGATTTTACTTCAAATGTTTCATGACATATTGACTCCAATAAAAACTAAAACCAGAAAGACAGAGCAGCTAAACCCTGATTTACCCCTAAGTTATTATACACGAGTCTAGAAAACATATGACCTACTCTATTCTATTCTTTTCACTGGGATAGGCTACAGAGTGTTATCTGTGCTCCTAGAGCACATGTGTCAAACTCAAGGCCCAGGGGCCAAATGTGGCCCACCATGTCATTTATGTGGCCCGCAAGAGCATCAAAGTTTTTAATTTTTTATAATAAAAATAAAAATTCATGTGTATTTATTCATATCTAGGGGAAATCAGAATTGAAATATTGAATTGGGCAACACTATCCATATAACCTAACCTGTCAGAATCAAATTCAAAAGGATTATTGCTAGAGTAACAAGCAAATAAATGTTTTCTATGAACCCTAATTGTCACTTAAAAAAGTTATAGTGAATAAATAATGAGTTATTTAGCATTAATGAGTAGTTACATTTATTTTTCATTATATTTAGTTACATGTATAAGTCAAATCTGACCCTTTGAGGACAGCTGCTCTGCTGATGTGGTGTGGGTACCGGATGTTCTCGGGTTGCCGGATGTTCTCGGGTTGCCGTATGTTCTCGGGGTCCTTCGGGCTCCTTCCAATGAGTTATATGACTAGAGGAGACATCACGTGGTTCCTCATGGGAGGAGAGCACCGCCATCTTGGTGAGGTCAAGTTTTGAAGACCAAACCACTTTTTATAACATTTAATAAAGAGCTCTGTTTTTACTTTCAATCACTTCATTATATGAAAAAGAAGAATGGCTTGAAATTGCTTAGTTTTGTTCAGAAATACAAACTTCACGAGTACCCCTATCTAGTATTAGACTATGTTCCTTTATTTTATTTTACTTATGTTTTTATTTATTTGTGTGTTATGTTCATTGTTTCTTTTTTCCCCTCTATTCTTTATTTTCGATGTTAATATCTTATATTTGGCAATGGTGACTGATCTTCGAGGCAATATTGATTACATTGTTATTGTTCGTTGTTAACGTTAATGTCATTGTTAATGTATGATACCGCAATTGTCAATAAAGTTTTTAAAAAAACTTAGCGACGTTAACTCATTGGTCGTGGCAACTTACAGCCAATCAAATAATGTGACGTCATCATTGGTCGAAGGACCCCGAGAACATCCGGCAACCCGAGAACATCCGGTGCCCACAGTGGCCCTCTGTGAAAATGAGTTTGACACCCCTGCCCTAGAGTTTGTGGATGTATTAAAATGTGATGTGGCTCAATAGAAACACAGGTTCAGATTAATGTTCCACAGGGAAGAGCTCGACTGTGCTCTTGAGAGGTGGTCTGTATGATTCAGCAAGTTGGAAAAACAAGCATCCAACGCTGCAAGCTCAGCAGGCTGTGTACTCACTTCCCCTTTCCAAACCAGTTTCCCACACAGGCCACGACAGAGGGCCAACCGGTGGTCTGCACGAGTCCGTTCATGACCTGCAGGACGGAGCAGAGGGAGAAAATGTCTACCAACATCACAATGCTGGAACAACACTCCTGGCTGGGGAAAAAAAGGGACATGAACAGTGACCATTGATTCCTAACATTCCCACTTCAAACCCATCACGCTCCAGTGTAGTCACATGATGCAACTCAGAGTCATGTGATGAAGAGGGAAGCACGAGATCTCTACATTTTTCAAAGGATAGAAGTATCTGAGTTTACAAAGGGTCACAAGTGGAAAAAGGCAAAGGAACACTTTACTTTTATTCTATTGTGATTCTGCTTAGAACTCTCTTTTAACATAACTACATTATGGCTCATAAAAATGTGCTTTCTCTTGCTCCACACCAACAGTCCCACCCACAACTCAGAGCCAAACTTCTAATGAAGTACTGCCGCGCTGCAGAAACTATGTCTTAGAAAAAACAACACGGGTTTTGGGATTTTGGCTTGAAACGGCATAATCATAATTAAAAGACCCCGGGGAATGCGTTTAAAATAGATCAATAGATGGTCAAAGTGGGACTTTCAGAGTCAAACCTGCAGTGTTTTTTGTAAAACACAATGAAATCAAAAAGGAATAAAGCAGAACACAAAGAAATGAACGATGTGGAGCATAAAAAATGCTAATTTTTTTTGGACTTTTCAATTTGAACAACTTCAGTAGAGCACAGAGATGCAGCGTTTTAAACATTTATGTTATTGTAATTAACCATTTTTGGATTTTTATTGATAAAAAAAAATCCATTATACTTTTTGGGTGTTTGAAGGAGAAACACATTTTTCCAGAAACTGCTCCTTTTTCTTCTAGTGATCATCTGCTTTTCTGACATTTAAGTGGGTGGGGTTAGAGTAGATAAGAAAGAAAAAACGTTAGGAGGCAAAAAGTGAAACAAAAGCATTATGCCGATGTAGTCATAAGCCGGAACGCGGCTGCAAATGAAACCTAAAAGCCTGCAGTACTTTTCACTGGATCAGCAACAAAGAGCTTAACTGATCCATTTACTTCCTTTTTTCCCTTTTCTGCTCAGATGTTTTAGTCAAATCCATTGCTTTTGTGGTTGAAAGACAAGTTGTCTAAAGTTTCCTCATTTTACGCAAAAATAACAAGCGCAACTTCGATTATTTAACTATCAAACAAGAACTAAGTACGGGATGGAGCTCATATTAGAGACACTCTTTCATTAGACAAGAATTGATCTGTGCAAAGAACATTTAGCCAAGTCAGACTTTCTTCCATTTTTGAGGATTCATTCTCACAAATGTATTTCCTGACAGCATGAATATTTATTATAAACCCATTTTCACATCAGGGAACATTAAAATATTTTGTATTTAAATGTCTAATAAATCAGATGTGCTAATCCTCAGTAAAGACCCACTCTGAAGAAAATTGTGTTTTGGGTGTTTTTAACATTTTCTTTTTCTTCTTTTTCTTATTCCTTAGTTGATTAACAAAACTAAAAATTAAAAAGGCATTTCTAAGTATTTCTTTACTCAAATCATTATGAATCAACAGAGTAATTTGAAATAGAGCATATTTGTTACATAGAAAATATACTGGACAGGCCACAAGCTTCCTGCTCCGCTCCATTCTGATGAATCCACTTTAGACAAATAGATCCATGTGAGTCTTTGTTTTCCTCATCCAAGCTGGAATCTGGATCAAAACTGTACGGCTGAAGGGGGGATGGCGTTGCTCCGTGCCAACAGACCCGCCCGCAACTCAGAGGAACATTTCTTATGAACAACTGCCGCTTTGCAGAAATTATGTCCTAGAAAACACCTGAGATTTTAATTTAACTTAATCATCATTGAACGACCGCTGGGAATGCTTTTAAAGTAGATCAAAAGATGATCAGAGTGGGTCTTTAAAATAAAATGCTTTCTTAAAACTAGAACATTATATTGACCAAACTAGACAGGCTTGTACCTGGACAAAGGCATAGTACCCCAATGAATGGATGTTCCAGTAAAAACCAAGTCCAAACAGACATGTAAAGAATCCGCTCGCCACCATCCCAAAGCTCAGGTAGTACCGCAGAGGCAGCCGCTCTCCGAAAATACCACTGAAAACACAAGAATTCATCTGGTTCAGTATGAAGCAAGCAGGTAAAGATGAAAACACGAGCTGGGGATGTGACAACAGATGACACCAACCTGATAAACATGCCGATGGCGTAAGCAACCAGGAAGGAGTTATCCAAGACCCCAAACAGAGTCTGATAATTGTCCTGGTCTGGGAAAAAAAAAAGTATACAAATGTAACCGCAATGACAATAATTCAAAATGATAGATAAATCAATGTAAGTCATTGGCGTCTTCCAAAGGAATCTCACTTTTCTTAAATGAAGAATTAAGTCAGTTTTCCATTGTGTAAAAATCTTAAATAATACCATGAAGTGGAGAACTACCCAACCCAACAGTGACCCCAAAAGGGATTAAATGGGTTTAGAAAATGGATGAATGAATACTGAAACAGCCCCTATCTCATAAATTATATGACCAAGAGAAATGCAGGTTTCTGTTTTAAAAAAACATTGATATTTCACATGGGTGGGAGAGAAGGTGCTCCGATGACCGAAGGGTCAGCTCCCCACATTGTCGTTGTGTCCATGGGCAAGACACTTCACCCTCCCTGCATCCAGTGCGGCTGTGTGAATGTGCATGTATGTCCCGGTGACGGTCAGCTGGTGCCACGCCTCTGTCAGTCTGCCCCAGGGCAGCTGAGGCTACATTAGCAGCTACCATCACCAAGTATGAATGAATAATGGACACATCTAAGCACTTTGAGCACCAAGAAAAAGCGTAGATAAATCTAATCCATTATTATTAAGTATACATTTGAATCAGTCAATGAAGACTTTAAAAACCCAGCAGTTTATGTGATTATTGCTCATCCAGAAATCTGAATAGGGAATCCAGCAGCTTCATTCTGACGGTGAGTCACAAGATGACAGTTGAAGCGGCTGGAAAATGTAACCTTTGCGAGAATCGTATCTGAACGACTTCAGGCTGATCAATAAACAACATTTTCTTTACTCCCTGTAAACTGATGACCTTACTGCTGCACTTCAGGATACACAATCAAATGTAGTTCAATAAAAACTACAGGATAGAGTAAATTACTCTAATTGTTTATGACAATAACTAATGCAGAATCAATCATCCTTAGGTGAGACCTGACAATAAAATTGATAGACTGACGCGATGAACATTGAGAAATTAAAAGGAAAAATCCTTTAAAAATCCTAAATAAGCAAATCTGAATTGTCCAGTAAACCTGTTTCCTCTCTTCTATTCCCGTCCCCAGTTCACTTTAAACTTTCTTAAACTCAACAGTGACAAAACTGAAGTACTTCTTGTAGTCTAAAAATCCATCCTTTCTAAAATGTCAAGTGTCACACTCTCTGTAGATTCAGCTGCTGTCTCCTCCTCCCCTCAGGTAAAGAGTCTGGGTTTCATCCTAGACAGTTCCCTGTCCTTTCATTCTCACATTAATAACATTACTCGATATGCATACTTTTATCTTCAACATTAACCAGACTCCGCCCTTTTCTCACTGTCTACAACAGGTCCAGAATTCAGCTGCCTGCATAATCTCCAGAACTCTAATCTGTGGTCACATCACCCGTCCTCCAGCAGTTGCTCTGCTCCCAATTCAACTCATGCTGACATTTAAAGCCCTCCAGGCTGACCTCCATATCTACTGTTCAAATCCATTATTGCTATGTACAGTGTCTTTGAGTGACAAGCAAGACGCTTCAAATATAATAGATTTTGAATCACCTGCCAAGCGTTGGCGTGTTTTTACTTACCGAAGGGCGACCAGTCACACCAGGTCTCATTGTCAGTGATGTTGATGCCTGGAGGTCTGATGACTGTAGAGCAGTTTCTGTGGAGCTCGCTCTGAAGACCACCACAGCACCCACACAAAAACAGAACAGGTGTCTTTACAAACGGATGAGAACGTCTCGTTTCCACAAATACAACTGCATTTAGCTGTGACTGCTTTCATTAGGATGACTTTTGTTGCATCTAACAAATGTTTTGATGCCATTTATTCAAATGTTACAGCAGAAACTGAAGACTTTTTAAAGAAAAAAAGTTATAGTAATAAAGTACATGGTGACTTTAGATACATTTACAAAATAATTATATTGTTTTAATACATTCAAACACAAAGAGAAACTGGTTTACATTTTGTTTTTTATTCTACAGCAAGAAAATAGATGCAGCTACTCCTAAAAGTGTTTTAATTTTATATGTAAAGTCATGTCTTCTGTCACCTTTACAATGCTGATAGGTTTCCGGGAGAGGTGGTAAGCCGTGTAGAAGAGGAAAGTGAGGAGAAGAATGAAGCCACGATACCTGCAGAGACACGGATAAGAAATTAAATGCATTTGTTTGCAATATGAACAAGAACATTAGTAAGGACGGAAAACAAAATAAAAGCGTCTCGTTAAATGAGGTCAAGAGTTTTTGAAACACAAAACAAAAAAAAGATTTCCACCGATGATAAAAATTTGTTTTGAAAACACAAATGACATTTTTAGCCAATAACATAAACCCACTTGGCATGAAGCAGCTGATTGTGTGATAAATCCAGTTAGGGCCTTGAACACTAAGAAACTGTGAAGAGTGAACTAAGCATTTAACATTTGCAGAATGAAAATGTCAGTTTTCAGCATTTACACTAAAACCCATAGATTGAGTGAACATTTAGGAGATTATTTAAACACAAAGATGGCAGAAGCATCAGTTCACATTTAACTGCTATTAAATGACAACACAACTAAGCCTTTTAGCTAAACACTCAAAATAATGTACTTTTTTAAATAATATGTCTTCTACTCAACTTTATTGATTTGTGCAAGTTTCAAAAGGTGATAGTGTAAAAAAAAAAATTAAATTGATGAAAGAAAAATAGTCCTCATATATTCAGTGATAGTTGAGGCCATTTACTACCATATAATTATTAAATAATGACATTTGTCATCAAGAGCAATTCCCACAGCAATTAGGTTCCACTAATACAAATATTAAGTTTAATAATTAATGTAATAGTTAATGTAATAATATTTCATGCAAATCAATCAGAGTTGCTGTACAATGGAATAAAGAAAACATGTCTCTTTTTTATCTAACTAAATTAGAACTGGATTATTTTAAGCAATCACACAAGCTATGTCTCTTTATTGCATTATATTTAGTGTTTTATTATATTTCTTTTGTATATTTTATATGAAATACTGTGTTTTTGCCTATTAAAAAGGTTTTGGCCTGTTGGCCAACATGGATAAATAAAAATAAATACATGCAGGACTAATTTGTTGACACTATTTTGATCATAACATGGCAGTTAATGAGGATAACTGCAGTCAGGTCTGTGTTTAATGTTTGTTCCCCTTTTTTAGTTTAGTTAGTTAGTTTTTTAACCAAGAGAAACTACAAACCCAAATGTTTTCAGCTGACGCAACACAAACTAAATGACTAATCTGAAATCACAAAATGGTAATTGTTATATTCTCATTTTACATTTTTCTTCTATAAATAACAATAAAGAAGCACAACATCCTTTTATATAGTACATACTATAATCAGGTGCTTTCTGCTAATTGAATTCATAGTAAATTTCCATAGGATTTCCTGTCAAACCAACAGAAATCCTTCAGTTGGCAAATTCCTTAATTTACAGTATTGATTCCTTGGGAGTAAAAGTATTTTAATGTAACGTTTAAACCTGATCCAAATCAAAACTTACGAGTTTAAGAACCTATATTTAGTTATATGATTATAATTTGCACTGAATAACCTCAATGTAAATTCACAGAAAGCATATGTCAATGTGATTGAGTTAATCATTGTTGATCAGTGGGGAACAGACTGACACACAGCTGCAGTTCTGGAACGAATAAGATAAACCGGACTTACCAGCTATCCCGGGAAAAGGACGTGATGAGGCGTATACCGGGAGCCAGGGGAGACCTCATTTTCATAGGAAATCCAGCCAACAACAATGAAAACACTCAACGCGTGACGTGGGACATGTTTGTAAATGTTTGTAAATGCCTAACTACACATGCGCGTGCAAAATGAACCGCGAAAGAGAGCTAGCTATAGCCAGTTAGAAACGTAAAGCTCGGTGAAAGGAAGCCGGAGGTTCAAAGTAGACGCTAGCTGCTGGACGAAAGGAACGGTTGCAGTCCGATGTTTTGGTCGGGGAAACCGAGCGTCGAGCTGAACTCCATATTCAGCAGTTATGTGTGTTTATATATAGAGACAGACGGTGGGAAAAACGCCAGCCTACAAAAACGACGCAGTTTTATAAAAAGCAACAGAAAACGATGTAAGTTAATAGCTGAACGGAATGACTGTTCCTATTCCTGAATCTACTAATTTTCCAGGCGGAGGATCTGGGGTCGCTCCAGACGTGTGACGTCATTACGCAAGCTGGGAGCAACTAAAATATGTGAGCGGGGGTGCATTACGTGTTCTTTTTTTTATCATTGTGGAAAAAAACCCTAAATGAAGGATTTAAGTAACTTGGACTCGTCATGTGTGTACTTAAAACAAATTTCACTTGTTAATTAAAAAATGATTGTCGTTTTTAGCCAAAATAGAAACTTGAATTTTGATTGTAGACAGGCAGTAGTTCATTAGTTGTGGACGGGACCGTTGGAGAAGAGCACCCCCCCCCCCCCGTCCCCTTTACTGTCATCCATAACTGAAAGTTCTATGTTTACATGCTGTGCCACTAGCCTACAGCCCCCCCATACACTCAACCTGGCATTACGTACTGTTTTGAGCCAGACTCCAGCCCGGACGAGAAAAACAAAGACGTACACTGATCTATTTGTCTGCAGGTGGATACATCAGCAGGGAATTTGTGACCCACCCAGTGTACTTTTATACATAATACAATTTTTTTCAAACTACATCTTTCAATTCAATTCAATTTTATTTGTATAGCCCAAAATCACAACAGTCGTCTCGATGGGCTTCGAAGTAAAACATGAACTCAAAAGGATCACGAATACAAAGAGTTCAATAGAAAAATACCAAAATGAACTAACAATGAACTGACAAATCTTTGTCTACTCTTGATTCACGATCTGAATAAGAAAAGACCCATTTTAAGCCTAAAGAATATACATGTCCTCCATCAGAAAGTGTCACTAGAACATGTTAAATACATCAAAAAGAAAACTTTCATTGGATTGCGTCTTTAAGATATTCATTTGTTAATGCTATTGTATAGTGACTAAGGGAAATAAATGGCACATTTGCTACAGTAAGTCCACAATTCAACGTAATAATAGTACAACATATTGTGCTGAAAGAAGGCACATTAAGCAATGGGAATTGTCTTTAGAAGTTTTATCAGTTGCACTCAGTAGAAACACCGCAACAGTGAAAATTAAATTTAATTAAATTAAAGACCCAAACTAGACACAGAGATGCTAAACACAAGAAAATGTCCAACCTGTCTGAGTTGTAAGTCAAACAAAAATCCAGCACTAAATATACATTTTTTAATAGAAGATAGTGAAACCCTGATAGTTGGAACCCTGTGACTTGTGTCAGGGTTCCAACTTTTTTCTTATTAAAGAGAAGAACCACACAGGAGATGATAGTTTATGCTAGACTTCTGCAAAAGGAAAAGCCCGCCTGTCAGCGCAAGACTGTCATAGAGGAGTTCTGCCTTCCCTGTGTATCCAGTCTGGTTTTATTGGTGGCCAGGGTTGAGAACATAAAAGTGTCAATTAAACAGTACAGGAACATCATATCTTATATAGTCAGCACTTCTCACATAATTGTTTTCTTACTGAAAGATGGAACTGAGACAATCATATTATGGTGATAATAGCATTTAAGCAAATGATAATAACGTAACTAACTTGCTTATGACTAGAAAGTTACAGGTAATGGTGTAAAGTAGTTTTGTAAACTTGATAAAATTACACATATTTATATCAATGCAGCAAGAAATTTAGCAACTTTTTACTCTGAGAATCACAATTGCCATTTGGAGAAAGTTTGTGCGACCTGCAGCATTTGATTTACCAGGTTTTCATTGTAAATGAGAATTTGTTCTCAACCCATCCACCTGGCAAAATAAAGATTAAATAAAATATTTCTAAAAGGTAAATAAATATTTCCTTTGATCAATAGGATTTACAATAAAAAAACAGTGTAAAAGACCAAAAAACTAAAGCAGGTCTACCTGAGAATAGCTTCTTAAAAATCACTAAAGCAAACTCTAAATGTGCTGCGTGAGCCCAGTGTCAAATACAAAGGATAACTGTAATTACAGCCCAAACCATGGTGAAATATTTCAAAATAAAAGAAAAAGGTCAAGCTGTCATGTCTTGTTTTGTTTCTGAGGCTGCTTGGGTATCATTAGAGCTTATATCAGCAGGTCAGAAAGCTGATGCTTTGGAAATTTAGTTTTGCTTATCAGCACAAATACATCGAGTTTAACTAAGGCTGGCAAAAAAACAACAACCTTACATCTAGAAGTTTCTTCCAGATCTCAGAAAATTCACATGGACAAGGTCATTCTCACTCATAAAAGTGTTACTACCTCCGTAAAACTGAAATAACTCTAAAAGAAAAAGCTAATAATCAGTATTTTTTAAATATCACAATATGAGAAAAATGTTTTCAGACATAAAGAGACAATACGTAAAAGGAATAAAGCATTTTTTAATGCTGCCTCATGACGCGTACTGAGCAGAAGCACAACTAGAATAACTAGTTGTTCTGGTCTTAGACAGTATGCAGCTTTCAGGTCCCTTCACTGTAGATCTAAACTCAGCATCGTTGAATGTAGAGCCCGGGCATATGCTGTGGAAGACATGAAACCTGCATGAAGCTGGGTGGAAGGATACGATGGGGAAATGCAGATAGGGCGGGGTGCAGTCCCTACCTCTGGGGTTATTGTGGAAGACACAGTTGTTGGCGCAAGTGTCAGGGTGGGAATCCCAGAAAGAGGATGCACAGCAGCACAGAGGGGGGGGCTCCAACTTCAACTGAGACAGACGCTCCTTCATCTGAGCCCTCAGAGCATCGACAAACCTGCAGAGTTACAGCCTCAGCAACCAGTCGCACAAGTTGCTTCTAGAACAAGCGTGACTCCAGGACCCACTGTGTTTTAAACTTTCAGCTCATATAAATGTAACAATTTATGAGAGATTGTTGATTTATTTAGTTGTTTTTTTTTCTTTTAAATCACCTTTTTGCCTGCTTTGCAGCCGTCTCACTGCGTCTCTTTGTCGGAAGAAACACAAACCCGATCTTTTTTCTGTTAAATTGTCTTTGTAGGTCATTTGTGCCAAGACAAAAAGCAAGAGACACTTGGTGTCCGTTTTAAACGTTTTTTAAAGCTTTATGGAGCCCTGAGGTCAGAGTCCGTGAATATCTTGCTAACTTTACTGAGATGTTTTTGTTCGCCTCCTGCTCAAACTGCTGCACTTTACGGCAGTAAAATGCAGTGATCCGTTTATGATATGCAGACTTCTACTACTTCTAGACATTTATTTGAAATAAGTGCTGATCAAAATAATGAAAAAAAAAAAAATATATGATTCTGATCTGGAGACAACATCCGGGTTCGTTCGAGTCAGTAACGATTTGATCAGGCCTAATTTTCCTAATTCCATCCATCATATTTTTATGTTTCTGCGTAGTCTCAGGAAAATCTATTAATATCCTTTTTTTCACGTTTGTGAAACATCCCAGAGCTCAAATGTGCTTCACTAAACTGTAATAGTGTTCTTGCAGGTGCACTGGGAGTACCTTCCACCTCTCCTTCTTTCTTCTTGTTTTCTGCTCTGCAGAAGGGCGGCTCTCTCCTCTTCCTCCAGCTGCAGTCGCTCTAGAATCAGAAGCTCTCGCTCCTCCAGATTGTGTCTGGCTTCTGCCAGCTGCTGGGCTTCCTTCAACCTTTTCTCTTCCTCCAGACGAATCTGTTCTTTCTCTGCTTTGATCCTTCAGTGAGATCAGCAAACAAGGCAGAATGAACTCCTTTGCTGCCAGTGTTGGACCCAAGACCTTGCAAACCCGAACGCTTAGGGGAGGCGTCATTTAGAAGCTCCCATCTTGAAAAGTCAAACGTTTAATCATCAGAATATTTTTTGCTGTTGATTTAGAACAGAGTTTTATCACCAAACTACTGAATTGATTCATTTTTACAAACGAAAAGTTCCCAATTTGATCTTTAATTTAATGGGATTGAATTAAATTTTACATTTTAATTTATTTTTTTAAAAGCGTTTTACAGTAAATTTCACATAACTGATCAAACTGAAAAACAATGATTACTAAAATAATTTCTTACCTAAATAACTAAGAAAAAAAAACCTTGTAGTGTAAATTTTTTGAAGGAAAAATATCCTTAAATGCACCAGTAACATTTACACGAGTGTACTTTAGCTTCATTATAAATAAAATGTATGCTAAAGCTATTGGCTAGGTTGATCCCCCAAGCCTTGCTGACATAAAAAGTCTCAGACTCCAACGGAGGCGTCCTCACCTGGCCGACCTCTGCAGGTGTTTCCTGTGCTGTCTGTTTTCCTTCACTTGTTCTCGTTCGGTGCTCATGGCCAGACGTCGGTGCATCAGGAACTGAAACTGTCGCTGCAGAAAGAGACATTTGGGATCATCGTCAGACAGGACTCAGTTGAGCATTCTAAACCTGCTGCCTACCTGTTTTTTTAATTCCTGTTGCTCAGTTAGAGGCCAGGAAACCAGAGGGGTTGTGGGCTTAAAACCGATATCAGGATTTGATTTAGCCTGATCTGACTGACCATGTCCACTCATCTGAAAAACAAAAGATCTTTATCAGTATTTCTAAAATTGAGCACCGATCTATAAATAATGCTTAAAATAGTTTTTTTTAAATACCAACAGCAGACTGTTATCATTTATAGTTTAATAACAAAACCCAATCGTCTTTAATAATTAGAAAAATATTTTTGGTCTAGTTTTAAAAGCTGACAAATTGGAATTATAGGAATGTTTACTGCACATTTAGAGCTCAATAAAGATGAACATTGACACTAAAAAGGCTATTTGAACATAAAACCTACTAAAAGTATTAGCATCACTGAAACAGCAGACACATCCTTTGATGTGTTTTACATGAATAGAGTTTGTGTTGTCTTTCTTGAATGGAACCCATTCAGAAAACCACAAGAATTCAAACCTTGAAATAAAAAAACAACATTTTTTTGTTGTCTTTCTAGCTTAAAACACTGCAATTCTTAAGTTAAGCTTTTAGAGGCATTATGAACATTGTATATTTCATAGATCTTCAGAGAAAGCAAAGTCCTTTGGGTGTGAGGAGTGAAGACATTGTGAACTGTGTTTGGCCTATGGAGGACTTGCTGAAACAAACATCTCTCATCCACATAATTCAGATTAGGGTTGGGCGATGTCCCCTAATTTGGCCGTTGACGATGTTTGCTGTCAACCATCGGGATGGACGATGACATCGTCGGGGGGGGGGTGTTTATTTTTTGGTTCTTATATAACTGCTATTCGTTATTTTGATTTTTTCATTTTATTTCCCAACTAATGGTTAATCCGCGATGATCCAGTATAAACTGAGGGAAGTGACTTTAACAGAAAAAGTAACAAACAAAATATAAAAGAAGTAGTCCACTCCCGCACTTGGCGAAGTGGACCGGCGGAATGCGGATTTACAGCTTTGTGTTTGATGGGAAGGGGGGGGGGGGGGTACATGAGCGGTAAGTGTGGGAGATTTAAGACTGAGATCCGTCCCGCAGCTCTAGGGGTACTGCCTACCGAACTCAGAACCGGGTCTAAACGTGTGTGTCTGAGCACAGCTCGGATCCTCAGCACACAGAGGTTTGAGCATCAAAGCAGAAATGTCGCTCAGTCCTTAGAAAACATTCAAACAATCACGTGGATTTGTGTTTCCAGTCGTGTCCCGACTAAATAAAGGCTGATGTTATTCACAGGATGCAGCGCCACCCAAAGCTAATGTTGTTAGCCCGTGTTAGCATACTGCTAATCCTGGTTTCGTTCAGAAAAAGCACTGACCACACGGATTAAATTCAAATGATGAGCGAACAGGTGTTTCATAATATCCGTAACATTATTAAAAGCACGTTTAGAAGATCATCTCGTATTTTACCGAGCTGACATGTCAATATATATAGCCGCTCGGCGCTGTTATCGTTTTGTATTGAATTGGTACGTTCAATAAAGTTTGGAAAAAAAAAGCCGCTCGGAGGAAGTTGTATCCCCTTCCGGTTTTCAAACTGCGCATGTGCGAATACTGCGCATGTGCGAATGATTTATTCCGACCGAAATTGTGACCTTAGTGAACGTTTTTATATTCTGAAAACATTTTTCTGGGCCCATCTACACGGTTGGATTCTAATCCGACCATTGATCCCATCAAGATATTTTGCACATGTAACCGCGGCTTATGGTGTCGACGCGCAACGTGGCGGGGGCGTGGCATCACGATGGTGGTCTCTCCATCGGGATGTCAGTCACCCATCACGATGGATGAGGATATCGTCCATCGGCACAACCCTAATTCAGATGCAGTTAAAGGACTATAAAAGATCACATGCACCATTTCTTGTAACCTGGACAAATACCATTTACAGCAAACTTGTACTAATTAAGACATAAAATTTGTGTCTTTAAATGTTGTTCCTGGGTTTCCCGTATGTAAAAATTACATTTAAGTTAAACCTGCAGCCAGGTGGTAATTTGAGCAACAAAATCGAGAAAGTAAACTGGCCTGAAGCCCACCGCTATCCGGTTTAGCTGTTCCTGTTAGCAACTGTAAAACATAAAACATTTTACCGGTTATACAAGTAAAGTCATTATTATCAATACCATACCACAAAGATCTTCTATGATCTTCTGACAGTCTGAATTACAAGCCAAGAAAGAGGAGAGAAAAATATCATAACCTCAACGTGAGCGGAGCGTGTAAGACCCACCATATGATCCATATTATTGATTCGTTTGAAGCTTTTAACCAAATTGTTGTTTAAATCTTTATTTTTTTATGCATCACTGTTTCAAAATTGTGACTTTCATGGTAAGGTCGTTTTCTCTGCTCTTTTTCTTTTTCATTTCTTACAGTTTTAAGGACCTTAATTGAGAAAAGGTTTTATTTATTTATTTTAAATCGGCTGGTGCTGATGGTTTACTTTGAAAATCTGAACATTTAGTAAAACCTTACATGATGAATCTGTACCTTCAAATACTGTTTGAATAAAAAACGGATTTGGTTGCGATAATAAACGTTATTTTACTCCAAACTACGTGTACTAGATCCTTCAAAATAATTGGCTATAGTATGTATTTTAAAAAACCACAAATATCTGATCACCTTCTGTTGAACAAGAGGACATTCGTGTTGACCGAGAACCTCCTCCTCTGTTCTCCTCATAGGAGATTCAACTTCCTGTTGGGGGAAGCAACAGTTTTTCTTAATTATAAACTGAACACGTATGCAGACGCACACTCAGAAAAAAAATAATAATGGGAACTGGATGTGAAAGAGGAACCAGGCGCTCGACACAAACACTCACATGTCTGGTCGGAGAGATCTTCCATCTGCCTCCGGGAAGCTCTGATGCCGTTTCCCCCTCCTGGGTGAGCCGACAGGCAGCAAGTCTAAGTCTGACTTTGCTCGTGCCTTCATCCGGCTGGAAAAAAGAAGGGGAAAATAAATAAATAAATATACTTCCACGTTAGTAACTGAAGCATGAATATAAGTCATATGAGGAAATGGCACAATCATTCTGAATGAACCTGGATTTTCCGACAAGAATAAAAATAGCAGTTGTAACAGACAGACACTTTGTCATGATTGAACCACAAAAACAGGATTTTAGCAGAACATCTTGTTGTAATTTAATGGCAATTGCTGCTTAGCGACAATAGTGCCTAAAAAAAAAAAATCCCAGCTCTTAAAATATTAAAAACTTTTGTGTTTTTAATGTAGAAAAACTAGTCAGTGCCCTCTGGTGGACTAACTATTACCGTAGACTATGATTTTAAACTCTCGAGTAACATTTTAAGCGGTTCAAACACAAAGACAAAATAGCTGGGAACTCTTAAAGACCTAATGAAAATTCAATTTTTTTGGTGTTTTTAACATGTTCTTGTGGAATTTTCTGATACTGGAGAACATAAATAAAGGAAATCATGAGCATTTATGAGTATTTCTTTATTTAAGATTAGGAGCGGACTATTGGAACAAACTGGTGAGACAGACATACAAGTTACTACGGCAAGCCACAAGCTCCCTGCTCCGTTTTAATCTGAAGCATCCGCTTGTAGACAACTAGATCCGTTTATTTCTTCATTTTTCTCATGTGAGCTGGCATTTGGCTCAAAACTGTACAGCTCCAATATTGCACGGCCTTTTTGTTGCACCAGAAATGTTAGCTTGGGGGTGGGAGTGGCTGTGAGTTAGCGGGGGAGCATGCAAAAAGGTGGATGATGAAAACAGTATAATCCTAATTAAAAGACCACTGGGAACGATTTGAATATAGATAAAAAAAAGATCATTTTACTGGTTTTTAAAGATAAAAAGGTTCTTTGAAATATTATTCTGTTAAACAACAGAAGAAGAATGTTGGCTTTTTAAAAGTTAAAGTTTGAAGTTATGTTTTGGGTTTTGTTTTCATTCACAGCTTTGTCTGAGTGCAAGATATCACTTTTACTCTTGATTTAGAAATCTCAATTGCTTTGTAAAGAAACATTAGATGTGTTTCAATTGTGACAAAAGAGGAGCTTTTGCGTATTAAATTTAAAGAAAATGTAGTTAAAATTGTACTGGGGAAAGCGGAACAGTCAGGAAAAAAAACTACGAAAATATAGCCTTTTAAAATAAAGCTTTTTTGTAAAATCTTGAGACACTTGAGGGAAAATATTCGATTTAAGTGGAAACTTAAGTAAAACCTGGATTTATTGTTTCAAACCAGATTACTGCACCTTTCAATGAAAAATGAGGAGACGTCTTTTCTTGGAAAAGCTGTTCTAAAGGAAACCGATTACGTCTTCATCAGAAAATATACTGTTAAGACTGACCACAAACATGTAGACAGCAGCACTACATCTGAGGTTGACTTTAGGCTTTTCTTAGTATGAAGACATTTTAAAGGGGGTGATCACTGACTGGAATCGTATGCCAATGGGCCAAAGAATAAATGTGAAACAGTTTTGTTTGAGGAATTAAATGCTGGAACAAAAGATCTGAACAAACTGACATTTCTCTTTGTTGCCTGAACAGTTCACTAGAAAGATGGAAATGTCTTCCACCTTAACTTAAATTGTTTTTTTCCCCAACACATCTATATAAAAATCTCAGTTGACTCCTGATCTTCATATTTCACAAACTCTGCTTTTGTGTCAAGAAAAACATACTTACTTATACTGAAAATGTACTTTGATAACGCCAGTAAACGGCACAAAATCATGTTTCTGAAAAGTCTCACAATTCAGAAATGAAAAAAGGTAGAAAATTATCTATAAGGTCAGATTTATATTCTTGGAAGTAAAATATCCACACATTTAATTCAAAGCTAGAAGCACATTCATTAACAGGTCTTCTTTTTTTTTTTTTTTTAAATCACCTTACAGCCTTACCCCTTCAGAGATCCTCGGTTTCTCACTGGCAGACAAACGCCAAGGCCGTATCTGATAATACTGAATCGATCGTTCAGGCGTTACCTGGAAAAGACAGAAAAGTTAAGCAATCAGCACAACTGGACCGTAACGAGAAGGAGCAGTAGGCCTGCACAATATACCGCAAATTTATCGTTATCGCAATATCCAGCTCTGCAATATGCATATCGCAAAAGACAGCAAATATCGCAATAAATCGCAAACCCAAAATGTGTTAAAACAATCTTCTAGCAGCTTGAAGCATTCAACGAATCAAATAAATTTCTTTATGCTTTGACCAATCAGATGGACGCCTTCCCATTGTTGACCAATCAGATGGAGGCCTATTATGTTTGATGTTTGTCCCCCATGTCGATGAGGGTCATTTGGAGTATAATTTTTAAACTGTGAAATGGTAGTGATGTTTTTGTTTATTTTTCTATTTGTTTAATTACCGCAAATTATATCGTTATCGCAATATTGATCACTAATATCGCATATCGCAAGTTTTCTTCATATCGTGCAGCCCTAAGGAGCAGCATAAGTTTCACCAGACTCACCTTCTGTTTGGTGAATTGTGAATGTTTTATTTTTTTTACCATTTCTGCAGGACTGGGGACTCAAACCCACAGTCGGGTCAAACCAAAAGCACTCAGAAATCCTCCATAAAAGGGTTTAACTGGGAGGTTAAATCTCAAACTACTCCAGAAGTGCTGCCCAAACTTCTGCTCACTACTAAATGGGCCAAATGTAAAGGAAAAAATGTGAATGCTAAGTATTTATCTTGAATAACACTGTGTTTGTGTGCTTTCATATAAATATTTATTTTAAAAATATGCTGGTTTTCTTATGCCTTTGTGGTTCTACACAGATTTTGATTTTTTTTTCCAGCCATTTGCAGTATAATTGTGCTGATTTAAAACATCTGCACACGAAAACATTTCATAATCTCGACTTGCAAATCAACTGCATGAATGGTGCTTAAAAAGTAGAAGACTTTACCTCGGCGTTTGGATGAAGTTGTTGTCCCTTCTCGCAGACTTGAGCTCGTTTTGCCAGACGGCGGCGCACTTCGTCTTGAAATCGTCTCAGGCTTTCTTCATTTATTCTTCTCTTCTCTGCCTGCAGCTCCTCAGTCAGCAAAGCAAGAGCCTCCAACAGACAAAGAGAGACTAGTTTCAACAGGGCCTTGTTTTAAGAACTGCAACAAAATTATTTATTAAAACCAAACGAAAAAAACTTTATTTTAAACCCCTGGATATTGTGGTCAAATGTAAAGTTCAATAACTGAGTTATTGTGATGCTAGGTTTAATTTAAGTGTCTCTGTTTATCTATAATGAAATACTTGATATAGTTTAAGTTTATTTTTTTAATAAATCAATATTAAAATGATCTTTACTTAGGAAATGTACATTGATAAATCAAATCCTTAAATTAATTTTCTTTTCAAAAAACTACAATGTTTATTTTGAAAAAAAAAATAGAAATCTAAAAAGACAACGTAATAACTAGATGAATAATACGTCAAACTTGGGGATAATAAATAATGAGCTGGTTAAGTATATATGATTTTAAAAATATATTAATATATAATTACTGTATAAGAATAATAGTTTTTTTTAATCAAAACTCAGTTCATGATTTAATTTGATGCTTTTCAATTAATACTATTGTAAAGAAAATATTATTCTATCCTAAAAACCAATTTGTTTTTTCCCAATTAAATTAAGTGAACTGAAAAAACAGTGGAGCTCCCATTATTTTAATTTTTTCTTGTCTGAGAATGACAAAAATAACTGCTTAAAGATCAAATCAATTCACCTGCCAACTTTAAAAATATAGGTTTTATTCTTAAAAAGAACTAACCTTACAACTACAGTGTATTGCTTACACCGTGACGTGCATTTGTCCCCTCCCATCCGTCCTACAACCTAGAAACCATTGCTAGAAACACACAAACAAAAGCTAGCTTGGTGTGTTAGCATAAAACTCACCGACGGGTGTTCCGGGAAATCCTGTCCCTCTTCGACCCAGGCTCCTACAGCTACCACTGCGGGGTTCCTGTCGGCCAAAACCCTGCTGGATGCGGGGACTCGGTTTACCGCGTTCTGCCTGACCGGAGCTCTGCTGCTGCGTCGGTTTGCTGCTGGACCTCTCACCCGTTTAGCACTCATTTAGTAACTTAGTAGCTTTGAACGGACACTTACAGAAATTACCGTGGAGCCTTTTCACCTTTTAAAAAATAAATAAATAAAGGGATTGAAGTAACTGAGGGTCGCCCGAGTATATTTAATGGTTAAAACCCGATAATACCGTCAACTACAGGAGGAAGTGCAACCGAGAACTAACCAAGTTGTTTGAGTTTCGCTCATTTTCTTTGAGACTAGAGGAGGTCCAGCTCATGACTGTCCCCTGTGGCGAGGAGGACCCACTGCACAACAGAACAGTAAAAAAATACAGCAACGAACAAATTAAAGAGAATACATTTACAACGAGGAAATTTGACGTTAAAATTGTTTAACCATCTAAACAAGTGTTACATTTTTAAATATATATGAAAAACATAAATGCAAACTACTAATAGATTTTTAAAACATATGGTGCCTTATAGACAATAATATTAATACACACAAAACATTATCTAGCAAGCCCATTTAGTGAATAAAAATAAACTAGTAAAGTAAGATAAACCCAGCTGTCATAGTTGCAGAAAAATGGGATTTTAAAGTACAGCTCAAAACCAGCAGGTGGAGCAACATAAAAAGTTTGGAGATGCTAAACCTGAACTTCCACAATTCCCACTTTGAATTTCAATGCAGACATTATAATTTATTGCAAAATATAACAACAATTATTTTCATTCTGCATGTAAATTATTCCACAGCATTCTAGGACATCCACAAAGCTTTTAATTGCTTTTTATGAATATTTTTTTCTGTCAACATTTATTTTTACTTTTACACCGTTTATCACAGAAACAGGAATTTTGACGCGTTTTCTATTCCAAGAAATAACCGCGACTAGGACATTTTCAGAATTTTTCATCTTTTCAGTGTATTTATTTAAAAAAAAAAACATGAGACCACCTTACAGTGAAAAAGAATTTACTGACGGTGTTCAACATGGGCACTCAAATATAAAGGTTACTCTGAATATCTGTGGTTCTGACAAACTTGCGGAGGACATCTGTGGTTGGAGGCTGGTCCAGCTGAGGAGAAAGGAACAGACAATGTTAAGAAAAAAGAAAAAAATTGAATAAAAATTCATACTAATAACGGTAAGTTGAAAAAAATTGGCCAAAAAGTGAGAACTTTTGAGAAATACAAGAAATACTTAAAGTATTCTCTCTGGGTTGCGTATATTTATATACAATGCTTTCACAAAATGTTTTAAAACATTTCATTTTCATGTTATTTCTGAAAAATCCAGATGAACACCTCCATCATTTATTAATTACCGATAATAACTCTACATTATCACCATCTGGAGAAAATCAGCTGAAGAATTACATTTCCATTTGACTACGGGAAGCTAGCGCAGAGTACTAAAAGTTCTTTTAGAGGTTTTTAATCACAGAAAAAAGTAACCTGATTGTTAACTTTGACACTTGTTACAATTGGTCAGGTGGAATTCAAGATGCCTGAAATGCGAGTCTACTGTACAGCCATCTCCATCATAAATTCTGTATTATTTATTAAATTAGCAGCAGTTTTTCCTCATGAAAATTAAGTGCTCAGATTTGGCCTCCTCTCCACAAGTAAAGCTGTTAAAGCTCATCAGAGCTGTAAAAATGAAACCATGAAAACCTGTTGGACAACACTCAACGGACATAAAATAAAATAGCAGATTTGCGCATAAAGTTGGAGTTGTGGAAACTTGACTTTGACTCAAATGGCAACAACAACAAAAAAAACTTTTTGGCACCAATAGATTCAACAATAAAATTCAACTCCATCAGCAGTCAGAACCTCCACTTTAATCACAGGCTGGGTTCTGGCCAGAATCCGATGATGCTGGACATCTGTGAGGCATTTGTGACTTTTATTCAAAAGGCATTTGCATATAGACAACGGGAGGCTCACCTGCATCACTTTGCCAAGTTTGGTTAACACAGGCATATAGGTCTCCATGGTGACAGAGTCGGGGCCAATGACATCACTGTAACACTGATAAACAGCAGCAGCAATGCAGTGGACCTGGCAGTGGTTCAGCACTGGTTAAAAACAAAA
This sequence comes from Oryzias sinensis, assembly GCA_037389245.1. Classification (NCBI taxonomy): domain Eukaryota; kingdom Metazoa; phylum Chordata; class Actinopteri; order Beloniformes; family Adrianichthyidae; genus Oryzias; species Oryzias sinensis. Next base: position 4,169,873 of record CM074497.1, read on the forward strand.
ACAATGACATTTTAGTCATCTATTTAAAGCGACATACAAAAGAGAAGAATGCAAGATTATCTAAGCGCCACACAATGGAACAATTGATGACAAATGAACATGTCTGACTGCAGGTGGGTAACCCATCTGTGATGAAGACTCCAACTCTTTATCCAGGTGACACATGTGTTTGCTTGGATTGAGTGTCTGTAACTGAACACACTAAAATAACCTAATCAGGATGCAGGACTATGTGGGCTCCCTGAGAGCAGTGGAGCATAATGGCTCCACATTTTATTCAGTTGGCAGGCGCATTAGTCCTGAGTAACTGTTTTCTCCACTTACACACATCAGGATCAATGGGAAGTTCATGTTTTTCCCCACAAGGACACCTCAAAGGGACACTTTAGGAAGCAAATCTGCCCAATGACACATTCGGGATTTAATATCCGGCATTTCCTGTTTGCTATTATAACGCTTCTGTGAGTTTAGAGTATTTAAGTTACAGCCAACGACAAAGGAAATGTGCTTTTTAAATAATGCCATAACAAGGCAGGTTCGTTATTTTGTAATTGGTGAAACTTTAGCCATGCTTTTAGTAAGAAAAAGTATGTAAGTAAAAAAAATTAAAGCTGCAAGCGACGTGGTATAGTCTGTAGCTGCTACCCTCATCTGCCCTCTTGTCTCCCTCACACTCCCCCTCTGCCCCTGCCCCCCTGGTCAGAGCTGCGTATGATAAATTAATAAGAAAAAGAATGGTTTTATCTCCATAGCAACCATTTTATATCTTTGTCACCTGAGGGTGACGAACAGGTCTATGTTATTTTTTTGAAGAATCTGCAAAAGAAAACCTTTGGACTTCCTTGACAACTGGGGGTTTTTTTTTGTTTGTTTTTTGCTAACTACACCCAAAATATTTTACAATGTTGTTTTTTTTTTTTCAAAGTTATAAATCAAGCTCGCAAATTTAAACAAAATTCTAAAACAGTGTTTTTCTATCAGTGTGTCGTAAGGTGTTCTGTTGGAAATTATACAATTTCACCTAATTGGTCTTAAAAACATTTACTATTGCCAGGACGTTAACTCTGTTCGTCTAAAAAGGCAAAGGATTCACACAAAAAAAGAGCATAAAAAAGGTTTTGTTTTTGTTTTGTTTTTATTTTTATTCAAGACACTTTGATAGAAATAACTGTATGTTGTCATATTTTCAGTTGGTGGTTTAGATTGTGATAATTATCAAGGAAAAACTGCACTTTGGCACAAAAAAAGTTGAAAAAACCCCAGCTATAAAACAACTAAAGAAAATTTTCACTTAATTTATTCTAAAACTAAATAAATGTGTGATAGGAATTGTGTTTACTATCCTTACTTTTCTCTCTTTTGACTTATTATTCCAGATTTCTAAACACAAAAAGAGTTATTTTCATTTTAAAAACTGTTGTGGTGAATAACTCGTTCCTTATAAAAGCAATGCTATAAGGCAAAGTCTGCGGCCACATGCAACGTTTTATTATCAGTGAACCCACTTGTTAAGAAAAAGCAGAATACATTGTAGGAAATATTAAAATGGGAGCTTTTTAGCACAACATCAAAAGCTGAAAGGTTTTTGGTGAATACCATCTTCTAGAAAGACGTTTATTTGGTGTTTGAGAGACGGAAGCTTTACAGTAATAACAGAAAGGAGTTAAATGGTTATTTGATCTTGCTTAATGCTGGCAGTGCGTCCTAAGGGGGAAGTGTTATGATCTGGGCTCCTATTAGCCAGTCAGCCTCAAGTTCAGCGACTTGATGCGTCTCCTCTTCCTAAAAAGATGTCAGCAGACAGCCAGGAAGTACTAAATGACTATGTACTTTTATCAATAGATATTTTTCCTCCTTGGCGGCATTAATGTATTTTAAGATGACAAAGCCAGGATCCATTAAGGTCAAATTAAGGCAGAGTGCTTCAGGGACCATGAACCACCATTTTCACAAATGGATTTTCCACCACAGAGTCCAGACTGTGCTCCGTTGAGAGTCTGTGGGAAGTGATGTCGAGAACTTAAAACAGCAGTCCAACTTTCCCATCATCATAACAAGATGCTGGGGAAAAAAAGTTGCTGCAACTTTGAACGTAAATAAACACTGTTGCATTGAAAAGCAGACGGTAAAACAAAAGAACAGGAAACGGGGAACGTAAAGGTGGTCCAGGAAACAAGGATGCAATTACTTGAAACAAGATTAAAAAAACAACAAAAAAACGAATTAAAATATTTATAACTAAACAAGTTGCCTAAACAAGTGTTCAAAAATGGATCGAAATGAAAACAACCTGATAACTTTGCTGCACTTTATGGAAATAAAATGATCCGTTCATGACATATGGAATCCTACTGGGGGATTTATTTGAAATAACAAACTGATCAAAAAAATAAGGATAAAATAAATATCTGAACCCTGATTGGGATACAACACCCAATTCAGAGGGAATCTTAGACTACGTGGCTCAATTTCGGATCACGTAATTGATTCGGGACATCTCTAGTAAGAATTGTGGTTTGATCTGTGAATCGTTGATATTGATTCACAAATCAAACCGCCATTTGTGTAACAATCCACAGCCCTGATCATTGGTTTACAGGTCAAAAAGGTCATTCCCTCCATTTGTAAGGTAATCATTTCTACAGTAACATGTCCCTTTAATGTACATTTGACTCATTTTGTTCCAACTTGGTGTTTAGATAGCTGATGGTTTTAATAAACAGCAGGACAACAGCAGCTTGTCAAACACTGTTGTTTGGATGGGATTAGAAAACAAATTTGATGAGTAATTATTGTACAAATCCTAACTATGCCAAAGTAATTATCGTGTTTTCAAATCCAGGACTCATGTGAGGATTAGAAACATGGCTTTACAAAAGAATATTTATTAAAACAGCTTTTTCTGTGTTAAAAACAAACATTTTCTGCAGTGTTGGAGATAAAAACTGCATGTTTGGTACTGAATTTATTGCATACAGTGGTGCAAAAAGTATTTAGTCAGCCACCAATTGTGCAAGTTCTTCCACTATAAAAGGTGAGGGGCGTGTAATTTTCATCATAGGTATACCTCAATTATGAGATACAAAATGACAAAAAAAAACACAGCGTGATTTTTAAAGAATTTATTTGTAAATTATGTGGAAAATAAGTATTTGGTCAATAACAAAAGCTCAACTCAATACTTTGTTATATACACCGTGTTGGCAATGACAGCAGTCAAATGTTTTCACAAGGTTTTCACAACCTGCTGCTGTTATTTTGGCCCATTCCTCCATGCTGATCTCCCCTAGAGTAGATATGTTTTTAGCTTTAGCTAGTTTTTAAAGTTCTATTTTGGTTTCATCTGACCAGGACATTCTCCCAATCCTCTTCTGGATCAACCAAATGCTCTGTACTGGCTTTAGCAGGGGGACACGTTTGGCACTGCAGGATTTGAGTCCCTGGCGGCGTAGCATGTTACTGATGGTAGCCTTTGTCACTTTGGTCCCAGCTCTCTGCAGGTCATTCACTAAGTCCCCCCGTGTGGTTCTGGGATTTTTGCTCACTGTTCTTGAGATCATTTTAACCTCACGTTTGAGATCTGTACAGATCCCCCATATCTTTCCCAGCCTGGTGCAAGTTCATAATTTGGTTTCTAGTGTCCTTAGACAGCTCTTCATTCTTGGCCATAGTGGAGTTTGGAGTGCGACTGTTTGAGGTTGTGGACAGGTGTCTTTTATTAGAAAACAAGTTTAAACTGGTGCCGTTACTAGACAGTAAAGAGTGGAGGACAGAGAACCCTCTTACAGAAGAAGTTACACGTCCGTGAGAGCCAGAAACTTGCTTCTTAGTAGGTGACCAAATACTTATTTTTCCACCATAATATACAAATAAATTCTTTAAAAATCAGACGGTGTGATTTTCTGCATTGCTTCTTCTCCTTTTATCTCTGATAGTTGAGATTAACCTTTGATGGAAATTCTAGGCATCTCATTATTTTAAGTGGGAGAACTTGCACAATCGGTGGCTGAAAAAGTACTTTTTTGCCCCACTGTATGTGAGACAAAGCACAGGCAGAGGATATGACACCCTTGAGGTAAGAGAAGCTGGGAGCGTACCTGCTGCTGGAAGCCCTGTGACTATGTTGGGCTGCTCCAGTGACTGGCAGACAGGCTGATCACTGAAAGCAGCGGTGTGGAGAGAGCGCAGGAAGGGAGCAGAGCTGCTGGACAGATAATTTTCTGTCTTGTAATCAGCCACAGAGCTGTCTGACAGCACAGTCACGTTCAGCCCCCTGTGCTGCACACAGTCGAACACCTGCAAAGCGACAGAGTGTCACAATATGACTACCTTCTTCAGTGCCTATTAAGGCACACATTTCCAACAGAAATTGTTCATTAAATGCCACGAGAATATTCCAGAAGCACAACAAACAAAAAATCTTTGGTAGAAAATAGGATTTATTGGTTAAACTTGTGCGGCAGCAGACGAGAACTCGATCATTATTCCAATCTTTCCTTTACGAGCTTTGAAAAAACGAAGCCCAAAGTGTGAAATCTGGGTTTGGGTCTCTGATGCACAACAAATTCCTCCAAACTGTAGGCTTAAAGTAGCATCTGATTCTCAAGTTTGCCTCAATTATCAGTCCACCATCATAATTGTTCTCCGTGTGTGAAACGCATTAGAAACCTGATCCTGTCTGAATGTGTACAGCAGGCCGTATTTACATATTTATGTCTTGTTATGTTTACCATCAATACAATCACGTCTCACGCTCTTTTAACACCGCAGCAAATTAACAGATGCTAATTATGTCCTCCTGCTGCCACGCTGCGCCGCATCTTGAGTGAGAGTTTAAAAAAAAAAAAAAAAAAAAAAAAAAAAAAGGTGGGCCAGCTGTAAATTTGAAAAGCTTTTTACAAGCTGACGGGAATAGCAACTGCTGCCTAAAACATCTACCAAAAAACATCACCGACCTTCTCGTCCACTGAAAAAGCTGGTTATACTGCAATACGCTTTGAGTCACTCTGCAGATCAGCACCTGCAAAGACAAACGTGCGGACATGTTTAAAAAAAAACAACTGTGAGGAAAACAGACAGCTACTTAAAGATCCGCTCCGACAAAAAAATGTGTTTTTGGTGCTTTTAAACATGTTCTCTGGGCTTTTTCGATGATGAGCATTTATAAAAGAAACAAGTTCAAAAGCGAAAAAAGGGCTTATTTGTAGCGTTGATAATATGCTGGAGCCAGGTCAGAAGCTTCCTCTTTTGAGCTCTCAGCAACCGGGGAGGGGAAGGGAAGTGGGATCCCTGCGGTCCTGCCCCACAGTAAAGCAAATTTCTTGCTCTGACTACGCTCTGTATAAAAGCGATGTCCTAAAAACATCACAGGCTTTTGATTTAGGCTAAAAGTGGAAACCGCATGTCGTAATTAAAGAGATCACTGGGAACGCTTTGAAAATAAATGAAAGGATGATCAGAGTGAGACTCTAAAAACTGGCAAATGACAGTAAGAAACAATACAAGTATCTCTTAATGTGGCAGCAGTTACAAATATATAAAAAAATGTCCAATACACACAAATGAAACAAGTTTTGGGACGTGTTGCATTGACAGTATATTGAAACTGGACTGAGGCAGGTCCTTAGTTTTAAGCCAACAAAGTCAATTAAATTCGCCATTTTTTACTTAACATGGACTTCTGCATAGATTTTGAGCCACATGAAGTCCAGTAGCACCCAGTTGGTCCAATCGGTCTTGGTCAACATTTCTATGGCAACCACTCTCATCAATCAAGAGAGCTTTTCTTTTAGAAGGAGCAGGTATTTGCCCATGCAGGCAGTTGTGATTAAGGCATATGTATGTACATATGTATGTACGTATGTATATATGTACATATGTATGTACGTACATACATATGTTCATACATATGTATGTACAGTATCTTTAATGTATATGTATGCATTACATACATATATACATATACATATATGTACATAGCCATGTGCGATACATACATATATATATACAATATGTATGTACAGTATGTATGTATGTACATGTATGTATGTATGTGTGTATATAGCTTTAATAGAAACAAGTTTTAAAAAGTATTAATATTTTCTTCCTATTAAATGACAAAATTGGCCAATCTAAACTTTATACACATTTCAATCTGGATATCAAACTGGAAACACTAATCTCATGATTTTGATTATTCAAACTGTCTGTAATCTTTTGCATAGTGTTAAATATTTATCAAGCTTTTTCATGAAAGCAGGACAGAATTAATAGACTTTTATTTTTTTTTAATTTTGTCACTTTACAGCAATAATCATCTCCTGGGCACTTTAGTGATGTAGAGAAACAAATTGCCTTGCCTCAAGCACTTGAAGCAGAGGTGAGTCATAGTCTCTCCCCCAATTTCCATCTGATTATAACTGTTTAAAGTGTGACTGTTCAACATCCAAGAAACTGGCCACCTTTATATCCATTTAAAATTTCAAAGACTTAATTTTGAAACTAAACTGAATGAATATCCTCAAAATCACAAAGCATAAAAAAAAGGATCAACTATAATTATTAAAATGTAATTATTATATAAAATATTATACAAAAAGCTGATCATTTGAGTTAAGTCAGCCCTGGTGGTAACTGTATTTCCCGCAGCGGTGTAATTTATGGCGGACTGTGGCAGTATTCTTTGCCCACAGCTGCTTCTGCTGTCCTTCAGTACATTAAATCCCTGCAGGAATCTGAAGAGGTGATAAATCTGTAGCCTCCACAGCAGCTCTACAAATGGCTAAGCGTGGTCGTTGCTGCGTTTATCCCAATTAAATCATGACGCGACATGAGCAAATAGAAAGTAACCCTTGCGCCTCCAGCGCTTTTCTTGATCCGACTGGAAGTCTGTGTTCTGACTTAACATTTAGCGGAAACTAGATTTCTGGGTTCATCTTTGGGTTCGGAATAACCCCTGACCATTTCAAAAACAGAAATATTCTCTATTTTAACAACGGCATAAGATAAGATATAGATACTTTATTGATCCCAGCTTGGGAAATTCAGTTGTTGCAGCGTCGGCGTTAGGCTCACGATACAAACATACACACATTAGACGACAACAGAGAACCAGAACAATCAATCAGAAAGAAAACATCAGTGGAAAAGAACAGTTGTATTGTGCTGCCACATCAGGAGAGAAAAAGAGACAGACCATAAATGACTTTATCTATTGCACATGGATGACAAGTTATAAGTCAATGGGTGAGTATGAAGATCTCCTGGCTTGGTTTGTGTGACATGGCTGCCTTAGCCTGTTGGAGAAAGACTCACTGGCCATCCAGTACAGAGGATGGAGAGGGATGTCAGGATTGTATCCATGATGGATACCAGCATTTAAGTCCTCCTCTCCATCACAGATTCAAAGGTGTCCATTTTGCAACCAATTACAGAGCCAGCTCTTCGGATCAGTTTGTTCGGTCTATTACTGTGTCCTAACCCAGATATGCCCCCCCAGCAGACCACCGAGAAGAACAGAGTGCTGGCCACAACAGACTGGTAAAAAATCTCAAGCATCTTGCTGCACATGTTGGAGGACCTTAGTCTCCCTTAGGAAGTGGAGTCTGCTGCTGGCCTTCTTATAAACAGCAGTGCTGTTGCTCTTCCAGCTCAGTCTGTTGTCGATGGTTACTCCCAAGTACTTGTACTCCTCAACCTCTGCCTCTCTGCCAAAGATGCTGAGAGGCCGGGGAGGCCTATTGGTTTCTTCCTGAAAGTCCCATCACCATCTCTCTGGTCTTTTTCACATTCAGCAGCAGGTTGTTTTCTGGAGCCGTCTCTACAAATTTATCCTGATTCTCTCGCTTTCCTCCTCCCTTCCTGCATTAATGCAGCCAAGAACAGCAGAGTCGTCAGAGAACTTCTGAAGATGGCAAGACTCTGAGTTGTTCTGGAAGTCACTGGTGTACAGGTGACGAGAATGGAGGTCCAGTTCCTGTGGGGCCCCCACACTGCTTGTCACCACGTCAGACAGGACACTGCCCAGCCTGTCTGACAAGTAATCAATGATCCAGGAGACCAAGGCGCTGTTCACACCATCAGCTGCAGCTTCTCACCCGAAACAACCAGGGGCTGGATGGTGTTGAGCACTGGAAAATCAAGAATGTATGACCACCTCATGAAAATACCATCAAGGAGAGTGAGCTGCGTTGCAGCAGTTAAATAACAGCATCCTCCACCCCAGTGGCTGGTAGGCAAACTGAAGTGGGTCCAGAGATGGTCTCACCAGAGGTCTCAGGTGGGACAACAAGAATCCTTTCCAGAACTTTAGCTGCATGGGACGTGAGGGCAACAGGACAGTAATCACTTGGGCCAGAGGGTGCAGTCTTCTTGAGAACAGGAACCAGACATCGCAGTTTCAGGTGGCGGCACCTTCATCAGACTGAGGCTCAGATTAAAAAGGCGCTGGAAAACTGTGGATAGCTGGGCAGCACCAGGACTTCAATATCCTGGGAGCTGATGCGTCTGGGCCAAAACCTTTCAGAGGTTGATTTTTGCCAGCTGTCCATAACTATCGCTGTTAGAATAATTATTCCAAGCCATGCTGTGTTGATTTGGTGATAACTTGTTCACTTAAAAACTTCTGAACACAGAATTTTGAGGAGTTCAAGTGAGGAGTTTCTGTCTACCGGTAGTTAGTCAAAAGAAAGCATCTGCTCTTTTTTTTTTTTTTTCTCTGCGCGTCACTCACTGATGGGATGTCCTTATGTCTGTAGAAAACACATGCCGACTCCTCGCTGCTTTGCCCAGCCACAGCCCGGCTCCTCTCGTTCCACACCGGCCTTGCGTCAACTCGTCCCAGTTTAACGAGCTGAGAGCGTGAAAGCTGACAGGAAGCCTGTGAAGACACATCGCTCAGTATTCAGCTCACAGGAAAACTGTTTTTTTCACGCTGCAGCTTATGCCATCTTTGACAAGCTCTGCTTTGACATCTGAAATCTGAAAAAAAAATCTTTTTAAGAAAATGACTGTCTTGTGATCCTGTTAATATTTGGGGTTTGTTAATAATCAACACATTCATTTCAGCAATTTAACATCATGTAAGGGTCATGTCCTACAGCCACTACGTACATTTTGCGGCTATTGCATGGATGAAAATTTATTTGTGAATATGTATGGGAAAAAGTGAAAGGACCTTGAATTTTCTTTTCTGTCCCCAATGCCTCCCACTGTGGCATTGGGCCCCATTAGCCCGGTGATCCTGCTGGCCTGGGTGGCAGATGTGATTGCCCGGCGGGCAGTTATCTCTATCTGGGGCGGGGGGTCCTGGCTACCACCGCTGATTACACTCTCCTTTCCTTTTACATTCTATCATCCACCATGGAAGAAGGTTAACACTCACTCGAGCTCAGGTGTCTCACCTTTTAATAAATAGTTTGCGTGACTGAATGAAATGTTTCACATGCGTTTGTCTGAATGGATAAGTATGCATGTGTGCATATAATTAGGTAAGAAAATGTGAATAAAAGAGCATTTTAAAGCAGACTGTTCTTCCAAATGACCTTGTCCTTGTAGCCTTCTGGGTTGAATCCAGTTTTAGGAATTTTAAAATGATGATGATTATATATTTTGTCTTATTTGTTCTTCAGAAAAGAAAAAAAAGACAATTCAGCTTTTAATAGTAACCATTTAAAATGACAAGATCTGTATATATGCAAAACTGTAGCAGAAAATCTTGGCAGATGAATTAAACTTTCTCCCCCCCTGGATTGCAGCAGTAAAGTCCCCCTCCAATCAATTTCCTGGATCTGTTACCAAAAGATGTTCCCAGTGGTCTTTTAAACATAATTGTTCCGTTTTAGCCATAAATAAAAAATAAAAACCTGTGTTGTTTTCTAGACCTAACAGATTTCTGCAGAGTGGCAGCAGTCCATTAGAAATTTACCGCTGAGTTGTGGGAGGGGATCCTTGTCAGGATGCGAATCAATTTCAGGAGAAAAGATGATCTGTTAAAGTGTAAGGTCTTCAACATCCCCTTTCTCTGTGGTGTCTTTAAATTTTAAAACTGTTTACAACTAAAATGATGCCCAGGAGATCTAATAAAAAGCATGAAAAGTTGGACTCTTGGCATAACTCCAATCCGGCAGCAGCTTGTTTTGTCAACTCTTTGCACTTTTATGCAGTAAAAACCTGCGCGTTAAACTTTCTGGCAGTTTGTTTGACCCAGCCAGCAGCTATGAAGGACCCCTGCTAATGTTAAAGGCGCAGGAAAATAAATGGGAGGCACACGTTTTTGCCCCCAATACTTACTGGCAGCATTATGTCCCGCAACCGGGAAGAAATCTGAACACTGGGTTGTTTCCAGACGCCAGCAACTGCAGTTCGGGATTCCGACAGGTTTTACCTCCTGAAGAATGGAGATGGGATTTAGAAACAATTATTTATAATTTTCTGGTGATCATTAAAAGGGCAGCTAATCTGTTTTTATTCCATTATAATTTACAAGCAAGATGTTTTTGAACTTTCCCGTTTTTTATGCCATGGTCAACATTTTTTTGTTTTTGTTTGTTTGCTTCTAATTACATTTAAATTTCAGGAACAGCCACTGAAAAGCACCTATTAGTCAGATTTTTATGAAAGTTCTCCTAAGCACTCTGTGCTGCGCATATGACTCCGCTTCAAGTGTTTGGGTTAGCCCTCTCCAGAGGGGAGATAAATGGAAAATAAAACAAACCATCAGTCATTGGAGACAAGGCAATGGCGTAATGTCCCGCAGCGGAGACGGGAGAAGCAACATCTCTCTAAAAAGCCGTTCAAGCGGAAATGTAAGTGAAGATTCGCCGTCGCTGTTGCAGTAATCGCACGTTTGGTTTTATACCCTTCCGCGCCCGTAGACAGACACCTGACGGTATGTCGGTTATGAAGATATTGTTTACAGATACCTGCCGCCAGTGTGGCTAATTCTTGCTTTGTATCTACTAGATTTATTTACACACTCCTATTTTGCAACATCTTGAGTTGTCAGGTAAACTTTGGCCCATCAGAGAAAATTAAAGGCGAAGACCTAAACGCGACCCTTCAAAATACAAAAATATTACCATTGTTGTTGGTTTTAAGTTTCAGCATTTACCACTGAAGCTTTAACACCTAAAAACTTAACTGATCTTCTAAAAACATGGATAGAAAGAAAAAACAAATAAAATTTCAGCTAACATAATTTTTTTGTCTTTGGGAAGGCTTAAAAACTAGGTGAGCCACTTCATTCGGTTCAGGCGGACTGTCGTCTCTTGAACTTTCCTGTTCTGTTTAAGGCTAGTAAACCAAACCACACAAAATATCCTATACACTCATTGGCAGGAGTGCGAGGCGGGAAAAGCCTGAGCAGAAGTTTTGGAAGTCCTGCACGTTGCAGTTTATTATCAGGATAGATTCAAACTTTATATTTCAATCACAATCACAAATTTTTGAGCAGCCTGAATCATGGCTCAACACTTTTTACTTGCCAGTGGGCGTGCTGCAGGGCGGTTCCTGGCTAGAAAACAGCTAAGAAGGTACACTGATAAGTGTTATGACATATAACATCAGGAAAACAGTGTGAGAAGTAGTGTGTCACATTAAAAGTTATGTTGAAGTTGTTCCTAATTCCCCACATTTCAGTGAGTTGCTGTGTCTCATCGTTGTGGTGTTATGGCATGTTTTAAGAGAATTCTGTTAATAAACTGCAAGGAAGCTTTAAGGACAATGTAACAGCACTGCCTATCGCCGCGTAGCGAGACGCAGAATAGCACGTAAGAAGCTTTTTTTAACGGTGTTAAAATATGTTTTAATAAATAAACAGTTGGAACCCTTTTCCCTGTTTGGACTCTACCTTATTCAGACTGGACATTTGGTTCCTTGAATAGACCAGAGTTTGTTCACCTGATAATCCAGAACTAATTTTCTGTCTAAATAGACCCAAGCGGACCCTGGTCCGAGACCAGGAACCACTCTCTGACCCATCTTCAGTGGTCTTGGTTCGTTTCCAATCGGACTGAGCTTCGGTCAGAATACAGTCGTTCGATGTGAACAACTGGACCAAAACAGTAGCTGACCGAAAAAAAGACAGAGTAGGAATGATGTAAACAGATGAGCCTTCGGACAAATCTAAAACAACGATTGTCGTGTTATCAAACAGGAAAAAAAGGGTCCAACTGTTTATTTGTTAGATCTTAGTTTAACACGGGGAAAACTCTTCTAACACTCTTTTCTGTACAAGTATCAGGGCTGCATTGGCGATCACCTAAAGCTTCTGCCTATTAACTAACAGAATTATCTTGAAATAATGCCATAACACCACTGCTTGATGAGACACGGCAACATTGAAATGTGATGGGGTGAATTTAGGCTCATCAAAACAACTTTTAGCGTGATACACATTGCTTCTCATAAAAATCTGTCATAAACACTTATTAGCGACCAGCCCTCACTCCAGGTTTTAATTCTGACGAACTATTGATGCTCTGCAGAAACTATGTCTTATGTCCTGTTTCAGACTACCGCTTGTAAAGAAAACCACATGACTAAGATCTCTTTATTCATTGGTCCAGGAAATAAAAGAATTAGGAACAAATCAATGAAGGCAGAAATTGTCTTGCTCTTCATTCTTATTAGAATAGTTCATATTGGAAACTTTATATTTCACGGACCAATTTTAAACGCCTGCATCAACGTCAGGTACAACACTTTTTACTTGCTACTTTGGTGCAGTAGGGGCATGCTGAAAGATGATTGTGGGGAGAGGATTCTGGCTGATGAGGTGTTTATGACGTAATGCAATTATGGCCGTTAGTAAGAAGCAATGTCCATCTCGTTAAAAGTAGTTTCAACTCGAGCCTGCATTCATCCGACCATATGTCAATGAGTTGCTGTGTCTCATCGTTATCCTGTTGTGTTTCATCCTGAAATGCCCGGTTGCGATTGGATGCTGGTCAAGTTATACTGCGAAGAAAAACTCCAGAGTTAACCAGAGCTCGGCAGTCCGATTGGAAGCAGGCCAAGACCACACTCCAAAGATGTCTCAGAGCTATTTCCTGGTCCTGCACAGAATCGGTTGGGTGTAATCAGACTGAAAATGTGTTCCAGATTCCCAAACTGGTTCACTTTACTTGATCCAAATGTGTCAGGCTGATTACACCCTTAGTTAGGTTTCTCTGTAGCAGTCTGAGTTTAGAATCACTGCACACAAAACATTAGCATCCTAAATGCATTTATTATTTTTAAAATTCAGATTAAGTCCTGTGTTAGTTATTTTTTTAAATAAATATTTTAGATCCCCCCTCCCCCGGTTTGCTTTTTACTTCATCACAAGAGCACCTGGTCGAAGGTTTCTACAATGGTTTTTCTGGCAATTAGGACAAAGTGTGCTGCCAAACGATTCGACCGTCAGCAAATCCACTGATAATAAAACAGTAACATTAAACAAAACAAAACAGAATTTGATTTAAACAGCACAGGGCGCTGTGGGTCCAATCAATGCATCAGCTAACAGAAGTTGTATTACATTGTCGTTTCTCTTGCCGATTTCAGGGGTACGTATCTAGCTCTCTCTTGATTTCTTTGTTTTTTGCCATACGTTAAAACATGCACAGAAATATATTTTTAATGTGTGTGTGTGTGGGGGGGGGGCGTATTATTAAAGTTGTTGCTAAAAACACATGTGTCATGTTAGCTTTGCTAGCAGTTGCTTCCTCACAAACCAGCACCAGAATGTTTATATTAAACAATAAACAAATGACAATATATATATGTGTGTGTACATGAGGTCCATCTACAAATCTTGCACACATTTCCTGCTAATTTAAGTCGTGAACAAACTACATTTAAAGATTTACGTCTTCCGATCGTGCTACAGTCAGACAGTACATCATGACTAACAGATTTACCTCTTTTTCTCTAGTTCTCTGCGGATTTCTTCATCTTCTTCGTTTTCTACAAAGTCCTCGTCCTCTTCTTCCACGGCCCGTGAATACACAGATAAAACTTCACCGAAAAATGTCGCCATGGCGGCAAGATTTGGGAAAGAAACTGAAAGTTTAGCAACTGATTTTTCCCACCAGGCGCTGTGACGTCAGTCTACAACTTCCTCCGGTGGCGGAAATGTTTTCAAAATAAAGTCCCTTTGATTTATTCTATATTCCTTCTTAGACAAAACAGTTGAAATCAAAGTCCCATTTATTTGCAGAGACAAAAAAATAAAAAATATATAAGAGGCATAAAATAAAAAAATAAACCCCAAAACACTATGTTTTTCTCTGGAAATTTTTGCAAATATTATATACTGTGATACATAAATGTTGTGACTTAACCAGGAGTGTTTAATTCTCTTATATTGTGTTTATTGTGCCTTTTTCTGTGATTCGCTTCCAGTGTTTTCTGTCTATCTCTAAAATGCATCTTAGATAAGTCATTCAGGAAGAAATTTTTATACAGATTTCCATCTGATTTTACCAAGATAACAAAATAGGATTAGGGCCTTGGATAAAAAATGATAATAAAAGGCCAGAAAAGAAATCTGACTTTTTTTTAAAATCAGAATTCTGAGATTCATGTAAGAATTCAGAGAAGAAAAGTAAAAAATCTGAGATTAAAATTAGAATTCTGAGATTAAAGTTAAAATTCTGAGATTAAAGGTAAAATTATAAGAAAAAAGTCAGATTTCTGAAATTAAAGTAAAAATTCTTAGATTAATTTTAAAATTTGTCAGATTGGTCAGAATTCTGAGGGAAAAGGGTCAAAACTCTGCAATTAAAGTTAATATTCTGAGATTAAAATCAGTAGTCCGAGGAAAAAAGTTAGAATTCTTACACCAAAGTCCCAATTCCTTTTGGCCCTTGTTTTTTTCTCAATGGCCCAAATCCTTTTCTGTAGATAACAGACCCTTTTTATTTGTTAAAAAAATGAAATTATGGCACACACCAAAAAAGCACTAAACTAATTTTTATCACTTCCAGTGACATATCATCAACATGCAATCATTTTATAGCAAGATAAATTGTTATAGCAATCACTATTGATTTTATTGCTTCAGGATTGACTTGAAATATGTGAATAGCTGTCTAACCTCGTTTTACTGACTCAAAGTTGTATGAAAGCCCTCCCCTGTGAGCAGTGCACCGCCATCAGTTCTGGTAATATGTACAGGCACTGTATGAAAATCCATCAGGTTTATACCTGAGGCAATAACCTATAACACCGGATCATTTGTGTCTTTCCAGGGAATTCACATTTTTGTGATTGCACATCATTTCCTGGCTTTGAGAGCAACACTTCTGTGCTATATTTAGCCCATGTGCAAACTGCATGTAAACTTGACATGCCACATGACTCTTCCAGCTTTTTGCCAGTGATGTATAATTAAAAGAAGTGGAAAGAGACAGAAATGCTGGAGCAACTTCTGCATGACCAACCAAAGACATAACCTAAGTCACAGTGCATTTTGGCTCAAATTAATAAAGCAATCCTTTCCACTGCATGGTATAACTTATATTCTTGTGAGCTTTGCTCTGAAGAGAAAACATAATTATAATGATGTCATCATGGCGATAAAAAACATGTCATTGTCACCAGAAAGTTCCTTGTGCTAAGGGGACAAACTGCATTGCAAGCCAAAGCTTGGATTATAATAAACCGGGATCTGTTTCTACTGTGGTGTAATAATGTATCAGGAGGCCATAAAGTAACAGCAGAAATGTTTTCTATCACAAAATGGAGCAACATGCTCTGGGGAAACTTCAGGCTGCTGTTAATATAATTGATAGCAGAGAGGAAGAGTGGAAGGGATGCTGTGCAGCTTAACAAACACTAAAGCCTCCCAGGCTCAAATCAGCAAGAGAGGAATGTCAAAACAGGACAAACAGGGATGTCACTGCTTTACTGCCCATTAAAACGGGGAGTCTGGAGAGACAGTCGGTGCACAACAGCATCCACAATGACTGTCTGTCTTCTCTGTGTCCCAGCACCAATGAGGACAGGGAAGCTAATGGTCCCTCATTCCATTAGTTTATTTAGCCTGCACTTAGGTCAGGAGTACAGAATTCATTCTTCTGACTAAAGGCCAAAAATACCTATAGTGAATGTCATTATGTTCCAGTGTCATTTTTTTAAGAGTTGTGTTATTTTTTTCATTTTGATCTCTAGATTTGTACCTCCTCCTTTATTTTTGAAGACCCACTCAGAGGAAAATTGTGTTTTTCACATGTTTTTGTGGCATTTTTCTGACAGGATATTTATCAGATGATATTTATTGATAAAATGCTCATCTGAGTATTTCTTTGTTTAAATCATTGTGAATCAGGAGCAGATAAAAAAACGCAGTCTGAAAATCAGATAATCTGTGACACAGAAAATTGGCCGGGTGGGCCACAAGCTCCCTGTTCCTCCTCATTCTGATGCATTCACTTGTAGACGACTAAATCCTTGTACGTCTTAATTTTCCTCATCTGAGCTGGCATCTGGCTGCAAACTGTACAGCTGGATAACACAAATATTGCTCGCCATTTTTGTTGCACAGGTTATGCTAGGTTAGGGGTGTGAGGGGCTGTAAGATAGCGGGAGCAGGCGTAAACAAAGAGCTTTCAGTTTTGGGAGGTGGGGGGGGGGTTGCTCCACGCCAACGGTCCCGCCCACAAATCAGAGGCAAATTTATACTGAACTACTGCCACTCTGTGCAAACTATGTGTTAGAAAACGACAGAATTTTTTATTCTTATTATTGTCAAAAAACTGTATAATTATAATTAAAAGACCGTTGGAAACGGTTTTACAATAGAAAAATGATCAGAGTGGGCCAGTTCTGAGCTGATGGGACACCTAAAAAAATAAATAGATAAAAAGCCTGATCTGTCTTTTGTATGGTGCATTGTTTCCTTAGGAGACCGCCATGTATACAATTCTAAAGTTCCTTGCATTTTTTTGTGGTTACTCAAATGAGCTTGAGCATCTTGAAACTCAAGACTGGTTTGTTTCTTGGTTGGTACCTTGCTGATGCAGTAAAAGTACCTTCACGTGATACTGATGATCATTAGCACCTGCTTTGTATAATTGGTCGATAATACAAATGACAATAATCTTACAAAATCTATAGAAAGATTGTTTTGGTGGTTGTTATTTGTATTTTGTTGAAGTCTCATGGAGCCACTGATAGGCGGTTAGTCTGTTGTAATACACAAGCTACTAAACTTAAAACAATAGAAATATTATTCAAAATGTACTCGGAATACCCTAAAGTATACATTTAAAGTAAAATGAAATAGAGTAGTTTCGTAATGTGTTTCACCACTCAATGACAATGTAAAATAAATTTTTACTTCAATTTTAGTATCCATGAAGGAGTTTATATCAGTATTTACTGTGGTATTTGATGCATTGATGACCGGCAAAGATTATTTCTCAGTTCATCTGTGGCTACAGACTTAAAATATTGGAAAATCCTTTCAACAAACATCCAAAAAGCTTCCTTCTTATAATAAACAAACCATGAAAAATACACTTACTTCAAAAAAACGCTTTATGTAAGTTAGACCTGAATATTAACTTTGCTTTAAGGTCCTTAGACTTTGGAAACTTTTTCAATCTACTGTACCTTCAAAAATATTCTCCTTCTGTATGTATTTTCTTTAATGGTCTTCCATTGTTTTAAGGTCACCAATTCCACAAATAATTGTTAACTTTTGAAAATTATCTGCAGCAACAAAAAGTACAAGAGTTCTTTTTAAGTGTCTTTTTCACAGAGAAGCAGAATACAGAGAAAGGTGTAACATTCCCATGTTCTCCTTTGTAACACAAACCAGGCTCTATGGCAACAGAGATGATTAACACATCTTTTTTTTGCCACAAGAGAATCTTTCTGCTACTTTAAATTGTGTAGTTCAGAAGGTTAAATGGCTGCAGGGTTTAGAGATGAAGAACAAGACACCTTGTGGAAAATTGTCACCACCCACGAAAAACACAATCCGCTTTAACCCAGTCGCAGATTCTACAAGTAAACTC
Source organism: Oryzias sinensis (assembly GCA_037389245.1). Taxonomy (NCBI): domain Eukaryota; kingdom Metazoa; phylum Chordata; class Actinopteri; order Beloniformes; family Adrianichthyidae; genus Oryzias; species Oryzias sinensis. The sequence goes on from CM074497.1 coordinate 4,187,878, forward strand.
CTGCAGGGATGCACGGCATGAGCTGTCTTCCTGACAGACCTGGAGGCACGTTTGTTTCTGTCAAAGACTTTTTTTTGTCAAAATGATGTTTTCTTTGTTTGTTGTGTGTGTGGGAGATGGGGTCATTTTAAAGTTTCTAAATTTAATAAAGAAGTGTCAGTGGTTCCACACCACCAGCCTTAAGGTCCCACACACGTGGCTGCATGAACTTAAATCTTGGAAATGCTCCTCTTTAATTAGCTGTCACTCTTTAAGACAAATGACTGAAAGGACAGAGAGCAGTCAATACTTGTCAAGAGAGTCTGGGAACCCACCAGGACACAAGAAGACCTTGGAACCAATTTGAAGATAGAGTTAACTAATTACAGTCAATATTATGAATCATAAGTCCATACAGGATTTTAAATTATCTATTGATGAGCAGATGAAGGCCAGTGAAGGTGGAAGAACCTTCATGTGAAGCTATGTTCACACATTTTTAGCAACTCCAGTGAAAGGTCTATATAAAAAGGCATTTTGGGCTTCAAAACTCTCACATACACACAAAGCTATGTGCGTTTCTACAACCATTTTCAGGCTCTACGTGTTGAAAGTATGTTGCAAGTTAAACCAGGTTCATCTTTGACCAATCAGGGACTTGGATTTTTTAACGGTTTGAAAATTGATCATTGAGGAGAAATTAATGATTGCAGTTGTGCCCGTTGGGTAAAACAGGTTGAAACCCAGATGTAGGAAAGATTCAAAACATTTAATGAATCAAGAGTTAGATGAAAGTTAGAACAAGACACAAAAGATGCCCAGACACTGAACACTAAAGAACATCAACTCCTTAAATAATGGAAACAAACAAGACAACTCTAAAATGCTGCAATCAGAATGAACCCACGGGTAAGGGACCCTATGAAGCTACAGGGAAAAGACAGAAGGAAGCAAATGAAAAAAACAGAAACCAAAACACAAGAGGCAAACCATAACAGCGACACAGTCTTTCATGAATCGGAATAGAGCTGTGAAGCTGTGACACTTCGCACCAAGCCTCTTCAAACTGTAGGTGGAGGACATGTGCTAGTAAACAAAAGCAAAAGAAGAAGCCCCTTCCTGTTTGTCCATTGTGAACACCATGGGTCAAATGCTCATTCAAGAACCTGCAGTCTTAAAAGCGTGTAAAATGCCCGGTGTGTTCTTAGCTTTGGAGTTAAGTCTTCATTTGTTATTCTAACAAAAATTGGAATTTAATCCCAATGTTTTCATCAAATATTTTTACATGACAAGAGTTATTCTAAGGGTCATTCCAGAAAAAAAAAACAAAGTTCTTAGATTATAAAATTGTATATGTTTACAGTATCAAAAACATAGAAGCCTAAGATAGAAATACACTTTTTACATTAGTTTATATAAACAAAAAATGATTTTATTGTGTTTTTATTCTTGGAAAATCTCCTTTTGTTCTTTGTGATTCTTTTTAATTATTTTACTCGGTGTAGTCAGATTCTGATGTGTTCACTAATGAGACACAGAAATATTGACTAATCTTATACTTAATTGGATGGCGACACATGTGTTCAAAGAGAATTTTTACCACACTCAACTAAAAGGATAAAAATAGGCTAATTAGTCAATTAAAAAGATTGTTTAATGTTTCCCTCTGTTTTTTTTTTAGCTTAAGTCAGCGTTTGTCACCACGATTCTGAAATGCTCTGATGGCGGCAGTCTCCAAACCCAAGCTCGGCTTTAAAAATGTTGAGTATGAAAATCCAGAGACAAAGGCGATGAAAGCTGGAGGTTTCGTTTTAACAAAGCAACGATAGTTCTGTATCTGTTGCACAAATGGTCTGGAGGCTCTTCTATGCATTCATACCCACGCAGGAAAACCTCAAACTGCCCTTTCATCAGACCACCTCCAAACACCCATTTATTCGAAGGAAGAATTTCAATTTTTCGCTCCGACTAAGCTGTATGTCTGAGGATTGTAGGAGGAAAGTGCCTGGAGAAATCCCACGCAGACACGCAGAGAACATGCAAACCCCACACAAGTAGGAACAGTTGCTTAGAAACTGAATTGTTCATCAGCTGTGGGTGTGATCACGTCGGAGCAAGGTGTGGATTTTTTTATATGAACGCATATGTAACCAGGCTCTGGTAATGCTCGCAGTGCCTGCGGGTGGGTGGAGAAGGTGAACTTCTGATGATGTACCATCCACCAGCTGAGCTGAACCCAACATTTAAATGAAGCCATTGATAGACGGTTCAATTTATAACAAGAAAATAACCACTTTGAGTCCAACCTATTATCTTGTTGGGAAAAAAACTTGACTGAGGGACTTTCAACATGCTGTTTTTGTATTATGCAATGAAAGAAGTTGTTTTAAAGTGGGAGGAAAAGGCTGGCATTAACAAAAGAAGAAACCTATTATTAGGATTTACTCCCAAGAACGAAAAAAAACAGTACACCGCCAATGGAAAAACATAGAAGAAACAGACTGTCTTTGAATCTTTTAATTTTACTTTGCAACTTTTTAGTTTATTTTTTCCAAAGTAAAAGCACACAGGCAGCACTTTTCTTCTGACTTTATGAAAGCTCAAACCACACCTTCCGGACTGGAGTAGATGGAGCAAAGCTGTGGATATCTGAACATTTGAAAACCAATGGTAACATTTTGCAGTAAGTGTCGCTTTATTACCGTTAATGCATAATTAAGCATCATTAACCAATGAATAACATTTTAACAGACCATTAGAGGATATTTTGGAAAGTTAAGCTCTAGCATGGCGGACATGACCAACATCTGTCTACTGCAAGACTAAGGAAGAGCAGTAGAACCAGAAAACGGTTCATTTTTACTCCTGTTTTTAATTCTTGCCATTGGCCTATATAGATTTGATTTTAACTACAGTGATACTATTTAATTAATCACTAGGTTGTGTGGGGCCTACAAACATATCAGATCTTCTAGTGGTGCAAACCCAGCAGGGTTCTGAGATCTGCAGGAAGCTATCAACAGGTAAGAGTCTCAGGCTAAAACCAGAGTGAAGCTGCCATGCTGCACACAGATGAAGCAGCTTCCCCAAAAGCTGAGATGTTCCAACTTCAACAATGTTTCAATCCAGATTCAAAGTTAAAGCATATTGTGTCCTTTTTCTTTAAATTAAATGAGATTTTTCATGCTCCCAAAGGTTTTTTCAAGTATTTTTAATCATCTCTGTATACGATATAAAAATAAAAATAAAACTTCTTTACGTTGCTTCAGTGAAATTGTTCAAAAACCACAGTGAAATTGAGTCACAAGTCCTACATGCAGCATTTTGTTAAGATGGCAAAAGAGATCTGTGAAGGATTGATCAGCCATAGAGGACAACAGAAAATGAATCAAAAAGTTAAATTTTTCTCAGAACATGTAGATAATTTACAAACTGGACCTTTAAAAGAGGTCAACAGAAACAGAATAAACTCAGCCAACTGAACAGAACAGGTGACTGACCTACCCAAAGACACAACAGGGGGAACATATATAGTGGCTGATGAGACCTTCTGACAAACATGGGGCAATATTAACAACATTTAACAATGACCACAGACAAGACTAAACACAAAACTTGGTGTATTAGTGGAAAATGAAATAATAAAACAAAAAAGTACAAAATTGGGACAAAAATAACATAACTAACAGAAGCAAAGCAAATAAACGTTGATTAAGTCCATGGTTTCTCCCCTTGGAGGCTTCTGTGGATGGTGCCTGCCCAATTACCTGACTGGAACATTTAAAGGATGACTTCCTCTTTTGGCCGGGCCTCACAGCACAGCTCCAGGAGCAGAACCTTAGCCACACCCATAGTGACCATTAGCACCCTCAGAACTGACAACTCAAAAACAGGGGACATTAATAAAAGACAAACCAAAATGAGTAAACTAAATAAATAGACGTACATGTGTGTGCTACAAATAAATACTTAAAAAGCAAAGACTGGTTTCACATCCAAAGTCCAAAGCGTTTGATTGACAAATTTGTGCAGCCAGCTTTTCCGAGGTAGGGGTGTGGACTTCCAATAAGCTCACCACTGATTGGCGAACGTGGTTGCCATAGATATGCTGACTTGGACGGACTCTGACTAATTACTGCTTACTTACAGCATATGGCTCCAACGTGGCGGAATCCAAATCTCAAAAAAATGGTGACCTAATTGACTTAATTTGGTAGGAGCCAGAAGCAAGTCATTTCCAATGGCTGGTGTCACACTCACTTGGTCCAGTTCTCTTAAATAGCCCGTGGTTTGTACCACTACACTACTAATGCCCTCTTTGTTTTGCATCAAATTTTCCCCTACTTGCTGCTTTAGGGGAGTGTCTAGGACCAGAGTTGATCCCGAAGGATTTCCTGATGGCTAATCTTGAACACTATCAAACTTTCGCAGATTACAGAGGTGTGTAATGTTTGAATCCTTAGGAGAAACAACAGAAACTTCAAAAATACAGAGCTTGAATTGGAAAGAACAAAAAACGTGTCCTGATGAGTCTGTGATCCCCAAACTGCCAGAGAAACTTAAAAGGTTATAAGACTTCAAAAAACTTGAAATGGTACCACAAAAGGTACACATATATCCACCTGAGGCCTTAGGTGAATAAACTTTGGTAAGAAGCATAAAAGGCACTTTTTGCCATGGATCTTTATGTTTCATGTTTTTTACACCGTGTCCATCTCCATCCAGCCTTCTCAACAAAAAGGAAAATCATCATCATCATCATCATCAGCCTGTCACGCCACTGCTGGCGGGTGGCCTCCACATCTTTCTCCACTCATCACGGTTTTGGGCACTCTGGGTCCACGTGCTGCCTGCCTTCTGCTGGATGTCATCTCTCCATCTTTTCTTCGGTCTTCCCCTTCCTCTCTTCCTGTCCCACGGAGTCCATTCTGTTGTTTTCTTAGCCCATTCGTGGTTCTTCATTCTGGCTACATGTCCTGCCCACTTGCCTTTGGCTTCAACCACTTTCTCGATGACATCCTTCACCCCTGTTCTTGATCTTAAGTCTTCGTTCCTGACCTTATCTCTCCTCGTAACACCCAGCATTGATCGTTCCATGCTCCTCTGGGTGATTGCTAGTTTCTCTCTTTGGCGGTTGGTAAGTGACCATGTCTCAGCTCCATACGTCATTGATGGCAGTATGACAGTGTTCATGATCTTCCTCTTGAGACACATGGGCATTTTTTGATCTCTCAGAAACGTGCTGTACTGTCCGAATCTCTTCCAAGCGGATGTTACTCTCTCGTCTATTTCTTTCGCCATCTCATTTCCTGGTGTTAGCAGTCTTCCCAAATACTTATACTCATCCACCTCCTCCAGTTGTTCTCCATCCAGAATTATTCCTTTCCTTCTCCTTTTCCTTGCTATTTCATTGCACATGATTTTGGTTTTCTTTTTGTTCATTTTCATGCCATCTTTTCTCCCTTCCTTGTTCAGATCGTTGAGCAGCTTGCTGAGATCCTCTTCCTTTTCTGCAAATAAGATGATATCATCTGCAAATCTCAGGTTGTTCATCCTCTCTCCATTGATGTTAATTCCCGCTTCAGCTTCCATTCTCCTGAATATTTCTTCCAACGCTGCTGTGAACATCACTGGTGACAAGGTGTCTCCTTGTCGCACTCCCTTCATGATCTTAATCTTTCGGCTAAGTGATTCGTTCCGAATCTGAGCAGTGCCTCCATCATATGTCTCTTTCAGGATGTTGATGTACTTCTCCTCTACGCTGTGTTGTTTTAGCGCCTCAAAAACAGCCTTGTGCAGGATAGAATCAAAGGCTTTTTCATAGTCTACAAACGCCATATAAATGGGTATTTTATACTCATTGGTTTTCTCGAGTATTTGCACGACTGACTGCAGATGGTCAATAGTTGAATGACCTCTTCTGTAGGCAGCTTGTTCTGGCGGCTGGTGGTCACTCAGATTGTTATTCATCCTATTCTTCAAGATCTTCATGAAGAGTTTGTAGACTTGGGAGAGTAAGCTGATTGGTCTATAATTAGCAAGGTCTTTCTTGTCTCCCTTCTTAAATATGAGTGTTATAATGGCATTTTTCCACTCGTTGGGTACCTTTTCTTCAGTTATCACTTTATTGAAGAGTGTTCTCAGCTTCGATCTCACAACTTCACCTCCAGCTTTGAGCATTTCAGTCACAATCTGATCTTCTCCAGGAGCTTTGTTATTCTTCATACCTTTTATGGCATGCTCAATTTCACTATCAAGGATTGATGGTACATCCTCTGCCTTATCTTTTCTGATGTTCTGGGCTGCATCTTTGTATAGCGTTTCATAGAATTCTGCGCACCTCTCAAGAATTCTCTCTCTGTTGGTGATGACGGTTCCATCTTGCTCTTTCAAAGCTGATATAAGAACCTTGTAGCCTTCTTTTTCTTTTGCTCTCTTCAATCCTTTCCCACTCTCAATTGCCTCTTTCACTCGCCTGGTGTTGTGCTCTCTAAGATCTTCTCTCAGTCTTTTCCTGATGGTTTGACACAATTTGTTGTACTCTCTTCTGTCTTGGTCATTCAGATCTTTCTTTGCCATTGCTCTCCTTTCTTTCAGCAGTTCTTTAGTTTCCTGCTTGAGCTTCTCCTCTCCTCGTCTTTCCTCTTTTCCTGCTGTTTCCATAGCTGTTTCCCCTTTGGAAAAGGAAAATGTCCTCACAAAATAAATGCAACTGAACTCAAAGTCTTGAAGCAAGTGGTGCTGCAGAATGCAAATATTCAAAATCCTTGTGTATAAAATGTATGCGGTTTGTCACACAGTAATATCTGGTGACAGCCTCATCATTAAGAAAGCAGAAAAATCAATTCGTGGGAGACATTTCCTCCGGATTTGTGAAAGCCTCATACATTCTTTCTCTAAGCTATTTCTGTTGTGCCCTGAATGAAAGTTGGTTTGTGTCTGTTTGTGTGCATGCATGAGTGAATGCACGGCAAACTGCCTTTCATGCAATTCATTACAAATTCTGCTGACAGAGACTTCCAGGGAAAGCAGTCATGGACTCGTGAAAGGAATATCAAAAAGACTGTTCCGGCTCAGAGATGGCCTGCAGCTTTAAAGATATCTGCTCATTCACATAAAGACGTGGAAAGTCTCGTTCACACACAAGGGCAGGCTGGACAGCAGTGTGTGCAGCAATATCAGTTCAGAGTTGAGCCCCCACGAACCTCTCATTACAGTTATTGGAGGTGATTAACAAAAGCTGCACAGACAGAGTTGTGGGGTTCAACATTGGGCTGTAAAACCCGAGTACTGCATCATTAAGGTTTAAAAAAGTGAGAGTTTTCAAACATTTTATGCTAGATTCACAATGCAGACAACTACCAGATAAAGAAAAGAATAAAAAAAGACAAACTAAAACAGATGTGCAGCATACTTAAACTATTAATACATTTTGGATATTAACCATTCTCTTATATTATTAGCATGTTCATAACTGTCCTTAAAAACCCATTGTATCCCAGCCAGTAACAACAACAAGTGGGACCCATTTTGTTTAAAAATGGACAGAAAATGTGGGCCCTGTATGAGTTTGTCCGCAGTTTCCGTACTCCATAAGGGGCCCACTTGGGCTTGTTGGCTGGAATATAACTTGTTCCATGTTTTCTGTGCTGCAGTTCATCGCCATTCCACTAGGTACGCTGGGTCATTCAGACCCGGACCCGGATCCGAACTTGATGCAAAACTAATATGATGGCCGCCTCTATTTAAAGAAAGCCTAATACAGAAAGCCCCTGTTCTTGTTGTCTGTCACAAGAACAGGCAGATGGTTGGATCCAAATGCAGCAGGTTTCTTAGCTCAGCTAAAAGTCCAAAGAGCTAAATAAGGGGTCAGGCAGGCAGGGATCAATAACAGTCATAAGATAATCAGAGGAGAGACAGGGTAGTCAGGATCCAGGCGAGAGTCGGGGCAGGCGGCAGGGAAAGAGAGTAAGCTACAGGGTCAGGAGACAGAAGATCAGGCCCAAACAATACTTCACACTGATTGTGGCACAGTGTACTGCTTAACCCTTGTGCTATCTTAGATGACCACATCCTTACATTGATGTGTTCTTCCTACCATGACAAAGGTGGATAAAGGTGGAAAGATTTCATGTAATCCATGGACACCAGTGAGGTTCACAAATCTTTGAAGAAAAAAGGTTCAGAGGACTGTCTAGTGGGTCTAGATGACCCAACTCCCAATGTTGAAGTGCCTATAGCAAAAGGGTTAAGTATACTGTGGTTGATAGAGTGAATGAGAGTCAGGTGTGTGGCATCCAGGAAGTGCATGCTGGGGTTGCTGGGAAATGGAGTGGATTCAATATTCTGGAGATGGTTCCCGCTGGTGACCAGAGGGGGAGTGTTCTTACTTCTGACAGTGTTGTTGCAACCAACACATTCTCATTCTCAACTTGTCATGGATGTATTTTCTGGGGCCCCTCCACATCACTTTTGACGTTTTGAGTGTTGTGGAAAAACTCAAGTTTTTTTGACGTGCTCTGCCTGTTCCCATTAAATCAGGGGTCCCCAACCCAGGGGGGGCGAACCAGTCCGCGGACATAAAACAGTACATACGCTAACTTTGACTGGTTCCATTTTTTTATTTTCTGATTCAGCGAGAAGTTTTATTTTGGAAAACTACCAGATTCTGTTCACCACATCCACCTGTCTTGACTCATCGTGTGACGTGTTTTATGTGACATTAAACACGGTCAAATGTTTTTTAAATTGTTCTGCATTAATTCGAAGTGAGAGTTAGATATTAATTACGGGTGGATGTGCCACCAAAAAATTTAATTTTCTGTCAATTATTTGATGTAGTGGGCATTACTAAGTTAAATCTTTATTATGATAATAGCCTATATAATTTAGCAAAAAGACATTTACATTATTTTAAAACACATATTTTTGTGCAAAACAATACTTCATTTTCTTCTCAAAGGGTTAAATTCATCATTTTCACAATCAATTTGACCAAAAAACACATTTATTTTTTTTATAACCTTGCTAAAATCTAAACAGATTTGCAGTTTAAAGACTGATATTCTTTGAAGATTATCTGTTTTGTCAGCTTTCATGTTCAGTTTGATTCCTCCACATTTATTTTTAGCAACAGCAGATGGCATTTATTAAAAAAAAAAAATAAGGGGGAAAAAAAGAGAAAACTTTATCAATAGTGAACCCAGAAAATGTGGTGAACATATGCAACGAGAAAAAGCAAGATAAGAGTGAACAGAGGAAGCTATCCAAATGAAAGCATCACTTCTCTTCCGGATGGATAAATTAAGTCTCAAAAATACCCCATACATTTTTAACATTAGGCCTAAATATAAAAAAAAAACATGTACTACTTACAATGATAAAACCACAGAAAAAAAAGGAAAGCGGCAAAGAGAGCACAGCAGTTCAAGCAGGGCACGGTCACCATGGCAACGTGTTCACTCAAGCTTGTTTGAAACAAATTATTTGAAAAATGTGCTTTTGTGTTTTACAGTTTTCCCCTTTTTTCTTTCTATTTAAACCTTTAAAATCCTGCAGCTTCAGTGCCGATGATGAGTTCTATGTCCAACCTTTGCAAAGTGGCTGTCATCAGCTTTTATAGTCATCTGTGCGCTCGCAACGGTAGCATGGAGGAGGATGCCTGATATTTACTATTCAGACAAAAAAAAACATCTAACAGGTTCTAAGACAGTGTTGATTATGAAAAAGTATTTTTTGAAAAGGTGTCAAACCCATGCGGTAACACACACAGCGATTCATGTCAAGAATGAATAAAAACGGCTTCAAAGCAAGTTCAACAAGTGCCCTAGAACCTGACACAACACCATTTCCCATAAACCACTTCAGCCTTTTGAACAAGCACCTCAGATCCTTTACAGGCCTCGCAGATCTCAACTATTTTTTGTTTTTGACCAAATTACATTTTATGATTTTTTCCTTTTCAACAGAAATCATCAATGTTACATTATACAACTGATTTTAAAAAAAATTAAAAACTAAAAACAGTTTTTTTCATTTACTTCTGGATTAAGTGTTTTACCACTAATTTTAAAGTACCACTTTAGATCCATTTTAAAATCATTCCCGAGGTCTTTTAATCATGATTATGACGTTTTTAGCTAAATGTTGTTGTTTTTTTAAACTGTCATTTTTTAGGACATAGTTTCTGAAGAGTGGCAGTACTTCATTAGAAATTGGCCTCTGAGTAGTGGGCGGGACCATTTGTGAGGAGCAACCCCGCCCCCCTTCACCTCCGTTCACACCTCGACCTAACATTTCCTGTGCAACAGATTTATCAGAGCTGTCCAGCCGTACCGTATTGATCCAAATGGCAACTCAGATGAGGAAAACAAAGACATCCATGAGTCCAGTTGTCTACAAATGGATGCATCTTAATGGAGCGAAACATGGAGCCTGTGACCCACTCAGCATGTTTTCTATGCCACAATTACAATCTTTTTCCAACAGCGCATTTTCATTATTTACAGTAATTTTAAATAAAGAAATGCGCGGAAATACAATTTTTAGCTTAATTTTCTTAATATATGTCCCCCATCTTTAAAAAAAAATGCTACAAGAACATGTTAAAAACACAATTTCCTTCAGAGTGGGTCGAGTGATTGTGAGCAACAAGTATTGTTTCCCCAAACTAAAATAAATAATTTATTTACATGTTTGTGATCATTGACCATCATAAATCTACTTATTAAAGAGGAAGTTATGTCTAGCTGACAGTCTAAATTCTCTTCCATGTTTGACCCGAAGCAATGCTACATTTACAAAAATTTCATTTAAACAAATGCTATTCAATGTTCTAGAGGCATTTATATCTGGAGCAAAAGAAGGAAAAGTTTAAGGAGAAAGTGCTGAAATGTAGTCGATACCCACTTACACTTGCTGCTTACCAACCATGTAGCAGAGGGTCAGAACATCTCAACATTGCTCGGCTCATTGTTGTGGTGGAACAAAGAGCAGCTTCACTCCGGTAGTTCGCTCTCCCTTCCACCTCATTCCCAGCCCCAGCAGGCTGTTTAAAAACCGGCCTCTGTTTGGAGCAGCAAAGACGTTCTACGGAGTGCAGAGCTGTGAAATTGGACAGGGGTTTAAACTTGTCCCCTCTTTTATTCACCGAAACCTACTTTTTTGCAAGCAAAGCCATGAGACCTTCAGAGAGAAACTTTTTTTTAAATGTGCACTCTTTCATCACCACATGATTCACTGAGGAAACAAAGATGGACAGAAGATTGAAGTCTCCAGCAGAGGAGGGAGCGGGATGCACTCAGGAAGGAGCCAAGTGTTTTGCGCCGACTCCAAGAAAGCAGCTAAAAATATTTTTGGATGTAATTGGGCAGCCTAATTTATTTAAAAGTGCTCAGCTAGCGAGCCACTATTGTTCTACACTTTTTTCTGTTGGTTTCCTTTTATTTTCAAATTTGGGTTTAGACAGATGACTGGACTTTTATAAATATTTGAATAAGTGCCATAATCACTCTGTATTTAACAGTCTTCAAACATATGCCATGCTTTAAACTGTGCATGAATAGTTGCATAAATCATTCAGTGTGCACTCATCTACAGCAGATTCATCTTCCATGAGGCTTCACTCTACGGCCATTCATTTTTCATAGGGCCCCCCTCCCCCGGTGATGGTGCATGTCCACAAGTAGAATGAGGAAATTACCAAGAGTCTCCCAGTTTTGTGATTAGAATATTAAAAGTACAGAGACCTTTAGCTAATCAGAGGTTTTTATCTGCCTTTACTGCCCACCAAGAGTAAAACATAATGTTGCCATGCCTCAAACTGCGAAAGAATGGGCTGATCTAAGTTTATTTTACTGTGGATTTTTAAAATTTGGAGGTCAAGGCCTCTGTCAGTGTTCAGACCAAAACAAAACTTCCAACAGCTCCAAAAATACAAAATAAAGTGATTCTATTACAAATCAATTGTAATTAGATTACATAAAATGAAGCCATCAAATCTTAGAAGCTATAAATGCAGGTGTCAATCATCATGAAAAGCTGCAATAATGATTAATCATAAACATTTAGATGAGTTTCTCTGTTTATAACAAAAACTGCTTCATAGGTCTGTAATTTTTATCATGTTTTGTTTAGCTTTTGTGGAACCTGTTTCAACCTTGAAATGGAGTTTCTGCTTGTTTTGTTTTTTTAATTCAACCAATAGATTAAAAAACTTGTTTTGTTCAAATACATCTAAAAATCATAATAGCTTTAATTAAAAAAGTCTGCATCATTTTATTTGATGCCCAAAAACAAAACATGAAAAAGAAAATGGTTGAATTTAATCTTTATCTGTTTGAAAAACATTTTTCTGAAATCAGAAGAGAAACGACTAAACCTAATAGCTAAAACAAATAAAGAAACAATACAAACCCCATCAAAATGTAAAATTCCAAGTTCAAGTTTAGCCCACAAATAAAAAGTCCACTGTAGATAAATACCAACAGCTACTTTTAACCCTGTTTTTTCTTGAGATAGAGCAATAAAATATAGAAAAACAGACAAATTGGGAGAAAAAGAAAATATACTTTAATTAAATAATGAAGAGAAAAGTGTTCTTGTTCCTTTTTTATTAATATAGAGATATTCATAAAGTTTTATTAAAAAGTGGAGCTTTCATTCTTTCTTTCTTTGCACGAATATACAATTTTAACACAATTTTTAATATATTTCAGAAACATTTAGGAAAAGCCTTAAAGGAAGTAAAATATTTCCAATTTATTTTTTATTTTGTTAAAAAAACTGCTTTCTTCTGTGTTTTTTCTTGTTCATCTGGTTTATTCTGGGAATCATTATTTTTTTGTTGTTGCCAAAATTACATTTGTTTCCAGGCTATGTTAGCATTTGTTAACACCACAGTCTGGGCAGAAATGTTTTCTGTGCTGGTGATCACATTGATTGTGTGGTTGTTGTATTGTTTCAAGGTGAGAAGTGCTGCAGCTGCAGACTGAGAGCAGCTGACGCCCACAAGAATCAACATCAGACAGGCTTCTGCTTCTGTCCAGCAGGTTGGAGGTCTGCAATTTCTTCCATGGAAGCTTCATGGAGGAATATGCCACTCAAACTGAGCTCCGTTTGAAGACAGACACCTCTGAACTCCCCTACGACTGCATGGATGACTGGGAAAATTGATTCAGAAATTAAATTAACTCAGAGGACAAAGTTCTGCTGAATAAGAGGGGATGCTAAAACCTTAAGTGCAAACTACTTCTTTTCTAGTCACCTTTATAGAAGGAAGGATATGTCAAATATGAGAAATTAATGAACATTTTTGTACAGAATGTGGTTTTGTGGAACGTCCATTGTTTCCTTTTTTTAACTTTGTATGAAGTTAAACCTGACAAATGGCCACTTTAAAACAGGTTAGCTCTAGACCAAATGCTGGTTACATGTTCCAATTTTAACTCTTCGCCTTCATGATGCGTGGATTTTTCCCATGTCCCTTGAACTGTCCACATCCATGCAAGGTAGCTTGATTTGTGACTCTAATGTGTGTCTTTGGTGAAGTGTGCATGGTTGCTTTTCTCATTAGTCTGGTGGCCCTCTGTGGCCTGTCCTGGATGCAGCCTGGTTCTCTGCAAGATTAACTTAAGAGCCACTCCAATGAAAATCGTGTTTTTGGTGTTTTTGTAGGTGTTCTTGTGACATTTTTATAATAGATCACATATACTAAGATAAAATTACCTCAAAATGCACTTCTAGGGATTTTTTTTCTTCAAATTTTATGCATCAGAAACAGATGATGCTTGAAAGAGAGCGCATTTATTACATAGAAAATACACTGCGCGGGCCACAGGCCCCCTGCATCCACTTCTGATGCAACCACTTGTTTGTCTTTGCTTTCGCTTTTAAAATAAATCCAAATATGATTTGAGCGGTTCTTTAACAAACAGACATTGTTCACACCCTCAAAAATCAAGTCCTTCATGTCAAATAGCACGTCAGAAAAGTCCCTCACCGTGGGACATGAGTCCAACTGAATTCTGAGTCCCTATCTGTGATGTCTGTGGAACACATCTGTAGAACATGGGTTCAAAATGCTTCACGTGTCAGAACTCATATCAGTGAAAAGCAGGAGACTAGGAGGATAACCAAGCAGCTTGAAAATTAACATTTGAGGAGGGGGGGTGCACTGTGCTGACAATCTAAATAAAAAGCTGTTTGTTTGCACAGTTTATTAGAGTCTGTTAATCTTTTCACGGGTTTACTGCACTCTGAGGAGCTGCAAATCCTTCACTGGTCCTTTCTGGGACGTGTCTCTCAGCACTGACATGGTGTGAGCTGGAGGATGTGCTTCACAAATGGGGCTTCTGGTGCCATTTTGGCTTTTTATTTTTAATCAAGGGTTGCTTGTTTGGTTTCCGTCTACACTTTGCAAGCACCTGACAGCTTTTATAGAGCAGCACTAGTTCCTCCTGGGTCTCTTTTTGGGTCATTGTTGCTGCAAAACTGCAGCCTAAATTTCTGACACTTAAAAAGTTTGTCCTCTGCTATCTTTGGTTCATTGTTTGTACTTCATTGTCATGTGTGAGACTGCTATAATCATGGCAAAAAAAAGAACATTTCAATTCTTTCATGCTGTTCAGCTTTTCTTCTTCAGTGGTGCAGCTTAGAAATTTGTCAGTAATCTCAGGTGAGTAGAATCACAAAAATGGTTGACAATGTGTACATTTTCTGATAAAAAAAAATGAGTCAGCAGACTAAAAATCACATTAGGTTAAATTTAGGGGAATTGTCTGTAGAGGTAAAAGATGATTTTAGGTCAAGTTCAAAATTCTGACAGAAACTCAATAAAACAAAATGCAAAAACAAAGTAACATTACGAAAATAGAGCAGCTGAATAATTGTGTGTCAGAACCAGATCCATCAACTGATTTTAATTTTCAGGGTAAAAAGCAAAGATCTATAGAAGAATTAGATCTTTGGCAAATGAAGGTCAAAACATAAACAACAAGAGCAACTGTACTGTTTTAAGTTAATTAAAGGTCCACCAAGGACAAGCTTATGCATCTCAGTTAGACACAAGGGTGAATAAAAAATGATAGAAAGCTAAACAATTTGAAATTTTAAAAATGTAAAAATCATAACAGAAACTTATAAAAGACTGTTTATCATGCACAAAACTCAAAGTAATAAATAAAAAATGACACTTTTGCACTAAAAACTGTTCATGTTTTGCTGCATTTCTTTGGAGTGATTCGAAGCTGCAGCAGGTTAAGACGTGGCCTCATTGCAGAAAAAGTACTGCGTTCTTCTTAACCTTTGTGTCTATTTTTAGCATACATGTCAAACTGAGGCTGTAATCTTCCAATCAGGGGAGAACACATCTGTGCAGATAATCTTGGAGGATTTTTTTCTTCTGTTTCAGTTTTTTTTTTTTTTTTTTTTTGCAAATTTAAGAAAATCAAAAAAGGAAATTTCAAGAAAGTCAGCAATTTAAAGTTCTTTTTTTCTGCCAATCATTTTTCTTAACCTCTATTTTTATCCTTCCCAGAAACATTTGCAGAGGTTTCAAGTTTCAGGGAAAGGTCAACAGATTAAGGATCACTCCTCCAGTTTTAAGTGCAGCACCTAGATTAACATCAGCTCTCTGAACAGCACTGAGGAGAAAATCTATTTATAAACGATCCCTCGGGGTGATAAAAAGGACAAACTACAATACAGAAATGTCACTTTTTCTAATAACCTTCAAAAAAACGAATCAAGACATTTTAGGAAGTGGTGTTAGTTTAGAAATATCATTAACATTATAACCAAAAATGTATTTAAGCTCATGTTGAATGATGATAAAAATGTCATAGTTTGGATTTCCTCATTGTCAGAGCAGACGTGGGTACAGTAGTGTCCAAAAGTTTTACTCAACTAGAGCACAATTACTTCTAAAATGATATTTTTTACAGAAAAATGAAAAGCAGGCATCCAATTATCTCAAGTATAAATTATTAGGAAGCAATTCTACAAAAAGAGAAAAATAACTAAACTTCTGATTTATGGTCCATCGCCGACTCAGTTTCATTTTAAAAAATCTAACAAAAAAAACAAATCAAGCGGGAAAAAAATCTAATTACTTTCCCTTTCTTTCATTTAATAAATTTCAAATGATTGAAGACTGTTATTGCTTATTATGCAAAATCTGCCATTTATATGATCAAACTTTACATAAATTGAAAAAAAGAAACATTTACTTGTCTTTTTGGCAACAACAAAGACATTACTGATGTTTGGTGTAAATGTTCAAATGTTAAAGATGACAGGAAAGACTAAATCTTTTGTTTAAAAAAAGCAGCAAGAGCACATATTTCTTTACATCAAATATCTACTCAGGTATAAATCTGATGCAGGAAAACTAAGAACATTTTTTTTGTTACCAAAGTAAATGTCCCTGCCACTGTGATTAAAAAGTGTTTAACTACTGAAATGTATAATTTACAGTGTATAAAAAAAGTCAAACAAAAATAGTGGAACTCATGTTTTTGTAGTGAATAACCAGGCTTGGTGGCAGAAACTTGCACATTTAGTAAATAAAATGTAAACATAACGAAACTTGTGGGAAACCAAAAGATGACAAATCCGAAGCCCTGAAAACCAGAAACTTAAATACACTAAGGGTAATTATTGGAACTGAAAACAGCTGAGATGATCACGATCATGAACCTACTGTGATTGACAGGGACAACTCAAAACAAATCCTTACCAAAAACATCACTGAACCACTGAAAATAGTGACAATTTTGTTCATAAATATGCTCACAATTTCCCTACAAACAGCACCTTTTTGTAGTTGTGGGAAATGTCATGGTCAGGGACTGAAGGTGTAGGATAAGCAGGAGACCAGGCATGGGGACAATAAGTTAAACATTCAATAAATAAACTTAAACGTGACAAGATCCATGGAAAAAACAAAAAGATGACATGACAACCTGGAAATCACACTAGTCTGAGGACAATTAAAACAGTCGTAGATGATTATTAACATGAACCTGAAGTCACTGACAACTCAAAACATCACACACACAATAAAAATAGCCCAATCCTCATGGTCACACCAAGAAAAACGATTGTTTCTTTAAATTTACCCTTGAATCTGTCTTTAACGTGTGCCTTTTTGACTTGAAGGCAAAAATATTTCAGCACAAATGTGCAGAGGTTTGCCTCCCTGGACCGCATGTCAAACGGAACCCCATAAGCATGTGGTGACTTTTGTCTGACATCATTAGTGTTGACATTATTTAATGAAGAAGGATTCATTAAGACACATAACGACTGCTTAAGTGTTTAGAGACAATTGGGATGGTCTTGTCTAATTAAATAATTAACAGTCTTCCAAATTTCCATTATACATGCTTCTAATTATTGACTATAAGCCTAAAGTAGTGGTAATAATTCTTTAAAGGCTTAGTATTTGATGGCCACACCCTCATGAATATCAGTCTTTTAAAGATATGTGCTTAAATGCTAAATTTGCCATTTGGCACTGATTTGTCTTTAGGCAGAGTGTGTTATCAAAGTGGTCCAGTGGGATTTGCATTGACTGAATCTCAGGACAGAGAGAGAAAAAAAGACAGGAGCTCCCCTGCCAGCTGAGTGGAAGGGACCTTTAATGCAGCTGCAGCTCTTCATTCAGATGCTGAGTGGAGGAGCAGATGACCAGAGGACGGACACTTTTTCCAGACGCAGCCCTTTTCCAAACCGATTTCTTTTCAAGCTCACGTTGATGCCCGGTGGGGGATTTTCCTGCCATCTCATTTTGGAGGGAAGTCTTGGGTGCGGAGAGAGCGGATTGCGGCAAGCAGTGCATCCCGAATGATCGGATCTCAGCAGCAGCAGCAGCAGCAGCAGCTCATTGTATGAAATGCGTCAACCCGATCCACTTTACACACATCAGCTCTCCATTCACGGACTGGTCCCCTCGCACATTGCTTCATCAGGTAAGATGAAGATCATCTTCTGTTTTCTAACTTGCTTGAGGTGCAACTCGTGCAGACGTTTTCTCTGCGTAAAGATGACTTTCTTGTCCAAAGACGCCGATGCGCTGGGAAGGATTTGTTGGCAGATTGTTGTAGGCCCACTCATGACAAAAGATGATGTATTGTTCTCACTTTTGTCTGGTCTTTTTCAATGTCGTATCAATGGGTTTGGGCTTTTGCAGGTTTTATTGTGACTGAAATTGTGCGTAAACTCCCTCCCCTTGGTTTAATTCAATAGCCTGGTGGTGAATTATGTGGGTTTTTTTTATTTTCTTTTCTTTTTTTTTTTTTTGAATGAGCGGGTCTCATGTGTCTTCTCTTCGGTGCAGGTAACCACATGCGCGGGCCGGTGTCACTGCGCTGAGCCCGCAGACAGCGAAGGGTACCGGGTTCAGAGAGACAAGACTGGTCGGGTAAAAGGCGGACCGGATGACGGCAAGAACCGTGGAGGCCTCGGGGATGTCGGTGCACCGCTGTCACGGAGGGTTCCAAGCCAGTAACGGCACCTGCGCAGAGCAGCTCAGCCTTTTTCCGCCGTTCTCCTCCACGCTGGCGCTTCTTGTGCTGGTGGCCGTGCTCGTCGGGATCATCCTCGTTTCCTTGGCAACGTTCCACTTCCACAAGAGGAAGCTTCAGAATAGGAAGATCCAGCGCGCGCAGGAGGAATACGAGCGCGACAGTCGCAGCCCCACGCGCATCGGGGCGAGAGGGGAGCCCGCCAGGCCGTGCGTCATCGTCCGGCCGGTGAGACGTGAGGAGAAGCTCCTCGTGTGCCAGAGCACAGAGAGCGCAGACAGCGCAGCCGTCCACGCTGAGGACAGGCGGGCGCCTCTTGACTGTTAACTTCAGGGATGAGACTGTGGAATAAACAGGAAAAGCAATAAGGCACAAAGATCCCCCCACACACCCATTGCCGCTGCTTGTAGATTAGAAGAAAAAAACGCATAACACGACGCAGACTAGATGAAACACTAGAACTGCACACGGTGTGGTCACACAAACACCTTCCTTATAGTATTTAGCCAGTAATTCCTTATGGGATTGTGTAAGATATTTGCCTGCTTTGACTTTTGGACCTCTCCTTCTTTAAATCTCAAAGATGTTTAAACTTTAAACCCATCTTGGGATGTGACACATAGTTGCGTTGAATTATTAAGAGCTGGTGGCACAACTCCAACCTAAATGGCTCTCTGATCTTCCTTGGCATGTCTTCTGACACACTACCAGTATATAGTTAGACTATAATGGGTGTTGTGGTGCTGTTAGGCAGTGCAAAACTGCACATATGCTATAGAAATGGCTTCTTTGTTTGCATAGTATTTTTCCTTCAATTATAAGTGACTTAGCATTTTTGCATACAGTACTGTCCTCCAATGTCTGCCAGACATCTGTAGGTATAGCTCTAGATGGGATGCAAGACCTTTTGCTGTAGTTATATGCACACAGACCTTTTTTCCTTAAAGTGTCAGATGAGTAAGTTTTAGTGCTTATACAGTATTTACATTTGGAGTATTTCTATCGTATTCTCTGCTATATAATAAACTGAGAATTCTTCCAGAGGGTTTCGGTTGAAGCCAGTTTTGATCCTTCATATTGTACAGTGAGCCTGATAGACATAATGTGTCATTTATTACATGAGTTTATTGTAAATTTATGCCAATATGCGAGCTGGAATGTTTTGCAGTAACGTCATCTTTCTGGAGTTCATATAATCTGCCTTATCAAAGGAAAACTATGTGATATTGAAAGTTTATAAATAAATGCATAGTAACTGACTGGTTTGGTAACTGTTTGTGTCAGTATGCTTGCAGATTTCAAGTGAATGATTGGAATTTATGCAATGGTGTTGGGTATGATGAGAATGCCTTTTAAAAAGGGGTTTTAACGATTAATCAACTTGATCGTCCATCCATCCATCCATCCATCCATCCATCCATCCATCCATCCATCTTCTAAATCCATTTTTGCCCCTCTCTGGGTCATGGGGCTGCCGGAGCCTATCCCGGCCACTCATGGGCGAAGGCAGGATACACCCTGGACAGGTCGCCAGTCTGTCACAGGCCACAAGCACACATTAACACCTACGGACAATTTCGAGTAACAAATTAACCTATGAAGCAAGTTTTGGGACAGTGGGAGGAAGCTGGAGTGACTGAATTGATATACGATCCAACTAGATCAATCTGTCTTAGGCAAGTTGTGAACTTTCGCTAAAGATGTCTTGGATTGATTTTAGGTCAAAATCAACTAAAACCAACTTTGAGTCATTTCATTTTTAAAATGTATCGTGCTCCTGTTGCTAAAGGTTTGATCAGAATAATTGCCAAGTAGAAAAACATTCCCAAGGATATTTGTAGGAGTTATGCACAAGGATGTTTGAATCATGCATTTCCTAAGGACCATGTGTTCGGAATACAAAATCCTGCCCACTGCATGAAGAGCAGAGTCACTCATGCAGGCCCCACCGGTTCTTATGATTCACCGACATGAAGGTTAGACTCCTAAATTCAACATCCAGCTGTAATGAAGCCACGTCGTGTCCCATTGAGGGGTCAGAGGAAATGAGTCTGCATCTGTCAGGGTATTGGACGAGTGCCAGAACACCTTGTTCCTAATTGTCCCCAACGCTGAAAAAAAAGAAAGAAAGAAAACAAGCCTGAGAATATGAAGCAATTGCTGGCGAAACTCCAGCCCTGGAAGAAGCTCTGACATGCTGCCCATCTATTTTATCTCGTTGGCATAAGTGCAACAGAATGGAGCCATATTTCCTTGCAGGGAAACTGGAGGAAAGTCAATGAAAGATGACTAACACATTCTACATTTAAACGTATTTTCCTCCGGAGTGGTTTAAAGATTAGTCCAACGGAAAAGAAACAAATGAATTATACATAACAAAGAAACATGAGTGATTATATTCTTCAAGTAATTTCAGATCAAGCCCTCTACACAGTAAATCGCACAAGGATCAGTAGGTTTTGTTTCATTTCTGTTTTTTTATGGTGAAAACCATGTTTCTCTGCAGCAGATTTGACGAGAAATTGAAAAGCAATTAGCCCTCAGAGGCACAGAAAGAACCTGTGGGGGGATTTTACAGCTCTGGTTGAGGGGTGAGTGACTAGAACAGATGTTCAGCTTCTCCCAGTTGCCAGAGACGGACAGATGTGGCACACCATGAACCAATAGAGAAATAGTTGAGAGATTAGAAACAGCTGAGCATCAGCTTGCAGAAAATGATGAGGGTCAGATGTCAGTAGCTTGGAATAGATGGACGTTAGAGGCTGCAGGGATGAAGGTCGGCTTCAAGGAATCTGCGGTTGTCATGAATCAGTTGCTGTAAGTCAATACAGGTAAGTGGCTACCAATAGATAGAGGTCAATGTTTGAGAATAGATGGAGGCCAAACTCTAAGGTTGAAGGGAGTTCATTGGTTAGTTATTAACAGCATAAATAGTTGAGAGTAAACAGGAACTTGGGGTGTGGCCATATGTGCCAAGGTTCAGGTGTTGTTGGTTGGAAACTAAAATAGTGGTTAAAGAAGGACACCAAAACAAAAACCCCATTTAGGAGAGAGGTGAAAAAAGACCTAACTTTAGAACTAGGAAGATGTAAAGTAAGGGGTAGTTGGTCAGAAATAGAAGCCACAAAGAAGAAAGGAAGTTTCTGAGGATGTTCTGGGAATAGCCTAGTTATTGTCTTTAGCCTCGTTTAGAATTAATGAGGCCCTTTTGCAGGCTGTAAATGCCCTGGGGGTCTGCTACAGAGCACTGCAGATATATGAGCTTCATCACAGGCACTGGTTAACCTCTGTGGCTGTTTACAGTAGTTCAATATATTGTATTTAACTTGGTTTCATGTCTACATTTAGTGCGGTGTTTGCACTTTTAAAATGAACCGGACCAGGGATACGAACTGGTTTAAAAATCTCAATGGGAGTTTAAAAAAAAATGACTACAAAAATCCCCTTACGTCAGGTTCCCGTCACAGTTCTTTGTTTGAAAAGCTTTGTTATAAGAGAACTTTGACATTTCTACTCCCACATATAAATGGTCAAGCAAAGGGGCTGAGATAGACTGATCTTCACTCTTATTTTCATTCCATTTCTTTTCATTTGAAGGCCAGCAGTTTTGATCTCATCAAGATACCACAAAATAGTGTTTAACCTGCTCAAATATGATATTCACTTCCTATACAGCACTTCTAAAAGCAAAGTAACCTTATGAAGCCGGCTTTCTGCACCTGAATAGTAATTAGAGTGATCTATTGTGAATAGATAAACTTATTCCCATTATGGAATCTTATCAGCTTAGGTTGACAGAGGAAAACCATGTTCTGCATGCAGATTTGGGTCTTCTGCAAGCTGCTACTGAACTCCTGCAAGGCCTGCTGGGTAAACCACAGAGTGCGATGTTTAATCTCCATTCATCATTAAACTAACACTCTGCCGTAATTTTTACCAAACGGCTTGCTGAGGAGGATACAAATCTTAAGGGGGAAACATTAACAGGAGCTTGTGGGAAAAAAAATCTGTGATGATAAACACCTTACCGCATCTGAGATTGGAAAAATTCCCCATATGTGCAGGACAGTATGAGTCCAGGAAGATAAAAACCTTTCTCAAGGTGAAGGCATGAATCATTCCAGCATTCATTGCATCTTTTCATATTGATAAGGCTTTGGCCCCCGGCTCGCAGTGATTATTCTTCTGAGCTGCATTAGCTGATTGGTTCTGCGCTCCGCATCTCGACTCAAAGCAATGAATACTGTCAGTTCACTGTCAGGAAGAAAGGACACGGCTGCTCCCATTCTCACCCCTGCTGTCGGGGTTCAAGAAGAAGGATTTGTCACCAAGAGAGTCACTTCATACGCTTCATTACTGCAGGTTCACACTGCAAAAGCAAACGGTACAGTATGACTCAGAACGTAACCACCTCCAGTACGGAGGCCAAGGAGGAAAAACAAATAAGTGTCAAAGCTTGGGTCTTGCTTTACGGGTAACAGTCAGGTTTGACCCAAAACTTATTCAGATCAAAATTGGTTTAGAAAGTAACTCTTTCTCTTCACCTGTGTAAAGGCACAGAAGGAATGTTTTACATCAAAGCAGTAAAAATGTGTCAAAGTAAAATCAAGTGTACTACAGTCAGAAAAGAGATTAGAAATGCAAATAAACGTGCTTGGGATGAACTTATAGCACTGTCTTTAGACTAGACACCAGTGGCGATTTCTTTAAGACTGCAAGGGAAGCTCGGCTTCCCTTATAATGTCACAAAATTAATGGTCAAATATGTACAATTGTATTAACATTTTATTGATTAAAAATGTGTTAGAAAAACGTTCATCTCAAAGACGAGTTCGTTCAGAATCAGTTACATATAGCAGGTCGGCTGACTTCCTTCTCATACATTCCCACAGCGTCACAGTGCATTTCCCTATTGAAGCCCAGCGTCCATTGACTTCAATGGGGCTGCTTTGAACGTTTTTTTTTTTCAGCGCTTCAAAACTAGACGGTCATTGGATAAACGCTGCAATTATGTCCCGCCCACGGACGCTCAGCCTCTCTGGGGGTGAATGGGGAGTGGGCTGACCCGGACTCCGAGCTTCTGCGTGATGACTGGAGGGTCTGTCGAAAGACTGCATCTCCTTTTGACTGACAGCGATTCTGTACTATAAGGAATCACTGAAGCTATTCGCGCTCAGTCCCATCGCAGATTTCTCAAGTTCAGTCGAAATAAAAACTGCTGCAACCTATTTCTTTGATATTTTGTTGGCGAAATTGCTTGATTTTCATCATACATTTCACACAATTATACACCACATTCTTTGTTTCAGTTTTACAGAGTTTAATTTTTTTTTTTAGATCGTTCATTCGTTCATTGCTTCTTTCATTCATGAACTTCCCCTCTCTGACAGACCAGTAGCCGCCACTGGTAGACACTGACGGTGATTGGAGACCATTACAAAGCATTGCTCCGGGTGGAGAACCGTCCAGAATGCGCCAAAGCTTCACTTAAAGACCCACTTCGACCTATTTGATCTATTTTCAAAGTGTTCCCAGTTTAAATACAACTATGCCATTTTTAGCCAAAGTCTAAGAACCGGTGTGGTTTTCTAGGACATAGTTTCTGCAGAGTGGCAGAAGTTTGCCCCCGTTTTCCCTCCCTGTTGTTGAGAGCTGTCTGTTTACATGCTCTGCCGCTAGATTACAGCCCCTCACAACCCCAACCTAACATTACACATAGCAACGTTGAAACTATCCAGCCATACAGGTTTGAGCCATGGCAGATAAAGCAAAGATGTACAGGATCTAGTCGCCTACAAATGGATGGATCAGAATGGAGCAGAGCAGGGAGACTTTGACCTGCCGATATCACAGCTGCAAGCTTTTTCAAACTGCATTTTTTTCGTCTGCTCCTGATTCACAACAATTTAAATAAAGAAATACTCCGAAATGCAATTTTAAGCTTCATTTTCCTACTATATATCCTCCATCCTCAGATATAATACCACAAGGTTATGTTAAAAACACCATTTTCATCTGAGTGGGTTTCAAAATAAATTATTTTAAAATGGTGAGACATCATAATTATTAGGCCACATTTGTTCTCCTGTCTTGTCATACATTGACTGCTTTTCTTGTAAAGCAATGTGTTGTCTGGTGCTGAAGAAGCAGTGATTTATTTTCAACGCTTTTACTGTCAAGCCAAATGCTGGAGACAGGAGATAAACAAAGGTTTAATAACCCCCATCCCCCCAAGATGGGCCGAAAAACTCAAATCACGGAGCAGGAAAAGGCAAAAGGGCAAAAGTGACAACAATATAGTTGATAATAAGACTATTTTGGGCTTGAAGCTGGTGTGGGATTTAATGCTGAATAGAAAGACAGACTACATTAATTATCATATTTTCGATCAAAACTGCTTTTTCTCTCTGCAAGGAAACAAAACTGTAGATAGTCCCTCTGTCTGTGTGGTAAAGTCATGATTGATTCAGAGGTTTTCCTGTATAGTTCAGCTCCTGAGAGCTTGAGACACACAGCTCTGGGATTATGGAAACAAACAACAAAACACGAGGTTTATTCAACATAGTCTGACTTGAGCCGATTCCCTCCACTGACAGTTCCTGCGGTTCAGAGGGAGTTGAAGATGAGATCACTGATGGATGGGGCGGCTGCCTGCTAACACTCCTGTAGATTTATGGCTGCAAGGCTTCATGTCCCGTACAGTAATCCATTTAGGGGACTCTGGATCATTTTTCTGACAGTGGAATTAAGGTTCTGTGCGATTGCTTACCTTTGTTTATAACACAAAGGTTTGCAACTTCCACTCCCGTGCAAAGAGCAGTGACATTATTTCTAATAAAAATAAAAGCCTTTGTGGAACAAAGAGGTGACTTTCCATTTTATTTAAAGAAGCCCATAGATTATTGTTTGTAAGACAAAAAAATACAAAATAATTTCAGGATTTTTTTATTATTTCTTTCTCATTTATGATACTATTGCACATTTCACCTTCTTCAAAGTCAATTTAAACTCTGCTTTGTAATCTGAAGCAAACAGGAAGTTGTGATTAAGGATTAGGAGGTTCGGCAATTAGAGCAATTATTGCTAATTAGATGACATAGATGAGAGGCCATATTTTATTGTGCAGCATGCAGAATTTAAAGCAGGTGCACACTGTTCCTCCCTAGACAGGCCTTTGAACCTGACTCTGCTGTGCACACTTTAAAAAGGCATAAACATGTTTCAGGAGTCTCACATTTTTATTTTCAGAGTATTTTGCATTTAAATCTGTCCTAAATTCGTGCCATGCAGTAAACAAAAAATGTACAGAAATGGAATTTTCATGTAAACTATGAATAAAATGAAACAGGAAGGAGTCACAATACAAACAAACAAACTTGAGGATAGAACAAGAGGCTTTGTATTGGCTTCCTTCCCTCATGAGCTATAAAATGAAGCATCTAAAAGCAGTAGTTCACTGCCAGGATTTTAAATACATCACAGAAATCAATTAACACAAAGGGAAGCTCCTATTTTTTAGGGAACAGCTTTCTGTTTCTTAAGGTGTGGAGTTCTGGCTCTGCAGTACACATTTGTTAATGTGTTTTGCTTAAATATTAGTTTTAAACAAGCTAACCCATCAGTTCTCTCACAAATGTTGCTAGTTCTGCTTCAAATCATTAACTTTAGAACCTAACTGAAATGATGGCAAAACATAACTACTAGTTTTAGAGCTGGATTAGCCAGTCAAATAGTTAAAATAAAACATAAATATAGGTCTAAAACTACATCTCTAAATATAAACACCTTTAAAATAAGCATCAGTGTTGCTCTGGGCCATGTGTAAATGGCCAAACGCTTACTTAATTTGTTTTTTTTGTGTCAACGTATAGCTGTGTTCACAGCATCGCTTTTGTGCTCCCAAGAGGAAAGAAGAAAAAGAGGTGAAAAGTTCTGGTTACAGTCTAGATGAATAACTTTGCATAAATTTGCAATTTTCTTCCATTTCACAACAAGATAATGTAAGCTAAGATAGTGTTTTTTTTCCTCAGAATTTATAGCATGCATGATGATTTTTTTAGATTTCACAGCTGTGGATTTTGCTAAATAAAATCTTTTTTTTTTAGTGGTGTGATGTGAAATGTAACTAATTAAAAGACAAACAGGTTTGGATGCAATGGAATGCTCTCACTAGATAAAACAACAAGAAATGTGATTTTTTTTTTCCTGAAAAATATTAACTTTGAAAAAATATTTAATGTCAAATTAAAGCTGGGAAGATTTTTTTTATTTCAGAGGTTTGAGCAAATATTTAGGCTTATTCGTTCTTCTGGATCTTTCTTCTTTGTAGTTTTTTGGATGCTGCTTGCATCAAATACAAAAACTTTCACATTTTCTTCTGTTCTAGAAATTATCAGCTCTCAACTTAAACCAATTAATTCTTAAAATAATTCTTTGTGATGTGTATTTGCTGAAATGCAAATAATCAAATATTTTTCCACCATCATTATCCTTTAGATGTGGAAAACACTACTTTACAGTCTGAGGTTGTCTTTCTTTAGACGTAACAGCCGTTCAGGATGAAGAGCTTTGAATCAATTTCCAGGAAGAAATACATTTATTATTGTAGACATTTTCTAATGAACAACAGTCACTCATTGGAAAAATAACATCTCATTTCACACCTCGCAGAGCAAAAGTTCCACTAAACATGTCAAAATGTTTTTCAGAATTGAAAAACAAAGAAAGTCTTTTTAAAAAGACGTTTCACAACTTTGTGTCCTCTCAAACAGCAAAGCATCACACTTGTCCTCCCTCTTTCATCTGCTTGGGCTTCTTCTTCCTCTTCTTCTTCTTGGCTGGGTTGCTGTCAGACTGTGTTTTGCTCTTCTTGGCAGGGCTGGACTCTGAAGCCCCAGCACCTTTGGCAGGTCGTTTTTGTTTGCTTTTCTTGTCATGCTTCTTTTTGGCCTGTCCTTTCTCTGCTCCTGGTTTGTTAGCGGGGACTGCTGTGTCTGAGGCTGTTTCCAAAGCAGGTTTATTGCGGTTTATGCGTTTTTTTGTTTCTGGCAGAAAACCTTTCTTCTTTTTGAGAGCTTGCTTCTGCTCCGGCTCCTTGTCAGGCTTCGTTTTTTCAACTTTGGGCTTCCTGGAAAGGTTGGAAAAGAGTAAAGGTGATCATGAAGGCTTTGAAAAACCCTGAATAAACACTGTGAGTGTGAGTAGAAATGCTGTCAGAAGGGCAAATATACTGCTCATTTGGCTTGTGAATGAGGATCGCATTTGTAGAGAGGTTTAAAAGGACACTGGCGGAACGTACATCACTCCAAAGAGCTTCATCACAGCCCAGTACGTGTCCTCTAGCTTTCCGGTGTTCTTCAAAGGGGCGGTGCTGGTCAGGGACTGCAGGGTCGTCTGGAGGGAGTCCAGGTCCACAGACAGCTTCTACAGACGGCGGAGGCAGACAGTGAGTCTGGACTGTGACTGTAATAACTCTTGTCCTCTCATGATCTCATCCCACCTACCTGCAGATGAACAGTTTTGATCAGGAACTGGCAGAGCTCCAGGACTTTGACCATCTTCTCTTTTACCAACTTGTTCTCAATCTGGTCAGCCTGTGCAAGAATCTGAAAGACAATTAAACAAATTCATTCATTTTTGTCATACAATTCTGTTTAAAAAGCCTAATGCTACAATCACGCTGAGGATCTGACACACATTCCAGAACACGCATGGTGTTCACACTGGACAAGCAGAGAGGGGCTTCTTCTTCATTTTCCACAGGTTATTACAGCTTGTTTGCCACCTCCAGCTGGAAGAGGCTTGGTGCAAAATGTCAAAGCAGTGCAAGTCTGGCTCCAGGCTTTTTCAGTCACCGCTCTGTTCCGATGTATGAAGGATTTTGCTGTCACATAATTAGAGGCCAAAAATGGTCTCACAAATTGTGCGTAGCTACGCGTGAAGGCAAGAGTCTGGAACGCGGAACGTGTATTTATGTGCGTATTTATGTGTGCAAACATAGACTTTTCATTGAAAGTAACCGCTTGAATGTGCATTGACAAAAACGTGGTGAACGCAGCTCAACTGCTCGCAGATATTTAATCTCGAGAGAACCATCAACATATTTTTTTTATTAACTTATTAGGAATATTATTACTATAACAACAAATTTAGCATGGTGTGTTTAAAGCAGGGGTTCTCAAGAAGCCGCCCGGCGGCCAATGGCGGCCTGCGGGAAGATTTTTTGTGGCCCTTAATAAATCCTAATTGATGGTTATTGAACCAGCTGAACATTGCTTGGAAAAAATATTGTTTTGTGGTTTATGGCGACATCTGCAGGTAATTACACTCGGTGTTAACGGTACAGTGTATTAAATTCACCACAAGAGGGCAGACAACATTTTCTATGTCACCGCCTCTGCGAAAGGAAGGACCGTGACGACGGCAGTAGAATTGGAATCAATGCTCTAATAAATCAATATAATATGACAAATTTACCGTCGAGGAGCAATAAGCTCCAACAACTACGAGGCTTTGCTGCACACCAGATGTTTACAAAAATGGTTAAATCCAGTGACGCTGTGACAGAAGCTAGCTGCATTGTTAAATGGCTCAGCATAGCAAGCCCTTAAGTGATGAGGAGTTTGTAAAAAGAATGTATGCTGAAACAAAAAGTTTGACGGAAAAAAGTCTGTCAAATGACAAAATTACTAAACGAGTGGAAGATCTGCGGGCAGCAACCTCCGACCGAAATGGGGAAAATATCTGGAGGGCCTGGTTAATTGTACTAATGACACTTGGTCATTAAAGTTATTAGAAAATACTTTTTTCTGTTTATCCATATTTTTCATCAAAATTGGCCCCCGGTCTAACGTCAAGTTCCTAATTTGGCCCTCCGCTACAAAAACTTTAAAAACCCCTGGTTTAGAGGTATTATTCCCTTTATTGATGCTGTGTCTCACTCACAGCATCAATCTTTTGGGGTTTTTCTAATGACTGACAACACCTAATAACCAAATATTCTCAGACTGCAGTTAGGGGTTATGGAGCAACAGTGAGCCACTTAAAAGACAGGCGACACATAAGGGGAGGTGTGGTCATGCTAGCCAATCAGAAGAGGCCCTGGATCAACAAAGACGAAGAAGCACCCCACATGCTTTGCTAGGGGGGGAAAAAAAGATTGGTTTACATTGTGAATAAAGTTTTTAGAATGGGTGCTAAACTTAAAGCTGATGTAAAATAACATCAGATTCAGATTAGAGAGCCTTGAAATCATTAAAAATGGCCTTTCTCAGAAAACACGAGTCTAATGAAGATCTGATTTTATGGATGTTTGTTAAAGAACGACAAGAACATCCAGTCTATGCTCATAATGACACATCAATAAAAGCAGCTTGACGCTCAAATGAAGCACTTTGTTTTTCATCATTAAAAGCATTCAGACGTCGCTGGAGTGGCTGTTTATTGGAAAACACAAAAAATAAGCATTTGATCTGTTTAGACACAAATGAAAAAGAACTTCTCGGAGAAAAGTGGACTGAGAGATTGAGAAAAACGTGCAGAGGTGAAGAGGTTTAGGAAGGATTTACAGAGGCGCGTAATTAGATGTGTGTTCACCCTGGAATGTGGAAAGGTAGAGGACACACGGAGGGCAGAGAGTGGATCGCTGCCTCCTATCATTAATCACAGAGGCTGGAGGTCTCATAAACTTTCTTTACTAATATAATTGAAATTTTCAACGGCCAAAAGCATGTTGGTGTTTGAACGATTGAGAATGTTTGGTTTCAGAAAATGTGAATTTAATCAGATTCAGAGGATTAGAGAACAAATCTCAAATTCGTTTTAAAATGAAAAACTAGATTTTTATTTTATTTTCTTAAGCTGACAGAGGGAGGCTCATTCTTGCTCATTCCTGGGTACATTTCCGACAATGCAGATGCTCTTCAGAGGTGGATAACTGAGGAAACTTACCCCTAACAACTGCTCGGACACTTTCTGACAGAGCGCCGTCCATTTGGCGCCGCTCAGAAGCTGCCGGACCTCGCTGGCCTGCATCCCTCGCAGCACCAACACACACGCCTGACCCTAAACACACAAAGCAAGACGCACACAGAGGGGCACAGAAACAAACCAACGTGAGTCACTCTGCTGAGGTTTGCATAAAGGATGGGATCCGTTCATCAGTGAATCGTTACTGTTGTGGTATTTTCTGAGTCTCAACGTAATTTATCAGAATCTTTTGGAGAAAGATGTGATGGTTATGAGCCCGGTCCAATCCCATACACAGCTCATGTCTGCCTTTTTGAGTATTTAAGTCTCTTTTCTCGGTTTTCCAGAGGTCATAATAAAGAATTGGAATAAAATTTAACATTTGAAATCACAGAAAAGTAGTTGTTGGGTACATTATTACATTTGGATCTTTTTAGTGTGGGGGCGTAAAAAATAGACAACTAAAGTGCTTGAGAGGGAAATACCTAAAATCCTAAGCAGTAAAGCGATATTTAGCCCCTGGAAAAGAGCGGTTTAGTGCACTCGCTTAACAGATTCACTATATATGTTGCTGAAGGGGAAAGACTCATTTACATAAAATACTTAAAAAAAATGAATTTACATTTATTGTGTTACTTTGCTTTAAGCTATAAACTTTCTAAACCCTGAAAAAAAGTGTTGAGATCATGTTTTTGCACCAATAAATGGGATTAAAAGCAAATGGAAATGATAAATGCTTTTTATTGTTGCTATCGTTAAATCAGTACTTAATATCAATACGTCTGTGAAATGTAAAGGCTGAAAATGAATGAAAGGGGAGTACGGGGGGGCCTTGTGACTGCATAATGTGGCCTCTGGGTCTTATTTTAAGAGCTGGAATTACTGATTAGATCGTAAAAAACACATCTGAAAGGACGATTTTAGTAAAAAATGTTGGAAATTTGGACCAAACTGACCTCAAAACCACAAAGCTTCTAAAGTAAAGTGAGGACTCGCTGGTATAAATTTAAGACTGATTTTAAGGACACAAAGACATTCAAGGGTTTTTGGTTCTTTTTTTGAAGAAGATTATTTAGATATCGATGAATCCTAATAAATCAAAACTAAAGGAGATGCTTCAAAACACAAGTGACCTGCACACAATCCTCCTCCTTTCAGTCAAAATAGTGTTTTCAAACCAGACCATTCTTTAAAGCAAAGGACAAATGTAAAGACTGAAATCTTAAGAATAAGTGTTTGTTGATGTTCAATGGAGGGAAATAAAAAAAAAACAGTTTTTCACTAACGACTATTCATTAAACTCAGAAGCATCTTGTGTTTTGTTCTGTTTTATCAAAAAAGTAATCCATTAGTGAAACTATGAAATGCACTTTAGCTGTAACCTTAAACCCTAAAACCACCACAGAGCTAAAAAATAATAATAATTCCTGAATGGATACAATTCTACAGAAAAAAAACAATTAAATTTTTTAAATCTAAAACCTTTACGCTGTCATTTTATAAGCCTGTCTCAGTCAGGGTAAGAAACCAACAATAATTACATAAAAGGTTGAACATTTCATAGTAATAGCTGACAGCAAATAGATAAAAACACTCAGGGTGTCAATTTATCGCGTTTATCGTGATTAATTATTTAATCTCATTTTTAAAATATAAAGTCTGTTGGGTTCTCAAATATAAAAAACAACTGTTTACTTGCATGAACATTTTATTTGAACTGGGCTAAAAATGTGTGAGTGCACGTGTTGGGATGTGCGCCGCGTCACTGAGGTGACGTCGTCAATGTGCGACTTTGTAGTTCTTAACAGAACAAACGCTAAACAAAGCCACACCGCCTAATGCTATTATCTATTATGTAAGGGAT
Source organism: Oryzias sinensis (assembly GCA_037389245.1). Classification (NCBI taxonomy): domain Eukaryota; kingdom Metazoa; phylum Chordata; class Actinopteri; order Beloniformes; family Adrianichthyidae; genus Oryzias; species Oryzias sinensis. The sequence goes on from CM074497.1 coordinate 4,220,212, forward strand.
ACAGCCAGTTCCGAATCATAAATGAATGGGGTATGCGGAGGCCTCATCGCATTGGACGGTAAAAACTGTTTAATAATATTGTATGTCAACATGGATGTTATGGATTTCATTTTGTAGTTTGGGGTCAATATTTTAAGGTTCGCTCAGAAGAGCGTTCATACTGTTTTGATGTGTTAAATTAAAGAAAGCTGGACCTCATGTTTCGTTCTTGTTTTCTCCTAAAAACAAAAAACAAACAAACACCTTGGTGATGCTTAAAAGTAAAGGTTGGAAGTTTATGATACTAAAATTTCATAAAGCTACTTTTTTTTGTTCTTTTTTTTATCTTTTACTGCATCACAATATCATACATTTAAATGAAAGTACCTCAAAATCTGTCTTTTTGCAGCAATTATTATATTTCATTAAAAACAGATTGATTCGATTAATTGATTGCAGATTAGGATTAATTAATTGCTGCATAAAATGAAAGGCATGACAGCACTAAAAGCCACGCTGTTTCCTCTAACACTCGCCTCCCTATAGGATTTAGGTGCTGACTTCATCAGGAGATTCTGGAACAGGGTTATCCAGCCCTGTTCCTCTGGGAACCCTGTCCTGCTTTCGTTTCAATCCCACCCTGATCAAACACACCTGCCTCTAATGGCCGCCATTATCAGGCTTCTGCAGAGCCTGACGCTGAGCTGAATCAGGTGTGTTTAAGCAGAGCAACATGGAAAACATGCAGGAGAGTGTTCCCCAAAGACCAGGGCTGGGGAACACTGATCCAGGGTCCAAAGCAAATATGATCTATGGAATCCAACAATGTCCGCCTGATTTTCCCCTCATTTCTTTGGTTAGAATGATGGGTTTTTACCTGCTGATGGTCCCTGATGCCAGATGTGATGTGCTGCACGGCTGTATCCAACAGGTTCACACACAAAACCTGCACGAGAACCCACGGCCATCAGTTACCGCAGCAGCCTGACCCACATTTAGGTTTGCGTTAATGAATGCACGCTTGGACTCACAGGAAATCTGTTGAACAGGTCTGTAAACATCTGAGAGGTCAGAGGGCTCTTCCTCCTGCTCAGGAAAGAGACCAGAGCTTCTCTGAAGACACCGGTGACCCGCTCCACGTCCACTTGGCCCATGAACGGCAGCTAAACAGAGAGGGACACATGTCAGGGTTTCTTCACACTTAGCAGGGTTGCAAAATTTCCTTTAGGTTTAACGTTTATTTCCTTATAGTCTACAATCTATACTTTCTGGTTTAAAAAGTTTTTTTTTAATTTTGATAAAAAAATGTCTTCTCAAATTTACAGTCTGGGTTTTTCATTCTCTTTAATATAATATAATCCTGATCTGACCCCATAATAACCAAGCTACTATTTTTGTCAAATGGATCTAGTTTTATCCAAAAGAAATTCTGTTCGACTGTTGAGTCATAAACTATGATAATAGGATTGATTATATTATTGTTCTTTCATGACTTTCAGAAGGTTTCATTTTGTTCTCTTTTCTTCATTTGGGAATAAAAGCTTTTTTCTTTGAAAATGTCTTTTCTTCACCCATTTTCCAAAAGCGTATGTCAGACAGCTTTTGTTAAACAGATTTTTTTGCAAAAAGTTGTTCAGAAAAACTGCGCTTATTGTTTTTGCAGATTATTAGCATTTGTTTCATGATGTAACAAATGAATAAAAAAATAATCGAACATCAATTTTATGATTTTCTCTTTAAGACAGATGTCCAATCTTTTTGCAAAGAGGGGCGATTTGGAGAGGTGAAAATATTTGAGGGCCAATCAGCATGCAGTTCCTCATACCCCTATAACATAAAATGCAAATGAACCATTTTATTGCAATGAGATACATTACATTTCTTTACATAGACCTCAAAAACATTTAAACAAATTTTCTAAAATAAATGTCAATTAAATATTTGAAGACTAGAAATAAAACGAAAAAAAAATACTTTAATCAACATAAAATCTGGGTTCACGTGAAATATTACATATTATTCACTAATTAAATGCTCACTGAATATGTCAAAAATTAATCCATCTGTATAATATAGTATAATATAGATATAAAATATATAATATAGAATTTAGCCAATCACAATCAAAAAACTGTACACACAGATTTTCGAAAGCGCTGGTGGCCGCATAGAATTCATTTGGTGAAGGGAGTCAGCTGGTTGGTGAAAATTTGAATGCGGGTCTCATTTAGCTCATGGGCCGGACTTTGGACATGCCTGCTTAAACCCATTTTACCTCTTGTTGTAGTTTTGACCTGCAACGCCATCCTTTCTGGGAAAAGTGCTAAAAAAATAAGCTTTACTTACTAAAGGTTTTTGAACTAAAGGCTTTCCACCTCAACAAATGAACATTTAAAATATACTAAATGGATTTGTTTTAAAGCAACAACAAATACTAAAGTAAAGGAGAAGATTCCTGTGAAGATGACAGGTGAACCAAAAGGAGGCCAAGTAATCCAGGACACTTCATGACCCAATAAAAATCCAGGAACAGACCTGACTGCTGAGCATCCAAGACACTCAGCAGGTATGAACGGTCTTTGTTTTCACCCCAAGGTAAAGCGAAACCTGCTGTTTATTTACTTTGGTTTTATATTAAAATGAAAACAGAAATAAAACACCTGTAGTCAGGCCTTTATGCGACTATCCCTGCTTTTTTTTTTAAAAGCCAGAGCCCCGGGGCCACATTCTTCAGGACCGCAGTATCGTTAAGATCTGACCTCAATGGTTCTGCTATCGGTACTGGAGAAGTCCCACAAGATATAAATGTTATCTGACATATTTAACTCACCAATTTAGTCAATTTTCCGTTAATTAATGATGATATTAATTTTGCTATTCTTGCTGAAGAGGAGGTCTGTCTGGCTATTTGTGTGCACGGGGGGGCGGGGCTGCTGCTCAGACAGTACACGGCACGCACACATGAACGCTACCAAAGATATACGATGGCGGAAAGAGCTAAACGGTCCAAAATGCGTCTTTTTCCTCCCTGTGCTGCAGCTCCGTGTTTCTGTAAAATAACTATCATGTTCTCAGATTGTCGTGGTGCCTTGTACACCCTCAGGTAAAGCGAGCTGGCAGGAAGGAGGAAGAGCAGCGTGAGTATGTGGAGGGGGCGTGTCTGCAGCTGTGACCGCCGACCAGAGTCTGATATGGGATGGAAAGTTTTTATGGAAAGACACATGAGCGCCCCCAGACTCACCGCTTATGATTCCAGACAAACTAACAGCTGATTCCTAATAAAACATAGTTGTCATCCATAAAATTAATGTAATTTATTGGGTTTACTGGATTTAAAGAAAAGAATAAATAGAAAAGAGTCTGCATCAAAGTGAATTTGTCTCATTCATCTTAACTCTGCCGGTTTGACTGACAGAAAATACTATTCAAGGTTGTGGAAAATGGACAAAAGATCAAAAGAAACATCACGCTCATAAAGAATACAAACAATTAAATTAAATAATTAGATAAACATCCTGACAGCATTTTGAATCAAGTTTTGCCAAATGAACTATCGTGATATGTCGGCAAAAACAATTTTTCTAACACACTTAGTGTTGCAGCTCCCTGTGCTTTCATCTCAGTAGGAAACTGATCCAAATGGCTCTTTGAGAGGTTCAGGTTGCCGACCCCTGGTCTAACACATCCACGTGCATTCCAGGTTTGTATTATTATTATCATGTATAAAGTAAAATGTTTTGTTAACAAAAACAGTGTTTCATAATGATGAAATAAAACACTTTATGTTCTTAATTTGTTATTTATTTATTTATTTTTCATCCTCAAAAAGTATCGATAAGAGGATCGTTTAAATACCGGATCGAAAAGCAGTATCAATAAGAATGATCTGTATCAGTATCAATGATCGAATGATCTGAGCAAGGCAACAAAATGAAAGGAAGTCAAATAATAAACCTACATTGTGTCCTGTGGGTTTCTGAGCCTCTTTGGCTTCGGCAGGAAGAGCTCCTCGCAGAAGTTTCACCAAATACAGGCATGCACTAAGGAAAGGAGAGGAACACGATCAACATGGAGTCTAACTCTAACTTCAATTTATACTTTCCGTCTCTTTATACCACAGGCCTATTTTCTAAACCTTTCCAAATGACAGTGGAGACAGGATTCTACCTGAAGTAGTAGAGACTCAGCGAGGAGTCGGACAGTTTCTGGCATTTGGTCATCAGCTTCTCCAGCAGGTCATGCAGCTCCCCCTGCTTGTCACCTGCGGTTCTGCAGTAACTTTTAGACCTACAGAGCTGGTTCCTTATAGAAAAACATGTTTGTCCTCTTTAATCAACTTCATCCCATAAAAAATACAAATGTTATCAATGAATGAAGCTTAGGGAAAAAAAAGGAGAACAAATGTTGGAGATTTAAGTTCAGACTACAGGAAACTCTGCTGATAGATAAGTGATTAAAGATGTTTTTGTACCTGAAGATATCTGCAGCTCTCCGGAGGAAGTCCTGTGACTGTTGGTCGCTGGATGAGTTCATTTCTCTGTCTATCACATTCAGCAAAGGCTCCACCAAACTGACAACTAGAGGGTTGCTGGCCTGCCGGGTCACAAACACTTCCAGCAGGTCCAGCACCTAAAGCCAAGTAGAAACATTAGTTCTTTTGGACCAGCTGGAGAGATTTTCTTCAGGTTTCCAGACTCTCCCGAGAAGCTAAAGTGATTTTTTTAAATTAAAGGCCGTGTCAGACAGCCGGTACTTACATTTCGCATGGATGACAACTGGTCATACGTGAATATACGTGGAAAAATAGAGACCCGGGGTCACGCAATACGCCAATCGCGCATGAACCGTAACGTGATCATCGCGCTGTTATATGCAATTCCTTAGGGATTCGGGCATCAAACACGCAATTTAAACATGATATGTGCGCCGTATACGTGATATAAAAGGTATACATCAGTGGCATATGCGTGAAAAGTCCATTAGACATATGCAGACATACATGGAACGGTCGTTGAAAGCCACAAATTTGCTATATGTCTCGCAAAAATCACGCATAATTGCATATAAACTACATAAAATACACACATGAACTGTGTAATTTTAAACAGACCAAAAATTCTGAAAAGCACAAAACCAAATTCACGTAAAGATCGGTCGGTGGAAAATCTGGGCAGATCGACGAATGGAAGGAACACTTATGAATTATGTGTGTCACACATGTATCCAAAATTACATTTGTGGAAAATGTGCAGATTGTGTGTAGCAGCAATGTGACACGGCCTCAAAGAAGAAGTACCTTGATCTTAAAGTCCAACACCAGACTTTTCTCTTTCTGTAGTTTTGCCTTCTCGTCCTTCTTGGCCTGAATCTTTTTCTTCTGCTCTGAGAACAGCGCCGACAGGCTTTGGTCCAGCTTCATCATAGCTTCATCATCCAGATCTTCATCACTGCTGGCATCTTCCTCAGTGGCCTGAATGTGAAATAACACTTTGACCATGATACAGCTCGTATCTCTGCATTTCGGCCAAAAACGCAAAATCACTGAGGTCTCACCAGAGCGTTCTGCTGCTGGAGAACCTTCATGAGCTCCAAGCGGAAGCTTTGGTCCACCACCTCCTCCTCCATCTGCTCCTCTTGTTCATCCTCCAGCATTTCTGCATCGTCACTCTCCTCTTCCTCAGAATCGTCATCTGACCCATCCGACTCCTCATCCTGTCGCCCACACAAACAAAATCTGGTTTTATGAGATGGAAAAGTACAGACACAAAAATGAAATGCTCCCCAGAAGATGAAGAATCAACCTCTGTCTCTTCCTCTTCTTCCTCATCATCCTCTAGTTTCCTCTTCTTTGTTTGGTCTCCGTCGTCAGTGACGACCACGGCGCCGTTCTCCTCGCTGTTCTTATCCGGATTCAGCACCTGCAAAATCAAAACTGTTAATTAAATTTGGAAATCTCTAGAAAAAAAGCAAACTTTCCGAAAAAATACTTTGAATGTGTTTTCATTCACTTAACGCCTATTTATATAAGATATTTTTCCATTTACTGCTCATTTACAGTATTTTATCTTTTCAAATGTAATGTGTATTACTGTTGTTTATTGTTGCGTTTGGATTTTAATTTTATGTTTTTTAGGGAGACAATTTTACCATCAGTCCTGGGACAGCAAATGAAAAACAGCTTTATAGCTAACTCTAGTGCATTGGCAGCAATGCTTTTTAATTTGCAATGTTCTTGTCAAAAAAACAACAACTAATAAATAAATATTTTTAATTCAGTTTATTTAAAAAATAAAACACCAATTTACATCTAGCAGCTTTAACAGTACCTTATAAGTACCGGTAGATCATTTATTTGATTAATATATTACATGGTTCCTCTTTAAGCTATTTACTAAAAATGATGAATAATTAATTTTGATGTTGGGGAAATTAAAAGTTTAACATCTTTTTTTTTATGTTTCAGTTTTTATTCAGGTTTATGAGAAATGTGAAGACAATTCATTTTCAATAAATGCAAAACTTCCAGACGGCTGGGTAGCTCGGTCGGTAAGGTGGGAAGCTACAACGGTTCGATTCCCGGAGGGGAAAGAACAATCATACTGGCAAATACCATATCAATGGCGAGCAGTTGACATCCCCAAGTGCTGCCCCTTGGGCAAGACCCTTAACGCTACTGCCTCCCCAGCGCGGTTCGGCTGCAGCTCACCGCTCCCCCAGGGGATGTGTCAAATGCTGAGACGGATTTCCCTTCGTGCAATAAATACAGTATAATAAAATAAAATAAAAAATAAAACATTTTAAATTAAAGATTAAGCTATTCTGAAAAGTATGTTCTGACCAACTCTTCTGCGTTCTTTTGAGTATAAATCTGCTGAACTTCTGCTGAACTTGGAACATTTTTGGATGGATTTTTGAAAAGAACAAGTTTGGAGGCAAAAATAACTATTTGTAGACATTAAAACAAAATAAATTAGCAGCATTTTTTGCTTGATATCTTGTTAACAATATTTGTATTAAATTCACATTCAAACACTCAGATTAAGTTTTTTTTTTTATCCTTAGTCATAATTTACATTCATAGGTTGAGAAATGGTTAAAAATGTCTAATCAGTTCTGACTTAAAGCAGCTTTGTACTCATTTTAAGGAAAATTCTTGGATGCGAATATCGGAACCGTGTGATCATTTTGGAGCATGTATTAGTCCCCAATAGTTTAAAACTTTACTGTTCAGGTTTGGCTGAAGGTTTCAGCTGAAGCTGCAGGGATTCACAGGGAGCAGGCGCTCATAAAAGCTGCAAACAAACAAAATGACAGGAACGGGTCGGAAATCCAACATCCACAGCTGGAAGGTGACAGATACATTTAGCGTCTGCAGGCCGTGTTTGTAGTTTCACATCTGAGAACTTTTGGGATCATTTGCCAAAAAGAGTTGCTGAGTTTCTCTTGTCAGGATGATCGTTTATGATAATCTGAGATCCAATGATGCCTCAGAGCTCTGCAGGCCGCTCATTTTTATGCTTTTGAAACCCGATTTGATAAATAAGTGACTGGTTTCGTCCTTTATGCTTGGCTGAGTGACTGACATAAAAAAGGTAAACAAGGAAATGCGGTTAGATCTTATTAAACAGATTCATCACGAGGACACTCCAGTGAAATGAGTTTCTAAAATGAATCTGGACGACGATGGATGTCTCACTTACGTCCAAGATGGCGTTGAGTGCTGCTAGGTTGAGGTGGGGGCAGATGGAGGAGAAGACCGTCCTGCAGACCAGCCTGATGTGTCGGCTCGGCTGGGACAGCAGGGACAGGAGAATATCCACCATCACCTCCACCCACTCCGGCTCCTCCTCCTGCTCTGCAGCTGTTAATATAAAAAGCATTTCAAATCTGTGCATTTTTTACTTTTTAATGTGATTTTTGGAGAGGCAGTGCCTCCTTCCATCACCTTCAAACATCTTCTGGGAGAACCAACCAAAAGATGTTTTTTTTGGGACTTTTAAGATGTTTTTCTGCATTTTAGTTTCATTTTTTTTGCTATTTTTATATAGTATTTTATCTCTTTTTCTACATTAAACAGCAATTTGGTCATCTGTCATGTGAAGCGATGACATATTAATAAAGTATCAATTCAAAGTCAAGTTAAATTGAATTATTTCTTTAAGCTAGACACACTTATTTGTGTTAAAAACTTAAAAAATGAAGATTGTGTTGATAATCTGTAGAGAAATAAACATGAACTTAACAGCATTGATCTGTGAAAGCTGTGGAAGTGAACTTTTGTCATGGAACAAAAACATGAGCACCAATGTTTGAGCTTTGTCACACTGATGGTGAAAGGTTGAACTACTGTTTGCAGAGACGGAAACAAATGTTAGCAAAACCTCTTTGTAGACGAGAATAGTTCCTATCTTTTACCAAAATACTTTCCAAATTTCCTCCCTAATCCCCAGTTAGTGCATTCTTTAAGCTGTTCCTTGTTTTGTAAACTGCAAACTAGTTGATTTTTGCAAAGATTTCAACCATTGTTTTTATACACGCAAGACATTTTAAGATTTCTTATAACTTCTCTTTGCTCTACGACTTTCCAAATTATTCTCAAAATTGCACAGTGGAGAATTTTTTGTCTCCTTTAGAGCTAGAATCTAGAAGTTAGGACATGATCATTAAAATGAGTCAAAATCCTTTTGCTCCATACTCCCCACAATAGAAAAACTTACATTGAGACTAATGGCACTGTGATAACTGATTCAATTTCAGGGATGTTCATGTCAATTTCAATAAATGTTGATAAGTTAGCCTGGAATTTATTGTCATTATTTTGAAAACAAAGATTTTGATTTATGTTCTAAGAATAAGTTTTAGATTTCTTGAATATTTATGAGGATGGGTTAACTTGTACTAAAGATGGTATTCTTATTTTGTTTATATTTTGTTCTAAAATGAGCCATTTCCACCTATTACACTAGCGTTTGTCACTTTATTAAAAATAAATAACTAGGTACACAAAATCTCTAGTGATTTTCTTCTTAAGATAAGACTTCTATTCCTATTTTTAGGCTACTTTTTTGTGGTCTAAGGCTGTCCAAATCTACAATTTTTATGGAAACTTACCAGAGGTCATCTGCAAAAATTGTAATAAATATATTTTTTATAAATCATCCAAGTTTTCTTAATCAGAACATTTGTATGTATTCTTCTTAAAATGTTCACTTTAATTACGTGTTTATTTTGGCAAATAGGGGACATCATCGTTGGCGTTCTAAAAAACATGAGTAGTAGTGAGCAGCATGTGTCTGAACTGCATCAACATCCACTGGTAGTCCTACACTATATGGATTTTTAGGGGTTAGGGTGTGGCAACACAATAATTCCCAGCAGCCTCATATTGATGACCTCACCTTGTTTTTTCTTTCTTTTCTTGGCTTTTTTTTCCTGAGCTTTGTCCACGCAGGTTTGCAGGTCTTTCATTGTGTCCTGCAGCTCCTCAGGAGCCTTGGGAACAAACAAGGTTACCATAACTTATCTCATTCTAAATCTTGCAAACGTCTGAACTCAGATGAGCTTACCTTGAAGAGATGCATGCCGAGCAGAAGGAAGAGCTGCTGAAAGGCGTTGCTCTCTGCTGTTGCACCTTTCTTTGCTTTCTTTTTCAGGTTTGTCACAGACTCCATCATGCTGGAAGGCGACATTTTCCTCACATTAGGAACGTGAAGTGTTATCAGTACATCAACAGCATCTCATATTTACATAAAAATGTTATATTTCTGCATTGGCCTTCATGAAGATGGTAAATGGCGTTTACTTATTTAGCGCTTTTCCTTTTTGAAGACCCAAAGCGCTTTACATCCCCATTCCCAATCGCACACTGATGCACCAAACTATAACCACCAGGAGTAATGTGGGGTTTAGTGTCTTGCTCAAGGACATTTCCAGTCAGTACCAAAGCGTCCATGAATGCATCATCAACACTGGAACAGTATTCAATGTTTCAGCTGGTTTCCAACAACCTTTTGCTTTTATGAAATAAAAAAAAATCCTTACTTTTATTTTTTTAAATTCTGTGTATTCATTGTATTCTTTGCTGTTGTTTCTAAATGTCGTTTTTGCTGCCACAGATAAGTGAATTTCCCCATTGTGAGATAAATAAAGTCATCTAATCTAATCTAGTTAATTGAACATTAACAGAAGTTTTGTTGTAGTTTCCATTCCACATCTTTCAACACTTCAGAGTTCAGAGTAGCATATTCGTTTTTTATCCATCGTTGATAATTGCTTTATATTTTACCTTGAAAAAGGTTTAGCTTGACTTGTTTTTCAGTAAGCAGTGATTGGTCGGAGTTGATCGAGTCAATGTTTTCATGGGAACCAACACAACCAATCAGGAGTGAGCGTGTTGGAAGGCCACACCCCTACACCCACCACTTGGAAGCAAGCTGCACAGAATCTGTCAAACGTTTTGGACGTGGGGGCCATTCTCTCACACTTCTGAGTGTTATGCAGAGTTCTGCCTACAATTGTACATTTATTTTGACAGGAAAACACCTCGGATTTGACTTTCCAGACAATATTAGCAAATACAAGTTCCTGAAACCCAGAATGGATTCATCCATTTGATAAAAAATGAAAATGCCCAGTAAAACAACAAGTCTTTGGTTGAATTCCCTAAATACTTTTCTTTTGGGATAAACTGCAGTTTGAGCTTTGAGTTGAGCTAGACTAGTATTAGTTATTGATACCAACCATCATTTAATGAAAATAATAAAACTCCAAGAGTCCAGCAGCAAATCCACGGCTCTTTTGATCAGTGCATGAATCAGAAGGACAGAGTCCTACCCGTCCCAGGCCTGTCTCTGCTCAGGGGTGAAGGGCTGGCTGGTCTGGACGTGTTTGGGGTGGTTCAGCAGGACATGGGCATACTGGGCCAGATGGTCGATCCACATGGCGCCGTCCGAGGTTACACCCAGGACCCGCTTCTGACTGGCGGCGTTGCCCCCTTCACAGAGAGGCACGCGATGCAGCGATGTGAGGAGTCTGGGGGGGGGGACCAGAGAGGAGTCCGTCAAAGTTAAAGCCTTCGACACATGCAGCCGTTTTAGGGGGGGCCACGCCTTAAGGGACGTCATGAAAATGGAACATACAGTGGTGAGAGGAGGTTTTTTTTCCATGTTTTCCACACTTTAATGTTTCCTAACATTAAACACATTTAAATAGGAGTCAAAGACAACACAAGTAACAATAAAACGCGGTTTTTAAAATGAATTTTTTAATATTAATTCAATAAAACCTTGATTGCCCTGTGTGAAAAACTGATTGCCCCTTCTGCTAAAACATAGCTTAGCCATGGTTTGTCAAATCGGAGTTCAAATTCTCTGGCCACGCCCAAGCCTGATGCTGCCACACCCATCTCCAATCAAGAAATCACTTAAATGGGACCTGCCTGACAAAGGGAAGTAGACCAAAAGATCCTCAAAACCTAGACATCATACCATGGTCTAAAGACATTCAGGAACAAATGAGAAAGACAGTAACAGAGATGTATCATAGTGGAAAAGGTTAAAGTCATTTCAAAAGCTTTGGGACTCCAACAAACCACAGTGAGAGCCATTATACACAAATGGAGAAACATGGAACAGTATTGAACTATCTAGGAGTGGCCGGCCAAGCAACATTACCCCAAGAGTGCTGTGAAGAGGTCAAAACAGATCCAAAAACAACATCCAAAGAACTGCGGGCCTCACTTAACTCAGTTACGGTCAGTGTTCATGACTCCACCATCAGAAAGATAGTGGCCAGAAATGACCAACATGGTAGAATTCCAAGAAGAAACCACTGGTGAGCTCCAAGCTCAAAGAGTGAAATTTGGACAAATCCAAGGAATTTCCTAAAAACTTCACCTCAGATTAGTTTTTGCAAACTTCAGAGGGTTTCAAGTTTGACTTTAACTCTTAGCTAATTATGGTATATATAAAAACAAACCAAAAAAATACTTCTTGGGTTAGTTTTTCAGGTCATAAGTCTTTCTGATTAATAAAAGTTCCAGCTATGTTCAGTTTAAATGAAATGTTTTTCTGAAACGGTCAAAAAGGACAAATAAATGTATAAGCTAAACTGTTCAAGTAGCTCGGAATTGATTCCCAGATTTACTAGAAATCTATCAGTTTTAGGAATAGAAATGAAAGATAAAAATGTCTTTTCAGTTACAGAAACATTAAAAACTTTTGTGGAATCTTGCAAAGAAGATCGGTCAGAATCCCCTTTAGTTTGTCAGAAAACATTTTCTTTTTCTGACGGTGAGGAGAAAATCTTTAGACGTACCCGAAAAAAGAATTGACCAGCGCCCCCCTGGTTTTATCATCCAGGGAAACGGAGAGCGTCTCTTGGGTCTCTTTGATGTCCTGAGAAACCTTTTTGGTTCTGAAGAAAGCGTGAAAAAACACAAACCTGGAAAGAAAAAGAAAAATCAGTTCACAGATTTCTCCTCGCTACCTCCTCATCGTCACAAAGAGCTACTCTCACCGGGCCACATCCATGATGAGAGTCTCCTCCTTCTTCACTTGATGGTTATCGATGATTGAACAGAGTCGAGCAACGAGCCACTTTCTCAGCCGGGACACAGGAGTTTCCATCCTGGGAGAAGACGACTAGCATTGTTCCACGCTTCCATTTCTCTGCTTTGCATCACAATTTGCATGAATCTTCACGAACAAACTCACTCTGGCTGTACTTGTTGCTTGTCCTTCTGCTTGCGTGTGCTGAAATCCAGCAACTTTGTCATCTGAGGTTGCAGAAACATGCTCCTCAGCCACGCCACGTAGCTCTGCAGAGCTGCAGGCTGCAGGTGCTGCACCACCTTCCACACTGATGGCACCACGGGGTAGCCATTGTTGGTCAGCGAGGAGAAGGCCACCACGACGGCGAGCTGTTTATCCGAGTCCTGGCAGTCCCTCAGGAAGTCCGACACGTATTTTTCCATCTCTGGGGCCAGTTTGAAGCGATCTGGTTTCTGGAAAAAAAAGGAAAATGAAGAAGGAGTTCTGAGGAAACTCAACTCCAAAAGTTTATTTATGACACAACAGTTCAAGCAACATAAGAATGTGACCATAAACAGTATAGGGAGCAAAAATGACCAACCATTGCTGGTTAACAGATAAAAGTGATTTTTAATCTCTATACGTATTCTCTTCATATTTCAGGCATGAATACATGGGGTCAAATCAGGATTGGCTTGTGAAGGAAAAATCAGATTGACTGGTTTCTCGTGATAATGACATCTATTATCACGTCATCATGAGATAACAAATGTCGTTTTGTCATGATAAAGACTACACTGTGGCGTCCATCTCTCTCTTTCCCACACTAAGACGCCGAGATGTAATCTGTTTCAAGTCCTTTTACTTTTAACCTGGACCAGCCAATAAGGAGCTTCAATGGCAGGAAGGTTGGAAAACTTGTAGGACGTTCAACTCGGTCGTCATTTGAGGAAAAGGTTGGCCCGGCTGCACCTACATGTGGTTGCCGTCGAGTTCATTAGTGATCAGAGGACAGAGTGATGCATGAGAGGGGCAGGCAGGAATGATGGCATGTCACTCAAGACTTGGTCTTTTATCATAACAAAAAAAAGTTAGGGTCGGCCGCTTTCAGCTTCCATAAAAAAGTTTTTTTTTGCAGTATAAAAACTTCAAGCCTTGGGATTTGAACACTGACCTGAGCAGACACTACATGTTCTCCATAGTGCATCATGACCTCTCCGGACAGAACCTCCTTCAGCTGGGATAAGGAGAGCAGAGGCAGGGCGCTGCCGAGCAGCCGGAAGCTCAGGTAACTGACAGAAACGGGAGGAACACAGGACATCAAGTCAGCACAAACGTTCTGCAGAGATGCTGACAGCGGCTGTGAATGGAAAGGTCTGAGCTTTAATCACCTAATCACGTCAAAAACCAAAGGTCATTTATATCCGCGGTTCTAAGTGAAGGAAAAAATCAACAGCAGAAACGGACGTCTGCAGCAGATCACCAAGAACCTCTTTTGACCTTTCACCTTTCTCCCTTTAGGTATGAACTCACTGAGTCGGCCCGGACGGCTCCTTGAACATGCCCTCGGTGACGGCTTTGTTCCAGAAGAGCTGGAAGCTGTCTTCCTTCAGAGAGAGCTTCAGGAGGTCCAGGGCCACCGCTGGGAGAATCAGCTCCTTCTTTACCGAGTGCGCCGCCATCTTCAACACCTCGATCAGCCTAACAGGGACGTGGATCAGACGTTTCATTTGGGTCAAACGTGACCAATGGGGAGAAACCTTCACGGAGCTCCTGCCTGGGGACGTTGTCAGCATGGATGATGGTGGCCGAGCCCAGCAGCTTCTTCAGCTTCTTGGGTTTGAGCGACTGCGGGAAGCGCTGCAAAGCCACCAGCAGCAGCTGCAGCTGCTCTGGAGTGTTGAAGGCGGACGCCAGGTCAGACTTCAGGGCGCTCAGCAGGACCTCCTCAAACACTTCCTCTGGGATCTGATGGACGAGACGGCATTATGATAGTAAACGTTCAGATTGTAGTAATGAGTAGTTAAAGGAGGGACAGAGCAGCAGCTGGTACCTCTGTGAGGATGTCCATGATGGTTTTGGTGGGCAGGTCCTTCAGGTGTTGTTTGTGCGGGCTGAGGCTCTGGAGGAGCTGCACACATGCGAGCACCACCTGCGGCTCCTGTAGAACACACAATGCTGAGACCACAACACTAAAACTTGTCTCCCCCCTTCATTGAAGCGGTTTTTATGGGTGTATTCAGACTGGAAAAGACCGTTTATTCCAGACCCAGTCCGCTTAATTTTGTCCGGATGAAAACCAAAAGTCTTAATACGCCCTTAATTATGTGAAATCTGTTGCTTTTTTTTCTTCTTTACTTCTTCTCTTTGACAATGCTTTTGTCTGCGGCAAGTTTTTTCCAAGAAACTCCATTTATGCACTACATTTGACTTTAAAACACAAAGGTATCCATTCCTCACAAATGCAAAAAAGTTTTAACTTGCTATCCAGACTATTTGTAATAGAAATATTTTCCAAATACTCACTTGACAAAGTGAATTTACGAAGACGTTTTTAGATTTTGCACGAGTGCAAAAGTGCCGTTCCCCTGTTGCTCGCACATTTTTTATTGAAATAAAAAACATTTATCACAAGAGTTGTTAGCTCAAGCTGAATGAAACAATAAGATATGATATCAAATAAAACGTCTGTTGCTAAGGAAATCCAAAAATGTACTTTTGCCGATTCTTTTAAAAACTACATAGATCTGTTCGTCACACCCAGGCGACCAAAACATTTAATGGTTGCTATGGAGAAAACAAACATAAAAGCCGCCATATTGAATTTGTCATATGCAGCTCTGAGCAGGGTGGCAGGGGAAGAAGGAGTAGTTGGGGGTTTGTAGCAGCGGGGGCCATACAACACTGATAGCAGCTTTAATATTTTTTTTTGTGTTACCGCTGAAAAAACAACAACAAAAGCTTTAATGACGCTGCAAATGCTCACTTTAAAGAGTCGTCCGGACTGATGAAGAGCCAGAACACCAAACAGGTTTCCAAACATGGCATTTTTGGCTAATTTCTGAAAAACAAAGAGAAAATTCAGTAGTACAAAAGCATCACACATGGAGAATTTGTTGCCTAAAGAGACCAGAACACAGAGACGGACCTTTTTCACGGCCTGCAAGCTGTGCTTCTGCTTGACTCTGTCGAGAATGCTCTGCAGCGGGATCTCTTCAAACGCAACCAAAACCTAAAAAACGAACACACGCAGACTTGAATAGCTTGCAGCAGCTTTGGTGATGAGGAAACACAATAGATCGGAAATGGGACAAGATGATAAGCCATACTGAATGCTGGTTTTTGATTAGGAAAATAAAATAGTTCTTTTCAATCTAGAAGAAATATTCTTTGACGTCTCGGTTCCCTCACCTGTCCCAACGCCAGGCTGAACCCCGGTCTGGCGGTTTCCCGTGTGTGGCCCAGTCCATCCACCAGTCTCTTAAAGGTGTATTCCAACTCATCTTTCTGCATCAAAAAAACACAAGAGTTCCTTTGGTTATAGTCACTGCCCTTCCATATATCCTTTAGCAAAGCAGACATTCACAATAAAGGTTTGTAGGTGTTGTTTGAGCTTTGGTACGGCCCATTTTGTACATTCTTGTCGCGTTAAAATCCAAAAAAGACCAGTAAAAATGTAAATAATTTACATTTAGATCTATTGGATCTTGTGGAGGCTGTGAGTGAAGCTTTATTATAATAGAAAAAATTGTAACAATACAAAAAAAAAAGAATCAAAGGAATTTTTGAAAACAAAAACATATGATTGTATTTGAATAAAGATTTGAAATATTTAGTCTGTCAGCTGATCAAAAGGTAAAGATCACAGCATTTAAATGTCAAGATCAGACGAGGATGTCATGCTATTACAGCGCTCTGAGGGTCAAAGCAACGACTTGTGCAGCTGCAGCCCCATAGAACCATCTTAAAAAAGTTTAAAACTAAAATTATTGTCTTCTTTTCACCACCAATATGTTTTCTTCACTTTGCAAAAGAACTTAATTTCTGCAGTTCATTAGGGATTTATCTCTGAGTTGTGCTTCAGAGTAAGCCTGCAGTTCTTCCTCATCATGCCTTTGTTTACGCTCTCTTCTCCTAGCTGATACCCCTCACTCCTCCAACCTAACATCACTGGTGCAACAAAAATGGCGAGCAATCTTATCCAGTCACACAGCCAGATTCCAGCTGAGACGAGGAAAACCTAGACCTGCATGGATGTAGTCGTCTAGTTGGGAGCTTGTGGTTTGTTAGATTTTTTTTTTTTTTAAGTTTCAGTTGGACTCAATTTAAGGTCCAACTGCACAAAACATAAATCCTTGCAATATTTTAGCAACTCTTTTGGATTCGGAATAACGATTAACCATAAACTGTGGAGAATTAAAAAAAAAACTTTACTAAGCAATAAATACTATAGTATTTTGTTAATATTCTTATTTGCTTCACAAAAAGTTTACTAGCACAAACAAACACATGGTATTTAAAATTTTGTTTATACTCCCTTAATTAATGTGGTCTATTAAGATAAAAAATAATGTATGACACCTACATTGTATTTTACTTACTGTGGGAAGAAAAGGCTCCACATGAGTTTTATTGTCCAACAGATTATATAAATTAAGAAGTTATGGAACATAAGTGTGTAAAATGTATGTAATTTAAACAATTTAAATATAGTTATTGGAATTAAACTGCCGTTTACGTTTGCCCAAAATGTCATTATTCATATTTGGTTATTTTTCCTACAGATTCTTAAAATCCAGACTATAGGAGTCCAGCAGCAGCATGTCTCCCAGCCTTCTCTGTCTGTGTCAGTGGTCACGTTGCGTCTTACATTTTTCCCTGTTTTCAGGTGCTCGACCAGGTCCTCCACCGCCTTCAGTCGGACTTCCTGATCCGGTTTGGCCAAGTCCCAGAAGAAGTCGAGGAAAACTCGGTTTTGCTGCAGAACTCCGGTCGGCCGGAGAGGTTCGGCTGTTTTCATCGCAGCTTCCACCATTTCTACAAACACCCAGCCCCGCTGCACACGCTGCTACAGGAACACGTGTGGCCGAGAGCAAGAACTACTTCCGGGTCAACCTGCTCCATCTTCAAAAATAAAATAAAATAAAATAAAAAGCAGACTCAAATTGCTTTATTATTATTATTATTATTATTATTATTATTATTATTATTATTATTATTATTATTATTTTTTTGTTTTTATGTTGTTCTTGGTGGTGATGGTATGTTATTGTTTGTTTATTCATTTATTCGTTATTTTACTTTTTTAAAAGCAATAACAGGCATTGTATTTGGGAACTCATATTTCTAAATGAAATGACTCTTTATCCATAAACATGTACTATGGAGACGTTAAAGGGACATGGAAGTAAAAATAAATAATTTCTGATCTTTTTGTGATTTTTTTTCTGCAAAACACTGATCTTTCATGCTTTTCTTTTCTGTCAAACCTTGGCGCTCATGAAAAACGCAAAGATAACATTTTTCTAAAAACTCATTTGCACATTTTGGTAACAGCAGAGAAATTCTAAAAGAGTCCTTTGTCTTTTACTGTAAAATATACTATATTAGAAATGAAAGTGGATGAAATGAAAATGAAAGAATCCAAGGCAAAAAAGTTCTTTAACCAATTTAATATAGATTCTTTTTCAAACTTCAATTTTAGAAATAAAGCAATTCCACGGTAATATTGATAACTGATGAGGCTAACTCTGATTTTATGTCTGTTTAATTGTACTGTAATCAACTGAGTAGTTTTTCTTACTTCATTATAAAGACACATTTTCCCATATGCTGCCTTTTAAACAACATTTTTTAACATCACAATACATAACGTTTGCTCAGAATTATATGTCGTAATTATGAGAGATTGAGAAGCCATGGATGAGACCAGATGGAAAATGAAACTTAGCAATTTTAAGAAGAATTATGAAAAAATGAATACTAAAGTTTCTAAACAAATGTGTAAAGACAAAGAAAATGGCTATAAAGAAGGCACAAAACTAAAAGATAAAGGCAAAAATGGAAGTGCCTGCTTACTTTCATCTTCTGTGACAAGGTGAGAATTAAAGAATTTGATTCCAAGATGACAAATGTAAAACCTAAGTCTGATATATTCATAACCAAGAAAATGTTACACCAAGTGAAGAAAAGCACATTTATGTATGAATATCACCCACTGCATTGGGCTGCATACTAACTTAGACCCAATATGTGAATTCTGTCAAAAGTAATAAGCTTTCGTGTACTCCCTTCTCAATTTTTTTAATATAACGCTAGTTTTTTGCCAAAAAGTATGCACAAAACAGAAAAAAATTGGACAAAGTATTAGATCAATCCATAAAAAGAGCATTTTTTTTATTAAAATCTCATGCAAATTTCTCTTTTTCCCCAACCACATCACCTTACAGCACAAGTGTTAAATCAAACAGGGTCACAGTCTAGTGTGCTTTCAGTTAGCAGGAGCAGCAAGCGCTGAGTCCAGGGCGCTCTGAGCCTCTTTGATCTGCTGCTGCAGTCTCTGCTTCATGGCCTCGTTCTGAGCCTTTTCAGCAAGTCATTCATGTCTCTGTCACCATAACCCCGGCTGCTATGAAACACCGATGGCCTTGTCGCCGCTGCTACCAAAGCCGGCCATTATTATCAAATCTGAGGTCAGTCTCCGCCAGGACCGTGGCAGCTCCTCCAGCTTTCCACTGGTGGCGCTTAACATCGCCACGCGTCAGCGCAGCCGCTGCTGATGGTGGCAACGTAACCACCGCCGCCCGCATAGAGCCACGCGGCCGGTCCGACGAGGTGTGCAGGGAACAGTTTTTCAGGAGGTAAGGGTCCTGCTGTTTATACTTTAATGCTAGTGTTCTGACAGCTTCCATGTTCGCTTCTTTGGAGACAGTCACCATCCTGATTGGTTCAAGCAGAGATATAAAAGCAAATAATTTTCATAACTACAGAGAAATAAGTCATCAATCGTTGACCAGGCATTTAATTTATCTGTAAAAGTTATTTCAGTGTCACTTATCATTTTAACCCGGGAGAAACCAGGAAGAACAGTCCTTAGGCAAGACCCTTAACGCTACTGCCTCCCGAGCGCGGCTCAGCTGCAGCTCACCGCTCCCCCAGGGGATGGGTCAAATGCGGAGAAGAATTTCCCCATTGTGGGATGAATAAAGTATCAATTATTATTATTAATTATTAAAAACAAAAAAAAAAGTATAAACTTAAAAATTCAACGCCAGAGTATCCTCCCTTAAGGTTATTTCTTTACCTGTGTGAATCATTTGAAAAGGCGAACGAGTGAACTCCTGCAGAGTGTCCCTTCAGGTCGAACGCTCGCGCCACCTCCTTGAACTCTCCTCCTTTCGCGAAACAAACCTCCCACACCTTTACGTCTGGCGTGAAGCCGCAGGACGCCACGAACCTGAGAAGACAGTCAGTCAATCAGTGGCAGGCAACCTTTTAATAAATAAAGCCTCTTTAAGTGTGTTGGAACAAACGAATAGAGGTTTCACAGACATTCATATAAACAGAAGACGATCAAAGATGGTTTGTAGCTTTAAATCAGCTCTAATACAATATCTTGTAGCTTTAAATCAGCTCTAATACAATATCTTGACTGCTTTATGAACCATTTCCACCTTTTAAAGATTCATTTTTGACCTTTTTTTAATCAGTTAAACAAGACTTTTAGGGACGTTTTGTTGAGTTTATAAGTTCTTTTATAAAGCGAACAGGATAGAAATGCCAACATATTTAATGACTAAAATAAAAACGTCTTAATAAACATCAAAAGCTGTTATGAAACTAGAACCGTTTCTTTTCTCAGACACATAGCTAAGTAATTTAGTGAGTTTTTGGAAAACATAGTTAATCCGTTAAAATATGAGTTTGAGAAAAGGCAAAGAACACTAAGAAATCAGACGCGCTGCCTAAAGTCACTTCTGTTCACCTAAACTGTTAAGCTCTGTACAAAAAAGGAAATCGAGTCATCCCGGAAAAAAGTTTGAAGTGATGATGGTTGGACTGACCTGCCGCATGGGGACACAGCAGCATAAGAATTGGTCATTTGGTTAGTGTTGATGGAGGCCAGAAGATCTCCTTTCAGGTCCCAGATGAGAATGTTGGTGTCTGTAGAGGCGCTCATTATAAACTTCCCTGAAGGAAAGAAGAAAAATTTGCCCTAAAACCTGTGAAAAATAACGTCATAGAAAAAAAAAGTTGACCCATGACATCCATAAATACAATGAAAGCTACTACCATGTCAACTAAACACACAAGATAGCAGGAAGTTCCCTGTGAAGCATGAAAGGAACAAATAAATAAATGAAATGAAATGAAAATGAAAGCCTCATTGGTTGCTGTAAAATCATTTGTTAAATGTTCTTGCATAAATTATGCAGCTTCAAAGACTCTCTCCGTACCCGTCTCAGCAATGCCGATGTTTAGAATTGCCGCCTTGTGTTTCTGAGGGAAATCCTCCGGAGCGGCCTTGAAGTTAAAAGTGCCGTCATCTTTTTTGATCATCTTGAAAATGCGAACAGTGTCTCCGTTCGCCAGCCAGGTGATGAACGCTCTGCAGTGGAAAATACACAGTGAGTCTCTTAAAGCACATTTTTCCGACATGAGTTCTGCACTTCTGGTGCTTTGGATGAAAATAGAAAAGGATGGTGCCGGAAAGTGTAAGAAACTGTAACAGATTCAAACTAAACTATTCTTTGAATAATCCACATCAAATCAGTCTCTACCTCCAAAATCCAATATCAGTTCATCAAATCCATACATTTGTTTTCATTTAAAAGTAACCCATCAGCTTTTGTTACAATGCTTTCAAAATAAAAGCATTACAGCTTATCTTCAGAATAAAAATCGCTCAGTTTTTCTTCATTGCAAGTTACACCTTTGTTTAGTTTATATCTCTGTGTATGCAATCAGTGGTTTTCGTAACCAAACCATATATATTTAAACAAATGACATCATAAATCGCTTGTGAATCTACTGGATTCAGAATCTTGGCGGCGGACAGCCAGTCTGCAAAACAAACCTGGAGTCTGGACTGAAGCGGACCAGCAGGGCGTGATCCAGCTCCACATTAGCTCGCAGACATTTGTGTTCTCGGTCCAGGAAGTCTTTGGTGCTCCAGATCCGGACGGTGCGGTCGTCGGCACAGGAAGCCAGGTACTTCCCATTGCTGCTGAAATCGAGGCACGTCACTTTCCCGTTGTGGCCCTGAGGAGCAGAAAGCAAACGGAGGACTGCAGATCAACTCAGGCTCAGGTTTACAGTGTAAAGTTTAAAGCATAAGCAGCAGGTAGTGAATGAAGTCGAAAGATTTGGAAAAGATACACAATACTAATGGTGATACGTACTTTACATGAACTGGTGACATTAGCGCTGCCTTTTCTGTCCAAAACAAATCTTTCTTTGTGAAAGAAGGAATAAATACCTAAAAATCTATGAATACACCAATTCTAGCCATATTCAGACTTGCTGAATGAGTTGGTTTGTGGATTTTGAAAACATTTTATGATAGAATTAAACTGATTTCCCCACAAAAGAGGATAAGTTCATAATAAAACAGGTCAAGCGTTTTTCTTTCAGTAACTGACTTTAAATTTTAAACAAACCTATAGTTCAGTCTTTAATGAAATTAAAAAAACGGAAATAATTAAGAGCTAGTTTTTGCTGTTAATTTCCCCCTTTTTATTTCCAAAATATTGTTTATTTTAGTGAACAATTTTAAATTTCATCCATCCATTTATCAAACTAAGCATTTGAGCTATTACCAGAAAATAATTTTTGAAAATTAGAGAAGATTTATCAGCCAATGGAATGTATTTTTTAATGTATGGACATGCTTTAAGAGGTAATACTAAAAGTATTTTTTTTTTCTAAGGTGTTTTTTTTTCTAAAGTAGTTAGGTAGCCCCTCTATAGCAAATCAGATGACTTCTGTGAAACAAGCAATCATAATACCAAGTTGAGTCTTTAACTTCCTGTTAGAGTTTTACCCACATGATACAAGCCCAATGGGCGTAAATGTATACAAGATGGTGTTTTTCTCTGTTCTCCTTGAACTCCAAGTAGAATTCACTGCTTCACCAGGACTGTCTAAAAGCTCATGAGGAACTCTGGGAAGGAGGCTCTCTCTTGCTCCTCAGCCCACTTTGTGAATGCAAGTGTGCAGCTCAGTCCTCTGAGAGTGTGGGACGTTTGTGCACAGGTAAGACAAGGTACCCTGCACACCTCGTGTTGCTTATCGTTTTGTGATAGACACTAGGTAAGTTGTTGGTCTCAACTATTATACATTTTGGATCACTTAGTCCATGAGACTTTTCTTGTTTTATGATACTGATAGCTAGGCCGTGTTTTATTTATTTAACTCCTTTGGACCAACTTTGGTCCCTACCTCCACATCTCCCTTTTTTATGTCAAATGAAAAACTTAAATAAATAAACCATCATCCACCGTGTGTCTTATGCTGAGGGACCATCCTGCCCCAGACCTATGCTTGTATGGACGTACCAGTGTTAAAAAATAAATACAGCTGCTAAAAATCTAAGTAAAGATATTGCAGATTACTCAACAGGTCTGTGATTTTCCTTTGACACGTGTGCCAGTTCACCTTCAGTGAGGCTGCCAGCAGAGGATGACTGAAAGTGTGCAAAGATGGTTTATCTTTGCGGCTGCGCTGCTGCTTCTCCTGCTTCTGCTTCTTGGATGTCGCTCCTTTCACAGAACTGGCATCAGCTGAAAGCAAACAGAGGTTTATACCTTCTATGAGTGAATCTGTGAGATCAGGTCACTCAGTGTTGCACAGTAATAAGGGCAACAAATGAAGAAGCAGCTAAAAGATGAGATTCCAACTTGCAGCAAATCCTTCTCCTATAGTATCAAACAAGATTTATTTTTCTGTAGGGAAAAGTTAGATGATCAAATATCACGTCTAAGAACCATAAGAAAAACTAAACAATTAAGTTTTTTTCAAAGATCAGCTTATTAACCAGTGCATCTTTTCACTACAATGTCATACAAAGCCAGGGTAAAACTGCTTATTTAATATTTGATTGGACTAAACATGGATTTAGTTATATTGTGATTCATGTTTCATCTAAAAATGTATTTTGTTAAACTAAAACAGCTTTTTATCATAAAAAATGTTTGTGGAACTTTCAATAATCATGTTGTGAAAATTTAAATGCCAAATTAACATTTAAACTATTTAATTGTTAAACAAAATACATAAAACTAAAGTTTAACCATAAATAAAAAAAAACAATACTATGTTTTAGCTAAAAATTGACTGAAATAAACGAAATTTTGTATTCTTCTTAAGGCCAAAGTACTATGAATATGTGAATATGTAAAAAACAAACAATCATATGCATTTTAAGCAATCAAACCAAATCAAACTTTACTTATAAAAGGACTTTCCATATTAAAGCTAATTACCATCCCAATAGATAACATTTTTTTTCCACAAAGCGCTAAGATTAGTTTGAGTCAAAGGTTGAGCTGATAAACATGTTAGCACCTCCTGGTTTCAGGTAGTCCTAATGAATATTTTATTTCGATTGATGATATAGGCGGATCTGTGACGTCACTCACAGAGCTTTAGAAACTCGTCTGGAGATTTCGCCATTTCTTCTATCAGAGAAAAACATTTGTTATTGCTCTGTGGAAGCTTTTTGTATCTTAGCTACTGTTCTCTAATTTACAGTTCAATTTTGTTAGAGGAATGACGGCGTTTCTGGTTCGAAAGCGCCTGAACTTTGTCTTTTAGAAGAAGCAGTTACTCAGGAGAAAGAAGTGATCTCATTGGTCAGTTTATGTAACATCTGCTGATTGGCTAGCGAAAGCTGATATTCATTCAAGAGTTACTTCAGTTTGCTTTTCGTGTTGGCGAAACGACTCCAATAAAAACACGGATACGTGGTTAAATGAAGCATTTTAACGGGCAAAGCGGTAGATTTGACGGTGTTAAAGGCTCTTCGTGTTGCAGAAACCACAACTTCAGGATCTTACAATACATACATGATGTGTGTGTCGCTAGCGCAGTCTTACCTGCAGCCTCCACTCCCGGCTCTGTTTCTTCCTTTATTTCTGGTTTCCGACTACCAACCGCAAATGCGACCAAAATAACCAGAACACCAAGCAATAAAGTCAAGATAACCAGAGCAGCTGCATCCATGTCGAAAGACTTCTGCCACGTCTTTAGCGCCGCTAACAGTTAGCTTTGAGAAAAGGAGTACTGCGCATGCGTGCTATGTCACAGTTTTTGAAGTTGCATTCAAGAACTCAAAGAGGGGCGAATCCACAATAACGAGCTGTTGAAGATTATTAGAGAAAAATATAAAATAGGAGGTAACATCTTTGGGATTTTCTTCCTTAAAAAGGTTTTGACTTGTTTCTTGGAATTCCGGCTTGTTACTTCGACTTCTGAATTTTGTTTCCTAAATAATTAAAATCATATTTCTGAAATTATATACAGAGAGCAGAAATTAAAGTGAAAATAACTTTTATTTCCTTATAGGAATTGCAACTGTAAGATTTAAATAAAGTTCAACCTTTTTTTAAACGGAACCTATTGAACTTAGAACCTGTAGCTATAAATCTGCTGCGCGCCGCCTAGTGGACTGGAGTGTGAATTGTGTTCCAGCAATTAATATCAAATATACCAAGCAAATTGTAACCCTTTGGTTAAAATACTGTTATAAATACATTTTAGAATTTTATACAACACATAATTTGCTATTATTCACAGATAAAAATACCACTCTCTTTTAGGTTTAATATCTCAAAATATTGTATTGGTTAAAATACAACTGCAGGATTATGAAAACAAGCACAAAAATGAGCCCAAAAAGTTTAATGCGTCTTCATCTCATATTTACATCCAAACACTTTCCACTGAATGTGGTGATTTAAGACATTTTTTATAAAAAAAAAAAAAGAATTGCAAGTTAGTAACATTCCAACAACACATTTGCGTCACTCAAACCCACCATCTCAGCAACACGAGGTTTAAATCTAGCAGTCTGTCTTTTTACATTATTCAATGTTTCTGTGATGTTCTGGAAGGGGGCATCTCTGGAGACAGCAACGTGTTGTGCAAACACCTTAAAATCTCAATTTATTATCAGACCTTTTGACTAAACAGTAGTTCAAAGTTAAACCTCAAATTTGTAATTTTTCTGTAACCTAACTTTTCTTTGCGTGCCTGGGGATAAAAGGAGGTAGACTAATCTCACATACGCATATTTCCCCAGGGTACTTGAACCCACCACTGTCATGCACCAGGCGCCGACAAGTATGCCGCAGGCCGTTGTTGAGTGGGGAAACACGGAGGGAAGGCCGGTACAGCAGTGTAAGGATTTTTCTGTTAACCAGAATTAAAGAAATCAACTCAGCATCAAAGTATCATCTTTATTCACCGGAGTTCAACCGGTTACATAAAGATGAAATCAACATCACAGACTGGTTTCACAGGCATGACTGCCAATTGTTGGCTTTGGTTTGTCAGAACAAGTAGAGATGGACGCCGCCAGTTCATCTGACTTCCAACTCGCATCCTTGTTGGCAATCACCGTTTAAAAACAAACAAAAACATGGAAGGAAAAAGGCCATCCACAGGAGGACTCTGGGGAATGCTTCCAAAGAGCTGAAATCAAAACAGGCATCTGAAAGAACTACAGTAAGACTTTTTACTAAGTTTCCCTTGAACTGCAGAAACACATCCATCTTCAGGGTCAAAGAGTCAATTAAAAAAATAATTTAAATGCAAACGTCTCATAACATCACACTAAATCTGTTGCGTACTCTCCCTATTCAGACTCATACTGTTACATACAAACCAGTGAGCGTCACGTATAAAAATAAAGGTCTGAGCCGAGTTTCTGTGTCTTTGCGCGAGTAAACTTTCTCCTTAAAACAACCCAGAGAGACAATCAGAGGACTGTAAAAATAAAAAACAAACTTTGGATTCATCCAAACCGTCTTTACTCTTCAAGTATCCAAATCAGCTGTTCACTGCTGTGAATTCTTCTCCTCGCTGCTACATTCCCCAACTTGGTCGTCCAGTGATCCAGGCAGCTCCTCTTGCTGCAAACAACGCTCTGGGGCCAGCACACGCCCCGGAACCAGGAGGGAGGGGGGATGCAGAGGTCACGGAGGCAGTCGGATTTGGGATGCTGCATTTAGAAAGTTAGCCCTGTCAGTCGCAGCAGCTGAGGTGCTCTGAGGAGGGTGACGATTGGAGCACGCCGAACGGGCTACTTCTTCCTGTGGTGCTGTCTCCGTGCCTGAAGCCTCTGCCGAGCTCCTGAAGGCTTGGATCCAGCTCCTATGGAGAAGGTGGGGGTAGCTGGGGATCCTGTTAGGACACAGAAAAGTGTTTGAGAACTTATATCTGCTCTAAATGACAATTTTTACAGCTCCCTCTAGGTTTAATTATAATAGTTTCGGTTTATAATAAGTTTAAACATAGCTCTGATCGTTTTGGGTTTTGCCATCCATCATGGCAAACTGTATTATAACTTATCTTGCCGTTATAGTTTGTTATTGTGAAATACTTGATAATTGTCTGACTTGCCCTGAAGTGCAAATCACGTCAAGAAAACAAAATGCAAAAAACATTTTTTAAAGACTATCATACAATTCCAGAAACCAAAATGTAATTCCAAAAGAACATAGCACAAGCCCCAAAAAAATGAGACAAAAGAAATTTCCGGAAATCTAAACGTAAACATAGACCCATTTCGATCATTTTTTATTCTGTAGTAAACGCTTTCCCAGTGGCCTTGTATTGATAATTATGCTGGTTTTAACCCAAAATATTTTAACTGTCATTTTCTAAGACATAGTTTCTGCAGAGCGGCAGAGGTTCATTAGAAATTGGCCTCCGAGTTGTGGACAGAACCTTTGGCAGGGAGTAAGCCTGCACTCATTTCCCATCATCCTTTGTTTACAGCCCCTCACAACAGGGAAACGAAGACGTGCATCGATCTATGTGTCTGGAAGTGGATTCATGGGAATAAAGCAGAGCACGGAGCTTGTAGCCCTACCATTGTAGTTTGTATGGAACAACCTCAAACCTTTTCAAAAGGCTTTTTTTTGTCTGCTCCTGATTCACCACGATTTGATTAAAGAAATGCTCGAAAAAATATTGTTCTTTAGTGAGCCAAAGGTAATATATATTATCATATTTATTGATATACCGTAATTTCCGGACTATAAGCCGCTACTTTTTTCCTGCGCTTACAGCCCTGCGGCTTATTCAGTGACGCGGCTAATTTATGGATTCTATTAGCGGCCGCCATGTACGTACTTATTGACTCAGTGAATGGTTTCACATCTCTATCTAACACCAAGCACAAGTCATTTGTCACCCGAGCTGGGCGTTGGCCCCGCCTTTAGCCCCTAAGACTCATGGGAAATGGGGGATCTTGGATGTAAATTTCCTCATCATAACTGAGGGATGTAATGTTGATTACATGGTTACTGTTTGTAATTTTATGTATGATACCTAGATTGTCAATAAGTAAAAAAAATAAAAAAAAATAAAAACATAACTGAGGAACTTGTGAACAGAATAGAGGTCCATGCTGTTTGGCAGATATGGGTGCACTCAAATACATGAGCCTGAGGCAAGGCTGACCCAACCCTCAGTGTGCTAATGAATCACACTTACTCTGGGAGTCAGGACGTGATTTGTCAGGATGATCATGCTGCCTAATACATGCGGCTTGTACTCTGATGCAGCTTGTGTATGTACAAAAGTAGTTAAACACGTGAAAATAGGTGGGTGCGGCTTGTAATCGGGTGCGCTTTATAACCTGGAATTTACGGTAGTTGAGTCTAAAAGGCTTTAAAAAAGCTTGATATACACCCTATAACTTTAAGATAAGATAAGAGATAAGATAAGATAAAGCTTCATTGTCATTGTACAGTCACACTTGGTACAACTACAACGAAATTGCAAACTGTCCCACATTTAGCAGTCACTGTCAGAGCGGATCAGAAGATGCCTTTGACTGATGGACTGCTGAGTTATCAACTCTATATTTCTACTCAGGACTAATGTTGCAGTTTTTACAAACCCCACTTGCATCCTACTTGAAATATCTTTAAAAAAAAAATAGAAAACCTACCAAACTGAACAGGATTGAAGCCTTGGACTGGAGTTCCTGGACTTCCAAAGGGACCTGCAGCAGGAGATTGGCCAAATGACGGAGTTGCTGTTCCTGCAGGGAAAAAACACACATAGGATCAAATTAGACCCAAAAAGAAAATTCAACCAAACGAGAAAAACAACTCATCCAGAAAGAGAGCTTTGTTATAACTATTCACACATTTTATTTCCATATTAAAGTGTGATTTCTAGCAAAAACAAAACAAATGTTGAATTATTTTCATTTTTTGACCGATGTCACAAAGATAAGGTCAAAACAAAAGAAATGTACTGCAACAAAACAATCATATTCAATATTTGTTGGACTCCGTCACCACTAAATGTTTTCTGAAACCGAAATAGAGGACAAACTTTGTTACTCACCAAATCCTGGTTTGTCAGCAGCAGCAGCCCCAAAGTTGAAGCCTCCCATCTGCGGGGCAGGACTGTTGGAAACCTGGGCTCCAAACTGGGGGCAAGGCATTGTGGTACCAAAATTAAATCCACCAGAAGCGGGCTGAGAGGGTCCCGCTGGAGCGGGCTGAGGGGCGGCAGCTCCAAAGTTGAAGGTGGTTGAAGTTGAGCTCTGAGTTTGGGTCGGTGGGCCGAAGCTGGGAGCAGCTGAAGGAGCGGTGGTGCTCCCAAATCCGAAACCAGTGGAGCTGGCTCCAAATGCTGGCTTGGCTGGTTGGGTCCCAAACGTGCCTGCGGTGGTGGTGGGAGCAGCTCCAAAGGAAAAAGGACCCAAGGCGTTATTGGAGACAGGTGTGGGGTTTGAACCGCTGCTTCCAAAAGTGAAGGGTTTTGCTGCTGCTGCAGCAGAGCCAAAGCTCGGCTGTGTTGTTGGTGCTTCAAATGCTGGCTTTCCAAATGTGAAAGAGGACTGGGTGGAGGTGGAGGTGGGAGCAGTCGTCGACGTGGAGCTGGTCATGCTAAAGCCTCCAAATGAAGCTGCGGTTGTGGTCAGGTTAGGAGCCGTCTGACCAAAACCAAAAATGCTCTGGCTGGCAGGTTGAGGGTTGGGCTTTGTGACGCCAAATGGGAAGCTGCCCTGGCTGGAGCTTGTGGTAGTGGCAGCGGTGGCCCCGGTAGATGCTGGTGCTGCTGCAGTGGTGGTGGTGGGGACAGCAGCTCCAAACTGGAATGTACCACCTGTACTAGGGGGCTGCACTGAAGCGGAAGCACTGCTTGTTGGTGTTGCTGCAGACCAGCTTCCAAAGAGAGATTTTGCCGCCATTGGGGTTCCTGGCTGAGTTGTAGTTGCAGAGGCGGAAACCACGCTCGCAGCAGTCGTGTTAAAACCAGAAAAAGCAGAGGGTGCAGTCGTGGAGCTGCTGGTTAATGCACCAAATAGTGAGGGGGTGCTCCCTGCAGTGGGTGTAGATAGAGATGACGTGGTTGTGAGTGCGGAGGGCGGTGCAAAAGCCGGGGCTGCTGTGGTCTCCCCAAAGATAGGCTTGAAATTCAGAACGGGTGGCTTGCTCTCTGAAGATGATGTAGCTGGGGTGGTGGTGGTCGCAGCAGCAAAGATGGGCTTGAAGCCTGAAACCAGCAGAGGGTTGCTGCTGCTGCTGACTGACTCAGAGCTGCTCCTGCTGCTGCTGCTGGGGGCAGGTGTAGCAGAAACTGGGGCGGAGGTTGATGGGGCAGAAAGGGGGCTGATCTGGCTGGACAAACCAAACAAAGTTGGTCCTGCAACAGGAGCAGTAGGGCTGCTGGTGGGGGCTTTGCAGATCTGACCCAGGACCTGAGTGAAGGCAGAGGGCTGTCCCAGAGGCGCAGGGGAGGACTGAGGCTGGGAAGCAGTGGGGAGTGATGGAGCTACAGACTTTAGGTTTAATGTTTGTCCGGGTGATGTTGATGAAGACACTGCAGGAACAAGGAGAGATGAGGGGCCGTTATGAAGCAAACATAGAGAGCATACGATGTCAAATCTAGTCTAGATTCGTTTCCCCTTCTATGTCACAAACAGCATTTCTTTGTCTGCTCCCGATTCACAACGATTTGAAAAAAAAAAATACTCAGAAATGCACATTTGAGCTTAACTTCATTAGAAAATGCCACAGGAGCGTGTTGAAAACACCATTTTCATCCCAAGTGAGCCTTTGAACATCAACAGAACAATGATTTACCATCTCTAACAGGGAAATCGTACCTGTGGTTGTACTTAATGGAGATGCGGACGTTGCAGTTGTGTTTATCTTCATCTTTAGAGCCTCCAAAAGTGGGTTTGAAGATGCTGCTGCTGTTGATGTTGATGTGCTGACGCTGCTGCTTGGACTGGGGTCTAGGTTGATGACTGGGATGGTTGTTGTTGATGTTTTGGGTAAAGGAGCTGCCAGAAGGCTGCTTAGAGTGGGTGTGATGGAGGGGATTGTGGAGGAGGGGGCTGGAGTGGAAGTTGGAATCGTAGCAGCTGCTGACTTTTCTGGTTCTGGGGCTGAATGGAAGCAGATCAACATGATCACGAAATGGTAGTAACTTTTAAAAAACGGAGTATTCTAAACAATGACAACATTTTTGGTTACATTTGTGTACGTGAGCAGTTAACACCATCAAAAGGATATATTTTTAAAACCCACCAGGAGTTTCCAGAACCTTCTGAATCTTGGAGATGGCAGCTTCTTTCTCCTCATCCAGGTCTTTTGCAGTCACTTTGTAGCCCAGCTCAGGTGGTGGAGGCTGCAAACAAACCAGCAGCAACAAAAAACATTTATGAGAACATAGTTTCCAATAACGGTGACAATAATGTCAAGAATGCAGCACAAACCAGAGAGATGTGATCGTCCCGGTTGCTCGAAACCAACTGGATCTTCCGTTTTCTTTTCCCACCACCACCCACAGAGTCTGATGCGCTAGTAACCGGGACATTTGGGACTAAAGTTGGTTTTGCTAAATAAAATATAAACACAGATCCTGGGTTAGATATTTTAATGTGTAATGTCAGCTTTTGTGGAGAATGTTTTTGCACAGGGATGCATTAAAATGCTACCGACTCACAAGTCGCTGGTGGTTTGTCAGACGTCATCTGTTCAGACTTGGCTGAGGAAGCTGAGCTGGGGGACTGAGTGTCTTCCTCTCTGGAGAATGGAACCACAAAATTCAAAGTCTGGACTTAAAGTGAAGCTCTGTCAGTAGAGAAGCTGAAACCTGCCTGGGCTTTTTGAAAGCAACATCTGGTGTCTGAGAGCGAGACGATCCAGGACTGGAAAGAGGAGAACTGGGCGTTGATGGTTTCTTCCACTGTGAAGGTAAACATACGTAATTGTTGTCACTTTCCATGGTCAGAACTTGTTTACTGAAGGAACTATTTCATAGAGATCCAAATCTTTTTCCAAACTGACATGTTTGGTTGAGCTAGAAACAGGATAATTATACTGAACAGTGTAAGGATAAAAGAGCAAAAGTAATAACACCCTCAGGAAGAGACTGTCCAAATATTTAGTCAATGGCTATTTAACATTTTATGTCAGTTATTGTAGCTAAAATTGAATCACAGTATAACTAAAATTTCAGCAAATTTTGCAAAACCTGTTGAATGTTTAGTCTCTCAGTTCGGACAGACTCTTTGGAATTTTAAACTATACAGCAGAAATAATAAAAATTACATTATTTCTATCTGAAACTGACATTCACACTAGTGGACGGCTGTTTTTACAATGATGGAATTCAGAGTTTTTGGTGTTTTCACTTTGCTTACTACTATGTACAGAGCAGGTAAAGAACATGATTACTTGTAAAGCAAATACAAAACTAGAAATATGACTTCATTTTTAAAAAAAAGGGTCGTTCTTTGGGGCTAATTTTAGTTAAATGATATATTAAAACCTTTGAAGACTTTTGAAGCCACCCTGCATACCTGATTGAGGCCAACTGTGGAGCTGTAGGAGCTCTGAATCGCATTTCTCCTGGTACCAGAACTTTCTCTTGAGGCGTGTGCCCCTGTTCCAGAGCTGATGGAGGAGGTGCGAGACCTCTTTACGGTGGACTCCTCTGCCACTGAGGTTATGCCTCTTTTCAGGGTCCCAGGCCTGGACAGCAGAAGGATATACTTTATCTAGCACTGAATTTTCTTTTCTGTTACCTAAAAACATTGGTTTTGTTGCGTCACTCACTTGGGGACAAGCTGAGATGGAGCTCCGTTGGGTAGAAGAGGCTCAAAAGCAGAGTGTGCACTTCCACCACTGTCATTACGCCTTTGAAACAGAGAATACATTGAAAATACTCATGACATAACCTTGAATGTATGGTTTTGATCAACAGTAAAACTCATACAAAACTTTCTCAATTTTCTTATTTTCTTCTTCTTCTTTTGGCTTTTCCCATCAGAGGTCGCCACAGCGAACAAGTCGCATGGTAAACTTGGCAATGTTTTACGCCGGATGCCCTTCCTGACGCAACCTTCTCAAAGCAACCGGGCTTGGGACCGGCACAGAAGTAGAGAAGGGAACAGGGAGCAGCCCAGATTCGAAACCCTGGTTTTACGGACGGAAGGCTATTTTACAAAGTGAAAAAACTTTAGGTTGCCACAATCTGTAACTTGATCATCTCCACCTAAATAGATGTGACAAATCTTATAAAATAGATTACAGAAGAAGCAGAAAGCCTAAAAAAGTCAGTCGCTGAACTTTTTTCTGAATAACATTAGACGATTAGACGATAATAGACGATTTTAAACATAAATCATATTCTCAGCTCACAAACTGGGTTAAAAAAATGTTTTTTCTAAATTCATCAGGAGCTTCACTTTAATGTGTAAACAAACATTACATGGACTGCTCTGACCTTTTTTTTTAACATTATAGGACTTATTTAATTTTGACAAGACCACAGGAAATAGTAGCATTGTATTTTTAATGGCTAAAAAGCAACACAAACAGTGGAAACTGCAAACCAAATACTGGTTGTATCCAGATTCCCTCACAACTCCCCGTTCGCCATTTTTTCGGGGTGTGCAAATATAATACAACCACTGCAGTGCCCTGGAAGTCTTCCAGTGTGCATCACTGCTGACTAGATTGGCAAATATAGCCCACAACACATAGCCTTTGAGTAATTTGTCATTTTTAAAAGAAAGTATTTAACTTATTTGGTATGAATCATAAATGTTTTCGTCTCTAGAACACAGAGGTCTTAAACAGTCTTTGTAAAGTGTTCATATTTCTAAGGTTTTTACTTCAGCAAGTGTGTGACGGCACACACATGTATACTTTTTAAAGTAGTGAGCATTTGCCCAAATTGTATTAAAATGCAGACCACTGGCTATAGCCGCAATGTACGGTCTTTAAGGGGTAAGGGAGAAGTGAAACTGCTATTTTGTAAAGTCAGGAGACTAAATGCAAAGACCAAAACACATCTTCAAATAAGGCCCAGGCACATTTTCTTTACCTTCTTTTACTTTTCTGTTCGGTTGTGAAGCTCCTGTCTTCGTCCCCGACTTCCCTCTTGCGGCTTTCCTTCAAAACCCTGAGGACGCTTTCCCTGGAGCAGGGGTCTTCAGCGGTCCTGTTGATCCTTGAACAGCTCAAGTGGTCCACTCTACCAGACAAATGAGTGGAAGTCATTGTGAGCATCTACTGATAACGATTTGTGTTTTCTAATGATTATCAGCAATGTGTTAAAACCACATAAATAATTAATAACTTTCAATACAGTTGTGTATAAAACATGAATAAAATGCCTTAGAGTGGACTGAAGACATGAACGAGCAAACAAAGCTGAGTTTGTGCACAAACCTGGGACTGCTGAGGTCAGGCCGGGCAATTTTTACAGTGACAGGGCTGTGCGCAGCGGGGGAATTACGGGGGCTCAAGATGTTTTTCTGTCTGAAGCCATCCCACCTAACCGGAGGCAGGACCCCCACAGATGACAGACCTGGCTGCTGCAGGGGGTAGTGCCGCTGTGGAGTAATGTTGAACCTGCTTGTGTATCCCAGAGACTCTCTGAATGAAAAAAAAAAGGACAGACAAAATGTACAATCCACTATGAATTATATATGGGGACTCAGTTATTCACAGTTTAATCATATTTCTGAGTTTATAAGCCTGAAGATATAGCAAATTTAATAGCAAAACAAATGAAAATCAGGATAAAGGGAAAATATTTTATATTTGAGTTTTTTTGACTACTCTGTTTTACAAAGGCAATGAAACTACGGTGTATGAAAGATTTCATGCCAATACGGTGTAGACAGAATAGTGCTTTACATTTTGCAAAATACACTCAAAAACAGTTGTTTTGTGGTCTGATTTTTCCAGAAAACCAGTTTCCTTTTTGCAAATGTAGCAATTGAAAACCTCCCAAACTGACTGGATGTCTAGATGTAAAACCCAGCATTGAAACGCAAGGTTCCTCTGGGTTAAATGTAATACTTTTAACAACAATTGAATGCCCATGAGCCATAACTGTAAAGGGTGCAGCTAGGATGAAAGACCTCCTTCAACACTGTCAACAAAGTAAAGAATTATTTTTTTCCTAAACTGCCAAATATTAAAAAGTGCAGTTAATGTTGGTCCATCTATTAGCATTTGGAATCACCTCAACAGGAGAGTTTACTGTAGTGGATGTAAATTACTTTCAGGTCACTCAAAAATACCCACAAAAATATGGATTTTCATTGAAAAGAAATGAATGACTCAGTATTAGCTAAATTCACAAGTTTAATATTTGACACCCATTGGTTAAGTTTCTAAATTCCAATTGAAAAACCAAATCAATTTGATTATGAACAGTATAAAAGCTTTTAGAGATTTAAACAAAATTAAGATAGAAGACTTTTTTATTAAAAACAAAAAACAAAGTTTAGTTTTTGCATGGGCAAAATACAAACATATGCTCTAAATAACAACCTACTGGTAATTTTGATATATATTGTGTAAAATCGATATATATTTTGATAAGATTACAATTAAACCCAACCCAGTGAACAAGATAGGTTCCATTTTTACTAACTATTTGAGACATTTTATTACTTTTAAATGTGTAAGACCAGATACAGGAATACTGGTCAACGGTTATAAGCTAAATTATGTAAGAAAAATTATTTAAAACGAAAAAGAAGACAATATATATTTTTATAATAATTCGACCAAAAGGAGTACAGATGGGAAATACATCATAACATCGAACAACGATCAACTTGGCAGTTTCAGTCAATTTTATCATAAATGTTTTTGTTTAAAATCATAACAAATGTTATAATTTCGAAAATGTCACTCAATAGTCTTGAATTTAAGCATTTAGAAACGTTTTGCTTCCTAATAAAGTAATACCTGCTTATATCTGCGAGTCCCGTTTTGAGAGTCATTCTAACCCTCAGCGAGAAATATTAAAACGCGCCAATATAACGGACGCTAAATCACGTTTTGAACGTCACGAGTGTAATCGTTTAACGGTCTGGCGGCAGTGCTAGAGTAGAAAACATACCCGGCGAATGAGAGCCTTCTGTTGGGTGTATAGACCGCATGGTTGGGTCTCGACAGTTTTTCTCGCAGTTGCTCTCGAGGATTTCTCCCGGCTCTCGGCCTCACAGAACCGGAGGAGGGACTCTCGGGTTTTCCGATGTAGCTCCCCATGAGGAAATCCCGGGGGCTGTAGAAAAACGAATCACTCGCCAAAGCTTCCCTTCTGTAAATCCCAGTGTCACCGAGCCTTTGTCTGTATTGACTTTCCACTTCAGTGTTGCTGCTAATCCTCGTTCCGCCCGGCGAATTCACCGACAAGCCGGTCGCTCCCCAGTCCGCCAACCAGCGCCGCAAACCCGCGTGCAGGTTCAACCCAGCCTGTGGATTCGGGCCTAATCTGGCGTTTAAAAGAGTCTCTCCGCTATTATAGTAACAAGCAAAACAACAAAAAAGAAAAATTAAAGTTGCGTAAAGAAAGGATGGAATAAAATAAAAAGCTAGCAAAAATAAGCCTAAAGCAGAGAGAAGAACTATTCGTTTCTCTCTAGGTGACATGGCGGCAGCGCGCCGCCGGAGGACTTTGATATCCCATCAAACCACTTTGATTTCTTCTTCTCGTTTAAAATTTAACGTTCGCACTGTTACAGTTTAACTAGCGCCCTCTATCGATATGAGATACATAAAGCAATTTGACAGCTTTAATTTTCGTTTTTTTAATTAAAAAATATATACTTCACAAATTCTTAAGAGAGAAAGGGACAAGTTGGTTCTTTGGACCAAATCTACCAATAAATTGCTTTATATTGTAAAGTAAGCAGCATATTATTTATGAACATTTGTGCGTGTTGTGTAAGTTCAAATTAAATTTAACATAATTGTAACACTACTGTTAAACTTGTTTAAAATGAAACTTATTTTACACTTTTTAATTAGATTTTTTTAAAGGCTAACATTTTATGTAATAAGACAAGACTTGAATCTATCTGTAATAGTTCTTTTGAAAGACCTTGCATAGAAAACTAAATCTGTAATTATGAATAAAGTTTAGGAACTGCCCTGTGAATATTTCAGGTAGATGCAGAAAAATGTCTTTCATTTTTAATTAATGCATTTTCATATGAAATAGTTTTGTTTTCCTTAATGTGTTCTGAGGAAGAAGTTGAAAGACACAGGCTGGAAAACAAAACTTTGAGATGAAAATAAAATACAGCAGTTTTAAAACCAGTAAGACTTTATTGATAACTTTTATATGAAAGCAATGTATACATTTATAAATTTGGGGGGAAAAAAACACTGAAAAGCCGACATTTTGAGATAATTCGAATCAAGGCATAAGTAACATCTTGACAAAATTTTGTTCGATAATAAAGATATAGACATCAATTAAACTCGTTTGAAAAATAATAAATGAAGAAAACTTGAGCCAGATTAACCCTGAATTCTTCATTGAGATATTTGTTTAACAGATTACTGGTTACACATCAGCTCTGGCCTTTGGAGAAAATAATCTTCACAGATTTCTCATCAAACAAATCTCTGAGGGATGTGTTAACTCACATTAATTACAGCACACATCTTCTTAACAGCTTTTACTTCCAACACTGTTGTAAATACTTTAATGAATGCAACACAAACTTGGAGCAAAGGCATGAGTGCAGGTTATACACAGAGAAAAAAAAAAGTGTTATGGATGTTTTTGGTCTACGTTGGAATTTATTTGATTTTAGACAAAGCAGCAGCTCTTCTCTCCGTGTTCTGGAATAAAGCTCGGATCAGGCTCTTCACCTCCGAGCTTGAAAACTCAACTGCCAGAGGACCTTTAGCATCAGCCCACCTGTGAAGAAAAGTCACAGGTATCAAACCGATACACAAAACAAGGTTTTATTCTATATCTGAATGTAAAAAACTAAGTTTAGGGAGTCTAGATTACAAAAATAAAACACATGAGTTTAAAATACTAATTCCATCCATTCATCCTTCAAACCAGGTTTTGTCCCTTTCGGGGTCACAGGGCTTCTTCTTCTATCTTATACGGCCACTCGTGGGCGAAGGCGGGGGACATCCTGGACAGGTTGCCAGTCTGTCGCAGGGCCACAAATCACACATCCATGCACACTCGCATATAAAGCATGTTTTTGGACGGTGGGAGGAAGCCAGAGTCACTGGAGAAAACCCACAAATGCACAGGGAAAACATGCAAACTCCACACAGAAAGGTTCCCCATTGATGTTCTGTTTTGTTTTAGGTCCCCAGCCAGGACTTGAACCAGGGGCCTTCTTGCTGTGAGGCAAGAGCCACCGTGCAGCCCCTTAAATACTAATTAATATTGATATTAAATACTAGTTGATATTTCTAAACACTTAAAAAGTTTCATTTTTGGCTCCCTATTCCACATACGTTTTGAAATTGTCACAAATTCTTTATGTACCCTATTCGGACCACAACACATCTACTGGTGCTACATATGTGTGCAATTCTGTACCGTTTTATGAAACACCTAATGCAAATTAAAAAGGTGCAGCCCTCTTTGCAATGTTACAACTCCTTAAAGAGTTGTCCTCCTTAAAGCCCTTATATCTTAAAAAGTATTATGGCTTTATGGCGCAAGGGCTGATGTTTAATACATTACAAAAACCTAGTTTTTTTAGTGGCACCTGGTGGTTATTTATAAAAGATTTTCCCACAGGTGATGTCCCATTGTATCTCCTCATTTCTGAGACCACGAGACAAGAAACATTTAGCTACCATGAAACAACTGTGAAGCTCCACCCACTCAACTACTTAAACTGTTATATCCAATTTTAGGTCTGTGTGTAACACATTTAAAAAATATTTAGACCACTTAACCCTTGTGCTATCGTATGTGGTCCAGATGACCCGATCCTTAAATTGACGTGTTATCCCTAGCATGACAAAGGTGAAGCGGATTTCATGTAATCAATGGACAACAGTGAAGATCACAAAACATTGAAGAAAAAAGGTTTAGCTTACTGTCTAGTGGGTCTAGATGACCCCACTCCCAATGTTAAAATGCCAAGGATAGCACAAGGGTTAAAAAAATGTGACTTTGAACACAACACAGTCTTCCTTTCTTTCTTACCGGTCAACAATCTCCTGCAGGTTTGCTCGGAGCACAATGACGAGCTCCTTAAAAGTGCTCCACTTCTTCACGTAGAGAGGCACCTCCTCCTGGTATTTCCTGTTCTTGCTTTCTTCAACCACAGGAATGAAAACAAGTGGGCCTTCTTCTGTTATAGTTTGGCACAAAGTGTGGAGGTGTTCTCCATCCTCAGAGGAAATGTCCTGTAAAGAATCAAGGGGGGGCTAAATAAGCGCTTTTTTTCCACGAGATATATAAAAAAGAATGTAATAAAGAAAGACATACCTCTAGCATCATAATTTTGCTAATGATTTCTGTGATTGCAGTATTGAGGAGGTTTCCCATGGCTTTACAATAAATGGTGACTGGAAGAACGTCCTGCCAAACTGTAGCGAGCTGCTTAAGCTGATGGATGACCTGCAGGTCAAAGAGGAAATCAAAGAATAGACTCAGTAGTAACAAATAGTTTTTTCCACCAATCCCTCTGTTATCTTTGTAACAGCTCCTTTGAGAGCATGGAAAAGGTGAGATGATTATTTTTTACTACTCTTAATTACTCAATTAGTTTATTTATGTGGTGCTGAAGATGTAATGTTCAAACATTTAAACAATTAAAATGATAAATAAAATAAAAAAAGTTTAGTTTGGAGAGCCTAAACTCATGCTTTGTCAAATCCTCTTGCATTGTGCATAATAAACTACACTGATTAAAGATGCCAAAAGGCTATTTTTATTTTAAGAGAGGCTGGTAGTGAGCTGTAGGGAAAAGTTACATAAAATAGAGAAAAAAAGCTATTTTTCCTCCTGGTTGAACGTTTAAAACCTGCTGGAGGTTAATGTGAAGCCTCAAAAATATAATACAGCAAAATCGTGGAGTTCTTCTCCATACAGACCGATTCTCTTAACCTTTGTGCTATGGGGTCTAGATGACCCAATTCTTAGATCGACGTGTTATCCCTAGCATGACAAAGGTGAAGAGGATTTCATGTAATCCATGGACACCAGTGAAGATCACAAATCATTGAAAAAAAAGGTTTAGCGCATGGTCTTGTGGGGTCCAGATGACCCAAGTCCCAATGTTAAAGTGCCTAGGATAGCACAAGGCTTAAAGACCCACTCTAATGAAAACTGTATTTCTGGTGTTTTTTCACACGTTACTGTGGCATTTTGCTGATGATGGAGGACATTTTTGAACAAAATTAAGCTCAAAATTGCATTTCTGAGTATTTCTTTACCTAACCTGTTGTAAATAACGAGGGCAGGATTAAATGCCGCTTGAACAGTTTATTTGTGACGTAGAAAATAAGCAGGCCAGGCCAAAAACTCCCCGTTCAGTGATTAAACCCCATGTGCATCTTTGTTTTCTTGTCTGAGCTCGCATCTGGCTAAAACTGTGCAGCTGGATAGCTCAGATATTGCTTGCCATTTTTGTTGCAGCGTTAATGTTAGGCTGGGGGTTTTAAGGGGCTGTAGGCTAGCAGCAGCAAACGTAAACAGAGAACTCTCAGCAACAGAGAAGGGTGGGCCAACAGTCCTGCCTACAACTCAGAGGCAAATTTCTAATGAACTACTGCCGCTCTGCAGACACAGAAAACAAGACTGTTTGGGGTTTTTTTTTTGGCTAAAAACAGCATCAAAGTGGGTTTTTAAAGACAAGTTTACCACAGATTCTCCTCTCACCTGCCGAACTGCTTTGCTGGCTGCAATGTAGTTGTCTTCATCGTCCAGGTTGCAGAAGTTGTGAGCAGTAGAAAGTCTTTCCAGCAGCTCTGCCTTTTGTACATTTAGTTGTGTTAA
This sequence comes from Oryzias sinensis, assembly GCA_037389245.1. NCBI lineage: Eukaryota > Metazoa > Chordata > Actinopteri > Beloniformes > Adrianichthyidae > Oryzias > Oryzias sinensis. Next base: position 4,261,221 of record CM074497.1, read on the forward strand.
AAAGCACTGGGCACCTGCAGCAAAAGAAAACACAAAGTTAAAGCTTTGAAGACTCAAACAGGTTAATCAAAGCAGTGACTTGTTCTTGTTTGTTTTTAAATGACAACGCCGTATCCTGTTGCTTACCAAGTTTCCTGAATCCGGGCACCATGTCAACAAAAGTTGCAACCCCTTCATTGAGGGGCTGTGGCAGGTGAGCTCTAAAGTAGTGACCCAGGGTGAGTAAGTGGTGTGCAAGGTACATGCAGTTGTTGTGCTGGATGGCAGCTAAGTGGGGAAACTTGAGAAGGTTCTCTCTGGGTGGAGGGAGAAAGAAAAAAAAAGCAGAACTGTAAAACATTTGGATAAAATGATGGGTTGCTTTAAGGGGGGAATGATTCGTACTTGTGATACGTTGGTACAACATCATAGAACAGCTGGAAGATGTTCCTCACTGTGAAGAACAGTTGTAAGGCACTGAGAAAAAAACAAAAGGGATTGTTTAGGTGGGAAACAGGATTCATTTATATCACATGAAGATTCAGACACATCTGTGCAAAGCGGAACCTTTGTGAGGAACTTCCAACGGCTTCACACAGAGTGCTGACCGCCAGCTCCATCAGCTGCTGCACCGACTCACTGATCCGACAGGCGGGCAGATGCAAACTCCATGCAGACAGCTGCTTTGAGTTCTCCATCACCGCGTCCTCTTTTGAGGCCGCCTGCTTTAGCTTCACTCCTGAACTTGGAGCCGGTAACTTGGGAAGATGGAGTTTTGAGTCTGGTGTGATCTGAGGAGGAGGAGGAGGTTCAGTTAAAACGCTAGAAGAGCACAAAAAGCTTTGAACTGCAGTTTCTCAACCCTCCAAAAACCATATCAATAGATTATATATTAATTCTAATATAATTTTTTAACCAGACTGATTGGTTGGCTGCAGGGAGTCCATTATAAAGTGATAAATGACACCTAAAAAACAAGTTCCGGTTGCATAGCCTGAATGTTCTATGATGCTTTGTGTCGCTTAACATGATGTTTATATATCACTTTCCTTCGCTGGTTAGACCTCATAGTCCAGCTGCAGCAGAGCGAGGCGCAGGTTCTGTAGCGTAACCATGACAACATGTCCCACTTTGTATGAAACAGTCCATTTCTTGCGAAAAATAAGATTACGGTACAAATACTTGATTTATTCCTTTTTGCATAGTGCCTATGATAGTGCTCCATTGGGGCAGTCCAAAAATATGCATGCTAGGTTAAAAGATCTCTCTGCCCAAGATCTCAAAAGAATTTTGAGAATTTCTTTGTGTAAAGGGGAAAATGGAATGTCCTCTCTCCAAAAGGAAACAAAGAGAATATCATATTTTCAATAATTTAAAATACAAGTGGCAGGAAAATTTATAAATGAGCGCTAAAGTCAATTTTTTTTAAAACATCTTAAAAAACAAAACAGCTTTATATCTGATAAAGATCCTCCATTTGGCTCTTGTATTTTTATTAAATGTGATGGCATCACCTTAACTGTGTTGTGCATTTTGGAGGTCATCAGCTTGCGCGCTGCTACGATGACATCCTTGCACTTTTTGCTCGCAAAGTGGCAGTTGACATTTCTGGCATATTTTAGCAGATCTGTGGAATCACCCTGCAGAAAGTCCATCTCCTTCAAAGCTTTCTCGAACTCCTCCGTTTCTTTGATCACCTTAAAAAGACAGATCAAGATGTCACTCCACCACCGATGAAACTTTAATTGAGGTAGAAAATAATTTACAAATCTTTTAGACCGTACCGCGCTGTAGTTTTTTAGCTCGCTACTGTCAGTGGGGATGGAATTGACCAAACACTCATGGATGATACACTGTGACATTTCCTCCCAAATCAGCTCTCCCAGGATGGCTGAGAGCTTTTTAGAACCAATGGATACATCTGGAAAACAACAAAACCATCTGCTGTAAATTTTAATAATGACATAAACAGAAAAGCTTTGTTGGTTGGAACAAGATCTCAGCCGTTCTTTACCCAGCAGGTGTGTGTGCAGTGTCTTGAGGACCAGGTGGAGTTTACTGAAGACCTGTGAAGGGGCAGATTTCTCCTTGTGGCTCGCTTCTAAACACTGCAAGGCCAGGGTGGTTCCCTCCCCCTGTTGCTCCGATACTCTCACAGACAGTGATGCATGCTTCACCAATGGCTTCAACATGTATTTTAAAAGCACCTGGCCTGAACAGCACATATTTAGGGGGGGGGGGGGGAGGGATTTAAAGTTAAGTCTATTAAAAAGACTGCAGTAAAATAAAATAAAAATATCAGTTGATGTGGCTAAAATGAAAATAAATGCTAAAACTGCATATTTAAAAATTGTGCATAAAGTTGCTGTTTGTTCTTACTGAAGAGTTTGACTTTATGTTGAAGCTCCCCCTGGATGGCAAGAGCTTGTAGAATACAGCGCAGCAGAACTGGTGGTTTGGGTTCTCCATCCTTGCTGCCAACGTCAGTCAGTGTCAGCTCTACCTTCTGGATCGACATCTGATCTGCAGGCTCTGTGTAAAATCATCAAAAAATGATTCAAAAAAACTGCTGAATCCCCCCTCCAAAAATTACATACAGTTAGAAAAAACTTTGCAAGAGCCTCTTAGTTAGTGAGCAAATACAATTTAAAGATTTTTCAAGTGTAGATCTCAAATGCAATCATTATCTGATGTGCAAGAGAAAACATTAAAAAGTAATCCCAGTCTCCCACTCATAACAGATTTCGGTTAAGACATACATCAAATAAATAATATAAAAAAACAATACTGTACTTAGATATTAAAACTACAATCTTCAATTCAATGTCAATTTTATTTAAAACACAAATGAAAATAAACACTCAGCTTAAAATAGACATATGAAACGAGAAAGTGTGCTTGAAAAGAAGTGGGTTGAAGAGAATGATCGCACGCCTTTTTTTCAACACCTGACGATGTGCGTATTTCTATTTACAGCTGGGTACAAAAAAAACAAATTACTTTGTCTTACCTTTCATGGGGGGCAATTTCCAGATGACAAGTCGCTTCCACTCATCTCCAAGGTGGTAAATTAGGTTTTCTCTTTGCACCGTTAATTCAGAGCCCAGAACCGTAAGCAGTGGGAGCTCTGAGGTCTTCCAGCTTTTCAGTGAATCCATGCTGCTCCTTGCCTGAAACAAAACGCTGTTTAGCTACTATTTTCTTTTACATTTCTCAGCCAAATTAAATATAAAGCTGTTTTACAGATTTTTTTAGCTGCAAATTATGCTTTCCATTTGACTTGCTGATCTAGTAATAACTGTTAACAGTTTTTTTTCTTAAAGCCTCTTATGTTCTGCTTATCTGTACAGGATTACAGCTGAGTTTGAAAAGTATGTTTGAGCGTAATGATAGCAACTCTTACCTTTTCCAAATTATTTGCTGCGTCAACATACTTTTTCTCAACTAATGCTTTGTTGAACTTTTCCATTGCACTGTGGAACTGAGTTACACAAGAGGAAAGTCAGACATGGGCTTGTTTACATGTGTGCATGCCAGATAATGGGTAGGAATTAACGTACCTCTTTAAGGTGTTCTAGCATTTTTATTATAACAGTGTTCCTCTCCAACTGCTCCTTCAGCTTTGCAAATTCAGTTACAGCCACGTGTATGTTCTCCTGCACCTGCATGAATGAATGCAAGGGAAATTAAATTTAAAAAATGTAAATAATAACAATTTATTAAAAATGCACTTAGCAAAAGTTTAACCCATACCTCTGTTTCTATGCAGGCCTTAAGTGCATCCATTTCTTTGGAGACCTCATCCACCTGCAGCATCAGGTCTTCTGATGCTTGTAAGCTTGGCAGGAATTCATTGTACCTTTTGTTAATCATGTCACAGACTTCTTCCTAAGGAAAACACACGAAGAACGTGTATCCATTGCATGACTTTTAAAGTGAATGTTAAGATAAAGTAACATTTATTTATAGCATGTTAGCATCTACTGACAAATACGAAAATGATCAAAAGAAGGGTTGTCCATCGTGTCAGATCGGTGCTGCTAACATCATGATCATGCAGCCACGTAAGTAAAGTCGGTTTGGCTAACTAATGAAAATGCTAATGTAGAAAAATATAATTCTTTTGTTTTTCGAGTGCTTTTTAATTAGTTGGTAATGTGGCTGCTGCTGTCATTAAGTTTTTAATTAAAAGGGAGATGTGTGCCGGTGAAAACATCTAAAAGAGCTAAGAGCTAATTGTATTTCAAACTTACTTAGCTTAACGTTACCATATGCTACGTTAGCTAGCAGCTTACCTTTGTGTCTTCCACTTTCCGCGACATTTTGCTTATTTTACTGACCAGATCTTCTTTTTCCAGCTTACCGGAGCTGGCAAGCACTTCAGTCACAAACGAAGACATAGTGTACAGTATTTTTAAAATATTATTTTTACAGAACTTTCACGCATGAACACAAGTCCTCTGTTGACCCGCCAGGCAGCCTGATTGGCTTTCGAATCAAATTGTGACGCAAAGACCCGCCTCTTCCGGTTGAAACCTCTTTCAAAACAAAAGATAAAAAATTAAATTAAATTATTCAATAAAAATTTGAAAAGATTTGTGATCCATATTTTGTGGAATAGAAATGCAAGAATTATTTTTGTTTTATTTTTTATTTGTAAACTAAAAAAATAACCTTTGGTACATTTTCTATGAGTAGATTATTCACAAGTGTAGTATTCCCAACGTAAATATTTCCAAAATTATTCAAGCTTTAATAATATTTGGTTTTACAAAGATACGATGAAAATTTATAAGTTGTATAAAGTTTAATTATTTCTTAACTTATTTCCACCATGTATTTTAAACAACTCCACACCTACAATCTTAAATGTCTAAAAATAAATTTTGGTCACCTTTAGAAAGCTTCATGTATTTTTATTTTTCAACGTTTCCCTTGACTCTATAAACTAAAAAAATAATGCAAAATAAAAAAGGCTAATTTTTTCATTGTTTAAACTATCACCATTCACAGCTTTCATTTTATTTCTCCAATTGTAGTTATTTTATAATCATTGTGTTTATGTTAAGATTTTTAGTCAGCTTTTGTGAATTATATTTTAAGCTCTTCTGTCCATTTTATTTTAAACTTGTTGAACATGAAAACATAAATAGCACTTCTGTGTAATTTATGTAGTATCACACTTTTGTCACTAGGTGGCGACACAAGGTTTGCAATGTAATTATAAATCTTAGAGACGAAGAAGTAAGAGCTCGATCTCTATGGAAACGACATTTTATTTGTAGTCTCATGTTTTAGGGTTATTTTTTGCATTATATTTGTTGTTGGTGGTGTTTTTTTTTACTTTTCTTTTATTAATCCATATCTATTTTTATAATTTAAACAACCAACAACCTAACTGACTAACGTTTGGCTAACGCTGTTGCTAACTTATCCATAGATTTGTTTGCTAATTTCACATCACACATGGCAGACGGTTGGAACACAGATACGGGAGAAGCTGTTTATCGGTCGCAGGATGTTGTCAAAAACTTGAAAATAAAGTAAGTAATCTAAGACGATGTGTAAAAAAAAGGTTTATGTTTTGATTTGTTTTTTGTTTGTGTTAACTCTTCAGAGTTCGCATTGAGAGGGTGACCTCCACAGCAGCCCTCTCTCAGCACTTCCAGCAGCAGGTTCTGTCCCAGCAGGAAGGGGGAGATATTGAATTAAAAACACTTTCGTCGCCGGGTCAAAAAGGTAAAATAAGTTACTGTGACTGACTGTACGTAAATGTCTCAAAATGAGTTTTGAGTTGTGTATTTTATTATAAAAGAAACATTTCCACAGAGTTGTAAATTATTATATCTATGTTGTTCTTACAGGTGACAATGAAGATGAAGTTGTTGTTGGTTGGCAAGAAAAAATCTTCAGTCAGGTATCATTATCATTCCAGTGCTACTTTTGATGAAGAGTATTAAACGTTTGTGATCTATCGTCATATGTGGGTCATTCCAGTATGAGATGGAGTTATTCCAGAATGAAGCAGTGTGTCAAACTCCTCTGGACCGACAATACCACAAAGAAGTCAAGGCCCTCATCAAGGCCAAAAGCCGACGCAGTCGCAGAATTTTCACCTACACCGATCATGATCGCTACACCAACTGTCTTCCACTCCACCAACTGGTTTGTTGTGTTTTGTTGTAGAGTCACCTTCATCCTATCATTTTAACCGCATGGTTTTACCACATGAGAGTCAAACTTTTAAAATTTGAAGGTCATTTTCTGATGACATGGTGATGTGATGTGATGACTCAAATGTGCCTGAGCTTCAGTTCCATAGTATTGGATTTTTACTTTCTAGAATCAGCAAAGGTTTAAGAGTTTTGATGGTGCATGGATTTTGTTTAATTTTATTCCATCGCATTCAGACTTTTTCTATCAAAGATTTCTTGCAGTATTTTATGTCATTGCTGCTTTGGTTAAATACTTCATTGGCATTTTTATTTTCATAAATACAAATGAGAGATTGCAGATTTAAAAAAAATGTCAGATTTGCCTTTTTTTTTTTTTTTTTAAATCTTTACAGGAGCACACAGATCTACTGACCACAACCAAAACAGGTCCAACCTTCCTGGCTGAAAGGATGGCTACTGTAAAAAACAGACGACAAGAACGGCGAACCATGTAGGTGAAACGTCTGTTTTGGCAGGAAAAAGATGAGCCAGAAGAACTTCTAAAGCTTAAAATAGACAGAAAAACTAAGAAAAAATGTTTTAGACTTCTATTTGTATGTGTAAGTGCAGTTCAGATTGGAATAAATTCATAGTGGCGAGCCTTTATAAAAAGGTCGTTTACTCAGCTTTACACTTCGTCTTTGACACTGGCTTGTTTTGCAGGGACAGTAGCATTCCTAAAACTAGAATTATTAACTGGGAGCCCACAGAAGAGTTTGTGAGGACCAGTCGTGTGGTGAATAATGCCATGCAGACTATGCACATCATGGGGGACCTGGGCCCTCCTGGAAGGTATAACCCATAATTCTTTGTTTTTCCATTACCTTGCCAAGATATGTATAAACTATTATCTCATCACCATCACTCACCTTTCAATGGCTGCAGACTCAGGAAAACTATCGATTTTAGTTCTTTTAGATCTCAGTGCAGCATTTGATACAGTTGACCACTCAATTTTATTAGGGAGCCGGTTTAGCTCGTGCTGGTTTGCGGCGCCTTCCGTCCATGAAACCTGGGTTCGAATCCGGGCTGCTCCCTGTTCCTTTCTCTACTTCTCTGACGGTTCCAAGCCCGGTTGCTTTGAGAAGGTTGCGTCAGGAAGGGCATCCGGCGTAAAACATTGCCAAGTAAACCATGCGACTTGTTCGCTGTGGCGACCCCCTGATGGGAAAAAGCCGAAAGAGAAAAAGAGAAAAAATAAGACCACTCAATTTTATTACAACGTCTAAAATCTTGGGTGGTTTTTTTTGGCACAGTTCTTAACTGGTTTTATTCTTATTTGTCGGACACAGTTTTTTTTTAATGTTTTCATCTGCAATTCTTGCTCATCTAAGGTTAAAATGACATGTGGCGTTCCCCATGGGTTCAGTACTAGGATCTCTGTATTTTCAATTTACATGCTACCACGGTAATACGCAGACATAACCTTAATTTTCATTTTTATGCCGATGATACTCAACTTTACCTATCCTTTAAACCTGGGGACCATGGTCTTTTAAAGAATCTCAATAGCTGCATTGCTGATATTAAAACCTGGATGGCCCAAATTCTTTTGCAGTTGAATATGGACAAAACTGGTGTAATTATTTTTGGTTCAGTTGAGGCCCGAAATGGTGTGGCTCAGAAATTGGAGTCTTTGTCTAACAATGTTTCTTCAAGCTGCAGAAATCTGGGAGTGAAATTTGATACCAATTTGAATAGGGAGACCCATGTTAAATCTGTGGTCAAATCTTGTTTCTGGCAAATACAGAGGTTATACAGGATAACCTCTCTACTATCAAAACAATGTCATGAGATGGTGATTCATGCTTTTATTTTTTCCCGTCTGGATTATTGTAACGCACTCTACACATCTTTCACAGCAGAGTGTGTATCAACTCCAGTTAGTCCAAAGTGCTGCCACCAGACTCCTAAGCAAAACCAGAATGAGAGATCACATCACTCCAGTTTTAGCGTCTTTGCACTGGCTTCCAGTCCGTTTTAGAATAGATTTTGATGATTGCATTTAAAGCACTCTGTGGTCTGGCCCCTAAATATATAGCAGATCTCCTCATTCCTTACGTACCTGGTCGCAATCTTAGATCTTCGGCAAAAGGCCTTTTAACAATCCCACAATCTAGATTGAAGACCAGGGGAGACAGGGCCTTTGCTATAAGAGCCTCAACACTCTGGAACAGTCTCCCTGAAGAGATCAGGCTCGCTGAGTCCCTACCATTATTTAAATCTCTTTTAAAAACCCACCTCTATAGGAGTGCTTTTAATGATTTTACCGGTTCTTAAATTTAAAGATAGGATTTTATTTATTTTATTTATTTCATTGATTTTAACTGCTATCACTGTTTTGTGTGCGTGATGGGTTTTATTACTATATACTGTAAACTGTTTTTAATCCGGATTTTGTCTCATATTAATTGTACAGCACTTTGTAATCTCGTTTTCGAAAAGTGCTATATAAATTAAGTTTATTATTATTATTATTATTGGTACTTAGACTGAGGATAAAGCTTCTCTACATGTATTTTCTACATCTGAAACCAGACAAATCATTGTTTTGTATGATATTTTCCCTTGTGCTATTTTGTGGGGTCATCTGGACCCCACAAGACAGCACAAGGGTTATAAGAAGTAAACTTTTTAACCTCATGACATGCAGAGCTGGCCAGTGCAAAGCTCTACTAACCATTTGACAGGATGTTTATTGTGAATTTTCAGGCTTGGTCAAAAAGAGAACGAGTGCCTGCTGATAACTATAAAAACCGACGGCCATGGAACTATAGTTGTAAAACCTGACTTCAACAAAGGCCGGGAGCCCTACAGGCAAGTTTACAAGGCTTCTCTGTTGGCTTAGAGTGAATCCTACATTTTTTAGTGTATCATTTAACCCTTGTGCTATCTTAGATGACCCCACCCTTGCATTGACGTGTTCTCCCTACCATGACAAAGGTGGATAAAGGTGGAAAGATTTCATGTAATCCATGGACACCAGTGAAGATCACAAATCATTGAAGAAAAAAGGTTCAGAGCACTGTCTAGTGGGTCTAGATGACCCAACTCCCAATGGTAACGTGCCTAGGATAGCACAAGGGTTAAGTAGAATGGCAGCAGTAGGCTGCAAACTCCAAAACGATTGTATGTTTAAAAAAAGAAATAAGCAAAGTAATTTTAAAACCACAGCAAAAATAAAAGAGTGAATCAGACATTTAACCGGACGTTTGTGTTGTTGGACAGGATTGTCGCTGAGGGAGAAAACCGAGAAATATGGCGTCTTACTTTTGAGAACGTTTCAAAAAGCATGAAGCCAGAGGAAAAAAACAAGGAGCAGAACATGTATAAAGATGTGAGTCAATATCAGCTTATCTAATAAACCAGGAAAGATATTCAGAACATTTTTATTGGAAAAATGGAAGATGAAAGCTGTAATCAGGATCAACTTTGTCCCTCCTCTTTATAGCTGTATGTGAGGCACAAAGAGTTCCTCAGTGGTCTTGTTGGACAGGACTTTGAAATGGTAAGGCGTTTTTTGTTTTAAACTTTATTTTTATTGATTTTTGTTACATTAAAACAAACCACATTCAAAACAGAGGTCAATCCTGTGTCTATTTGTTGAAAAGTGTCCATTTTTTCCACTTTCGGTGTAATTGTGCCTCTTGCAGTCTCAGCCTGTATGTTATTGTTTTCGTTGAATAAATGTCTTTAATTGTTGGTAAGGCGTTTTAATGTAACGTTTTTAATTCAAATTTTCAATGCTTATCATGGTCTAAAAAAAAGACAAATATGTTATTATCTATCAACTATATACTAAAGAGCAAATTCTTACATTTGAGGATTTTTAGCCAAAAAAACGTTTAAGGATTAAGGTTTAAGGATAGTTATCACTTGAATAAATGTTGACTCGTATTTAGGTTTGTGAGCTATGAGATGTGTGTTGTTTAGCCTCCTGCAGGTACACTGCGTTACCTGATGAACGGAGAAATAGGTAAGTCAAAAGGCAGAGCTAACTTTAGCAGTTATATATATAAATATATAATAATACACGTTTAGAATTAATAACTCTACTATTTTTTACAGTCTCAGCTCAAGGCTTTGAATATGACAACTTGTACATACACTTCTTTTTGGAATTGCCCAATAGTAAGTCTTAAGTACCAGTAGTTGTTTGATTGTTGTTTTTGCCTCTTTAGCTGTAACTGATGTTTTTCTTTCAGATTGGTCCAGTTTGCCTTCTCAGTCTCTATCAGAGGTCACCCAGACCTGTCGGACCAAGTCTCTTGAAAAGGTGTGAACGTTTTGCATACGCTTAGCTTGAAAAGCCACACAATTCCACAACAGTTTATCTAAAAAAAAAAAAAGTCTTCAAGACTAGCAATTGCTGAGTCGACAATGAACGTCTCTGCCGAAACATACCTTTAAAAGACTGGAAAAGTAAGAGCATCAGTGTAGCAGAGTGCAGCAGAGGCTTAGTTAAAGCATAAAGCTCAGCCACAACCTGGTGTCTGTCCTCAAATTTCTGTAACGAAATAAAAGAATCCATAAACGGCTTTGCCACCCTGGACACACCAGTCCCAAGAAACTAACCGGGGTTACGCCTGATTATTTCTTTAATGAGAGATTGTCTGGGACTACTATATGCTGTAAATGACTGCGGCCACACAGTGGGCACTCTCCAGTGTTTCCATGTGCCTGTCCCAAGTCTGGATGAAAGAACAGGGTTTGGCATCTGCTGTACAACTGAAGTCAAATCTGCAAGTCTTGACTGGGCGTCCCTTTTAAGCTAGATGCCCAAAGGAAAAAGGCCCTGTAAATGTGTAGAGACAAAAACAAGATTGTCAAGTGGTTGTTGCTTTAAGGTGCATCTTGGTTTTGTACTGACAATGCATTCCTGTATATTTTCTGATACTTAATGGCTTACATTTAGGAAAAGAAAAAGTCTTGATTGCTTGCATGTAAGAGACTAAACCACTTCTTTGAGTGGAAGTTGTTAAACCCTCAACAAACTCCGTCTACAGGAAGATGTGGCTTTCTTCAGCTATCCCTTCACTTTTGAGGCTCTTTATATGAAGCAAAAAGACGGTGAAGGTTAGTATCAGCTGTTACGTATTATAGGATAGTTTATTTTTTATGAATCCAGGTTTTATCTTACTTTAGAAGGCATTCCTCAGTGGCCAGTGATTTACTTCAAGGTTCTTTCCTTGGACTTCTGGCAGCGCTATCGAACGGAAGGCTACGGTTATCTGCTTTTTCCTGCCACTCCCGGTACGGTGTCCTGAAATCTCATTTAAATTCAGTTTATTTTGTAACTGTTCACATTTAGACCTCTAGAAGGGATTTCTAAATGGTTAGCAGTGTTTCTACATCTTGTTTGTGTTTGTTTGTATACCAGGTAAACATACCATGACATGTCACACATGGAGGCCTGTTCAGACAGGGACTGTGTCTGCAATGAAGCGCTTCTTTATTGGAGGTTCTGCTGAGCTTGAAGATGACAGTTATGTCAGAACTCCAGGAACATTCAAGGTGAATCAAAGCTGGCTCAAACAAGGTTTTAGACAATTGATATTGATTTTTATCAGGTATAAAGTTAAATAAATATGTTGTGATTTTATCGATACATACTCCTTGAGCAGCTGGGTTTTAATTGTCAATTGAAATTGAGTCAATCCTAACTTCAATAAAATTATAGATTCTTCCATTTCTTAAATACATTTTTGTGAATATTATTTGTCAAAGCAAAAAATTAAAAAATCTTAAATTAAACGTTTTTCTTTTTAAATCACTAGTTAAGTAACCCAAAAAATTTGACTTAGGGTAGAAATCTGAAAACAAATTGATGATTATTTTAACTTTTGCTGCTATATATTGAATTAAATTGTACACTTCTAAATAAAAAAATCAATCATTTACATTTACTGTGACATTCTGGTGGAAACCATTTAACGTGTGCAAATATCAGAATAACCAACCCAAATGATTTCTTTGGGTTTTTGATAAACAGGGACTTGTTTTTGATACATGATTGAAACAAAGGTGTTTTAGTATTTACAGTATGTGCGTGTCTTTTGTTCTTATTGTAACATGTTTGTATCAGGGGGACAGGCTGAGTCGCTTTGGTTTCTGCACTGTAACCACAGGAAGCGTCACTTTTAACCTGCACTGCATCCAGCAAGCCAGGTGAGTGTCAGGTAAGCGTCAAACAGGTCTCAGTCTGCCAGCAACATAACTACAGTGGTCTTTTGTGTCCTTGTGTACATTTCAGGGCATTTGTGGATGCTGCTGTTCTGAAAAGGAGGAGACAGAAGGTTTTTGAGCATTTGGGAGGATTTAGTCAACAAGGAGCTGTTTGCAACATTCTGGGTAAAAGAAAACAAAAAATCCCTTTGACTTCCAGGCCTCTTTGAGCTGAAACATTTGTTGGGTTATTGGGATGCAATTATGATTTAAAATGTGCTGTATTTAAATGTTAATAATAGTTTCATTTAATACGTTTCATGTTTTTCTCTGTCAGAGGCTTTTCAAAGAGCGAGGAAAAAGATGCAGGAGGCCAGAGAAAGTTTTCCGAGAGGCGTAATAAACACTGGTTCCCAACTCCAACAGGAATCCTCAGCATGAGCCTGAAAACCAAACTTTCAGTGGGACTGAGTGGAAGAAGATCCTGGCACAGACTCAGAATTTTGCAAAGATGACTCTCTAGTGACCGGTCCAGTGAGCATCTGTGGACCATTTCATGTTTTAAGGATTAATAAGTCACTTTGTCAGGTTGTAATGATGCAAAACATACATCAATCCACCAAAATGTGGAAAAAGTGACCACACCTGCCTTAGAAACTACAGGCAAATTTCACAGCAGTTTTTAATGGCTAAGGAACTTGTTGAAAATCCACTCAGGAGGTTTTTTTTGTTGCAATTAACTCTTTTACACGTTCTAAGCTGCTTTTCACCTCCTGCCCTCTACAGAAGCTGCTGCGCTCATGTCCTGCCATTACCTACTGATGTCCGCAGATACGAGAAATGTTCCGTTCTGGTGCTGTTTAGATCTACTAAAGCTTACTTTTTACTGTCAGAAATACCCTAGTGATTAACAGAATGAAGCTGAATGAGCCACTAACCAAGAAAGCCTTTGTGTTGTTTCCCTACATAGTTTTTAAATGGACCCTTCTCAGTATCAGCGGGTCTATTTGGGGCAAAACAGAGACTCTTGCTTCATGTCCCTCAAAAGGATCTTCTCAGAACTAATCTCAGTTTATCTGACCCTCTGCTGCTTTACTTTAACCTGGTTCCATGAAGCACCATACCAACTTTCAGTTAAAGACATTTAGCTTTTTACTCATTTAAACTCAGTTAAATTATTATTGATCTGCCCCTTAACAGTACAAAACTATTTTTACACTCTACTGTCAAAATAGAGATTTTAATCCTCCTGAAACATCTTTTTCACAAATCAAGCAATCTTTGTAGTCTTCTCCTTCTTTTTAGAGCCGGTCTTAAGGATCTTGTCATTCTCATTTGATCAGCCTATGCACAATTTAGGCACTATTCATGCATCTGTTCTATTGCTATACTTGATAGAAATATAGAATAGGATTTTAAAAACGATGCCAGTTTGGCTAAAAGAGATCACGTTCTCAGGATTACTGTCAAGAAAAAAAAATCAGCTGATTTTAATTTGTTGGGGTAGTTTTTGCATTTTATTGCATATAATTCTACAAATAAATGTTTTTGCTACAAAATATTTGAAGTTTCATTGTTGTTATATATTTGTTATTTTAATTAAAGCGACTTTTTTTTTTAAAAACAAACCCAACTTTTTATTTCATTTTTATAATTTTGAAGCCACTCTGTACATAAGTTACAGGTTAAAAATAAATTATTGGTTTCATGGATTGTGGTAGTTGACCCTAATGGGCTTTTGATAAAGCTTAATTGATTTCTTTGCTGTTTGTATGCTGTTTCTCAGTGAATATCAAATGGAAAAAAAAATAGATTTTTATCTTTTGTGAAGCGTCATTTAGTTAAGAAACTAATGCATTTTATTTTTAGAGAACATGCTGTTTGATTTTATAAGTATTTACAACACTGACCTAGGTTTGAAAGGCTTTTATGTGCTTGCAATTTAATCCTTAACTATGTAAAAAAGATTGTAATTTGCATTTTTTTCTTTTAAACTATCAATAATATAAAAACCTGCAGTCTTGCACGTTTACTTGTTAAAAGTAAGATGCTCTGATAGTTTAAAACAACTAGCAAATAAAAATACCAACATGGCTTAAAAAATTCTCATTAATTATGCTTAATTTTTGTTTTAAAATAAACGGTTGGGTCAGAGTTTGTGCTCCAAATCATAAAAAAATCTACATAAAATGAGAAAAAAATTGATTTCATGTTCACACGCCCACTTCTCTCCACTCCAGTAGGAAGTTTTCCAGTTTCCTACGATCGTGAACTCACCATCTATATCCCGATTCTCCATCTTTTTCCCCACCAAGCACAGGACCAACCTACGTCTTCGACCTCTTGGACTATTTTCCGGCTCACGTTACCGCAGCCAGGTATTTAACATCTAACTGTTAAAAATTAAATACAAGTAGATATCTACACGTTTGTTTTGATTATACTTTTGAGGGAGGTGGCACAGACAGTGACAGTGACAGTCCAGCTGCAGAGTAGCTCCGGTCGGTGATGTGATGAAACTGGGCCGCTGCTCGCTATTCATTTCAATGTGGAGGTTCTACTAAAAATAAACGCGTCACATACAGTTGCAAAGAAACTGTCGAAATAAGTACCCTGACATTTGTGTAAATTTGCCTTTTGACACTTCGTCACTGAAGTGTAAAGGACGATGATGAGTTAGCCTTTTTAGCTAATGCTAGCGAAGTGTAACGGCCGTGGCTCGACTCTAGCTAACGTTTTGTTTCGAAGAGGACAAACGGTGAAAAATGCCGAATTTTGGTGTCGCAACTGTTAAAGATTATTTGTTTAGCTTTCAAACCGGAGCGGCGAGTTAAAACCGGAAAACAAATTTGCTTAATGTGCAAAATTAGCAGCATATATCGCTCCGCTGAAAGAAGTTAGGGCGTGTAGAACAACCACCTACAGCTAATCATATTTGGTAAACGTGTTACTTTTGTTTTTTTGTGGATTTATTGTAAAGACTCCGATATTTCCCGCTCAGCCGTAGATCACTAACTATCATATTTATTTATTATTGCAAAAGACAAACTGCCAATGTTGTATGAATGGTTCTTGCATGGGGGGCACTACTAAACACAATTTCTCTCCCCATAACTTCTTAATTTGGAACAACAAATATTAATATTATACAAGAAAAAAATCTTTGTTTTTTCCACATTGGTTTGAGAAAAAAATTCTACTGGTGGGCCAACTTTTTAACACGAACGGGCATTTAATATACTGAATTCAACTCTAAATACAGACTGGTTGTGACTCCAAAATAATATGCCATTGTGTTTGAAACCGTTTCCAAAGAAATATGCCAAATGTTTAAAACAACTGTTACGAATGAAGAAATGCCCTCTATGCATGCAACTGACACCACCACAGGAAAAATCTGCTTTAATCCTACACACAAGAACAAAACAAAAAACAATAAAAAAGTACTTGTAATTTCTCTGGGACGTCATTTCTGTGCCATGTACTAAAACTTACTGGAGACGTTTTGTTCCCGATGGTATTTGGAGGAAAGGCTGGAGTGTGACCCAAACATTTATGATAAATAATAAAATGAATGAAGTTTCTTTTAAAATAATTCAAAAAATTTACCCCAGATACATTAAAACAATTGATCCTAACTGCACCTTTTGCAAAATACAACCAGAAACAATTGGCCATCTTTTTTGGAATTGTACTGAAATTAGAATATTTTGAAAAAAGTGTTTACAATTGATCAGAAATCAATTGTAATGTGTATTTGGAGTGCAGTACATAACAATATTGAATACGTTTTCATTCATTTACATAATCATGTCTTGTTCATACTAAACAGCAGTCACAAATGTACACAGAAAAGCAATCTTAAACACTTTCTGCAAATGTGTGTGGGTTTCAACCCAGTATTTTTTGAACAGCTGAACAGTCCCAGAATATATGAAAGTGCTTCCACATCTCCAGCTTGCATCTCCACTGCTCTCATGCCACTTTTGAACTGGAGTGATTTAAAAAAGAAATCTTGTGACGTTTTCCCAGCGAAATTCCCACCAAGAATTTGACCTGGTTTTGACCCATTTCACCTGACATGACCTTTTGCAATCTTCTTCAGAAACTGGCAGAGTCCCATCTTTTTCCCATTTTTTTCTCTACTTATTTTTTCTATGTCTCTGCTCTTGTTTTTTTTTTTTTGATTATGTGCACTGTTTAATTTTTTATTTTTCACTGGGATTTTCCTAAGTTTAATCATTTTTCTCCCTGATATAGTTTTTGTAGATAATATTTTCCTTCAATTAAGTTTATATTGAAGAAAAATGATTCATTTTATTCAAGTTAAAATAAGGTATTTCAAAGATCTTTTTTAGATATTTGTTGTGCTGAAAGGCATTGACATTTAGTAGAGTAATAATAGAAACAAGTTTGTAAAAAAATATGGAAAGATTTTCTACATGTACAATCATTTACCTTTCTTTTTTTTAGCCTTTAGGGACCACAATCATGACGGACTCCAAATATTTCACTACAAACAAAAAAGGTAAGTGGTTCCGGGTAGCAAACATGCTAGTTCTTACACATATTCCAAATTAAGCTAATGTAAATAATGAAATCCTTTCATATTGACCTTTTCAGATCCGATTTTAAAACAGTTGATTTACTATTCATTTTACAGGGGAGATCTTTGAACTGAAGGCAGAGCTGAACAATGAAAAAAAGGAGAAAAGGAAGGAAGCTGTGAAGAAAGTCATTGCAGCCATGACTGTTGGCAAGGATGTCAGGTACATGAAAAACACTCAATTGTATTTGAATTTTCTTATTTGATTAATTTGCAGACAACACCCCTGATTATTTCATGTTATATATTGACCACATCCTTCTGTTTTGCTGTCAGTTCTTTGTTCCCTGATGTGGTCAACTGCATGCAGACGGATAACCTGGAGCTGAAGAAGTTGGTCTACCTCTATTTGATGAACTACGCCAAGAGCCAGCCTGACATGGCCATCATGGCTGTCAACAGTTTTGTCAAGGCAAATCCTTTTTATTAATACAAGTCCCGCAATAAGTAATTTTACCTGGAGTCTTTATCAACCAAATGACATGGGGATTGCTGTGTATATTATCTTTTATATTTTTTTGAGAAAGGAGTTTTCTCCAGTCAACCAAGTTGAATCTTTTTAAACATCTGGCCGCAGTGGAATCTAAATTTTTTCTTTTCTTTTGCTATATAGGACTGTGAGGACCCCAACCCTCTAATCCGAGCTTTAGCTGTCCGCACCATGGGTTGCATCCGAGTGGACAAAATAACAGAATACCTGTGTGAGCCGCTGAGGAAGTGTCTGAAAGACGAGGATCCGTATGTGAGAAAGACGGCGGCCGTCTGCGTCGCTAAACTACACGACATAAATGCTCAGATGGTGGAGGACCAAGGTTTCTTGGACTCTCTGAGAGATCTCATTGCTGACTCAAACCCCATGGTATGTGTTCTAACTTACTTTATAAGCTTATACCTTTATATATTTTATGACAGAAAAATGATTTATTTATTAAGTTATATTCGCCAACAGGCCGAAACCCATTAAAAGGTTAAATCACAGACTGAAATCACACATTTTCATATACAATATACCAAATAAATATATAAAACAAGGTACATATTGGATTAAAGAAGAATGTAAAATGTATGGATGCTACAGTCCATGGTGGATGCTTTCTCCCAATCGCGCCTCAAGCACACACAGGATTCTCTCACTGATCTAACCTTTCCTTGTAAATGAGGTCTGTACGCCTCTTCCTCTGGGCGAAAATCTCAGTGACTTTAGTGTCAAAACCCTGCTCCTCTTTTTACTTTTAGAAATATTTGAAAACCTTTTTCAAACTTTGAAGCTCTTAAAGCTCAGCTTTGGTCTTTGTTTTTAGTGAACGTCCAATTTTCAGACTTTTGGAGGTGGGACATTACATCCGCCATTTTTGAAAACATAAAATAACACTCCTATTGAATTAGCAAAAGAAAAACAAACATGAGCGCCTTCTACTGCTTGCCTCGCCTTATGCCTTCTCGGTGCCGCTTTTTTGTCAGATCTGAACACTAAATTAGGGATATACATATCTAAATCCCATAACTGTTATATGGAAAGTAGAGACATATTAAACATGTCTAGAATGTATAGTTTTTTTAAATAAAGCATTATATTGGTAGCATGCATTAAATTAGCAAAAGGCATGCAATCAACCCAGTTTGGAAGGAATGGCGCCCTCCAGCGTGAGGCAGCGCTCGATGCTGCTGCACCGGGCAGCCTATTTTGTAATGGAACAAAAAAGCACCCCAGAAATGAATGAACTTAAAGTGTAACAAAATGTAATCTTAAGCATTTTTTGTTTAAAATATACCGACAAAGTAGTTTTTTTATTTGTGTTTTCCCTTGCTGCCCCATTTCTGGAAACGTTTACATTTAAGATTAACTCTGCTACCCTACTCGTAATTTAAAGTACCGGTAAACAATTTTTTATGCCGTTGGAATTTCCGCCAGATGTGATGCTATTAAAGCTAGTGCTGTTAATGTAAAGATCTTAGTGAAACTGAAATCCTCTTGTGCTCTTAAGGTTGTGGCCAATGCTGTTGCTGCCCTGTCAGAGATCAGCGAGTCTCACCCCAACAGCAACCTCCTGGACCTGAACCCTCAGAACATTAACAAGCTGCTGACGGCTCTAAATGAATGCACTGAGTGGGGGCAGATCTTCATCCTGGATTGTCTCTCAAACTACAACCCAAAGGATGAACGTGAAGCTCAAAGGTTACTGTAACGCCATCTTCTTTTGCATCTACTGTACACTATTGCTGTTGTTTTCTTTTTTTTCTGGCTGACATTTTCCTGCTTTTCTTTCGAAGCATCTGTGAGCGAGTCACTCCCCGACTGTCTCATGCCAACTCAGCAGTGGTTCTGTCTGCTGTCAAGGTCCTCATGAAGTTCTTGGAGCTGCTGCCCAAAGACTCCGACTACTACAACATGCTGCTGAAGAAGTTGTCCCCTCCACTGGTTACCCTGCTCTCTGGAGAACCAGAGGTCCAGTATGTGGCTCTGAGGAACATCAACCTCATTGTTCAGAAGAGGTGTGTGATCGGACCTACTAAGTTTCTAATACAGAAAACTAAGAAAACGCGTTTTTATCTTGTACTTTTGACAGTTTTGCAGCGATTTTTGCCATTTAAAAAAGTATGCAAAGTGACCTAAAGTTTTTTTGAAATAAAAAACAAACTGTCAGAATTTAGTAGAAGTACATGAAGCACCAGATAGTAAAACTGAATATTTATTGGCTAAAATGTTGTGTGTAGGCCCGAGATCCTCAAACAAGAGATTAAGGTGTTCTTCGTCAAGTACAACGACCCCATCTATGTGAAACTGGAGAAACTGGACATTATGATCCGCTTGGCCTCCCAGGCCAACATCGCCCAGGTATCTTAAATGAAAAACATCTCACTGTGATCGTTGTTATGAAGATTAATTACTCGTGTTAAACACGACATAGACGTTATTAAAGATTGAAACGTAATGGATTCCAGATTGACAAAGTGTTAGTTTTCACTTTATGCAGACGAGCCATCATTTGGTTAAAATCCAAAGCATGTGTGTTATCTGAGCAGCACAGACATAAAGTTGTTTATGTTTATGTCGAATTTAAAGTAATTTACTTGGTTTACTTGCAGGTTTTGGCTGAATTGAAGGAATATGCCACAGAGGTAGACGTTGACTTTGTGCGGAAGGCGGTTCGAGCGATCGGACGCTGTGCCATCAAAGTGGAGGTAGGAAAGGTCTCATGACGCTGTAAATCATTTCTCTTTCTGTCCGTTTTTCATCATCTGCGTTTATATTGTAATATTTTGCAACAGTTTATTTAATCTTCTGTGCGCAGGGTGAGTTTAGAAGTGTTTGTGAAGGAAGTAAATGTTTTTGTTGTCGGTTTCTTTAGGTGTTGTCAAAATGTTATAGACAGTGTGTATCAAATGAATTCGTTCATTTATTAGATTACTGTTGACAGTGCTGCTGAAAACGAAATGTTTGTGAGTTTTTTAAAGGCTTTTCATCATGAAGACATGCTTCATGTTTGCTGTTCTTCTCCAGCAATCAGCTGAGCGCTGCGTCAGCACCCTGCTGGACCTGATCCAGACTAAGGTCAACTACGTGGTCCAGGAGGCTATTGTGGTCATCAGAGACATTTTCCGCAAGTACCCTAACAAGTATGCGTCCCGTCAGAGCTCAAATATTAATTTTCAGCTTTAATAGAAGCTGTTAGTTGCTGGACGTCTTGGCCTAATGCTAACCCATTGACATTTCTCAGGTACGAAAGCATCATTGCCACTCTGTGTGAGAACCTGGACTCTTTGGATGAGCCGGATGCTCGGGCGGCCATGATCTGGATTGTTGGGGAGTATGCAGAAAGGATTGACAATGCGGATGAGCTGCTGGAGAGCTTCCTTGAGGGTTTCCATGATGAGAGCACCCAGGTGGGGTCACAGACAAAGACGCTACGTGTGAATCTTGTAGTGGAGAGAATGTCAGGAGACAGTCTGTTTCCATCCTATTTTTATTTGTCAGTAATCACTGAGTGGCCTCAGTGATGTTTTTCAATCTGTTTCGGTTTGAAGGTCCAACTCACTCTGCTGACCGCCATCGTCAAGCTGTTCCTTAAGAAGCCGTCTGAGACTCAAGAGTTGGTGCAGCAGGTCCTCAGCCTGGCTACTCAGGTATGTGTTGTTTGTATTCAGATGACAGAAATTTTCACGTTTTTTTTTTCTTTCACCATTACAGCATTTGGGTTTTTGATGGCCTTTTATGCGAATACGTTGAACTCAAAAAGATGCTTCAGTTCTTAAATTTTCCACAGATTTTTATCATTTAGATGGTTAGAGCTGTAACAAATATTCCAATACCCAGAAATTTGTTTCAGAAGATTTGAGTATGAATATTTGCAACATCTGATTTTTTTTTATACATATCATAGTGTAAAAATAAAAATCAGGGTAATGTAAAATTACAAAATTACAGACTAATGTTAGTTTTTAAATATTTAAACTATAAAAACTGAAAGCGCTACTGTCACCGCAAGTAAATAAATCTTCAAAGTATTTTTTGTAGATGAAAAAATGAAGTTCAGATTAATGAAATAAGTTTAAAAAAAGCAATTTAGTTATAAATATAATTGACTGTTTTAATAAAATATTAGTATGTAATTTATATGAAATTTGAAAGACTGTCATTAGACTCTCAAGCTTTTCAGTGTTAAAATTAAAGCTTCTGGGTTTTGACAGGACTCTGTAAAAACTCCTAGTAAAGCCATTAAACTTCAACTTCATTCAACTGTTTTTAATGTCTTTAATTTTAGGACTCTGACAACCCTGACCTCCGTGACAGAGGCTACATTTATTGGCGTCTGCTGTCAACTGACCCTGTGACTGCCAAAGAGGTGGTGCTCTCAGAGAAGCCGCTGATCTCTGAGGAGACGGATTTGATTGAGCCCACACTGCTGGATGAGCTCATCTGCCACATTGGCTCCCTGGCCTCCGTCTATCACAAACCACCCAGCGCCTTTGTGGAGGGAAGTCATGGAGTCCACAGGAAACACCTTCCTGTTCAGCACAGCAGGTCAGAATTATCACCAAATTTTCAGGAGGGTTCTTTTCTGCAAAAGATCTGCACGTTTATAAATAGATTAGACATGTATATTTTTCAAACTGTGTTTTCCCATATTTTTTAGGAACATTTAATGTAAAACACACGTCAAAAAGTAAATTGGTTTTTAATCTTAACCCAAAGTCAAAGTAGCAGGATTAAAATTGTTAAAAAGTGATTGAAATGATTGAAAGTACAGTATTACTGTGAACTAAAATGCAAAAGCTGCCATAAAATACCTTTTTGGGGCATTTAAAGCCTCGATATCCATAAAAAGGGCTTTTAGAATTAATTTGTGTGTAAATTGCAAACCTTTCAGTTTGCATTTCAAAACACATTTTAAACCACAAACAGACTTAAAAGTTGCTCAACCTAAAGATGTTGCTGCATTTTACTTCTATATTTTTTTTAATAATAGTCCGATTTTGTGTCCAAAATAGAGGAAGTTGTAAATACATTTAGACTTTCACAATAAGTGGCACATATATGTGTAGCTTTGAAAATACATTTTGAGACTTTAAAGTTATTAAATAAAAATAGTCATTTAAAATAAGGACAGGAGGTGAACTTAAAAATCATTTAATTATTTTTACATTTTTTATGTTTTGGGGAGTTTTGCCAACTAAACATTTTTTAGAAACTTGTATTTTTTTTTTTACAATTTAAAGTAAATGTTTAAATGCAGATTTCTTTTTATTGGTTGGTTGGTTTATGTATAGAATGAAAATGTGTTGAGTGTTCATAGTTTGAAAATGTGCTTTTACCAGTTCTTGCATAAACAGTCAGAATAAGTGAATTTCAATTGTTATTATGATTCCTTCACATTAGTGTTTCTCACGAAGGTGCGCCTCACCTGCTCCTCCTTGAAAACCTCTGTCAAACCAAGCAGCCGTCTCTCGTCATTTCATCCCTTTTCTCTCTGCAGCATTGATACCGGTGAAAGCCCGGTGAGTGGCGGTCCAGCCGCCGCCATGGATCAGCCTCATGTCATCCCCAGCCAGGGCGACCTGCTGGGAGACCTGCTGAATCTGGACCTGGGTCCCCCAGTCAACGTGCCTCAGGTTTCCTCCATGCAGATGGGTGCGGTGGACCTTCTGGGAGGAGGTCTGGACAGTTTGGTAAGCCTGCATGCACACAGTACAGCGCCTGTAAACTATATTTATGCAAGAAATCTAACTAGTTTTTTAATTTTAACTATTGTCTATTAATTATCCTCAAAAAAACATTTCTGATTCTGATGTGGCGGATCGACTACCTCAGTTCAGATTTCAATCGTTTCTCACTGATTTGATTGATCGTTTTTATTCTCATAAGCTCATCATTTTGACAACATTGTTGGTGAAATAAATCACTTCTGATGCATATTTGTTCATGAAGTTGCTCACTGGGCCATCAAGTCAAAGACAGGCTTTGAGTTTTGGAAAATTCTGCAATTTTGTTCAGTTTAATGACACTTTAATGGAAAACTCGTAAAGTCATTTGTCAGCAGTAGATGTATCACCTTTAAAAAATGTGTTTTTACCATCAAGCAAAATCACATTTCACACCAGAAGATTTTAAGGCCATAAATGTTTTTGATTAATATTAATTCCATTGATCTTCCTTTTAAATTGAAGTTTTATCTGAGGTCTTTCTCAGCTAGAATATCCTGATTTTTCATGATGATTTTCATGCAGCTGATATTTTTACAGAAAGTCAGGGGCTCCTCATCTTGACGGGCTGCGGTTGCTAAGATCCTCTCTCTGTCTTTGTGTGTTTGGTCTGTCTATGATGTTTGGATGCTTTCTATGGGGGCATCTCGTCTTCTCTCATGTAGCTGGGGGGAGACCTGGGCGGAGGTGTTGGGGGAAGTCCAGCAGTAAGTCAAGTCATTCTGGTTAGCCTCCTGCTGTCCTGCACGCTGCATGCTCTCCTCACTTTTCTTATCAAACTCGTAGCACCGTCTGTTTGCATTGATTTACTCCTGATAAGCTTTCATTTGATGATTTCACTGTTTGTAATTTCAGTGGTTCTTTTCGTAATTTTTTTTTTTTTGGTGATGTTTAGCATTTTTTCTTCTTTTTGCTACTCTATCTTTTCTCTGCTTTAGCTTTTACTTAAATTCTATTGGTCTTGGATTATGTTTCTAATGTTAGTTTGGGTTTTTAGCTAAATGTTGAGTAGTGGTGATTAAAAAAACATGTATATTTGCTCACCCCTCTCTTATAAGTGCTCTATTTTTCAAAATTACAATATGGTTTATTTCATTCACTTTAAGCTGATCCTGATTCGACCCGATACTATGCAAGTGCACCATAATTTTATTTGGCAGGAATATTTAGTCACATTTTAGAATTTGGTAAAGGATAAGTGTCTATCATTTCTTTACAAATGCTCCTTAATGTTCTTTTATTTTTAAAATGCATGTTTTTTTAAGCAATATTTTGTTACTTTGTGTTTTTATGTGTTTTAATTAACCAAATATTTCTGCATGTAGTTTAGAAATCGAACTATAGTTATAGGAGACAAAAATGTTAACATTTTTAACACTTTGTCTCAAACATATTCATTTTATATAAAAGAAAATGTTTTTTTGTGTGTTTTTGAAAGCCTCAGGCTGCATTGCTAATTACCTCGGTGTGTGTATTTTGCAGAAATCTCATTGTTAAATGGGCTAAAACACACAAAACCTCATAAAAAGCTGTTTTGTTTTCGGTTCCTTTAACTGTCAGTCAAACACAGAACTGATATTTTTCTGGGTGTTTTTCTTTGTGGGTTTATAGAAAGTCTGGTCACTATTTTTTGTTTGTTTGTTTTTTCACCGTTAGGTCGGGCAAAACTTCATTCCCTCATCTGTCCCGAGTACTTTTGCCCCCTCACCCACACCTGCCCCCCAGGCTGCCAGCAGCGGCCTGAACGACCTGTTTGAGCTTTCCACAGGGATGGCTATCACCACCGGAGGCTATGCTGCTCCAAAAGCGGTGAGAGCCCACACCGTAGTCCCTGCAGCTGATGTTGACTGTTCTCTCACAATCAATAAGAAGCAGACTAGCTGAGGCTCAAATAATAAATGATTATAAAAGTAGAAATAAAAAGAATTGAAGGAGAGGGATTGTGCTCACAGTCTAAAAACAGATTCTTGTGATGTATTCTTTATTTTGTTATCAGGTCTGGCTTCCCGCTGTAAAAGCAAAGGGTCTGGAGATCTCAGGAACGTTCTCTCGGCGCCAAGGCCACATGTACATGGACATGACCTTCACTAACAAGGCACTTCAGCACATGGCCGACTTTGCCATCCAATTTAACAAGAACAGGTTTGAGCAGACCGGAGTCAAAGTGGCTCACTCCTTCAGCGTCATCCCCACATTTCTTTTCAATTGGATTGTTTTCTTCTATTTGTTTGTGCAGTTTCGGGGTAATTCCCACTAGTCCTTTACCGATCCACACTCCACTGATGCCCAACCAGAGCATTGACATCTCTTTGCCCCTGAACACCATCGGACCGGTCATGAAGATGGACCCCTTGAATAATTTGCAGGTACAGGAGCCGTTTAACCACCCATGTTAACTGGAATAAGGTACATTGGAAAGCATTCTGCCATTTCTTTGTTGCATGAGAGTACATTTTGATTGGAACAGCTTGATTTTATTTTGTCATTTAAAAGAAAAATGCATCATGTAACATTTTGAATATCCCTATAATTACATCTCTTTGATCAAAATGCGTTTTTAGACATTTTTAACAAATTGCATCTCGAGGTTTCAGAATTTGCAGCCTTTCATGTACTAAATGTGATATTAAGGTTCTAAAAGAAATGTATATAGTAATATAATACAAACAGAATTAAATTAATCAAACCATATAAGGTCACAAAAAAGAAAACAACGCGTTTAATTTTGCTTACTTTTATCAAACTCAATAACAATATCAGGACTTTGAAAAATTCTGATCTAGTAATATTCAGTTTGATGCAGTTTCTTTTCTAAAACTGCTCATGTTAAATTTTTGTTTAGTCTCTTTATAGATTTTTATGTAATGAGCCAAAATAATCCAGACTAAGGTTTTTATAACTGTAGGAGCCGACATGTACGTAGTTTCTTTGCACTTTTTTTGTTTACTTTACAGATTTGTATATTTCACCTTTTTTTAACTATTTATTAGTGACACCTGGGTGGAAAGTTTAATAAGCACCGACTCACCTGCACTCGGGATTGAGTTGATGCTTGCCTGCTTATTTTTGTTGACTGCTATTTTTTGCTATGTTTGTTGGTACTGTTGGCTTTGCAGTCACCTTTTCCTGCCCTTTGTATGTTAACCAGGTACATCAACTTACACAAAGTAAGCTTAATAATTGCTTCAACTGTTTTTGCAAAAAAAAACTGTTAAAACTACATAAAGGACCATAAACAGAGGGAACCCATTGGCTCCTCAGGAGGCTCCTCAAACTTTTCTAATGTACAGGTGTTTTGGAAAAGCGAATTCATATTTTAGTTTTAGTTGAAGGAACGTTGTCGTCTCAAACTCTGTTTTTGTCTGAGCTACTTTCTCATTTGTCTTGTGTTGGTTTTTGCGCAGGTGGCTGTGAAGAATAGCATTGATGTGTTTTACTTCAGCGTTCTCATCCCTCTCAACATATTCTTTGTTGAGGATGGAAAAATGGGTATGAATGTTGTGCATTTCTAAAAATATTTTACATCAGAAAATCTGTGCTAAAGAACATTTCAGGCATATTTTCACAAATCTATTCTCTTTAGGTTTATTGTTAAGGATTTTTAATGTATTTTTTTCAATGGAATGAATAGGTTTTTATTCTATTATATTCACACATATATTTGTTTCGTTTAACAAAGCATCCAGTAGGTTTTATGTGACTCTCTTTAACCGTCTTCAGAGCGACAGGTGTTCTTGGCAACATGGAAAGACATCCCCAATGAAAATGAGCTGCAGTATCAGATAAAGGACTGTCACTTAAATGCAGGTAGGTGACACTATAAAACACATTTTTAGGTTTTTGTTTTTCTTCTAATTAGATAACTTTGCAGATCTGCTTTATTCTTTGTAAATATTTACCGCGGAGGTCAAGCGGGCAACGGTTTCTTTCCTTGATCCAAAATATTTTCACATATTCTTCTGTGATGCATCTCCATCTCACACTTTTCTTTGTTTTTTTCTTTTTCACCTGCATGCCTGTCTTTGGATTTCCGTTCTTTTTATCTGTAACAAAATCCCAAATCCAGCCTTTTTCTTCTTAGAAGCCCCCCATTAATGTGTCTCTGTTATCCTGGACGGCAGTCATCCATAGTGGTTTGTTACTCGAGTAGTCAGATAACCTAAAACTCTTAAAGTGACCAGTCATATTTCACCTAAACTCTTTTAGAATAAACTCACTCTTTGTAGAAAACGTGCATTGCGTAGTGCATATGCTTGTGTTAGTACCTAAAGTGATTCATACTTTTTGTAATGGGATGGTTTCGCGATATAAAGTGAACATTTTTTTGTTGCAGACACCGTATCAGGAAAGCTGCAGAATAACAACATCTACACTATTGCCAAAAGAAACGTTGAAGGTCAGGACATGCTTTACCAGTCCCTCAAGCTAACCAACGGCATCTGGATCTTAGCCGAGCTCCGGATTCAGCCGGGAAACCCCAATTACACGGTACAGTGTTGGGTTGATTATGGGGAGTCTTGCTCAAATGTCATGCTGCCTTTTGTATTTGAATATTTATTTGAACATGTATTTATTCTGACGGGGACATTGTATATTAATGAACATCAAAACAAACGTAAATGCAGTGTTTTCTTGTTTATTGCGGGTTATACATTCCATAATTAACCTTAAAGCATCTGTAATCCCCCCAAGTGGGATTACAGATGTTTTAAGGCGGTAAAACTCCTCACTAAAAACTTTTTTCCAACAGACGTGTACATTGTCATACTCTTCTCCCTTGTTTAAACTCTCAAAGTTCAAACCTTTTTAGAAAAATGAGACCAGTATTACTGAATAAGAACAAAGATCTTCTCGCGATCAAACTTTTATGCATCTTTGGCAACTTGCACACATTCTGTACAGGAGACATGGCGCTGAGGAGATTGATTGACAACCGCCAATCAGAACGCCGAACACAGTGAACTGTAAAAAAAGAAAAAAAAGCATGCAAAGTTGCCTGAAAGACATTGCGAGACCACAAAACATGAACCACAATATAGTGAAAGACCAGAGTTTAGACACAGGCTAATTTCTTTCTGCAGTCCTCTGGAAGACTGATGCTGTTGAAGAGATAAAACAAATTTTAAGAATACAAAACATAGGTATACACAGTATACGAAATACAAAGAAATACTGTATAAATATACAATATAAAAGTAATCTTTTTTTTTTTTTACACCAATCTTAAACTGTTTTTTAGAAACACATTTTCAAAGTTTTAGCTTATAAAATATCACGGTCGGGTCTTTTTAGATCCATTTTGCTCAACTTGATAAAATCAGCATTATGATGTGAAAGAAACGCATCCTGCATCGTTTTAATCCATGTCACAAACGTGTCAAAAACAGTATTTTACATTTGTTCAGATTTTTTTTTCATGCTTACTTGCTGCATCATTTTAGAAATCCTTTAATTTCTATATTTAAATTTAGCTATACTGGACTATTATGGAATCGAGTATAAATTGTGCTTTTGATTGGTTTTTACACTGTGCTAAAATAAAAAAAATGCTTTGTGCAAAACATTTTTAAAATGAAGCCTTTTTTTTACAGTGCACATTGTTTTCTGCATTCTGATTGGTTGTAGACTGTTGCCATCTATCTCCTCCAGTTTCTTGTCAATTTTACATAAATATTTGATCGCTATCGGATCTTTTTTAATTCTATGAAACTAGTCAAAATTTCCAAGAAGGTAAGGACTTTGACAGTTTAAAGAAGAAAGAAAATGTTTCTCTGTCTGAGAAAAGTGTATAAAGTGTGTAGTGAGGCGTTTCACAGCCTTCAAATATCGATAATAATCGTCTGATTTCACCTACCACGATTAATTTTAGAATCTCACGATAAATGATGGAACACAGTATCTGAAATGCTGATACAAAAAAGGATGTAATTGTGTTCCGTCTTTGTCTCCACAGCTGTCTCTCAAGTGCAGGGCCCCCGAGGTTTCTCAGTACGTCTATCAGATGTACGACTCGGTGCTGAAGAACTGATCCGTCTCACCAGGCGACAACTCCTTTCTTTGCTAACAACGTTTCCATTTCATTTGTGTGCCGTTGACTGCCAGAGTAAGAAAGCCCCAAGCAGTAAATGATAGACGAGTAACATTAAATATAGTAGCTGTATTTTTCCTATAATAGATCTACAAGACAAATACGAGCCAGTGAATAATGTGCATTATTGAATCCTTTAATTCCATTTCTAGTTGAAAAGTTTACCTCCCAGAAAAGCTGGTGTACCATTCCATCCTTAACTTTGTGTCTTATTGTTGTGACTGAGGAAGGAGGGGCGCCATGATGCTTTTGTGTGTGTGTGGCTTCAGCGAAAATGTTCTGCCTTTTTTCCTTACAAAAAATTCATTCTTATGAAACAATAAAATCTGCTGTTGATGAATTTGTTATCCATGTCTAACCCGATGAACAGGTCTTAGTCGATGCCAAGTTTTGGTCATTTCAGAACTCAAAGCAGCTCTTCTGTTTCTACAGTGCCACTCCATTTTACTGTTATTGCACAATAAATGTCCCAGTGATGCACATCTTTGTTTTTTTCCCCTTCCATCTACCTCTTTATTTGTTTTTGATAGCTTTATTGATTCACTTCCCTCATTTATTTCTGTGATTTCTGTTTTCCTTTTAAACGCCAGGTTCACTTTATGACAAGTCAGCCAAAACCCACAAGACCAAGCATCCATGCAGATTTAAAAGTTCCTAAAGTGACATTGTGACGTTTCCATGGTGTAACATAAATAGATATTGTGCTCACACCCTTTCACACAGTGTTGTATTGTGGTCCAGCAGTTCGGAATTGTTGAAAATCCATTAAACCTTTGTCCAGTTGTAAATAAAATGCAGCTTTGCCTTTATTCCATCAAGCAAAATTATTTTCCAGTGGGTTGCTTTTGTTGTTTACACTGATTCCTTAGATTACTCCGTCTGTTTTTCTGCTTCATTTTTCTTGTCTCACGCCTTCACATGTTGGTTTTCCCTTAGTTCATCCCCTCTTTCTCTTTTCCCTGAAGATGTACACAATATTCGAAAGTTGTTGCCAGCAAACAAAGTACAAAAAGTCATACGGAAAATGTTAAATGGAGCATTTCATGTATGATTGCTTAAAGTCTGTGTTTAAACTGTAACAACACCATTCTTATGTTAATAAATCTTGTGCAACCAGAGCACTTCTAATGCATCATTTTCTGTAGAAAAGGACAACATATTAACAACTATTGTTAAGCAAATTATCCAAAAAACAGCACTGCAAAATTTTAAATATGCTGTTTGAATTTTCCTTTTGAGGTGTGGGAAAAATACATTTTTCTTTTATGTCTGAAATTAAACAGTTTGATACCTGGTAAATTATTGCAAATTAAATTGAACGCCTCTCTCCAAAATAAATTGGGGGACTTGTTTGTATTTATTTTTGCCTCACTTGAGGTATAAGCTGATAGTCAGATGATCCGCAACCAATTTAAAGCTTTGTAAAACTCCAAATTTAGAAATGATGCTTTCATTTTTTTTATCTTGCCCCCTTTTTTAAGGCAATGCTCTGCTTTACTTCTCTTTTATTTACAGGTGAAATATAGATTTAAAACCAGTTACATCAGATTTTTTACATGAATTTAAAAGTTTGTCTGTCTTAGAAATGTTTAATCTCATGTTGGGAGCTCATGGTGACGCTGAAATGTGTTAACAGAAAACATGTAAAGGAGGTTTCCAGAGACTTTATAGTGTGCAGAAAGATGGCTGACTTGATGCTCAGTCCATCTTAGTGGTGTTCTCAAAACGTCCTTCAGGAAATCGATTTCAATGAGTCCAGTTTTAGGCATCACGTGGATAAATGTTTTGCAGTTGGAGATGCAGGCTTTATCTAGATTCCGTCATTTAACCAATAAAAGAGGAATATCTTCTTCTGGAATCTAATTAATGTAGCTGTGCGCAAAAGTTTATTTTCCTGGGTATGGGTTTTGTCCTGCTCTCCTCTTGTGGCCTTGAATTCACATATCACGAACTTCAATTCATTCTCTCAGTTTCACTGTGCGCGCACTGCCCTCCGCCGTTCCACGAGTGGCTCGCTGAGGCTGAGGTCCAACATCTACGTTGTGCGATCTCTGTTCCATTGGTGACAATCTCGCCGTGCTGTTTTACTCATGGGTTGGAATTAGCGTGGCTCGGGATCTGAGATGGATCCGACTCCAATTTGATGCGCACTGAGTCGCGCGTCACTGACTGTCCGCTTTCGGTGGACTCGGGCTGCAGTGGTCACGTCAATTGCGTGTCAAAGCCCCCCCCAACCACACCCCAAACCCCGCGCTATTGTGGCGTAGGCTCGTCCTCCTCTCAGTCGCGGAGAACAGCTGGAACAGCTGTGCGTGAGCGGTAAAACACGCGCGTCCTCAAACGGAGGTGTTCTGTGCTCCACAGCGGTCCGCATCCCGGAATAGTAGAGCAAGACTACAGCTCTGTTTTTAAGCATGTCTTGTTAAGACTTGTGACTAAACGGCCAACTTTATTTAATGAATTAATAACTGTTTGAAATAAAATGTGTTTACTTTTTTTCAATGTTTTAAACACCAAACAAAAACCACCAATTAAAAGTTAACCTGACGCGCCATCCTGTTACATGTTAAACTAAGGGTTAAACACGAGCTGAGTGTTAATGTGTTATTTATTTATTTGGTTATTTCAAGCGATAATAATAAACGAAATCGCAGAGACTTATCAAACTTATTACAGAAAAAATGAAATGCGTTGAAAAACAAAGACACACTAAGGTTTTAGTTGATTAAATAATCAATATAGCGATTTTAACTACTGTCAAGTAGAGCTTGATTTGTTGCTTGAACATGAGTTTTTTCATAATCTAGTTTCAAAATATTTTTCTGAATGCACGAAAGGTTAGGTTATATTGAATACAATGTGGGTCCTAGAAGCAAAGAAAATGGAAATGTATAGATTTAACCTAAGATTATGAGTCAAATAAACTCAGAGGTTGTCTTAACACTTGTGCTGTCTTAGATGACCCCACCCTTACATTGACGTGTTCTCCCCATGACAAAGGTGGATAAAGATGGAAAGATTTCATGTAATGGACACCAGTGAATATCACAAATCATTGAAGAAAAAAGGTTCAGAGCACTGTCTAGTGGGTCTAGATAACCCAACTCCCAAGGTTAAAGTGCCTAGGATAGCACAAGGGTTACTTTGGCCCTTTAAGTAACCAAGTTACAGTCTGTCTTTTATTTCTTGGAAGTGGAAAAGCAGAATGTGGTGGAAACTGCACTGCATGTCAGTTTACACCCATGTTCTGACAGGGTAAATGTTAACATTGCAACCACAGAAAACATTTAAAATTCATTTTTTCGTCAATTGTTTCTGTCCATCCATCCATCCATTTTCAGAACCTGCACTGTCCCTTTTGGGGTCACGGCCTCCTGGGGCCAACCCAGCTACTGTTGGGCAAAACCCACGGGCATTTTTAGAGTGAAGCATGTAAAAAAGCATGTCTTTGGAGTGTGGGAGGAATCAGGAGTGCCCGGTCAAAAGTTAAATTAAAATGAGAAACAAATATTACTTTTTTTTTTAATCATTTTCAGTCACCAAAGATGTAATCTAGAGAAATATGAACATTTGCAGAAGAGAAAATATTAAGTTTCAAAAGAAGAAAGTTTACAAAAGAGGTTTTTTTTATACTTTTATGTTTTTCTGCACCAAATGTATCAAAAACTGTTGAAAGTGTATGGAAGGAGGTTCAGGTGTGGCAACAGTCAGGTATATCCGTCACACAGTCATTATCTCTCTGGCACGGCCAGACCTTTTTGCTGCCAGAATGCTGATACATTTAAAAGCACTGGATTGCAGCGTGCGACAGCTGCTAATTTATCAAGATCACTGGGAATCATTCTCAAATTAGCTGCCACACTGTAAAATCCAATAAGTAAACCTTACTTAAAAAAAGCATGCAAACCGATTGCCTTGAAAAAACCAAGTAAGGTGAAATAGGAATAGTATGTAGAACTTACAATTGCCTGTCTAGTATTGTACACTTACAAGAGAGTTCCAGTAACTTAAAACAAATTTGTATGGTATACTTAATCATTTACTTTAGATGTACTTGTCTTAGTATAGACTACTCAGAATTACTATTTTAAACAACTAAATAATTTCAAGTAAAATTCACTTCGTGAGTATTCCTAACTTATTTATGCAAGTTGTACTAAGTTGATGTATTCTGCAGACAACTTGGAATTACCGAGTTTACTTTACTTCCAAGGCAATCCAGTTTACTTGTTAAAACCATGCAAACCGATTGCCTTAAAAAAACCAAGCAAGCGTTACTCAAATAACTTAAGTGCTAACAATCATCTATTATAAATCACAGAGAATAGGTTCACAATTTTTCAAATATAATTTATGCAACTGGACAAATAAATTAAAGGAAATGATACAATTCAAAGGTAAATATATTTATTTTTCTTAACAACTGACACAAGGATGATACACACAAGTTTGCACTGGGGTAAAAATTAACGCAAATAGTCATGTTTTTAAAATGTTTAATTAAAAAATGTTTTACAGTCTAAAAATCTAAACAAATGTATATAAAATCTAAGTAAATGGGCCATACCTTGAATCTTAACAACTTTAAATCAACAACATTTCAGAGACCAAACTTGATTTAACCAACGAGTTGACGAGTGCCAAAAGCAATGTCTCTGACAAACATCGATTACACTGGCAGCCTCATAACTTGCTCAAGAACCAATGGGCTGACAATTTTAAACAAGTGCCTTAGTTTTCCTTTTTTTTCCAATCAACTACTCTTATTCCACTGTCAGAACATTTTTTTTAAATCAAAGAACATTTTTTTTAATCATATGTCAATTTTCACTCTTTCACATTTGATTACATCTCAGCTCAACAGGAGATTTTTCAGAGATTGTAGTTTTGGTGGCAGTTTGTTCTGTCCCAAACCAAGCATCACTTTCTGAATGAAATTGAAAGTGTTGATCATGCCTTTTGGGTACTCCAAATTTAAAGCATAAGACAGACCAAACAAGATGCAAATTGCCTGAGGCAGATTCTGCAGATTATCCAGTACTATACCTCCCTCCACAATGACTGCAGTAGACACTGGGTCAAGGTACAGTTTATTTGGAATGAGAGGTTCTTCTTCATCAATAACAGTCAGCACCCCAATGGACACTTGTGGCCAGCCATCAACCTCACATGCCTGAATAAAACCAAACAGTACAAATATTACAACAGGGAAACGTGAAAATCCACAGTTTTACATCATATCTATCTATCTATCTATCTATCTATCTATCTATCTATCTATCTATCTAGTTATTTATTTAAGTTTATTATAAAGTTGATAATAATTACCTTGCATTTTCCTATAATTTGTCCTTTTTCATCATTTTATTTGATCATTTGTACTGCAATGCTGCATGAATGCTATTTTGTCCTTCTATTTAACAGTCTTTAAACTAATTGCTGGAGGTTTGTCAATTTGCAAATGCTTTAACACCATAGACCAAGACCCACTGTGTTCTACTACTGGTCACAATTGTTACCTGACATAAGATCAATTGTTTCATGGACTTTTCAATATTTTATTTTTTACTTAATTGACATTGATTGTTTAATATCCTTACAAATATAATACACATTTACACACAAATACTTTCTTAAAATCTTGTTAACATTAGTTAATTCAATGTGAACTTACTTTTATATTGTATAAATGCTATGAAAATAAAGGTAAAGTTTTCCTGATTTATTTTCTCTGATCACCCTTCTAGCTTACACTGAATTGCCACATTTTGGAGCATTTGTCTTTTTAATGCACTCATAGGATGTAATCAAGATTAATCTTAAGTGTTGTCTCAGTAAAAGTGCAGCAAATAAACTACCAGTCAAAAGTTAGTAAAAGGGGTACCTTTATTATTTTTTTAAAGAAATGCTGTATAAGTTTTTGGTCAAACAACTTTCGGAGCCCAGAAGTGCAATTGATGACATTTCTTATTTTTTGGGAGAAGTAACCCTTTTAAAAAATTTTTACAATGAGAACTTACATTGCAGGTATTGTAGAAGTTATTGGCATCATCACCAAGCAGGATAGGTAAGCCCCGGAGCACAAGAGTGCGCATTGCTGTCACATCTGCTTCTTTCTAGAAGTACATGAAAAAAAAAAGAGATCAAGTTCAAGATCATGAAACTTTACAGCTACAATAAAAATAAATTAGCTTACTTCACCCAAAGATTTAAATTAGGTTATTAATTATATTAATTCTGTCACAGAATAATAAACAAAATTAAGGCTGTGGTAAACTCACCCCTGTATTCATTTGCTGCATAAGCTCATCCAATTTCTCTCCAACGGTCCCTTTCTTGGACTTGAAGATTGTGACAAAGCGTGGTGTGTAGCGATCCACAGCACCATAAAAGTTACTATGCAGATCTGTGGTGACTATCCTGTTAAACTCTGCAAACACCTACACATGCAACAAAAAAAGAAAAAAATTGAGGGTTGAGACAGTGTGGACATTTGTTAATGTTTGGTCAGGGCTACAGGTCAATTCTAAAGACAAACCTGAACAGAATGCAGTTTCTCATGGTCGAAAAAAGAATATGAATAAGTACTTACTTGTCTCTCTGTAAAAAGTGCTGGCCACCGCTCCATCAACGTTTTCACTGGAGTTTCTGCATCCACAATCTCATGTCTTCGCATTGAGAAGGTCAGGTCCATCTTTGATGCAATGAAAGTTCCACTAGGGTTCACTTTCCTCATTTCTTCAACCAGAAGCTGTCTCACAGCCTCTAGGCTGTCTCCATTCTGTCCCTCAGGGTGTTCTGGTAAGTAATTTACCTCAGACCTTTTTGGCCTTTTCAGTCCTTTTGCTGCCATTCCCGGGCCACCTGTTTTGCCTCCGTTTACACCAACCTCCACACATCCTGCTTTTCTTAGTTTAGTCCGATAGTTTCCCATTTTGAATTTTAAGCTGTGCTTCCAGCTAGAGCACCCATCCGGTGAACCTTGCTCCTTAAGGCAGGGATGTTTGTTAATGAGTGCTAGTGCCACAGAATTAATACGCTCATTATTCGGATACGCATCAAACTTGTAAATAGTTTCAGCAAGCTTTTCTAAAATGCTATGCTTCATGTCTCTTGTTACACTGAGGTACGTCTGGTCTCGTAGATATTGAAGATTAGACTGTCTGAGTCTGAATTCTACATCGACAGAAAAATCTGGAATCTCAAAAATCTCTGGCCATGGATTGTGTCTTGTAGATGAGCTGTCTGTGGGCATAATCACTGTATCGTTGGAAACACAGGAGTCATCAGACATGCTGGTGGTTGAGGCGGTAACCAACAATGGGATTACCTTCACTGTAGCTCTTGAAGCTGGTAGGTCACCTATGTCTTCAAGGTTGCAGAAGGCATTGTCAAAGTCTGAATCTTCATACATCACATTGAAATCATACTGCAGATCACATTTTTCTTTGATTTTTATCTTCAGCTCCTCAACATTTTTGGGTTTTGCATCCAGTGACAACTTCCTTATGTCCTGTTCAGTTAGGATGAGTCTTACTTTATAGCTTTCCATTGTTCTTAAAAAATAGAAGAAAAAAAAGAAATTCTTTTTAGTGGCCATTTGATATATTTTCATTCAGCACAGAATGAAACGTTTCAGGGTCACATACACATTGCCTTTTACTCGGTAGGCAGATAAGGGGAAAACATCATTAAGCTCAGACAGATGGGTCACTGTAAGACACCCTGCCCCACCAAAGCACAATTCATAAGAACGCAAATGTTCAATGTACCAGGAGCTCAAAATCCTGCAGACCAACATAATTTCTGTGTTGATAACCACAATGTGTGTTATTTGTCTAAACTCTGGAAGACCTGAGCAACTGCCAACAGAGACAATCATATCTGCACAGTATTTCACACCATGAACACATGCAGATGATGCAACCAGCACTGCAGATTGCTTGCCATTTTGCTGATGCAGTGAGCTCTGAACATTCTCAGGGAAAGATGTGACCATAACTGATCTCACTTTATCAATTTCCAAAAGAGGCTTGAAGAATGTTGAGGAATCCAAATGGAAGGCCATCATTTTCTGGTGTCTTACAGCTAAGCTATGTGCTACATTCTTAAAATTGCATGTGTCATGCACAACTTTCTTGAAAAATTTGTGCTTCCCTTCAAACCTCATTGTCCACACATCTACTAGAGGGCCAAAGATTTGTATCATTTGAGGATAATGTTCAATGAAATGATGTTTGGGACGAAGTTTGTAGTTTGGAAAAGTTTTCTGAACTAACTCACGATGTTCTGAGATTTTGCAGTCCAAGACGTGTATTAACTCTTCCGTAAAGTGTGCTGACATTACCAACTCCAGTGTATCTTTAAGAAGCATCAGTATCTCCCATGATTGGTCTCCTTCAGGGATGTTATGGCCTATCATCAATGGAAGCAGCCTCAGCAGAGACCAATTTTCATGACCATTTCCCCCAGTAGTTCCCCTTGAGAAGGAAGTTTTTGGAATGATCTGTGGTTTGTCAGCTTTATCAGAAAATGTGTAAGGGAACTGCCTAATAGCCCTATTCAAAGACTCCAAAGAAATATATTTTTTGGCAATCAAATCCTTAAGGCACAGTGACAATTCTACTGGTACTAAACCCTCCAAAAAATCATGAAGAATGTCAGGTGGGAAACCGTTCACCACGTGAAAGTGTGTCAATTTTTCAGATAGTGGACATCCTCTTTTTACGCCATGATGTTTGGCCATAAGATGGTCACGGGAAACCTCGTGCACATGTTTTTCATGGTTCTCTCTTGTCCTTGGCTGAAGTAGACCAGATCTGACCTCCTTATGCTGAATGTCATGTTGTTTACACATACAAAACCGACAAAAATAATCTGCTGCAAAACTCTCCTGGAATCCTGCCAAAGAGTGAGCCCCCAAGTTGTCCGCTGCCACATAAAGTACAGTGCCTTTAACACTTTCTGCTAATCGTTCAACATACACACCACTTTCCTCAAGAGTTGCAATGTCCTGAATGAGAGGACGAAGAACTTCACGATAGCTATGCTCTTTTACAGTGTGAACTTTGCACAAAAGTGCAAGTTGGATGGAGTGAAGAGCCGACCGATACTTGGAATCAAGATTTGCAAGTACCCAATATATGGCACATAGTTTGTGTTTTTTCTTGGAGGTTCCAATTGGATTAGCAACTTCAAAGTCATCAATGTATAGACCAAGGGCAATCCTACATTCTTCTACATTCAAAAGAATATTTTCTTTGAAATGAGAGCCGTCTCTGAATGAGTGGTATCCTTCGGGTGAAATCCCTTCTGCGTGCAGCACCTTATCCAAAATGTCCTTATTGTTGAGCAATGTCTTCAACATTTTCAGTATGGGGACATAAACAAATGAGTGATCTTTATCAAGAGCAAACTCAACTGGCATGACGACTGGAAATTCTCGCAGCATATAAGATGCTCTTCTGCTAGCTGTTGACAGGGATCCTTCTGCACTGGTAAATTTCAGCAGGACATTATTTTGTGACACTACACTAACAATATCACTTACTATGGAATTATCCACATCACTACAGTGATGACTGATAATTTTCTGGACAGCATTTTGTAGTAATGGCTCTGAAAGCATTTGAATCTGATTAATCTGCTGGATTACTTCTTGTGCAGCGCTTTCAGATATATGCAGGATTGCTTGCATTTTCAAAAATAATGAAGCCAGGTTACGTTCTAACTGAATATCTAAGTCCTGCATGTCATCTACAGACTCATTTACACAATTGTCATCCTGTAAAGGCACTTCTTCAGCCACTTCAGTCAGTTGATCTAATTGTTCAATGTTTGAAAGTATTGGACCTTTAAATTGGGTTGTAGAACTCCCACTGTGTACTCTGCTTTTGTGAGCATTAAATGTTGAATATATATTACTCTCAAACTGACAGCCTTCATATGGGCATGAAACGTTTTGTTTAAGTTTTAAATGACTGCGTAAATGAGTGAAAAACTCAGATTCAGTGCAGGGACGCACATACTCGCATAACTGGCAGTGAAACGCAACTTTGGGTTCACTTGTTTGTCTGTCTGATTGGGAGTGCCAAAAAGATAAGTGCACTTTGAGTGCGTTAAAAGACTTGAAAGAGCATAAGCAATCCATATGAAGACATGGTATTGGCTGTTGTCGAGTGAAGCCTCCATGTTTTAGACGATAATGTTTTAACAAAAGTCCTCTTTTGTTTGCAGAAAAAACACAGTGCTTACAGTTCCACTGCATCTGCAAGAGATTATTTGAAGTGGACAAATATTTTAAGTTGGTTTAGTCAACAAAATATTAACAAAATATAAAGTCCTCACCAGTGTATCAAGACCTGTTTGTTGAAGACCAATCAGGAGGCAGTTGCCAGAAGGACTTCTTCTAAAAAAAAAGAACAAAATTTAATTAACAGGTTCTGCTTTACAAAATTAAAGACACATTCCTTGATGTGTACATATTTTGCAAGCATTACAGAAAATATACCTTTAAATACACAGTTCTATAAATATGCATGTGTGACTTCAGTACAGATCATTTTAAAACAGTGTTTCCTCTGATAACTTTCAGTAATGTTGTGCCAGTACAAAAAAATATCGTTAAAGAAAACTTTCATGTGATATTAAGATTTCCTAGTTTAACTCACTTTTAACATTACTATGTTTCTTATTTTAGAAGATGGCTCAGTTTATCAGCAGTGATATAAAACAGTTGAGCTTGAGTAAAGAAACATTTTACAGTGCCTGTATTATATTCTTAATTTACTGAATTTAAAACAATAGTATAATGTTAATGTGAAATCAAAAAAAATATAAAAAATAATCACAAACGTCATCTCTGCATAAACTGTTACATATAACAGTAAATGTCGCCATTTCAACAGCTTTGTAACGTTAATCATTTATAAACCAATGCCAACAGATGGGAATGCATCAGGGAAAATGGTAAAATAGAAAACCATAATTGTATTTGGAACAATAAAAACAAATTTTTAGTCAATCCAGGAACCGTCGTGGTACCTGATAGTTTTATACGTAAAAAAAAAAAAAAAAGTAAAATGGTAAATGGCGTATTATACTTATATAGCGCTTTCTACCCTCTTTCGAAGGCCCAAAGCCCTACAGTGACAGTCCCATTCACACATGCACACACACATTCACACACTGTTGGCGGCTCCGCTGCCGAAAACTGGCGCCAACCTCCCACCAGAGGCCAGGTGGGGTTCAGTGTCTTGCCCAATGACACTTCGACACATGGGCGTGCAAGGCGGGAATCGTACCTGCAATATTACAATGGCCGCCCTACCGCTGCACCACGACCGCTGCACGAACGGCCGCCCCGCCGTGGTGCAGCGCCATGGTGTAGCGTATTTTTTAAATGAAAATAAAAAAAAAACAGGCCAAACCATCTTCTTCAAGATCTGAATAAAATCAAAATTATTTGGTAACTGTTACACATTAAGGAGCTCAGCAACAATTAGCAACAGACAGTAATAAAAAAAAACATTCACTCAAATGTTGTATGCTTGATTACTTACCTTATTATTATTCTTTTTCTTTCAAAAAAGTAACGAAGCTCCGGATAAAAACGTAGGTGGCCTGTCAACGTCTTTCCACATCTGGAGAATTGGCGCCGAGATAGTACGCATGCGCTTGCAGTGCCGCTTCTTTTTCTTCGTTTTTTTTCTGCACATTAGGTACGCTTTATTGCACTGCTGCCTCTCACTGGTGTAATAACGTCATTGCATCCTTTGTTGGTACTTGCTTGTTTCAAGTAAGCGGCACTCAAACAATTAAGTAAATTGTTATTTTCAACCTGCAATTGACTGTAACTCAACAAAACCTAGTAAGAAGTATGTATTTTATATTAATGAGTAAAGTTAACTAAGTATATGTGAGTCAGGAAAGCTATTACAATTTACAGTGCATTTGCAATAAAAAAGAAAACGTTTAAAAAATAAAAATAAAATAAAAAGCACGAGGAGAACATGCAAGCTGGACATGGACATGGTTTGGGATTTGAACCAGCACCATCTCACTAACCACTGCGCCACCATGCACCCAATTGTGGCTGTCTAACAGCCATTTCAAACGGTTAGGCCAGGAGTTGCAGATGTGCAACACTGGACTAGTATGGGTAAACATAGTCAAAAATG
The DNA here is from genome assembly GCA_037389245.1 of Oryzias sinensis. Lineage (NCBI taxonomy): Eukaryota > Metazoa > Chordata > Actinopteri > Beloniformes > Adrianichthyidae > Oryzias > Oryzias sinensis. Next base: position 4,302,654 of record CM074497.1, read on the forward strand.
AAGGAGCCAGAGTCTGGATGAAGAGTGGAGAAGTTGTTTTTGGGTTCTTGCACATAAAACTGCATTTTAAATTGGCTGATGTTCAAAAAGAATTGCCAGTTAAAAACATTACTCATCTATCTTGTTTTTTTTCTTGAAATTTCTAAATACTTTTCAATGTTTTTTATTCTTTGGCTCCTAATACTTACTGTAATTATGTAATAATTTTTTTCCACAAAATGAAAAAAAAAGCTTTATTTCAAAGACGCTTGCCTTCCTCCATACTCCCGACACATACACATACTTTTGTCTTGCTACAACAGTGGCTTCAGAGAACAGAGCGTTCTCAGTGCCAGCTCTGCCTGAATGAATGACTGTGTCCTTCGCCCTGCCCAGAGTCACAAATCATGCTGACTATCTGCGAGAAAAACAAAGCTTGAGACCCAAGATGCAAGCAGAGAAGAACCTCTCTTCAAAACCTAAAGAGAATTGCCTTATTTTATCATTTATATGTTTTGGTTTCCTACATTCAGGTATGTGACATGAGAAAACTATTTAAAAAAAAATCTTAGATTTGTTTTGTTCAGAAGTCAGTAGAGTGTCTAAAAAAATAAACTCAAGGTGGTTGAAGTGAAGTTGAAGTGAAGTTGAAGTGAAGTTGGAGCCAACTCCATATTTACTTCATTAAAAGGGAAAAAATTATGCGAAAAAGTACTAAGTGGGTTAATCGTTTCTGATTTATGGCCAAAAAGTGTCTAAATAATGTTGAATAAACTTTATACGGTAATTAAGAATATCTCTTTTTTTATACTTGTTTTAAAACAAGGATTTCATTAATATGTAGAATGAAACAGGAATGCAAAATATAATATGCCAATTCTAATATGCAATATTTAGTGTAAATATACTATTTTGTATAATACTTATTTCTGTTCTATCACATGTTTTACCCTACCATGCATTAACAAATGCAACAAATTTATCATCTCTGTCTGATCTTTCAAAATATTTTTATAGGTGCATTGATTTTACTTGTTCAGTCAAAGCCAATTTTTATCGTTCAGATAGACTTAGATAGAAGTTATTTTTAGCTGATGCCAATAACTTAAAATCTTCCACAACTTTCCTAATTTTGTACCAAATCTGAAGTATGAATGCTACAAATGTTCTGGTGAGTAAAAAGATGTGCCATAAAACAGCTCTTGGGGCTACAAAAAATTATTCTCAACCACATTTGAATACATTTAGTTGTAAATAAATGTGAAAGTTCTGTGTTTTTTTTCGTTGTATGAGGTTTCTTACTCTTTGTACACGTTGTGCTCAGCCAGTTAAGCTAACTGGAAGCTGCTCAAAGGAAGCGTTTGTGTTTTTCTGAAATGCATGTATCTGTTTGCATGTATTTACGGTTTTTACCCTGGTTTAATGCCACAATGATTCAGACAGTGCTTTTCCGCTGTGATCACTATAACATGCTTTCACGGCTGCTAGCTGCAGGATCACTGAGCTGCTCTGTTCCTGCAAAGCTCACTCGATGTCTGAATTTGCTCTTTTCATGAACTGCCAAAGAGGAACATTTGAGCAAACAACTCTTACTTTTGTTGGGTAATGCACAGTCTGCTGTTACCATGGTAATGAAGTGTGAAGTGTGCAAACTGTAAAGGATTGAATGGTAGTTATGTTTTAGTCAAAGATTTTTTTTAATTGTGTTTATTGAAAAGTGCTGTGTGTTTGATAAAAATAACAGAATCCGTTAGAAAATCAGTTATAGTACTAGTGTGCTACAGACCTTAAATGTAAATAAAACTCACAGATGATAAACTTTGTTTTAGAGGCAGAACACATGATTCCACAGCATTCATTTGTTTTTATGACAGGTTAGTGGCTCTACATTAATACTAAAGGTGTTTTAAGAACCATGCAACCTTTGAATTACCCACTTAATACGACTAATTCTTACAGTATGTTTTGGAAAGTAATGGATTATTTTTGTAAACTTTCATCTAATGCACTGAGAAATATGTTAATATTCATTCAATTAAATATAGCAACGCTGCCTAAAGGATTTACATTTCTCAAGTGTCAGCTTTGAAGTTTTTTGGCCTTAAAGTTACAGATGTGACAACACTAATATCAAACTTAGTAGGTGGGGGGTTATTAAGGTACAAAATGACAAAAAGTGTTTTTTTGTTTAATATATTTTATGCACTGTATTATTACTGAAAATGTCCTGTGTTTTATTTATGCAAAATGATTACATTTAAAAAAGAGTAATAATTGGAATTGATTTATTTCAAGCTATCAAAACAAAAAATTACTAGACAAGAAATATATATGCCAATTTTTATTTTTGACTCGTGAGGTTTTTGCAACTTTAAAGACCCAATTTTGATGAAAATCATGTTTTCTTTTAACATGTTCTTGTGGCATTTTTTGGACATTGGAGGACATATATATAAATGAAAATTTATATGAAAAATGAATTATTTCTTTATTCAAATCGTTGTGAAACAGGAGCAGATGCAAAAGGGCCTGTTGGAAAAAGCTTGTTATGTGTGACGTAAAGGTTACCATGGCAGGCCACAAGCTCCATTCTGATGCATTCACTTGCAGACATGTACGTCTTAGTTGTCCTCGTCTGAGCGTGTACCTGGCTCAAAACTATACAGCTGAATAGCTCCAACATTACTCGGCATTTTTGTTGGAACACTGTTGTTAGGTTAGGGTTGCGAGGGTCTGTAAGCTAGTGGGGGAGCACATGCACAAATAGATGATGCGAAGGGGCTGCATTACTCCACACCACCAGTCCTCCCCTCAGAGGGGAATTTCTAATGAACTACTGCTGCTCTCCAGAAACTATGTCCTAGAAAATGACACAGGTGTTTTTAAATTTTGCCTAAAAACAGCACAACAGCCTTGTTATTTCAGCTGAAATTCACTGCAGGCACTGCTTCTCTCACTCATTGTTTGCAGGTGAAGTGTTGGCAGTGAACATGACCCTCTCTGACACGGTCATCAGAGGATCGGTTGGAGGGGAAGCTCTTTTGTCCGTCCGTTACAGCAGTTTCAGCCTCGGCCCACCAGTCATCAAGTGGCAGCTCCAGAGGGAAAAGTCTGTCACGGTTGTCCAGTCTATTGGAACAGACATCATTGGAACCCTGAGGCCGGAGTATCGCGACCGCATCCTGGTGTTTGAGAACGGCTCCTTGCTTCTCCACAACCTCAGACTCTCCGATGATGGAACTTATGATGTGGAGATCTCCATTACAGACGACACCTTCACAGGAGAGGGGACCATCATGCTTTCTGTGGATGGTAGGAATGAAGTGGTTATCAGTGGGTAGTTTACCTGCAGTGTGTTGCCCCAAACACAAATCTGTCCCTAACTTTAAAGGAAAAGATTAATTAAGTTTAAAATGAAAGACCTTTCCTGTTCGTGCCAGAAAACACAAAGCTGCAAAACTCATGAAAGTCCGAGATATAGCCCATAGATGTTAGAATTTTGAGTCATCGGAGACTAAAAAATGAATTAAGAATAGTTTAAAGTCCCACTCCAGTCATCTTTTCAATCTGTTGTAAAATTGTTCCCAGTGGGCTTCTAACTATGATCATGACGTTTTTAGCCAAAATAAAAAAACTGTTGTTTTCTAGGACATAGTTTCTGCAGAGCGGCAGGAGTTTATTCGAATTTCACCTCTAAGTTGTGGGCGGTACTGTTAATGCGGAGTGAGCCTGACTTCGTGTCCCATCAACCCTTTGTTTACTCTCTCCCGCTAGCTTACAGCCCCTCACAACCTCAAGCTAGCATTGGTGGTGCAACAAAAATGGCGATCAGTATCTGAGCTGCCCCGCTGTACAGTTTTGAGGCAGATTGCAGCTCAGACGAGGAAAACAAATACGTACATCTATATGTCTGCAAATGGATGCATCTTAAAGGAGCTGAGCAGGGAGTGGCCCACAGATGTAGCTTCTACACAACAACCACAAGCTTTTTAAAACTGCATTTCTATTCGTCTGCCCCTGATTCACAACGATTTGAATAAATAAAAACGGTTGTAATCATAATTTTCTTCATTTATGTCCTCCATCATGATAAAAATGCCAGAAGAACAGGATTTTCATTGGAGTGTATCTTCAATGTTCTGCATTTGTGCCGCTCACTCCCTCTGAACTCTCAGCATTACTCAGATACTACACACACATAACATCTGTTCACCTTCATTTGCTTCAAATCCTGTCTTAACACGCCTGAACCAATGAATGAAATCAGGTTTTTTTTTTAACCAGACAGATTCTGAAGTCTTACTCAATCCAAAAGTAATTTATTTGCAAGTTTGTTCTGATTGTAGGTGGAGGAAACAATGTCAGGAATCTTTTGAGTTCATCGGACATTAATCACTTGGATGTGCTGGCATGTTGCGTAACAGTTTGGAGAAAGAATTTCAATTTCAGTGCCCACTTCCAATCCAGCAGTTAGGGTGACCACAGTCCTACTCTGTTTTTCATGAGGCTGTGCTCATTTGTCCAGAACAGGAGGAGAAAGAGGGAGAAGGACTCCCCTTCGGAAGAAGGGAGAGATGTTTTCAGCATTATTCCAACAGGCCTCCGTGGTCATTTACATTTATTCTTAGTGCAGAATAACTGATCGTTTTGCTCAAACCTCTACATCTCTTTAATTTGCTAAGAAATTTGTGGTTTTGACAACATATGAAATTAAAATAAATGAAGTTTCCATTGATATAATACCCTGATAAAGTTTGCTTTCTCCAAAAACCCATGAAAAACAACTTTAGGTTCCTAAACATGAACATTGTGTTGATGTTATTGGACCTACCAGAACTAGGTTGAGATTATTTTACTTGTTCGCTGGTTTTCTCATATTTTTACAAAATGAGTAATCGTATCAAGTTAAATTACCTGAAATAAATAAAAAAATAAATAAAGCTAGTACAAATCTTACTAAAAAACTATTACATATAAAAAACTATAGAAATGTTTCCATTAATAGATTGACAAACTGCAAATATATTAAAGTTGCCCTTTTTAAAAATAGTTTTGTGTGTTTCTCCTGAAATCAACATGGCTTTTAAAAATGTCTGCTCCTGTTAAGCGGTTGCAACTCTTTCTTTTCTTGTTGTTTTGGTAATTTACTGAAAGAGTTTATGTGTAACCTTGAAAAATTACTTGTAAAGTTTTACAATCAATCCTGTCATAAAACTTTAACACACTTTTCTTTTTTTTTTTTTACAATGGCTTAGCTGTTTTATGTTATAAAGGGGGATGTTCGTGAAGACAGGATTATGAAAAAGAGTTTAGATGAAAATAATATACTAATAATAATAATTTTTCAATACTATTAATATTTATTGTAATAACAATAATCAATAATTCAAACATATTATACCATATTTAGATTTCAAGTCCTTTAAAACAAAAATGTGAAAAAGCTGATATATCATTTTACTTTATGAATTACTTATTTTAGTGTTCTACAAGCATACTTAGTCTTCATTCAAAGTGAGATCGTACTATCTATATATTGTAAACCTAAAATTTTCAAATTTAATCGAAAGAAGTATTCCATTAGTACACTTCCTTTATTACATCTACATGATCTATAGCGGCATGTCCAAAGTCCGGCCAAATACGGCCTACGTTCAAATTTCCACCAGGCTCTTGTCATACAATCAATATTGTGCATCCCTCAGCACTTTCTAAGAACTGTGTGTGCAATCGATGGGTTGTGATTGGCTAAATTATGGTATAAGCCGTTGCATAAACCTACGGCCACTTGACCTTCAGAGCTTTAAGGGCCAAACGAAAAGAAAAAATGTATTTGTTTCTATGATCAAAACCACGGCTGTTTGAACCTCTGAATGAGATATATGTGTTATTTTCCTGTTCACAATATTTAAATTTAGAAGTTTACAGTGAGCATTCAATGGTAAATAATATGTAACATTTCTAATGAACCTAGATTTTATCTTGACAGAAGATTTTTTCTTTTCTTCCAATATGACTGTACATTTTCTTGTTTTTTTTGTTCTTGAAATCAGAAATTCATACTAATTTGAGTAGAAAAGGAAAATTCATGTTTATTTCTGCACGTGAAAAAATGAAAATGCAAAATAATTTTCAATTAATAGTACAATTGCATTTCATGCTGTTATCAGGGTTCAAAGAATGCAGGTCAATGTTTGGAAAGTGAAGACACTCATGGTCTATACTTATACTTAAGGCTACTTGAAAAAATATACTTTAAGTGTACAATTTTTTTCTGAGGGTAAAACCGTAGTTTTTCCGTTTTGTTCACACAAAAAATGTTTTTCTTTTTTTATTTTCTTCTCAGAGCCCATTTCAAAGCCTTACATCCAAACAGAGGCTTTCTCCGTACTGGAGCTCAGTGAAAACGTGGTTTTCAACTGCTCCCATGACAACGGCACCAGAACAGAATACAGGTGGTCCAAAGGGGGAAAACCCCTAACAAACGAGAGCCGCTTCCTGCTGTCACCTGACCAGAAGCTGTTGACCATCAAACGGGTGTTGATGGCGGATGATGACATCTACAGCTGCACTGTGGAGAATCCTGTGGGCAGCATGGCGAGCCTGCCAGTCAGACTGGCTGTGTACAGTGAGTGACTACAATCCCACAGTTCAAAAGATACTATAAAAACAAAGACGCAACACTTTCACATTCTAAATGAGAAAAGACTGACGGCCCCCTGAGTTTAAAAGATGTAGTGTTAAAAAAAAAAACAAGCAAACTTTTACTTGAAATTTGATTAAATGTTGTTTCACATAGAAGTTTGGTTTGATTATTCTACATTTGCACGTCTTGTGGCTGTTTGTGTCCTATCAGAGAGAAGCTCTCTTTACGTCATCCTGTCCACTGGAGGGATCTTCGTCCTCATCACTCTGGTGACGGTGTGTGCCTGCTGGACTCCTTCTAAAAAGTAAAACTCTGTGAAAGTTACATTCACTTGAGGAAAACAAATCAGGCACTAAACATTTCACCATTTCAGGCCAAAACGACGCAAACAGCTTCACTCAAGAATGCATCACCTTTCTTATCCAAAACCAACCGGTCACCGAGGTAAAGTGTAACTTTCCCATTTGATTTCACTTTAACTGTGAAATTCTAGCAAAAGAATGACATGCAGAGGCATTTTTGAAAGTGTTTCAATGACTGTGGTCCTGCGCAGGTGATGGGCATCCAAAAATACCCCAACCCAACGGGATAAAAACAGTGACTTCCCTTTACATCCTGCAGGAAAAGGTACGGCTTTCAAAATTCAGATTTCACTACAATAAAGTGACCACTTGAGTGCAATAACCTGACAGATGTACCTACTTTTTCTAACTACCACACTTTTATCAATTTTATGTCTACATTTAGACAATTACAGACACTTAAAGGACCTGAAATTTAACAGCATGAAATAAAAAAAAACAGATACCGGTAATTTGCTTTGTCAGTTGGAAGAATCCCAATTGACAATTTGTATATGGTTTCAAAGCCAAATCAACATCACTACAGTGATTCTGTGCACTTTATTGGTGGACTGCATTTCGATTGATCTTTCTGTGATAGGAACCCTCACTAGATGGCTCCATCAACAGCATTGAATCTCCTGAATTTAGCAATCCACCAAGCTACACCACCACCTTGGAGTACTCCCTTCCCAAATCAGCTGGGCCCACATCTACTGCTTCTGCTAAGTTTACCTGACACCCAAAAAAATAAACATATGTATGCCTATGAGTACCACAAGTGGGGAGTCTTAACATCTGACCATACTGTTGTCTGTGAAATGCCCAGTCTTTGAACCATTTGGGGGGATTTGTCTTGATTTTTTTACTTCTTCACTTTGGTCAAGCTTTCTCTTTCTGTTTTTGTCAAATAAAATTGACTTTTGAATGTGTTTGTATGGTTTTTCTTGTAATGTGTGATGTCTTTGCATTATTTTATGGTCTTTCAATGAAATAAAATGTATTTTTAACAGTATTTTCAAGTCTGAAAAAGAAAGAAAGATTGTGACTCTTTGAACCAGAAAGCATAAAAGCAACTGCGAGCTTTACACTTTAGGAGCAAAAAATACAGGTGTCTTCAATTTAAATTTATAATTAAATAATGCTACTGGATTCATTTAGACCCTCTAATAAAACTGTGTTTCTTTTATTTTATTTTAGGTTAGTTAGTTGTTTGTCACGTATCTTGGATCGGGACTATTTATTTTGCATTTTATTATATTTTGTTTTATAAATTAGAACTGAGTTGGTTATTAAAGGAAAAAACACCCACCACATAATAGAAGGGTTTTTGATAATAAGTTGTAAAAACTGTAAGGAAAAATCTAAATAAACCTTAGATATTGCAGATGGTCCTAAAATATATTTTGTTGACACAGGTTTATTACTGATAATATGGACTAATGATTTTTCTTTTTTCTTTCTTTGCATAGTCTAATATAATTTGATATGCAGGTCGTTTTTATGTTGTGGTATTTATTAGCATCTGTTGGTTAAAAAAATTGGTAATTTTTTGAGACAGTATTTCAAAACAGTTTTTGCATTATAAGATGACAACATACATTTAAAACATGGGCCCACACGAAAAGGACATTTTACTTGATGACTTTCTAGAACGTTGATTGGCTAAGGAGGAGGGGCTTCACTACAATTTTGAATTTTATTTAGTTGCACATCAAGTTTTTAATCATATTAGACCTAAACGACACTAACTCAAGTTTTACTCTAATTTGAAGTGAAGTAACATTTTGAAGAATGTGTTTATGAGATTATAATCTAATAATACTTGCAACTCATTAAAATATATAAATAAATATATAAAGAAGTAAACAGTTATTTTTGAGTATTTCTTTTTCTAACTTCCCCTTAGACTTTTACACTTTTATTTTGAAGGAGCAAACAGGAAGTAATGCTTTTATAAGACACGCTAACTGTTGCTCGCGTGATTATTTCCCAATTCCGATGAGAGAGGTTTTCAAATGTTAAAGTAGAAGATGCTGTCCACTCCGTCGGGTTTTTCTGAGTGCTTTCGAGAATGGGAGGATTTAGAAAAAGACTTTCATCAAATTCAGGTAAAACAGTCGGTGTTTGTAGCCGTATTTAACTATAAATGTGCCGCGCCGTTAAGCTAACTGTCGCGGTAGGTAGGGAGGCAGGCAGGCGGCAGAGGTACCCGCCTTCGACTGCTCAAGATAAATGCTTTGTTTTTGTTAGGATGAAAAAAAAGAGCAAGAACCCTTAAAATCCTTAAAATAAAATAAGTAAAACATCTGAATGATGTAAAACTAGCCTCAACATTTTATGCATTTATTCCTAATCTTATTCACGACTTCCTTTCCAAACCCGAATAAAACATTTTTAACTTTAAGCTTCAAAGTAGTAACGTGGACTAAAAAATCCACGTATATAAAACTTAAGTAATTTTGTGACTACTGCTTAATATGTGAAGTATTATTTGTCGATAAACTCCTTACTAAAAATAAAAAAACAGCACAAAATGACTTTTGCTTTTGTTTTATTTAAATAAAGCAAAATAAATCCCTTTAGAAGATTGTTTGACTTTGTAACAAGTAAGTTGGCTCAATAGTCCATCAGTTTTTGCATCAATATTATAGTTGAGAAATTTCCAGAAGATTTCTTCAGACAAATCGTTCGAGTGAAAAGGTTAGGAGATACCAAAGATACTACTGTGGCTTCAGATAAAATATCTTTTTAAGCATTTTATTTTGAAATTTGAAGTGTTTGCACTAGTGTTAACCCTAGGGAGGATAAAAAAACCCTCTACCCTTACGTTTTTAATTCATTTTAATGTATACGTTATCTTTTGGAAGCGTTAGGGAACATATGTTTTCATAAAACCTTAATATCTGGCTGATTTTGGTGATTTTAGAAGGAAAAGTAAAGATCTGGCTCTCAACTTTAGCTCCCTGCATGGCTTGATAATCCATACATAAGGCTGCCTTAAGGCTTAAAGCTTTTTTTTGTCTTATTTTTTTTTCTCTTAAAAAATATTTTAAAGTTTCTAAACATTTTCCTTCAGTTTAGTAGCAATATAACTGTTTTCCCATTTGTATTTTCCAAAATCATAAGAGCAGTAGTAGTTTTATTGGCAGCTTTTCAGAATAAATGTCAGCACTAATGTGACATTTAGACGCGCACACATGCTTAGCATTTATATTAATAATTCAACGGCAACTTGTCTGCCTTCATAAAATTTTGTGTCTATTCCTAAGTTGCCTAATATGTCATAATAATTCAATTATATAATTGCCGCACCACAGATTTACTGATTGTATTTCTTTACTATTATTATTATTTTTTTTTTACCTACAGGACACCCATCGTTTATATAAACAGAAGCTTGAAGAAGTCACCAAATTACAGAATAGCTGCTCCGGGGCTATTGCACGGCAGAGGAAGAAACTCAAAGAGCTCACTTTATCTTTGGAAGAGTAAGTATGTCATAAAGTCATGTAAGATGTCATGGGTTGACCCTTTGAATTTACAACTTCATGCAACTTGTAAAAAACTTGGGTGAAAAGTTTACTTTCTAGTCTGCAGTAAAGGAGCTCCCATGTTAAAACCCAAAGCTTATATTTTACAGGAGTTGAAAACGAAATAAACTTTGTGTTCTGAACTCAAAGAAGAACCAGAGATTTCTTGTTAGTACCTCATTTCTGGTGGTAAAGTCTCAAATCTGCCTCTTTTTGTTCACAACAGTCTGAAAAAAAGGCCAGAGTTTTTTTGAGTCTATGTAACCTTAAAATGTTTTCCGCCTTTTATTTTGTTACATTTTTTTTTACTTTGCGCCCCTTGATCATATTTTATCACAACATGGGAGTTTGTCAAAAATGTGTCTTTCCATGTCTTTCTGTAAACATGTAGGAAAGGCTTTTTCATTTTTTTTTTTTGTTGGATTAGATTTCAGCTGCCTGACAGGTCAGAGTTACTGATGAGGCAAAAGTCTTCAGATGTTTATTTACTTGGACAGATCATTCAGAGAGCAAAGAACTACCAAGAATGATCTACTTTTTCCCTTTTTTCTCTCTCATTCTCTCCATATTTCCATAAAGGTTCACTGTAAGTCTTAGACATTTTAAGGATCTTTCTTTAAGAAATGCTCAACAAACTTTACAATATACAACAGTAATATTAATTATAAGGTAATAAATGTCTTAGTGGGTTTATTACCTGACCCATAAGTCTAGAAAACTTTACTCCAATAGAAAAACAGATAAAGCCTCTTGAAGCGTTTTCTATTTACATATATGTTGCAGGGTTTGTAGTATTGAAAGCTGAAAATTGTATTTTTTAAATTCAAGTCCTTTGTAAATAACAAAAGTATGGCATTTGAAACTGATATTTTTGGTATTTTTTAAAGTTATTTTTGAATTACTGAATTTTCCTCAAAATTAAACCTGGAAAAGAAATTGATAATTCTGAACCGTTTGACAAATGAATCATCTGCAATATTTTAAAAATGTATCTGCAGTTTTGATGATGTTTTTTTTCTTTTCTTTAAAAACTAAACTAGATGCAAACAAAACAATTCAACGGCAACAATAAGTTCCGAGACGGTGAACTCTATCGCTGAAATCGAGGACTCCATGAAAGACAGAGCTCACGCCTTCTTTGAGATGGAGGCTTTTCTGCCAAAGAAAAACGGGTACATTTCCTTTCACAATAAAAGCCTGCACTGAATGCATTGCGATGAACTCTTGTTTCTCTCTTTCAGGCTCTATCTCTCTCTTGTTTTAGGAAATGTCAATGTTACCCTTCTTAACAAACAAGCCAAGTAAGTTGCTATCAAATAAACCTCCTGCTGGGGTCTCTCTGGATCAGCGCCACTTCCGTATTTCAACTTGTTTTCTCCTCAGATTTGCCTACAAGGATGAGTATGAGAAGTTTAAACTGATCCTCACAGTCATCCTCTTCATGTTCTCCTTCACGTGTTGCTTTTTGCTGAGTTATAGGTAAGTTATTCTGGCAGATTTGTTTACTGACAGTTTATTTTCACTTTTTTTTTTACTTTAAATATATGTTTTTAATCTTACTTTTCTCTATTCTGCCTTTCTGTTGATGATTTAAAGGGATAAATAAAGTTAAACTTATCTGTTTTATGTTGTAACTATGTCAAGTTTTTCCCTAAACAGATTAAACACATTATTAAAAATTCTCCATGCAGAGATTTTTATTGTCGCCTAAGATGTTCATTATTTTTTTTTTAAGAGTCTTGGACGCCCTGTTCAACTTCCTGTTGGTGTGGTATTACTGCACGCTAACCATTCGGGAGAGTATCCTCATCAGCAACGGCTCACGGTTCGCACGTCTTTAAAGAAATCGGCTTCATTTCACTTTCTCTGCACTTCATGTGGTCCTAGTTCTTCCATTCTTCTACTTCAGGATCAAAGGCTGGTGGGTTTTCCACCACTACGTGTCAACCTTCTTGTCAGGAGTCATGCTCACTTGGTAAATAATGGCCAGTATTTGAAAAAAAGAACTTAAAAATTAGGGTAAAAATAACTTCATTTTCAGCTTTCTGTCATGTTGTCTTGCAGGCCTGAAGGAACTCTGTATCAGATGTTTAGAAACCAATTCCTCAGCTACAACTTGTACCAGAGTAAGAGTCCGGATTTCATCCCACTACAGATGTAGAGATGTAGACGATGCTAATTGATAGGGATGTACCGATCCGATCAGAAAGCAGGCACGATCGGAATCTGATGTTGTATCTTGATCAGGTATTGGATATTTATTTTATTACGATCAGTGCTCCCTGATTATTACAGATAAACACTCTTCTAGGAGTCTGTATATCATGAATGGACATTTTTTTGCTGTAGAGCGCAGCAGAATACATAAGGGTTAATGGCTGACGAAGTGTGCATTATCAGAAATGGCTTTCATTTCTGATAATGCACACTTCGTCAGCCATTGTCCCGCTTATACCATGGTCACAAAAAAATGAATATTAAATCAAGTTTTAGTCCTATATTGTTATTTGTCCGGTTTCAATTGCTTTTTTCACCAAAAGCGGACTATTTGTAACTTGGTGCCGACATCAGCGCCAAAGGAAAGCGATATATATGCTGGTCGCCACGATGGGTTAAATAAAGCATCAGTTCAGAGAGAAAGTTCACCTCCCGCCGCTTGTTTTTGTCCAGATGATGAAGCTAAAGTTTGTTGTTAAAGAAGCCAGCGCAGTGATACCGAACATTTAAGCTATGTGACCGGGACTTCTTTTTTTAGGCACGCATCATCACTCTGTGTGTCCAAATTCCAGGGCTGCATCCTTCAACGGCCGCGGCCTTTCCGGTCGACGTAGGCCGGATGTTAACGGCTGTGAATTTGGACGAGTCTAGCCTTTTGACGATTCCAGCCGCAACATCGGCAAATGTCATGTCGCCTAGCAACCGTGAGTCCCAAACAGAGAGGAGTAGTGAATCGGCATGGAGCTCATAATATCATTAAACTTTTAATCCTGGAGGTGGAATTATAACAAGGTGTAATTATTTCCAACTCCGGGTCGGCTGCAATGCATCCTGGGATACGTACAATATAGAAGGATACACCAGACCATGCCGCATTTGATGGGGTCATTGAATTTGGACAGCACTTGTGAACAGCCTACAAATGCATCCCAGGAAGAACGCAGCCCTCGAATTTAGACACGCCCACTGTTGATCATCACTATTTAATCCACACCCAGCAGCCAATCAGAATCGAGTATTCACCCAGACTATAGTATAAGGCGGCAATAATGTCTCCAAAACAACCAAAACTAATAAGTTAGTCGTGAATACTTATCATCATTTCATGCTACAAAAATGATTATTGAAGAAAGCCATTTTTAAGAATTTTTATTAGAGATATGAATCACATTTGATCCAAAATGTTCAATAGTTCAGAAGACACTAATGCCACATTCACCAAACTTTCGCTCATAACTAATCATCTCTAGTTTTTACTAGTTATTAGTTAACTGTTTTGTTTTGTTGGAAGTTGCACTATTTTTGCTTGATTGTTCGGTCTACCTCACAGAAGTGTTCTACTCAAGCGCTAAATGATAAAATAAAAAGGTAAATGGCGTATACTTATATAGCGCTTTCTACCTTCTTACAAAGGCCCAAAGCGCTTTACAGTCACAGTCCCATTCACCCATGCACACACTCATTCACACACACATTCACACACTGATGGCGGCTCCGCTGCCGAACACTGGCACCAACCTCCCACCAGGGGCAAGGTGGGGTTCAGTGTCCTACCGCTGCACCACGGCCGCCCCCAAGGTTAATAAAATGTAAATCGGGCAAAACCTGGATCTGTTTTTGACATTTTTTAAATATCTGACAAAAGTATCAGATTGCGAATCGCTGTCAGCAGATACTCAAAATCAAATGACTGAATTGGAATAAAAATCCTGATTGTGACATCCTCACTAAATGATGTTTTCTTCTTTTATTCTCGCTAAAAGAATTTGATGAACTTTTGATATAATCAGTTGATTTAGCTGCAGATAAAAGCCCCCTTTAGACATTTTTCTGTTGTCTTTGTTTGTATAAAGGCTTTGTCCAGTTTCTCCAGTACTACTACCAGAGTGGCTGTTTGTACAGACTTAGAGCCCTCGGAGAAAGACACAATATGGATCTAACTGTTGGTGAGTCACGCATTTGTATGTAGTGTAACATTTTTGTGACAGATTCTGTCTGTTTTTCTGGCAGTCCTCTGAAGCCAGACAGGAGCAAAGCATTCATTTAGGAAAAAAAAATGTTGATTTTATTTTCTTCAGTAAAGTTGTCAGAGATGTGAAGTAAAATCAACTTTGACCCAGTTTTCTTGAGCAATTCTTTGATTTTGCACTGAAGCTCTTCTTCAAGTTGGACTTTCACATCCTTCCACAAAAAACAATGATGTTAGGAAACAGTTTCAAAACATTTATGTCAAGATTGAACATTTAGGGAATCTCCTTAAATTTTAAAAGCATACATTGTGTCAAATAGTGATTGTCCTCCATGTTTTTATGTGGTTCAGAGGGTTTCCAATCATGGATGTGGAGAGGACTGACCTTCCTCCTTCCTTTCTTATTCTTTGGTCATGTAAGTGTGTTAGTTCTTCTACTACTTCTGGTTCTTCTCCTAAAATACGTTACCCTAAAAATAAATGGTTATAATAAGATCAAATTCACATTTTAGGGATGTTTTTCCTTTGTTGCAGTTCTGGCAGCTCTACAACAGCATGACGCTTTTTAAGATGTTTCAGCTTCCAGAGTGTAAAGAGTGGCAGGTTTGTTCTGTCAACAACAGCTTTTTACCTTCTATTTCCTCTGAGGTATCCCAGATCATAAGATAGCTTTTTAAATTATGACCTAATTTCTTCTTATTTTCTTGCGTAAATGTGTGACTACAGCATTTTAAATGCCAATTGACTATTTCATGCAGAGCCTCTTTTTCCACACGTTAAACGACTTCTTTGTGTTTTCATCAACTGACTGAAAAATCTGAAATGAGAAGCACACAACTCTAGAATTTAACGTTGTTGCTAAAAAGCAATTTTATGAAACAAATTCATATAAATATGAATGAATAGTTAATGTAAAAATTAAAGAAAAGCAAATTGTTTTAGTTAAATCGGCCAGTAAAATGAAGGTTTTTTACCTGATGTTGAGTAAATACAAAATAAGATGCACCCCTGGAAATAATATAAAATAAGATTTAACAATGCAGGTGATGAAATGTTTACCTGGAAATGACACGGTGAAAACCAAACACTCACATCATGCTCTTCATGTCAATTATCAGTTGTAGTCATTTTAGTGATTTACTAAAAATGTCATTAGGTAAAAACTACAAATTAACCTTGAAAAAATACTAAGGTGACTTAATCTGTGTTTTTTTTTTTTAATCAGAGAAACATGTTTGTCACCAGTGAATAAAAATATTACTAAACTCATGAGTGAAGGAGTTTAATCAATAGTGTGTGACACTAAAGTTATTAAAGTCTGAAGTTTCTAAATCTCAAAATAATTATAAAGGATTACAATTATGTACACTTTTGTTAATAACCCTCTTTTTTATTTTATTTATTAATGCTTTGGAAAAAATATGAATAATTTAGACAAAAATAAGTTATGTTTTACGGACCTCTTTTCTTTTGCCTTTTAAAAAAACTGTTTTCTTTAAAACTTTAAATTCATGTTTCATTATTTGATGGCAATGACTGGAAACAGTTGACAGGAACAAAATTATACAGATATTTCAGAAATATTAATGCACAGCATAAAGTGTATTTTTGCCTTTTTTCTGGGCACGTTTTCTTTGTTGTGGTCTCTAGGTGGTGATGTGCGGCTGCTCTTACATGGTTCTCTTCATGGGAAACCTCTTCACGACACTGAGAGTGGTTTACCAGAAATACATGAACAACCAGGACAAGTCCAAGCGCATGTAACCGCAAACATCTGAATCACTTGCTTTACTGGATGATAAATATTCAAGAATACAAAGAAAATTCATAGTTTTCCTGTTATAAATTTCAGAATATTTTCTCTGTTTGCACCACTTATCTGCTCCTCTGTGAAGCTCCAGCTCTCGTGTTTTTATCGATGACAAGGAGAGCTTTTGGTTGCAAATGTTAGTGTATTGATTGTTGTGCAAAAAACCTTGCTTTGCAAATGGAGCGAAAGTACAATGCTTTGTCTTTTGAAAGTGTATTGTTTCTAAGTGATTTTAAAAATGTTTTTTGGAGAAAAACAATATTTAAAATTTCATAAAAAGTTGGAATAAAAAGTGAAAAAATTGTGTTGAAATCTACTATACTTTACTACAACTTACAGGAGGAAGCTGTTGTTTACCCACACCATCAAATATAGACGTTATGGTCATGATTTGTATGTTTAACTGAGCATGTATGTTCTTCCTGTCAAACTCCTCTGTAGTCATTCAGACGTCACCAGAGGGGCGCCCTCTTGTGGCTCTATAATGTATTTTAATGCATAAATAATATTAATTTATTGTTATGTTTTATATATTATTTATATATTCTTTTGTTTATATGATATGATAAAAAATAATTTTTACATTTTAATATGTAAATCAGTCATTTTTTAATACATTTTCTTAAATGTTCTTTGGATATAAGCGAAATGCCCGGAGATTAAAGACCGAATTTGCCTTTAAAACATAAAACTGCATTGTCGGCAGGTTAGCCAAAACTGTCAGTTTTGATTCAGAATAATTAAGCTGGTCCATTTTGTTAGGAAAGCACCGTCCTGATTGCAGATTTTACATTTTATGTCTCTTTCTAGATTTCTTGAATGTTTTCTTTGAAACACCAAATGTTTCCATTCAATTGTGCTTACAAATTTTTTTATAGGAATGTTTTATTTCCTTTAATGAAAGGTGTTTGAATTTAATGAGAATGTTAGATGATGGTGTGACATGCTGCACGAGGTGGCAAAGACTAAAGGACAGATGAGGTTTTTTTTATGGCAGACAAAAAATGGAGAGCGGGATCTGGTTTTTCAAAAAATACTCAAATAAATTAAATCACACATTGTTATCACGTATGACAAGAAAATATGTTTAGTCGAAAAAACGCTATTGCATTTCCTTAGTTTGTAGAGTTAACGATAAAGTACAAAATATTGGAGCTATGATCAAACAGCACATGTAGTTACCCAAAATGACCAGCAGGTGTCACCCATGTTTCATTTTGTCGATCCAACCAGAAGCTGTAAATGTTTCCAAGCGGTTCCTCATTAAGGTTAATTTAAATATAGTGTTATGGTTTAAAATTCCAAACAGTAGAAGTTCAAACACTTATAAAACTCTCTTAAATACGTTTTTGCTGGACAGAATTTAATCAACAAGAAAAAAAGACTTCCACTTGTTTTACTAGCAGAAAGTATCGACTTAGCATTACAGTTGAGCTCCAAAGTGATTTTTTATCCAGCCTGTCATTTGTTTAATGATTTGTCAAATATTATGATTCTGTCATGACACTGAGTAGTATTGAGCTGTAACCTTTAATTAATGCCTGAGGGTCAGGGTATAAAAGAGAAGTGGTGATCGAACAGAGCTCTGAGGTGCTCCTGTGCACCTTCTTAGACATCACTAGCAGATGATTTGCCTATTAGAATAAATTACATCCTGGAGACATAAAACGTTTAGAAGCAACTAAGAGGTATGAAGAGACATAAATTATCTGTATTTACTAAACAACCTTTTTCTTTGCCAAACTGTTTTTTTTTTGCATTAGCCATATAAGATTCTCAGTCATCCAGGTCATTATATCCCAGAATCCTGATCTTAACTGTTATGATGATCTAGATTAGACATTTCACTCCTCATTCAATAAACTTCTTCAGCTGATTGGGAATTTAAACGATCTTCAGAAATAACACCCATAACAGAATCCTGTGATGATTAAACAATGTCTTCCAACTTTTTTACGAGATACTTTTCCGCTTTTCATGTTTGCTGCATAAGGACTTGTGGTTATGGTAAAGTGGTCATTCACTTGACGTATCTTGGGCTCAATCTCCTAGGAAACCAAAGTTGAATAGTCAAAAATACAGAAATGATTGCAAAAGCTTTAGAATTTTTCATAGATCTATTCCTTTTGTTGTTGCCAAAAGACCTACCATCGTCCTTTAAATATTTTGATTATTTAATGCCTCACATTAAGCTGTAACCTTTACTTAGTGTCTGAGTCACAGTATAAAGGAGAAGTGGTGATCCTACTGAGCTCTGAGGTGCTCCTGTGCCCCTCCTATGGAACAAGTAGCTCCTGTAAGTTACTATCTTTTAGATTTATTGTACATCTGAACCTGAC
Source organism: Oryzias sinensis (assembly GCA_037389245.1). NCBI lineage: Eukaryota > Metazoa > Chordata > Actinopteri > Beloniformes > Adrianichthyidae > Oryzias > Oryzias sinensis. The sequence goes on from CM074497.1 coordinate 4,321,488, forward strand.
AGTAATGATTTAAAAACTTCCAGCAACTCATGCTTTATGATTTTGCCCCCCATCTTTTATAATCATCCTTCTAACCCCCCCCCCCCAACATCCCTCTCTCTTCTTCCCCCGTCTTCTTTTTCGTCTGGTCCAACAAAAAATGTTTACAAATATGATTAATATAAGTTCAGCCTAAATTATAAAAGGGGTTTATTCAAATATACTCCTTGTATGTCAGAAGATTCATAACCCCATGTTGTAACAGTAAAATATGTCCAACACAAGAGGCCTTCAGCTCTCAACTTAAAAAGTTTAAATCCTTTTATTTTAAAAAGTTACTTTCTTGCCAGGGGCGGAGCTTATCGATTTTTTATGGGAGGGCCGGTGGGGGGCAGAAGAGTTTGGTAGAGTGATTAAACACCAGAGTGGAAGGCCATTACAAGTGAATTGATGATAAATACGTATTTCTAACAGTTTTATTACTGTAGTTGTTTTTATTTCATTAAAAACAATTTGCTTTTGTTATTTTTGCAATGCTTAAAGATTCTTGTAACTCATACTTTTTGCATCTTTTACTGTATTGTTAGTATTATTTACTCAAAAGTGACAGTTGAGTGACAGCCGAGGATGACAGAAGTGGACTGGAGAGATTTTTAACACGGCAACAGCCTGGTCAGCTGAAAGTGTATGCACAATTAAAATCTATTTATAAATGAATAATATCAGAAATAGCTCAAGCCGCACTTCAAAAAACGTGAGGACGTTTGATGCAAAGTTGTGACTGAAAATCTGGGGGCAATTCCTGCAGAGCTGCATCTTCCCGGCTTTATGATTTAATCATTCAAGAGCTGAAAAGGAGAACGCAAGTTGCAAAGCATGAAGAAAAGCTGCCTATAGGATCTGAGGGAATAATGCGTGAAAAATTTAAAATAGAAACCAGTCATATACCCTCTTTATTACTGAGGAACTATCCCCCTTTATGGAAAAAAAAGTGCTCTGGATGAGTTGGTGCTGCAGGGCCAGGTGGGTGAGGACGAGGAGCAAAGTGAATCAAGTGGTTGGAGTGCAGGCGGAGGGATGGGGCTTCTCCCAGCCTGTGCCTCTTTCATCTTTCTCATTAAAGCAGTGGGGGCCGTCAAAAAGGAGCCCAGGGACATGGGGATTGGGGACTGGGCCTGGGCTTCGCATAAGGAGGTGAATAAAAAAAAAAAAGAGAGGAGAGGAGAGGAGAAAGCAACCAGAGGAGCTGCCATGTCAAACCTTCACCTTAAACTTAACCCACCTCCCTCTGGGGGGCCCAGATGAAGACCTGTTATCTGGGCTTCACCTTCTCCTGCGGCCTTGGAACGATTCCAGCTGCTGCTGGGAGGCTAAGGGGGTTTCTGTTGCTGAGTGGATCTAAAGTACACAATATTTCTATCAGAGAGATGTATAGGAGAGGGGTGGGCGACCGGGACAAGCCTTCATGCGGGACAGAATGATTAACAGTCAAGGAGGGGAAGCAGCTTTTGAGAAAGGAGGTGATTCTGAACAAAGAGGCTGATCCAGACGTGGTCACATGGAGGTCTTTGGAAAGCTTCCAGAGATAATGACACGTTCAAAGTTTTGCTCTGACTCATTATTCTTTTCTACATTTATGTCTACTTTGTTTTTTCAATCATTTCTCAGTAGGAAACAATTTTACGACATGAGCAGAACCTTATTGAAAGCTTTCAGGCTTCCCTGACGAAGTCCTCATCTGGATGCCAACATATGTTGTGGAGAAACCTCTGCATTAATTTGCTCCTCACAGATGAGCGTTCTCCTCATGCCATGCCTTCTAATGAACCCCCATCCCTGATGTCAGCTTTTGATCTGTGAGCTGATGAGTCGTTGGATTGTTCCTCCACTTTTCATCCTGCTTTTCCTCGCTGAACTGTAATTTTCCACTTCACCTCAGTCCAGTTTAAGTGAGCACAGGCCTCATGCAGCGCACACAGTATGATCATAAAGATGTTTTCATTTCATGATTTTTAAATTGGATACATGATGAAAGCCGTAGATATTCTGGATTTTTATGACAGATTTTTTAAATTCCGTTCCCCTATAGCCTTATGTAAATTCATTAATTACCACAATTTGTAAGGTTTAGAGCAGCATGTGAAGGTTCAAAAATGTAGATTTAAAAAAAAAAACAAGAACAGCAGGAACACATTAAGAATTGAATCAGTTCAAAAGGGGATTAAACACAAGAAAAATAGCCACATACTAAGTGGGCGTTAAGATGTATGAATAATAAAAAAAACTTCTTTCAAAACTATAAGGAAGAAATAATGAACTAAATGTTAAGATATCAACACAGGTTAGAATAGCATTAAAATAGACTGAAAACATAGTTTTAACTATTTATTACAAATTCAAACAAAGGGAACAACCACAATATGTTTAATCAATGAACAAATTCACTAATGAAAAAAACTCAAAATCAGGAAAGTGTTTTTGAACAAAATGAAAAATTATTATTTGGGGATTAAGCAGAAAAAGAAGCAGGATGTGATTTTGTTGCTTTAAAGTTTGAGCTTTGCCTGCTCCAGGCTAAAAATCAAAAAGTTATAGCAGTTCTGATGATTATTTAGAATAAATGTTAGCAGATACTCTTTACAAATACATTAACTTAAATTAAATGCACAAACTCTACCTGTATGTATACAGTGTGTAGGGCGGGGTTTGTGCCTTTTTGGACTAGTTTTTGGGGGTTTGAGTCCCGCTTTATTTTCTGCTAATGTTGGTTTCTGTTTTCACTCAATCACAGTCGCACCAGGTCTCTTTCATAATTAACCACAGCTGGATCTGTTTCTGTTTAGAGGGTATCTGTGTGCTGAAGTCTATAGTTTTCAGCTGGAACCTGCATTTTTTTAACTCTGTCATGCCATACTTCAGGTTTTTGTTTTCTTCAAGTTCACATTTAGCTATTTCTGTATTTTTAAATTAATTTTTCTTAAATGAAATTATTGCCATTAAGTTTATCCCTCCTGGGTTTGGGTCCCTCAGAACTTTCGTCCCTGACCGTTTACTGAAGTGACTGACATTAAAACCTCATTTAAAAGCCTTTTACTGTTGTAGAACACCCGTTTAGGAGATCTGGAAAAGCTCTTAAATTGATGAGGTAAAGTAATCTGCTTACTATTTTATATCTGAACGTTTATCTTCTGAGAGGGAAACGCACCTCAGTTAGGAGCTGGCGGTCTGCATCTGTGGGCAGAAAGTGAAGTGCATACACATAAACTAAACGTTTTGACAAAATAAATCTAATGGAAAACACCACCCTCCCCTCTTGCAGCAACGTGATTCTCCCCCCTCATTAGTAAATTAGGTCCCCTGACTGCAACTCCTTCACCTCTTGAAATATGAACGTAGAAACAAATTAAACATGCATATTTAATGAGACAGGAACACGATTTCATCCACTTGTTAAATGGGAGCAAGAGCAGCGAGGAGATCTGAGGAGCAGAGGAAGAGTTGCATGGCCTGCAGAGATTGAAAGAAAAAAGAGAATTCATCTTTATTTCAGCGTGGATCTTTGGGAAGAACCCTGCCAGGAACCCCCCCCCCCATATCTGTTGAGCTGATCACACACATTCTGCCTTTCTGGGGGTTAGGGTTGCACGTTTCTATAGCAACGGATAAATGCAGGCACCAAACAGTGGAGGGGCTTGCCATGAGCCTTTACCAATCACTTTAACCATCAAACGGCATTTTGGGGGAAAGGTGTTTGGTGCCAGGTTTGGGCTTTTAATCAAAAATTGGAAACAGATCCTGGGATTTGAGCATAGAAAGCTGGGAGTTTGATTTATTCACAGCATTTCTTGCAAATTTACACTGCTTTTACACATATGTTATGATCGGATGGTTAGATTTATGCAAAAATAACATTTTGTGCCTAAATAACACTTTTCTCAGAGCCAATAAGGGTAACTTATGCCAGATTTTGTCTGGACAAATAGTTGGTTAAAGAAAACGACATGAGGTTTGATGGCCAGGAACACTGAGGTTCAGGAATATATGAACAAATATGACATATATGAGCAAATGCAAGCAGTTTCATGTAGAAGTTTCTCAAACCTCAAACAGATCTAGGAGATTTCAGAAGTTTTATGCTTCAATATGACCCACATTTTTTTGGAGAAAGTCTGAAAAAAGAACCGCCACACACAGAATTTACAACAGATGTCTTGTTTTCACTTACAAAACTTCACAAAAGTTTTTGGTTTTCGCTTCCAAAGATAAAAATCACAGGAGGAGATGTGATTTTAAGTTTCAAATTGCTCGCAGAAATGAAAAGCAAACGTGTTTTTCTTTAATTTGTGGTAAAAGCAGCACCATGACCCCGAAAGAGATAAAACGGATTAGAAAATGAATGAATGAATGAATGTAGTAAAAGTTTCCAATTCCCAACAGAAAGTTCTGAAAAATTGTTCAAATAAAAATTTTTGTTTAATTCTGGGGAACCCATGAGAACAACCATCTTCTGAGCTTTTAAAGTAAATTTGACTGTTTTTTTGTTTGCTTATTTTGGGTAGCAGCAATTAACAGCAGCTAATAAAATAAAATAAAATAAAAATAATGACCAAATTTGACCCCGTAGGTTCTCATGGGTTAGGAAAGTTTTTGCAAAAAAGAAAATCAAGGAATTGTTTATGTATAACTAGTTTTGTGTGTCGTTTATTTTTTCATTTTAAATTTGATATGAGGACAGAAATGTAAAAAAAAATCATTCTTCTCACTGCTCCTATGAAGAGAAAGGAACAAAAACTTCTTGGTGTTTTTAAAAAAAAGACTTTTATCTCTTTCTGTAGCCTGTCTGATCATGTTGTGCTGGGATGATCTTGGTGCAGGCACAATGTTTAAACTTATAGTGAACTTTAAGGCTTTTTTTTAACGAGGTATGGCAGGAACAGAGAAGTAGAATTATTGCTGCACATCAATTGAAAAAAAAAAAACAATCCATTCTTCTGTGATTAATACAAACAAGATTAAAGTCGGTCACCAATCTTCTTAAACGGCTGTCTCAGCACATCTGCCCAAAGGTCACAACGTGCAGCACTCAGAAACAAAAACAGCTCTCAGGCCCTGCAGGTCCAGCAGAACATGTTGGCACTTAAAGTCCATTAAAGCTCAATTACAAGATTAAACAAGTATGTTATGTTTGAAAAGAAATACGTTCTGTCTGAAGCAACAAAATAGAAGCAGGACTGAGGTTCACAAAACCAAATCACTGTCTCAACGATGACCCGGTGAGAGAAGAGCGGAAATCTCGCACCTACTACAATTATGATTGGAGGTTCTTCTGCAGCACAGGACCCACACACGCCTTACTGTCAGTGAGTTAAAGTATTTCCATCTGTTTCACAACTAAAAATGTGTTCAAACGGGGTCAGCAGCAGGGCAATGCAGGGAGCAGCAGAAAACCTGCATCAGAAAACAACAGATGACTTGTTGAAAGTTCAAATCTGCCCCAAAAGGCTGTAGTATGTGATTTACCTCCAAAGGTTACTACAATTTGTAATTTCATCGCCTTTGTGAAATTCTAGTAAAGTAAAACAGTCTAAGATTGGTATTTCCTGGGAATAAAAAAGCTAAAGTTTTTTCTTTCTTTCTATATTTTATATGAACTCAAGCATCCTATTCAAATAAATAATAGTGAGTAATGAACATATGATTAAATAAAGGTTTGCAGTTCCTTGCGGTTAATTACCCACTTAGACTTCAGTGGTGTCTCAGCTACATTTCTGTTTTTGCAGACACAAAGTGCTGATAAAACCCTGTGAGATACGGCTAATAGAGTGAATATGTCTTTGGCCAAAAGATAAAGAAGACATAATTAATCTTTTCCAGCTGTCAAAGGAAGTATTTACAGGTCAAACATATACATTTAAAAAATGGTTGACAGTTGGGTTTATTCCTAACGAGGCTTACCTGTGACTTTCCTTAAAATGTCCTGACTCCAGCTTCCATGGTCATGTGAAACGTTGTGTAGCAAAAAAAATGAAGCAACAAAAAAACTCAAATTTTATAAACCCTGCTTCTATTTTTCACTTTAAACATTTTTGCTATCCTTACATGTTTAATGAAGAGTTTAAAAAGTCTGCAGAAATCACATAAAATGCTACCCTTTAAATAGATTTTCATGTTGATCCTAACCTTCAACTTACAGTTATCACAAAATTTACGGAATAAAAAGGTTTATTTTGATCAATTTAGTGTCAGTCATTTTATTTATTTTTCAAAAAAAAAAAAAGTTTTCCAAAACATCTTTAACCCATTAACAAGGGTTTTTACGTAGCAGAGGATAAAAATGATCTCAAAGCCAAAAACAAAAACCCCAAAAAACGAATAATACTCCATTCTTGCAGCAAAATCTTTATGAGTCAACGCCAGGATGCTCGGCAGACGTTCCAAAAGCCAACTTTATTTTTCCTTTCGATCACTTATCACACGCTGCTGCATCCCTGCAGTCCTTGACCCACATTTATAAAATCTCTGGCCCTGCGGGGACACAGAATGAACAATGAGGTGGGTCAAAGGGGTTCGCTCCTCTACACACTGAGAGATCTGGGAAGCCAGATGGCCAATTTGGTGTCAACCAAGGGAAAGTTAATCCCGACATATTTTTTCTTTCCTTTGAGTGAATGTGGTCACCCTGTGCTTTGCTGAATAAACACCCCCCGTGGTGAACTCAGTGCTCATGAGCAGCAGTGGGGTCACTGTACAATTAGATACAGCTTCTGCTTATTCGGGAAGACGTATTTCCATCAATTTTTTGTTATACTTATCTGCTGATTTAAACTTATACAAACTTTGGAAAAGGTCAAAAAATGAATCTTAAGAAAGTAAAAAGACTCTTGCTATATGACAAAAAAAATCTTAAAGTTCTTTTTTAAAGCAAAAATAATCATAGTTAAAGAAAACATCTTTGACTAGAATTTGTTTCTTAAAATAAAAATTCTTGGGAAGACCTTCCTTCTTACCCCATTGGCAGGTTACTTTTTACTTATTTAAGCAATTTTTTTCCAATTTTTTTTTAAAACTTATTTCTAGGAAGCCTGTTTTTGCAGTGATTTCTGAAAACAGACAGAAACTAATTTTGGAGAAGTGCTGTTGCTTTTTCTTGCTTCTATCTTGCTCAAATTGACTGATATATATTTTTTAGTTTTTAACTGAATAATGATAAAACTTGTAGACAGCTAATCATCATGGCAGTGAGTGTTTGTTCAGAGTTTATTATTTTAATCCCCGCGTTTTGAGCGTGCAAACTGCTCTCCTATTTGATTATTTCGCTCTTGCATTAAACTTTCTGTAAATTCTGTTTTGCCCCGTTGGTCTAAATCCTTGTTTAAAGCTATCTCCCCTCTGCCAGGATTATAACTGTGTTTGGGACTTCATTTAAATCTAATTAAAGCTAATAGTGGTTGCCTAAAGACTGTGAAATTTGAAGATATTAAGTTGCCGTCAGCACATTCTTTGGGTGTAACGTAATGCCGTCCTGAGGTCATTAAAATCTTCCCTTTTGCCCATGGATCGTACAGGAGAGTCAGGCCTGAGGGTTTCAGTGGGGCGGCAGCCTGTCACATATTTAAAATACCAGATTTTGATGGATTTCTTGTTTTTATGCAGTTTAAATGAGAAGCTTCGCTCCTGCAGAAACCTACCAGAGCAGGTACTGAGAGACTTTAAGGACAGAAAAGCACTGCAGGGCTGTCTGCACAGTTTGGTGGACCAGCTTTGTCACATTGTTCATTTGACAAGTTTGAAATATAACATCACTTCTTTTGTTGCATTTCGGAAAGGTTCTCTTTTAACTGTCTGGGTAATTGCCTTTGTCTGCATTCTATTTGGTGTGAAAAGCTTTCCTTCGCCTCAGCTCTTGTTGTTACTTTCCTCGCTGCCATTGTTGTTGCCCAATGGTCACTGCATTTTCCTGTTTCCCCTGGTTACCATTTCCCTTTTAAATCATGGCACGCACCCACGCTGAGCCAGTTTTTGCCAAACAAAAATGTAACAAAGCACAGAGACCGTACCTGCCGTTAACAAAGACTTCAAATAAATACAAGTGATGCTTCATTTTTTTAAATGTATTTTTGTTCCTGGGACCGTGTTCTCTCTACGGGTTTCCCTGGGGGGGGATATTGAAATTAATAGAAAAAAAACAACAAGAGATTAATTAAAGTTTATGGGCTTTTCCTACAAATTAAAAGTGTTATATTATAAATGCTCTGGTTGTTGAAATGTTTGAAGTGGTAGGGGTGTGGCCTTCCAACAAGCTCACTCCTGATTGGTGAGAGTGGTTGCCATAGAAGTGTTGACTTAACTGACTCGGACCAATCGCCGCTTACTGACGTCGTCTGGGTCCAACATGGCGACGTCCCTGAATTGACTTCACGTCGCTGAAACTGAAAGTAAGTCATTTTCCATGGGCGATGTCACATTCATTTGGTCCAGTTTTCATATGCATTCAACGGATTATCTCAAAATATATAGGAAGAACATCTCACAATTGTTTATGTGTTTAAACAAATAATACAAAGCACTCAAAATGATCAAACAAACAAAAAAAAATTTCTGTTGACTTTTCAAAGTCCAACTGTCAATGTAAAATAACAAATTTGGTCAAAGTGAATGTTCAGAAGACTCATTAAATATATTACAATGCAATTTTAAGAAGAAAATTTGAATGAGAACTTGAATAGATTTTACTTTACTATAAAGATGAACAAAAATCCCAAAAAACCGTTTTGCCAAAGAATGTCTTTTTCAGGATTGGTTTTTCTTTTTCTGTGGTATTTCTTGGTTTTGTTCATGTTCTGTTTTCAGTTCTCTGCCTGTCACAATCACACAACATTCAAGCTAACTATGAACAGCTGTTTTCGTTTCAGTTGATTTCTTTCAGTCCATTTAGGTGACGGGTTTTCTGGTCTTCTGTTTTGTCACTCTTGTTGCTCCCCTAGCTCATGGTTTTGTCTTTGAATTTCATCACTACTCTCCAACTCCTAGAAAGAAAATAGTGCCCTGAATTTTAATGCAGTTTGGACAAATCTTCAGCATTTTTTTTAATGTTCAATAGGACGTCATCCCTTTGCCTAAATCAAAACCTAACAAATATGAAAATTTTACATAGACTATTCAGGAAACAACGTCAGAGTTTAAGGGCCAGTTTACAAATATTTTTTTTTTCAAAATTACGACTTTTAAGTCATAAATTTACAAGAAAAATATTCACAACTGTTAAATTACGACAATAAAGTAGTATATTTTCGAGAAAAAATGTCATTTATTACTGAGGAAAAACACCAACGTTGTCTGTTTATCGGAGCCCTGCTTAAAGATGAAATATGTGGAGCATTTTGTGAAGCTTTATTCCCGGAACATAAAAAAACAAAAATGAAAATAGTCTGTTATATTGGCATTAGAACGTTGAAAATGCCAAAAAGTGCTCCTTCTTAGACGGAAACGTCACACAGACGTAGAGATCTTGTATTTGGTGGAGGAAGAAAGGATGGAAGTGGACAGCTGCAGGGATACCGACGGCTTCATCAACGGGGTGCAGAGATCTTGCAAACCGCCCATCAATAAATAAATTAAATATTATTAAAAACGAAAAATCAAACAAAGGAGCCTCCAAACATTTCAAATTAGTTTAGTCGGTCTGCTCTGCTGCTGCCTGGTGTTCACTTGTATGCTCACTTCGACTTTAATCTCAAAACAAGTCAATCAATTTTTATTAATTTTAAATCTGGTATTTTTCCTTTTTTTTCTCTTTTTTTAGTGGCGCTAAAACTCCATCGTAGGAATTCACTGTGTTGTGACGATGAAAACTTGGTTAATTCATAAAACATAAATACATTTATTCAAATGCAAAACATTGTGGCCTATATTCGCTTATCTAGTGAGCATTGATGCACACTAGTTTCTTCAAGGAAAGTTCTAGAGCACTGGATTTTGAAATTGTAGATTCCCCCCAAAAATGGTAATGCTGTGTATGGTGCACTAAGCAGTGACTAATGAGAAATTTTGGGCATAACCAAGGTTTCTAACAGAAGCCTCCATTTTGCGTCCTACACAACCAGTTTCTTGTAATGTTGGGCTGCCTCGGAATTCCCACCTTAATCCCTAAGTAATAAAAAACTATATAGTGCGGGACTATGTGGTCCCCTGGATGATTAAAGCAGTTCCGACACCACATTCACTACTTAATACTTACTTACTTATTACTTACGTAATTGATATGAGTGTTTTGCGACGATCATTTTTGAATCCACTGTCTTTGGAAGATGAAAACGTTGATGGTTTTTTAGAAAATACATTTTTTTGGCAAGAATTGTTCAAACGCAATGCATTGTGGTCTGTATTCGCCAATCTAGTGAGCATCGGTGCACACTGGTTTTTCGCAGAGACTTCTGGGACATTTCTAGGGCAATCGATTTTGGAATTGTAGATTCGGACAGCACTATAAAATGGCGAACGCACTATGTATGGCGCTATGAAGTGCATAATAATATCTTATCTTATCTTATAGTAAAGGAACTAGGACACAACCATAAACTTCAATCATTCTACTCGTCTCTGCTGAAATTATACAAGGAACAGAATTCCAGACTTGATTTGAACATTTATTTATGCATCGACTTCATTGTAAAAGCATTTTTTGCACACACTATTACTGAAATTAATTCAGCAACAAACCTCTAAACAGAAACCTCAACAGACAACCACTTAGTTTTCTACAAGGACATCTTTGTTGCTTCAGGACCTGAAGGGTCACGATCATTTATTTTTGCTACCAACTATAATAGTTTGCCAAGTGAATGTGGGTCTGAACATTTCTTGCAGCTTTTAAAGTAAATACAGTGGTGGACAAAACTGTTGGTATCCTCAGTTAAAGAAAGTAAGTCCACAATGCTCACTGAAATGACTTGAAACGTTCAAAAGTAACAATAAATTAAAATGTATTGAAAATTAAATAATCAAAATCAGCCATTACTTTTGAGTTTTTGATTAACAGAATTATTTGAAAAAATCAAACTAATGAAATAGGGCTGAACAAAAATGATGGTACCTCCATAAAAGACTGAGAACTAATTGCCCAGGGGGTCATGATGAACTCAGGTATGTCCTTTAAGTGACATCACAGCTGTTTTCAAACCCATAATCAGTCAGTCTGCCTATTTAAAGGGAGACAAATAGTCACGTTGCTGTTTGGTGAAAAGGTGTGTACCACACTGAACATGGACAACAGAAAGCCAAGGAGAGAATTGTCCCAGGACATTAGAAACAAAATTATAGACAAACATCGTAAAGGTAAAGGCTATAAAACCATCTCTAAGCAGCTTGAAGTTCCTGTAACAACAGTGGCACATATTATCCAGAAGTTTAAGACCCACGGGACAGTAGCCAACCTCCCTGGACGTGGCCGGAAGAGGAAAATTGATGACAAATTGAGGAGACGAATAGTTGGAACTGTATCCAAAGAGCCCAGAACAACCTCCAAAGACATTAAAGGTGAACTCCTAGATGAAGGTACATCAGTGTCAGATGGGTGGACTTCATGGGAGACGACCAAGGAGGACACCACTGTTGAAAGGAAATCCTAAAAAAGCCAGACTGGAATATGCAAAAATGCATGTTGACAAGCCACAAAGCTTCTGGGAAAATGTCCTTTGAACAGATGAGACAGAACTGGAGCTTTTTGGTAAGGCACATCAGCTCTACGTTCAGATTCTCAAAAATGAAGCATACAACGAAAAGAACACTGTCCCTACTGTGAAACATGGAGGAGGCTCAGTTCTGTTTTGGGGCTGCTTTGCTGCATCTGGCACAGGATGTCTTGAAGTTGTACAAGGTAAAATGAAATCTCCAGATTATTAAGGCGTTCTAGATAGAAATGTGCTGCCTAGTGTCAGAAAGCTTGGTCTCAGTCGCAGGTCATGGGTCTTCCAACAGTACAACGATCCAAAACACAAAGCCAAAAACCCCAAAGAATGGCTCAGAGAAAAGTGTTGGACTATTCTGAAGTGGCCTCTATGAGCCCAGATCTGAATCCCATTGAACATCTGTGGAAGGAGCTGAAACATGCCATTTGGAGAAGACACCCGTCAAACCTGAGACAACTGGAGCAGTTTGCTCATGAGGAGTGGGCCAAAATACCTGTGGACAGGTGCAGAAGGCTCATTGACAAATACAGAAACCGTTTAATTGCAGTGATTGCCTCAAAAGGTTGTGCAACAAAATATGAAGTTATGGGTACCATCATTTTTGTCCAGCCCTATTTCATTAGTTTTTTTTTAAAATAATTCTGTTGATCAACAACTCAAAAGTAATGGCTGATTTTGATTATTTAACTTTCAAAATTTTTTAATTTATTGTTACTTTTGAACGTTTCAAGTAATTTCAGTGAGCATTGTGGAGGGGAGGGGTACCAACAATTTTGTCCACCACTGTATATTCCCCCTACAGTACAGAAACAACATGAGGCGATGTTACTCTTAATCTTAATCTTAATCTTTTGATCATTGCTTTAAATTCACAGCAGAATAATAATTCTACCTCGCATCCTCGCTCTGTCTTCAAAAGTTGCATCAACCTCAGTTACTTTGTCGATCACTCCAGACAAGTCCTTGAACTGCATAAAAAACCTTCATCAGCCACCGACGACTGCTACTCCGGTCTGGAGAAACGACAGCCTCAGTCTGGAAGTAGCTGCTTTTTGTTCCACTGATCGAATCCAGTTTGATCACATGCATTGATCAATTAGCATGCTTGTCAGTGTGTACAAACCTCCAAAATACGACAATCCAAATTTTTCTAAATTAGTAAAAAGGTTCCTGTTTGCGTCCCACAAATTTTTTTTGGGACCATTACCTGAATTTAGAGGTAGAATCTTTTATTTATTAAAATAACCTTTTAAAATGACACAAAAGTCTAAAAAAACGTGGTTAATTTGAGTGCTAGCATGGTTTTTTTGCCACTGAAATGTCAAATTTGGCTTATCCTCTGGGGATCTGTGGCATTATACAGGTTCAGTTCTTATCCTGTGGGCAGGTCAAGAAGGTTCACAGACAAACTCAGCATTTTTTTGTGTGTTCAGTTCAATTGTTTGACCACCACAGCAAATACGATGACATCTTAGTCACCTTTTTGTTGTGGGTGTGATGGGGGTATTGGTCAAACAAAAATGATCACCGGTCTCAGCTGTCAAGAGAGGTTCACATCGCCCTTGGCAATAGGCATTCAAGTGACCACATTCATTGAAAAGTCTATGTAGATGCACGTTTCATGTGCATTTCAGGCTTCAATGTTCACTACACAACAAACGCTCCAAGCTAACGCAGGTCAACTTTGACCAATCAGGGTATCGGATTTGATATTGCAGTTTGGATGGCATCCCCTTTAATTCACAGAGGTTGAAAGTTGATCATGAAAAAGAAATTAACAATTGTAGTTTGTGTTCGGCCAGAGTTAAATGACACCATTGTTTGTGCTCTGAAGCACAGAAGTTTATGTTTAAATTTAACTGACGACTTTTTGTTTTTGCAAGACTTCTTAAAGTTATAGGACCGATTTTGTCATGTATTTTCTGAGAGCAGACAGTCAGGCGCTAACGTGGATGACCAGTGGCTTTTGATGCAATCATCGAGCGATAGTAAGGTCCGGATTTGAAGACACTATTTTTCTGTAACTCACCGCTTGTAAGGATAAATTTAGGGGTAGGGACTAGCCATTGACAGTAAAATGAGAACTGGACTGAACCACTCCTCCCCCCATTGCGTTCTAAATAGGAAGTACCCGCTGGTTCCAAAAAGCCGAGATCCCATAGACTTCTATTGAGAAATTAACAGCTGTTACTCAGTCATTATGTTTGTTGGACTAATCATTCTTGCTCTACTACCATTTATTAATATGTTCTTGGTGATCCAAATTCTTTTCACGTTATTCAAGTTATAAACTGACTAATCAGATGGTTCAATAAAAGAAGGTGGCCTCGCATTGAACGTCTGAAGCTTTTGATTTAAAGATTCTTGTGGTAGGTGGGAGGAGTGTGGTCTTCCAACGTGCTCACTCCTGATAGGTGAGAGTGGTTGTCATAGAAATGTAGACATGCCAATCACGGCTTACTGAAGACATCCGGTTCCAACATGGCAAAGGATATTTCGTGGAAAAATAGCGACTGAATTGTCTTAATTTTGTTGGCAAGGCATTTATCTATGAGTGACGTCACACGGGATTCGTCCAGTTATATATCATACGGTCAATGGGAGAAGCTGCAGGGGTAGGGAATGAATTTCGATTTGGCCCAAGTCTTTCATATACAGTAAACCCTTGTTTTTCGCGGGGGTTACGTTCCAAAAAGAACCCGTGATAAGCAAAATCCTTGAAGTAGAAACCTCTATTTTTTTTAACAATTATTATACAATTAAATACTCTATTATACATTGAAAAGAAAGAACAAACCATTTTACAGGCTCAAGCATTTGTTTCACAAATCAAATCACTTTAAAAACGTTTTTCTTTTCAACAAATAACTTCTGTACTGTACTGTCAAATAATAATTTGAATCATCGATGTAAACAGAAGGCTTCAAATCGCAGAGATTAGCCCCGCCCACCGCGACCCGAGAGTAATTGAATTAAATGGGAGAAAATTTAAAATGATCATGAAAAAAATACAAAGTACAAACGGACAAATAGTGGCTCATGTGTATTTCAATGCTCTTCAGTCTGAGAAGCTGCAGTGTTTTCTCCTTCTCAAGCCCGCGGTGCAGCTGTGTTTGTTTGTTCGGGAGAAGAACATAGTGACTGACAGTTGTTGTTGCTCTTTTTCTATGGGTTTTAGAGAAACTTGAAATTGCAAGATGATTTGCATTTACGTAATTTGGAAAGCTGATTTACATACGTGTACATATTAAACTGCAACATTATTGACGCACAGGTAGAGGAGAAGCGGAGTGACTTTTTTAGCCAATCAGAATGCAGAACACAATGCACGACGCAAATCCGTGAAGTAGCGAAACCGTGAAAAGTAAACCGCGTTATAGCAAGGGATCACTGTATTAAAATAGAGCAGTGAAAGATAAAGCACAGGGCAAGATTTGAACTGCTTCAACATTTTCCACTAAGCTTCTTCCAACTGTTGTTGGTGAACATGCGCTAGTAAACATTAGCAAAAGAACCAGAAGAAGCCCCTCCCTGCTTGTCCAGTGTGAACACCATGTGCTAAACACATGTGCTAAACAATGTGACGCTGGTCACATGGCCGTTGGTGAATGTAGTTCAAGGAACATGGATTTTTATTGTTGGTAAAGTACCCAGAATTCATTGTTCAGCAGGTGTAAAATGTGTTTGTCTATATATAAAAAAAGAAAAAAAGGAATATTTTTATTTCAACCATTTAGTTATTCCTGTGTGTTTGTTTGCAGAGCAATCACATACAAATTGTTTGGTTATGGAAAAAAAACCCACAACCCTGGAATTGGAATTGGAATTGGAATAGAACTGGAAAAAGGAAAACTCTGCCCACATTCAAAAGCTGCCTTCATGATCACTGTCAAGATTGAGCACCTTTGGGAACAGCAGCCACTTGGCTTTTTTATGTGACTGCTTAATTTATGGGTTTGAGGTTAATGGTGTTAGCGACTGCACTTGGGGTTGTCAGTCACCTCGCGGGGGGCCAGTTTCACGGGGCCACTCTTGTGGCAGTAGCACAGCTTTAGGTTCAAAAACATGAAACTCAATCTCAGTAAGTATGCGAGCTGTTAAAAGGTCTGTCACCAAGTTTGCTTCTTGAGATGTTGTTTAAGTTTCATATGTTTAGTTTGTGTTTCTGTTGGGGAGAGTGTTTGATAAGAACATTTATGGTGGGTTTGTCGTGGAAGATGATATGAGTGAAATTCATCATAAAGGTTCCACTCTATTGAGTCAAAGTTTGACTCTGCATGCAGGGGCTTCATTTCAGCTGTTCTTTGTGCCATTAGGCAGAAACACTGGTTAGAAAATATGACAACAACATTATTATAAAGCGATTGCTGCAGATCTAATTTAAATGTACGCTGAGGGATCTACTCAACCGGCAAACATAAAACCACACGCAGATACAGTGAAAAATGGACATTTTCTTGTCATTATGGCCCCTTTGGAAGAGTGGGAAGCACCAAGTTAGGGTCTACATTCTTTAAGTTGTGCTGTTGGAAGACTGTTTAACACGAGGCTTTAAGGGAATTGAACGTGAACCCAACCACTAACTGCTAAGATGGTTTTCTGATGGGTTTCCTAGTATCTAACAAACGTGACCCAAGGGAAGTTTGACAGTGATGGATTGATGCAAAAGTGGGGGCAATATTTTTTTTAGTTTGAAATTGCACAAATGTCGGCTGAAGAATCAATGCTACAGACACAAAGAGATATAGTGGGATTAAGCTTCAAATGATAAAAATAAATTGAAAACTAGACTTTGATGAAATCACATTTTCCGTTGGCATCTTGCAAATATACATCACAAACACATTAGATATGACATTTTCTCTTCCTAATTTAACTCTGTTCCAGTTTATGACAGGACTGCAGAAACTAACTGTTTTATTTAGCATTTTGCTTTTCAGCTAACTTGTTTGATTCTTTTGCAGAAACTCTCTAAAGTTCTCTGGGGATTCTTTTAATGTTATGATCTTTACTGCCTGTGACTTGCACAAAGCCCTCAAAGTGTTAGATCCCAGAAAACCAGATTTGATCGAGCCACATTTTTTATAGTTGGCTGCAGATTGTGCAGTGCAACTTCTTTCAATTCATTTGAACCTTTATATCAATAAAGGTTTTTTTCACAGTTGTTTTTTTTTTATTTAGGCTTAAAACGACATAATTATTTTTAAGTGACCACTGGAAACACTTCTAATATCGATCAAAAGAAGATCGAAGTGGATCGTTAAACAGAGGTGATCCAAAAGTCTTCTAGAATCTCTTGTGTGTGACCAGTTAGAAACGTTTCTATACATCAACAATACTCTGAATTTCATTCAGGTTTCAGAAAAAAAGAAAAGTACAATAACAACTTCCATGATTTTAAATTATAGAATTGCGACACTTGATAAGAAACAGCACAGTGCCTCGCTTTATTTTGACTTGTATAAAGCTTTTGACACATTTGATCATGTTGTCTTGTCAGAACATAGCAGCTGCATTGCTCCGTTGGTTTAGTGCAGGACTGGCACAAGGTTCTCAAACTACCTACACTACATGACATAATCAGTGTATTAAATATGAGGATTGTTGTTTGGAATTTGTTATCATATAAAAAGGAGTCCCACAGTATTCAGCTTTAGGACACTTTTATTTTTTTATTTTAACTTTTATGCTTATGACAATGTTATTTATTGTTGAGAATCATCTCTCGTTGCCTCTTGGGCATGACTCCTTTGCAAAAGAGGTGTCTAATCTTAATGGGATTTTCCTGGTAAAATAAAGGTTGATAATGATAATAATTATGAAAAGCCGGTTTAGCTCGTGCTGGTTTGCGGCGCCTTCCGTCCGTGAAACCAGGGTTCGACTCCGGGCTGCTCCCTGTTCCCTTCTCTACTTCTGTGCCGGTCCCAAGCCTGGTTGCCTTGAGAAGGTTGCGTCAGGAAGGGCATCCGGCGTAAAACATTGCCAAGTTTACCATGCGACTTGTTCGCTGTGGCGACCCCTGATGGGAAAAGCCGAAAGAGGAAGAAGAATGATAATAATTATGAAAAAACATAAACATGGTGACATGAAAGCTAACAGTAGTCATCATTACTGATTTTTATCTTTACCAAATCTCTGATGTAAATATCTGTAAAATTGAAACTAAGATATGGTAGAATCATTCAAATGCTGCAACCTAAAAGGGTGTTTATGTAAGGATCTTTGTTATGTTTCTTAATTATTTCAGGTACTTGGTTGGCTCTTCTGTTAATTGAGTTTTTAGTTAAGTTAGCTCAGCTCCTGCCTGTCCTTCAAAAAATACTCTGTAAGTGCATTTGCCAACAGTCCCATTGTTTTTTTTTAAACTTTTTTTTTGTTTCTAGCTTGTTCCAGGTGAAGAAATACCCTTTTTATTGACACATCCTGATCATCTGTTATTTGACAGCACATAAAATACAGACTCTACTAAAATGCAAATCATTCCCACCTTATTTCTAATTTGCACCAATCTGTAATCTGTATTTAGTCTTGTTATCTGGACATCTTAGGCTGGCCTTCTTTTTTATATAATTAAGCTTTCTTATCATCTTAAGTCCTTTAGTAGGCTACTAGGAGGATAACTGTATTTTAAGAAGCTAATCAGTCAGTGGAGAAGCTTGCTTCTTTTGGAGCTCAGCATGGGAGCCTAATCTTTTCTACCAACCAAAGGCAGCTGCATAGGGTTCGATCTTCCAACAAACAACAGTTTGTGAGTTATTCTTTGCAGTCATAGTGTTGTCATGAGTTGGCAGAGGGATTCACAATACAGTAACTTGCAATCTTTTGTGTTCCAGTTTTCCTATCAAGCTAAATTGGATCCATTCTCTCCCCTTTAGCCAATTTGTCTGGTTGATTTGAAACAACAGGCGCCACTGGATGTGACTGACACTACTTACAAAGTGCTGATAGGGTCTATTCTTGTTTCTAGGAACTAGTTAATGGGTTCTCTTTTTTTATAAATGAGTGGAAACTGTGTTAACTCAGAAAGATATGTTGTAAATGACCAGATAAAAGATGTTTGAAAGGGGTCATGTTCTGCTCACAATATAACATCAGAATTTAAATGAAAAATAAAATGTCAGGCATCATTTTAAGTGCAGAGTGCACCAAAATAGTTTTTGTCTCTGTTATAAAAGCAGAGAATTCCTGGAACAGTCTGAAACCCCTCCGTAATGTAATCAGAGGAGGATGAACGATAAGAATGCTGTCTGCGGGTGATTAGAGCTGCCCTGACAAAATTTTGATTCACTACATTTGAAAACAATCAACCACCTGGGTCCCCAAAACTGCTGTAACCAAATCCTGTTAGTGTTTGTCGCTTCGAGTCCGCCCCCTCCCCTGCCTCCTCCCTCTGTGCCCCCAACAAGACACTGATGTGTCTGAGCCGAGGTGTGCCACAGTGATTCATGAGGTCATTAAGGCGTCTTGTGGCCATGGCAACAATCATTCTGTAGGGTCACTGGTAACCTGACAGCCTCCTTCGGGGCAAACCTCGTCATGGGATGGGAGCAATAGCAGGAGGCACAATCAGTTGCTCCCTCCCCCTAAAACATCTAGCGGTAACCCGTTTAGGCCCTCCGGCTTGCAGAACCAAGAGACGCACATGCATTCAGCTGTAATCAAATCTGAAATTTTTGTTCCAGCAAGGCTCCAGCCCAGTCAAGTTCACCAGTAAATATGGGGATTGAAGTCATACATTTTAATTTATTGTTGTTTTTCTAAGAATCGGGGCTTACTGTAAGTTCACCTCATTTAGTGTCTGCTGAAATGGATCCATCTGTCTGAGAATGCAGGCTAGTTGATGATGTTGAATGAGGGGAAGAACTGATTAGTAAACCCATAAAACAAATTTGATTTGTGTTTTCATAAGAAAATCCTTTAGACATAAAGTATACTTCGATCCAAGGTAAGCACTTGTTTGAATAACTTTAGAAAATAAGATTTTTATTCAGCTCTTACTACAAAAAGAGGTTTTTACTAAAATTAGGACTAGCCCTAGTCTTAAAGGGCCTATATCACGCTGTTCCTGAGCCTTTCAAAGTAAAGTATATCCATATCATAATATATCAGCTTTGACACATTAAAGAGCACATTTTTTATTAAATATGAGTTATTTTCGCAGCTCATTTCCTACCCTGAAGTAAGACGACTCAATCTCTAAAGCACCGTCTTTCACTCCTGGTGAGTGTCACCAATTTCATGACGTCAACCTAGGGGCGGCCTTGGCAGTGTGTCTACGTTTCGCCCACAAAAACAAACAACTTCTGAACTTTTGCAAAGACGGATGTGCATATTGTTCTTATAAAAGGAAAGTGTTTTGTCGATCACCACTAGCTCTGCAGAGAAAGTGGGTGTGTGTGTTAGCTGGGGGGGCGGCGATGGCAGGGCAGTCTCTTCCTGAGCAGCATTTTGTGACATCACAATGTGAGGAGCTAATAATTTGGGGGGGGGGGGGGTGCTCAGAGATGCATTGATGCATCAAAATACTGCTTAGGGGTTGTTTTTCGTAAGGAATTACTATTAAAATATACTTACAGATGAGAGCTGAAGGCCTCTTGTGTTGGACATATTTTACTTTAACAACAGGGGTTATTAATCTTGTGACAAACCAGAGGTATGTCTGAATAAACCTCTTTTGAAATCGAGGCCAAACTTTATTCATTTTAGTCATATTTGAATTTTTTTTGTGTTGGACCAGACGGAAAAGGAAAGGAGGGAGGAAGAGAGAGGGATGTTGGGGGGGGGGGGGGTGAAGCCATGAAGCAGCATTACAGCAGTTGTACTGGTTGGTTATACTCATTACAGTGAGGTTCAGTTGTAATACAAGTCT
Organism: Oryzias sinensis; assembly: GCA_037389245.1. Taxonomy (NCBI): domain Eukaryota; kingdom Metazoa; phylum Chordata; class Actinopteri; order Beloniformes; family Adrianichthyidae; genus Oryzias; species Oryzias sinensis. The sequence goes on from CM074497.1 coordinate 4,342,023, forward strand.
ATAAGGGCGGGGCCTGTGTCCGCACACACACTCAAGTGTTATATACATACCTGTTGGCTCCAAAAACGTTCACATGTACACAATACACAATACAAATGATGTTCACACATGCAAATCTACGCATTCAAACCAACTAGTGTGAAACATTTCATTCAATCACGCAAACTATTTGTGCAAAGGTGAGCTAACACCTGTGCTCCAGTGAGTGTTTACATTCCTCTAAAATGAATGATGGAATATAAAAAGAAGGAGTGAGAGTGCCCAGTTATCCCTACACCAAGACCCCCACTGCAACAGCAGCGGCAGCTAGAACCCCCCCAACACCCGCACGGCAGCAGGTAGAGAACAACCGCCCCCACGGGCGACCGCATCCGCCACCTGGGCCAGGGCCAGCAGGACCGCCACGGGGGTCCCTGAAGCCAGAGAGCAGGGAGGCATGGGGGGGACAGAGAGTTAACATTAAAATACACTTAAACGCTCTAAAAAGTGGATTTAGCATGATATAGGCCCCTTTAAGACAAAAATTAAGAAAAAAAAGTAAAATGATCTGCCCATGCAACAAGTAATTTATAAGATACCAAAATCTAGCATTCATCACATTCCACACAAGCATTCAAAAAAGGAAAAATAAGCTTAGAAACATAACTTTTAGAAAGAAGTACTATAAATTTAATGTTATACAGCGCAAAAATAGATATTTATTGTAATTCTTTGCAAATGGGTTGCATGTTTTGCGTTTTTATAAACGTAATTATTAATTTGATTACGGTGGCAAAAACTAGTAAAATAAGTGGAAATGACACATTTTAGAACAAAATGTAAACAAAATAACAATACACTCTTAGAACAAGTTGGCCCATCTTAATAAATCCTCATATTATCTCACGTTATCACTTATTCTTAGATCAATATTTTTGTTTCCGAAATAATGCCAATGGAGGGTAGGCTAACTTGTCTTCATTTATTGAACTTTAAAGTAACGTTCCTAGAATTAAAATTCAAAAATTACAGTGTAATTAGAGGTTTTGGAGATTGGAGCTAAAGATTTTGACTCATTTTTATTAATAATTTCTTATTTTCTAGAACCTAGCCTCTAAGAAGACAAACAATTCTTCACTGTTCTAAATTTGAGAAGAGATTGGACAGTCTAAATTTTAAGCAATGACGATTCAATCGTATTTCGGGCGATAACTCGTAGCAGTGTTTTCAGCTTACCCTAGGGCGGTTCAGTCAATTAACGCACCTGCTCAGCGTCCTATTTAAGCCCAGGTGCGCAGGCGTTCATTCTCTTTCTTACCTTCAGCGCTCATTTTTCGCCGGTCTCATTGCCCGCGGGTCTCCGTATCTTTCAGCGACTTGCTGTGTTCCCACCGTTCTTCGGATGGATGATCCCCATTTTTTATGATGTGGGGTTTTCGTTTCGCCGCGTCTGCTCTGCTTTGCAGTGATCCGCGGGCGGCTGCCGGCGCGCAGCGCGTTCGTTTCGCCGCGGTCGCGTGCATCTGCAGGGGGTGTGCTTTCCGCGATGTTCGGGATGTTCGTGGCCCCCGATCAGGAGCAGTCCGGGTCTTCTCGTCTGCCGTGGTCAGCCGACTTTCTGCGGTGAGCGGCAATCAGTCCTTTCCCGTGTAGTTTTCTAAAGGCTGCGTTTTTCTGTTTACTTCTGTGACGTCACGCCCCTAAGGACCCTGGGAATTGTAGTTATGTCTCCGGGTCTTTCATGATGCACTTCTGATTCCTTTTCTGCTGCGTAGGTCTGCGTCGTCCGGTTGTTTTTTCAGGGATTGTGGGGTCTTTTCTGTGGTTTTGAAGGCTGGCAGTCCTCGTTTGGACAGGTTTCTCATGCTGGCTGAATTTATCGTGGCTTTTAGCATTTGTTTTTCTGTTGCTGTTTTGTTCTTTGGGAGCTAAGTGTGAATCTTGACTGCTTTTTAATTTGATGCTGGCTTTATTATTGTGGCGGGTCTTCTGTTTATTTTCTTCGTTGTTGTAGCTGCTGGCTAGTCAGAATGTGAATCAGTGTCTCTTGGACCCGTCTCTGCTCTGTGGACATTTTCCCTATGATTGGTCTCTCTTATGCAGCGTCTATGGCTCATTTTATTCACTCGGCGATCCTCGTTCGTTGCCCCCGCATATTCTGCATCTGGTTCTGCTCCGCCTGTTTTTTCCCGCTCTGTGTACCCCAGTGGGTCATGCCCTGGCTTCAGGGACTTGCGTCGGCCGCACTGGTGAGTGTGTCAGTCTCGTCGCGGCCTTGTTTTCTCGGCTGGACAGTTAATTTGTTATTCTCTCTAGTTTGGCTGGAGGTTTGCGGGGGCTATGTGATGGATTCTTCCGGGGCATCGTTTTCAAAGCCGCCACTGAGGGTGGCACCTAGGAAGTGTTCAGGTTGACGTGTCTTGATCTGGACCTGCTAGCGCCTCGCAGTTAATCTTCTGGGCATCAGTGGCCTGGTTCCCCATGCGCCTTCAGGATTGGTATATATTTCGTCAGCTCCCCATGCTGTCTCCACGAAATTCCTCTGAACGCGATATAAGGCTGCGGGTGACTGTCACTGATGGTCTCATTGTTCTGCCTCTATGCCTCTCAGTGGCGTCTCTTGGCCTTCAGTTGGCGCTCGAAGTGTTTGTCGGTTTACCTTTCCGCTGTCATTCTTTCCCTCTTTATGCCTGGAGTGGTTTTGTGATACCTGTTGTGTCTTCAGGCTCCCTCTACTTGTTCTCTTGAGTCTGCGCCTTCTGGTTTGGGGGAAAAGGATTTAAGAAGAGTGGCTTGTGTTTGTCCGGCCGCCAGAATCTACGGCTCTGATGGTTCTTAAGGGGTCGTCCGGTTATTTGATCCTTGGAGATTATATTAAGGCTGTTTCAATATTGAATGATAGTATTGTGTCATCGGTTGACTTGGTTAATGTTTAAATAACACCTTGAGCAACTTCTACCCTGACCGTAGGAAATATATCACTTGCGCTCTCAAGCTTAGTTCAAGGGTTAAATCTTGTGTCCACAAGTCAGTCTTCTGTCTGCCTTTTCTAAGCAGATGGCACTCTGCTAGATGCATCCCCATTTAGAGGCTTGTTATACTCCGCCTCTAAATGCTTAAGGTTCAGTCTAGCAAATATAATATCAAAACCTATGATCCCTCATAGCTCTCAAGTTCTCTTTTGCAGTATCCAGTCTCCCTTGGCTAAATAAAAATTTGAGAACCATTAATATCATATACAAGGCATCAAATCCAGCCGAGCTGTAATCCTCTGCTACGTGGGATGTTGACCTTCCTCGTCTACAAATCTCCTTGGCTACTCTTCCCATCTACTACTCCTACTCCTCGATGGCCTCCTGAAGGTGCGTCCCTCTGAAACTGTCAAAGGTTACTTTTGTCATCATTGGAATATTAAAAAAAAAAAAAAAAAAAAAAAAAAAATTGGTGTTAAGATTTCGTGCAGGTCATATATTTCACGATTATTTCACTTTTGGAATTTGTAATTATGGTGGTTTCTAGGGGGCGATAAATCCACAATGGGTCTTTACCTTAACTATCTACTAAATTCACTTTCTCTGATTTGTTTTTTTTTTAAAAGCACTGTTATTTAATTTATCTCAATCATTTTGAAACTGATCAGTTTCTGGGTTATTTATATATTCTTGTCAAGACTAATACTGCTTTGTTTTTATCTATGCATCGCATCCTGAGCCTGCGAACCCCTACGCCCCGATCAGCTTCTCCGTTTCCAGGAAATGATGTCACCCATGCATTCCTTGATCTGGTGCTGCAACGATGACTGCTCGACGTACCTATGGCTGCACTGAAAGTGACGGGGCGTTGGACCTCTCTGCATTCCAATGACACTCTGACTGAATTAATTAATCAATGTCAACCGCAGCATGAATGTAAATTCTTTGATTGTAGATGTTAAAAGAAGATTATAGCCAGGTGGAAGCCTAAAAATTTAGGATGTTCTAAAGTGTATTATAGTATGCGATGGGGCTCAAAAAATTTTGGTTTCTAAGCTCAATTACGCCAATTAAGCTTCGGACATATGGCGTTGAGGTTGTTCTTGATACTTAGATGGAAATCTTCGAATAAATGGATGTTCTGAGCTGGTATTATGGTATGCCAAATGGGGAAACATTATGGCAGTTAAGCTCGTTCGTAGTCCTGTCATTGGATTAAGCTCGTTAAATAGTATACCAAATGAAATAACATTTATCGCTGTTAAGCTCGTTCTTAGTATTTGATGGAAGCTACGAATAATGGATGTACTTAAGCATGTTTAGCATGCTTTTGGAAGCTTGGATTGGATGTTAGGTAGTGTCTTCATACGGGTTGTTCTTGGCGGTTCAAATTATAGTTCCTTACAGCGTTTTGCGGATGTGGATTTATGTTCTTAAAAATTTAGGTATGAGTGATTCTTATGTTGGCTCCCTGCTTTGTTTTGTTTCGTTTCCTTTGTTTGGCTCTCTCTCTCTCTCTCTTTTGCAGATAGTATGTTCCCCTAGTGGTTCACGAACGGGAGCGGCCCAACGGTCAAAGGTGCCGGGTCACACATAGCAGATCCATTAGATAGTATGTCCCCTTCGTAGCGCTGGACTCGGATAAAAGAATTGGAAAGAAGGGGGCGGCCCAAACGGTCAATGGTGCCGGGTCACACATAGCAGTCAAACTGGGAAATGAAATGAAATGAAAATGATGAAATGAAATGCTGCCGAAAACACACCCCAGTTTATTACACACTGATTTTACATTCACATTTTCTCTTCTTCTGGATGATTTTAGTGTTGGGGGTGTATCATACGGGTTGTTTGGCGGTTTAAATTATAGTTCTGCACAGCGTTTTGCGGAAGTGAGCTTACGTTCTAAGATCAGGTATAAGTAATTTTATGTTGGCTCCCCTTTTATTTCTTTCCCTCTCTCTTTCAGATAGTATGTTCCTCTGGTGGTCTCCACGAACGGGAGCGACCCTACGGTCAATGGTGCCGGGTCACACATAGCAGATCCACTAGATAGCATGTTCCCTTCGAGGCGCTGTACTCGAATGGGGGCGGCCCAAACGGTCAATGGTGCCGGGTCACACATAGCAGATCCACTAGATAGCATGTTCCCTTCGAGGCGCTGTACTCAAACGGGGACGGCCCAAACGGTCAATGGTGCCGGGTCACACATAGCAAATCCACTAGATAGCATGTTCCCTTCGTGGCGCTGTACTCGAACGGGGGCGGCCCAAACGGTCAATGGTGCCGGGTCACACATAGCAGTCATACTGAGAAATGAAATGGAAATGAAATGCTGCCGAGAACACACCTCATTTTATTACACACTGATTATACATACACATTTTTTCTTCTTCTGGATAATTAATTGTTGGGGGTTTTTGTTACCCGAAAGTTTTATGGAAATCTCTCATGGAATTGAACGGAGCCTTATGCCAAACCAAAAGATGTGAATGCCAACTAAAGTATGTGGAAAATGTCAAATAAATATTTCTTACTGCAAGAGTTGTCTGACTGAAATGACGATTCAATCGTATTTCGGGCGATAACTCGTAGCAGTGTTTTCAGCTTACCCTAGGGCGGTTCAGTCAATTAACGCACCTGCTCAGCGTCCTATTTAAGCCCAGGTGCGCAGGCGTTCATTCTCTTTCTTACCTTCAGCGCTCATTTTTCGCCCCACCCTCCTCCCCGGCTTCCACCTGTGGGCTCCGTAAGGGGGGGTTTTTGTTACCCGAAAGTTTTATGGAAATCTCTCATGGAATTGAACGGAGCCTTATGCCAAACCAAAAGATGTGAATGCCAACTAAAGTATGTGGAAAATGTCAAATAAATATTTCTTACTGCAAGAGTTGTCTGACTGAAATAAAGTTAACAAAAGAGTCTAGTATTTTCTGGAAAAAAGACTTTAGTTGACTTTTGTAATTGAGGTAGCTTCATTTTTGAAATGACTAATTTTTGGGCAACCTCTGTCCTAATTTTGCTTTTTAAATGTCCGATCTCTCAGTGGCTCCTCTTTCTTCACTCAGACCTTGCTCGAGCCGCTGGTTCCTGACTCAGTCTGGCGCTCCTGTGGTGAAAACACTCAGCCTCCCGTCTGTTTGAGCAGAGCTGCCAGCGTGTGGGCTCACCTCAGGCTACAGACATACGATGGTAATGAGGAGCAGTCTCTTGACTGATTCTGGGAATTGTTTTTGCCACTGTAACCTCACTTCTGCTCTGGCCAGCACAGGTTTAACTACTTTTTTTGAACATTTGAGAGCTTTTCTGCAGCTCAGAGAGTTCAAATGATACAAAAAAGTAATTTCAACGATTTTATGATAATTTGGCAATCTAGAGGTGCCTCCAGAGAAGATTCATGGAGGAGGTGGTGGATCAGGGTCAGTTAGGTCTAAGAAAAAGGTTGTGCACTAATTTCTCCTTCTTGACTCAGTTTATCTCAATACATGAATCTTCATGTAGAAATCAAACCCAATCACTTCAAACCTGAGAAAAAAAAGATTTAAATATGACAATAACTTTGAACTCATCTTATTTTATTTCAGCTCTGTAAATACTTTTAAGCACCCTAAAGAAAATATGATTAATATTAAGTAAAATGTATTATTTAAACCTAACAGTCACAGATTAAAAGTTAGGAGCATTTTTACCATGCACTGCTTAATTCTCACATTTTTATATCTTTGGCAGCTTTTCTTTAAATCTACGTTTTCGTTAAAATTTGTTTTTAAATGCAACATTTTTGGCTTCTTGGTTTAGAGAAGAATCTAGGAACAAAATACTAAATACTGATTAAATTAATAGTTACAGTTCACAGAAACTATTTGATTTGTTATTAAAATTATTATAGAATTGGGGGCAGTAGAATGGAGATCATGTTTCATGAGGAGTTTGGTTTTGTTTGAAGCTCCACATTTTTATCCTGGCACTTCTGCATGTCACATATAGAAGAAGCATCAATCCTTTTTCCAGTTCCTCTGTCTGCTTCTTTTTTTTCCGCTCTTGATCCATTCATTGGTACCAAAGATGAAGTGAGGGCAAAGAATATAAAACTACAAAGGCACAGTTGATTCAAAGTGGAGCAGGAGAGAGATTCTTCAGTGGGGAATCATGGCTCTTTTTGCCTCCACCCCCCCTCTTCTCAGCAGCATTACGAGGGAAAAAGAAGAATTTGAAATGAGGTTTGGGATTTCTGCCCACTTCAAAGACTTTTTTAAGACAAGTTTCAGCCTTTGCTTTGGCTCTCATCTAAAGCAGACTTCTCTTCTAAAGGTCAGTGTAATTTGTGTTGCCCTGCCTTCATGTCCGTGAACCGAGGCCTAAAAGGACAAATGTAGAGTTTTACTGCAAAGTGCGATACCACTCTTACTTTGAGTCCAGGGCTGTCTCTGACTTAAACGTAAAGGATAGTGTTTGCTGCCAAATGCCTAATCAAAATCTCCACATCTGCTTTTGTCTGTAGCGCTGAGGTGAGAGAAAGATCCAATTGATTTAAAGTTGAGGAAACACATTTTATGACCCGCTGGTAAAATGCTCATGAGCTCAGGCAGAGCTGAGTTATGAGAGCACATGGTTTGTCGGGGCCCCTGCACAGGAGGGGGGCCTGGAAGTGAGAACCTCCGGTTTTTTGGACTGGCCCTGTGGAAGCTCCTCTTCTGTGGCAGGTGAGGGGACGGGGCACGCCATCTGTCAGGGGTGAGGCGCACGCCTGTCCAAACGTTTCCCAGGATCCGTGGACAAGCAACAATCTTCTGGAAAATCTTCTGGTGAAACATTTTAGATCCTATACTACTTTATTGTTAAATAGTCGAAAAATACTGTAGGGAGGACTAATCTCTTTGAAGGAATCAGGCAATAAATTGAGCTCAGTTTGACACAGGGGATAATTGTTCACCTCCTGCTGCTTAACAACATAAAAAAGAATCTTTTTTTTCTGTTTCAGAATTTCCCAAGAATAACGTCATATTTTCTAAAACATCAGTTGCTCAAAATATCTCAGGAAAAAACTATAAAATTTTATTTTTAACAAAAAGTATAATATTTGTATCAGATACTCGGTTGCTTCTCTTTTCCATTTTTTTGCAGGATTTGTTTTAAGTTTATATTTCAAACTCAAACACAAAAACTGCAACATTTTGCATCCTAATTGTGTTTTTCAGCAAAAATAAAGCTTTTGTGTGACATGCTACAACTTTTTAACTTTTATTGTGAAAGTCCTTGATCTCTTGTTCCAAAAGTCTATAAATAATATTTCTGCAAGGCACCAAATATTTAAAAATGGACATTTTTGAAGCAAAACTTCCTAAACTGAACCTAAAACCTAAACCTTAAAATGTTTTACTTTACAGATGGTCAATGTTTTCTGTTTTGAATTTCTGTGAAAAAAAGAATTATCAGAAGATTACAATGGATTTGGTTAGTTTGTTGGTTTATGTCAAGCAATAAAAAACTAAAGAAAAAACACAAAATATGAATAAAAACATAGATACGACAAACCTATTTAAGATGATGCCATCTTCTTGACATTATCACTCAAATAGACAAATTTCACTCTCCTGTACTGTAAAGCATTACCTACTTCCAATTTTTGAACACATTTCAGATTTTTCCAAGCAGCTTTAACATTACCAGACTGACCGTATTTACATTTTAAGGAACAAATTTTTTTGTTAAAATCTCTTAGCTAACTTTGTTTAGAGGTTATTCTGAATTTGACAAATTGGAAATGCTTTTTATTCACAAATATTTTTGAGAAAACTTTGTTTTGATATAAAAAATAAAATTAAAAAAATAACAATGGAATAGTTGCCATTCCACATATTACGATGAACTCAAAGTTGAGAGGCAGTGTTTTATTGTACACTTTTTCAATGGAACAGTATTGGATATCAGGTTTTTTAAGAGTTTAACAATACGTTGTGATTTTTCTGTAATGTTATTTAAGTATTTCTAATTCCGAAATCCAACCAATTGTGAAATTCTATAAGAGAAAGTGTTTTAATTATGATTTGTCACAAAATTATCCAAAAATCCATCTTCTCCATCCTTACAGCTGTCTTTAAAGATTGTTGATATATATCGTTTCTCATTTAGTTTTGTCCTAAAGTAGGGGTCACCAACACTTTGCCTTGTGTTATCAGAAGCAAATCCTTTATCAGTAATTGCTGCACACCATCAGGTATGTTCAGTCAATCAGAAACAGGACTGATCCAAACCAGCTAATCAGCATGTACTGAAGCGGAGTTAGCAGAAAAACAAGCAGGGCAGTAGCCCACAAGGAAGAAGGTTGGTGACTCCTGTCCTGAAGGCTTACAGTAATCATTTGATGCTCTGGAATGTTTTATTTATGAGTATTTTTTATTTATATGCAGCAAAAACAGGCCCCTTCAAAATAAGTCAAACATTCTTGGGAGATTTTCTTTAAATAAGCCAAAATAATAATAATAATAATTTGAAATGAACAAAAGATGACTTCTTATTTTAAGAAAAAAAATTCTAGTTAGACAGGTTTTCTAAAACTAAGATCATTTTACTATTGGAAAAACATTCATGATAAAATTGTTTTTCTTGCAAGCCAAAAAAATGAGACAATTTTTCTTGGAACAAGGGTCTTTTTGCTTTCCTAAGATTGAGTCTCTGCAGTGTGAACCTCTAAAATGGAGGAAAATTCTCAGAAAGACTCGATTGAAAAGCAAATAGGAAAGTTGAGCATAGTTCACCGATCTTTATTATCTCCACTCACTTTTAAAGTTGATAGTATTTGTGATGTAAAACTGTCACAGGTTTTGGACGCCTCAGGTTGTGTTAGAGGTCTTGTGTTCATTCTGTAAAGGTTTCATTTTCCCTGCAAACATCAGATCATTAGAATAAATGTTCTCCGACTTAAATAAACATCAGGTATGCTCTTAGCTTGGATGGACAGACACAAGTAATGACATTCACTCAGAAAAAGGAAGTTGCTGAATGCAAATACGAACACAAACTGTTGTGAAAATTATATTCAGACCATCGCTGCCCTGCTGGGCCAACACTTACCTGCAGGATTGTGCAAATAATACAAAACAATATAATCAATACATTCTCTAAATAAAGTGGATGTTACATGAATTTAATTTTATCCTCTTATTTATTTTTTTAATAATAAGTTAAGAATTATTGCCTTTTTTGGTGCAATAGTGATTTCTTTCACCACCTGACGGAAGATATTCTCTAAGGACACAGAGGTAAGTGGGTCACGGTTCAAGCAGAGGGGAAAAAGAGCCGTTGGATAAAGAGCTCCTAGTTTCAACTAAGAGAAAGTGTGTGGGCAGAGAGTTCTGAAAATGCTCTTTCAGGACAAACCTGGTTAAAATCTCTTGGAGAATAAGAGGCGGATGGATTTCATGAAAGAGATGGTTTTCCTGCAGAGAAGTTGGCCCATTTCCAAACCAAATATTCCCGATATTAGGTTCAGCGTACCTTTTCACAAACGCAGCTGCTCCTGACGTTTTTCAGCACAGCCTGAGGCCTTTTTTTAGCTTTATTTTGTGTTGACAGAGGCTGATTGAGTAATGACTCATGTAGGTGTTTTGCCCACGTATACAATCATGAAATAGGGGGGATGTTCTGTCAACCATGCATGCAAAGTTATAAAAGCTAATAATAGTCCATCTTAATGGGGTTGAACTGATTAAAGGCTAAAATATAGCATCTTTTACATAGGGTATTTGGGTAAAAAAAGCAATTAAATTAAATTAAATCCTTTTTTCATAGAAAAATGGATTATCTTATGGCAAAAACATATAAAAACAGGGATGTTAAGAGTAAAAAAGCATTTTAAGCCTTGATTAATACTGTCTTCTGTTGAAATATGCCTTAGATGTATTAACCACACTATAGGCTTAAACAGCTAATAAGGTTTTCAACTCTTCTTTCACAGCTTTTCTTTGATTTATTGTAAAAATAATGCTCAATAATTCTATAGGACTTAATGGAAACTGTAAGTTTTTAGCATGAATTCATTAATGCAAAGAAAAATAACCTTTAATGCTGAGCCAATTGTATCCTGTTAGGATTTATGACCAGAAAAAAAAACACCTTTTACTACATTGTTGTCCCTGTTGTTCACAGACACTTCATAGAGTCACAGCTTCTTAGCATCCGAGCACTGCGGGCTGTTTGGACGGATCCTAAACCTACATCCATTAGCTTTAAGCCTTTAGTAACCACAAGACTTCCGTCTCCATGTCCATTTTAATGTTGTGTCCACAGCTGTAGTTTCACGTATGACGGGGGTGGGACAGCTGGGTGACAAACTCCAGGGCGCCTTTTCTGCTGCAGCTGTTATCCAAGATGACCCCACAGCCACTGATAAAAACACCAGAAATCGTCTCAAATTACTGGAGGGTTTACAGTGTATCCAGACTTAGCTCCGTCCTCTGTCAAAACTCTTTATTTCTGTCAATAATAATCAGGGGTTTTGTTGTGTCTAAATGGTTTGTTTTAAAAAATTTTGGCATTCATCGTTACTTTTGTGGCTTCTCAATGAAAGTAAAAGTGAAAATGTAGGGTTTTTTTTGTTGTGAAAGTGAGCTTTTACTTTGAAAAACCACAATTGTAGACTACCACGTCATGATGGAATTGATTTTATATGACAAATAATTGTGTTTGAAAATTGTTCAATATATCTTTTTAAAAAGAACAAAATAATGACGTAAATAGAAAGACAAATGAGAAAAACGTGAAGAGTCAGGGGAACTAAAAACAGATGTTGGGTTTTTAAGAAAAATGATGGTATCCACAAAAGTTCAAAAAGAAACAAGCTTTCATTTTCTCAATTAATCCTCTGGGACAAATGGGTTAAAGGGATAAAAGGAAAAAGATTGTGCAAGTAATATGGACGTAATAAAAAGATTCTGTTTTTGACAATAAAAACAATTTTCTTGTTTTACCTGAAATATAATGGTGAAGCAGATAATGCGTGATCTGGGTGTGTTTTGCCCAGAGCAAATTAAATTTTATTGCCCCAAAGAGGCACTAGCAAACAACCTATTGCTTGAATATTGAAAGCAGGTTGTTACAATTTTCTTACATAAAGAAAAACACTGGAATGATCAAAAAAGTAAGCAGATGTTTGGTCACACACTAAAAAAATGGTTTGTTTGTTTGAACAAACACATCACCTGTTTACCTGGATTGGGTGCAATCAACTAATTAGAAGCTGGACTCACCTGGTCCAGCTAATGATCAGTGACTGATGTTGGATAAGCAGAAAAACAGGTGGGGCAGCAGTGAACACAAAAACATACTTTTGGCACAAATGGGACCTCACAGGGCAGGAGCTTTTGCAGGACAACCGTTGGTGACCCCTTGGTATGTCCAACAAACAGAGGCAAGAGTCAAAATAATTTAGTTTTTTTGTCTTTTTTAACATTTCGTATAAATGTTCAACTTTTGATGAAGAAAATACTTATGCATTGATATACTAAATAAGTGTTTGTGTTCATCAGTTATTTATGCCACCATCATTTTGTCGTTTTTAAAGGATTCCATGGTGTGTTGTGAAATAGAGAGAACATATTGGGGACAAACAGGTTTGCTGTTTATCAGTTGAATAAAGTTGAATAAGTTTATACCTATTTTTTTTTTCATTTATCATTCTATACCAATAAAATCTTCAAACATACCTTCAATAAATCAAGAGCAAGTCAGAATCTTTAAACAAATATCTTTTCATACATACTTCTTGTTGAATAGATGGAGAAGCATTACAGTATCCATTTAAGTGAACCTCTATATCAACATTGGCAATGGAATAGCACCAAAATAGTGATTATGTACTGGTAAAGAGCAGACTAATTACTCATCATTAGTGAGTGATGTTGACATTTACTGTCAGTCAAGTTTCAATGACTTTAAAGTATTCTTATACATTTGAAGCAGTTCGGCTTAACATTTTGTCGTGGCATTTTTCGGATCATAAAGGACAATGGAAAAAGAAAATTCAGCTCAAAATTGCTTTTCAGAGTATTTCTTTATTCAAATTGTTGGTAATCTGGATAAAAGTGGCGTTTGAAAGAAATTGTGGTTGCACTAAAGAAAATATGCCAAGTTTCCTGCTCTGCCCCATTCTGATGCATACAACTGTAGACAACCAGATCCATGTAGGCCTTCATTGTCATCGTACGAGCTGGAATCTGGTTTAAAAGTGTACGGCTGTATAGCTCCAATATTGACTGGTATTTTTTGTTGCACCGGATCGAGGGGCTGTAACATAGCAGGAGAGCATGGAAGCCGACGTGTGATAGGAAGTGGGGATTTCTCTGCCCCAACAATGCCGTCCAGAACCAAGAAATGAACTTCTAATGAACTACTGCTGCTCTTTAGAAACTATGAAGACCACTGGGAATGCTTTTAAAATAGATCAAAAGTTTATTGGAGCAGGACTTAAAAAAAACAACACTGGATGCCTTTAATGAATAACTGACCTAAAATCAATCCATGACATCTCTAGCCAAAACTTCCACCAGTGTGACTAAGAGATAAATACCTGGGGACTAAACAGTACAGTTTACCAGGAGCCTGTTTCAGAAAGGAGGTTCGACCAACTCTGAGGTTAAACTTGAACTCTGAGTTGGTCAATCGAGAGATTAACAACTCTGAGTTTTCTGTTTCAGAGAAGCTGATTGGAGTTAGGTCAATCAATTCTGAGTGGACTGATTCGGAGTTAAGCGTGCGCACATAAGAAGTCATTATCAATGGAGCGCAGATATCACGAGTCACCATGGCAACCGTGAAAAAAAGAGGTCTGCGTATTTTTCGCCAGCTGAACTTGACGTGCTGCTGCAGAGTTACAGTGAATACGAGCACATATTTCAGAAGAAAAGCAACACCACTGCATCTGCAAAACAGAGACAGCGTGGAAAACATAGCTGCTCAAGTTAATGCGGAAGTTTGCATTTAAATTATTGTTATAAAATATTGGCTGTAATAACTTAAAATAGCATAAGGGGTGAAATAAAAAATGGCGATATTTAGGTGTACTTTTGAAGTGTTCTTCCTGGTGTAAATGCATGAAATGCTGCATAGTGTACAGAACCAATCTGGGGGGAAAATGCATTTAACGTTGATAATGTTTAGAGGACTTTTTTGTTAACCTTCCCCTCTTGCAAACGTTGGTCAGTTTAATATTAATACATGCAATTGTGTTTTTAAAAGTCAACTTTTGTCTACCCTTGTATTGATCAAGTGGTATAGGTTTATATGGGATTAAGAAAGTAAGCAGTACTAGCAAAATGTGTTTCCAAAAAGTAATTGTTACATTAATTTAATTCAATGTCCCTGATTTCATTTTCATGTAGAGAACATGGCAGCAGCTAAAAATGAAGTATAAAAACATAATTCAATTAGGTCAAATTTGAGCATGTCATGGATGTAGGCTTTGTTGACAATATTTGACATATGAAACATCTACATAGCAATATCTAATGTTGTTTTCATTGTATATATGTAATTGACTGCAATGAAAAACGGTAACGCTCAAACAAAAACGTATGGGGAAATGACAAAGAATCGAGTCTAGGTCTCAAAATCCTCGCACGACGTAAATGTAATTCTCTACGAATTAATGCAGCCTCCTCGTCTATTGGGTCCTCCAAAAAAGGACAAGCCATTCTTGTCACTTAGACCGTCTCTGTGTGACGGAAATTTGGACAATGAAGGTTAAAGCGACAAATACCGCTTTGTCTTTAAAAAGGGGAGGGGACCGGCAGAAACCTTGAGTTTAGAGGATAAAACCTGCTCCCGACCAGGTTAGGTTCACAGCATAAGTATCCATGGACACTGACTCCGAGTTACCTCTCTTTCAGAAACGGGTTTGACTTACTCTGCTTTCTCTGGTTTAAAAAACCTCCCATTCTGAAACGGAAAACCCAGGGTTTCCCTGATTTCAGGGTTAACGCACTCAGAGTTTACACTTAACCTCCTTTCTGAAACAGGCCCCAGATTCCTTGTATTTCTTACATAGTCAAGTGTAAATTAAATGTGTACAAACAAACAAGTAAACAAGAATGTCAAATCCATTTACATTTTAGTTTCCTAAAGTTCAGCCCACTGTTGTTTTTCCACATCAAAATAATCCAAGGGGGAACATTCTTATAACATTCTACCACACTGTCTTTGCTAATCTTAAAGTGTTTCCACATATCGGACTGAAATGACGCCTCGATCGTTTTTTGCTGTCATCACATACATGTCTATTGTCTGCTGTGATGCACTTGGTCGTTTTTAACGTTATATTAAACAAACCCACCATGTCTCAATCGATATGTTCCAATATCATTGATTTATTACATTTAGAATAGATTTGAATAGAATAGAATTGATCAATCGATTAAGTCGATAAATCGTTACACCCCTAATTTAAACAGAAATCACAGAAATCACAAATTATTTTAATTCTTGTACAAGTTCAGTCATAGACATGTAAAAGGCTTTGCATGCATACAATCTCTCGTCGTCTTCTTTGGTTGGGATAAGAGGTGTTTGCATTACATCTGTTGCACACAAGCCTCCTTAAGTCATTAACCACATTTCCGCAGGTGGTCCAGTAATTTATCTTTGAACATGTTATAACGGCTAAGTTTTGCCTTAGCGGTAGCCGTGTTTGCCGTCCGATAAAGCCTTAACTTTTGAACTGACGCATGCGCAGTCTTACACACACAATCATAGTAATGCAGCTTTAGCAAGAAAACCAACAATGTTCAAGCTGAAAATTAATTTTTAGAGCAGCAAAGCTATTTTCCACGCTGACTTTTATTCAATGCAAACGTTTTTCAGTACGTGCACACCAACTCATAATTGCACAACAACGTTTGATCTGGAAAAAATACATTATGCTGATATTCTTATGGCTACGTCAATCTGAAGTTATGAGCGTTGCATGTCTGCTGCATCATTTGACACTTTATTCTCCTAAGCAATTGAATTTTCATATTTGCAGAGGAAAGTATGGATTTAAATAGGATAAACCCCAAACACGAAAAGCTTGGAAATGTGTGTAAACAGTTGATGAATTCCACTCCAACAGACTGAATGACCTGTTGAGGTAATAACCAACACATTGCATCTATTTTGTTACTTTGTTCTTAGCTCAGACTGTGAGTCTCCCCTGGTTGCTTCACACACAAAAAAACTAAATATTTCAAACTCCGTGCAAAGCAGAAGATGTTCCTGTCCTTTTTGTGTTTATTAAACAGGAATAAAAGTTAAAAGAAAATGCTTCCATTCAAAGTTACCAGCCTGTCAATTGTAGATATATGTGGCATAAATATCTTTCAGAAAGTCTTCTAAAATCTCGTGTACACCTGCGTAAATTAAATTTTGGGTTTTTAAAGAAATCCTAACCTCCTGGCGGCGTTGGGGCTGAATCCCGACAGCTTTGTTCAGGCTCAAAGGTGTGGAGGAGCGATAAGGTAGGAAAAGTATTCACTCGTGACCTTGAGGACTTCGGAGAAGTGTCGGCTACACATTTAGGGCAGAAAGCTGCGATTATGAAGAAGGAGGAGGTTCCGCCAGACGGAGACTTAATTGTTGCCCCCTCCCTCCTTCCTCCACCCCCTCCCCTCCTCTCCTCCTGGCTGCTGCCGCTGACTAAACCCTCCGTCGACGCTCCACTTGCCTTCAGTTCTGGATACAGCTAAGACATGGCTTTCTTTCCAAGAGCTTTTTTGCTGCTTTTTCACATCCTGCTGGTCCGGAGCGGTGAGTCAAATCTCAAATAAAAGCGACTCTTTCTGTTTCTAAATTTAAAAAAAAGTCCAATTCCGCCATAAAGTTTGATGGAAGATGTGCCATTACGCGTAAAATGTACAAAACTCCCAAAAGTGCGTTTTCACTTCAAATTCGTGCGTCAACAACATCAAACTAAAATGTTCTAACGCTTGTTTTTCCATCTTATTCCCTTTTTTTTTGCTGGCTCGAGTTAAAACTCCCGCAGATCTCAACTACTAAAAGGTGCAATTAATTACTGCGTAATTGAAGCCGCTAACTAATTAACTGCGCAATCTTGAATCCAAAACATGAGAACGCGCGCGCGGGCGCCTGCATGTCAGGATTGTTTTAAAGGATTTTGAGACCTCGTGAAGCAAAGTCTGGAGAAGTTCTTTAAGCTGCAGAAAACCGCCCGCTTTGAGAGCATCCAGAACCCACAGCGGACCTGCATCATGTGGACCCGCAGGGTTTCCAGCCGGAGCAGACTTGAGAGTCCGCAGAAATGCCGGAGTGCCTGAAGCATTGTGGTTTTGACTCAAACAATAACACAAGTGTGAGGAAGAAGCAGGTTTTTACGCCCCTCACTGCGCAACCCTGTGAGATTCAGTCAGTAGTTTACCTTCAGATCAGATGAGGGAAAAGGAAAAAGTTAATTCATCCAGAATGAAACTATTAAGATTCATCTTATTTGTGCCGTACAGTTTTTCTCTCATAACTATTTTCAGAAATCCTTTTTTGTGTATTTAATCTGCACACAGTGAAACTATTCACAAGTTTCCCACATCAGTCCAAGGTCAGGAGTGGAGGTGCTTTGTTTTGTCTGAACTGACAACACTCCAAGGAGGGAAAGGACTCATTTAGTGTGAAAACTGTTTAACTCTGAATCTAGATAGATAGACAACTTTATTTATCCATTTGGGAGGTTCCCGCATGGAAATTGACAATTGAATCTAATCAAAGACATAGAATATTCTACTTATTTTTAAATGTCTTCACTCTGAGCATACTTTTCATCTTTTTTTTCAATCTTTATTTGTATTTATTTTTGTCATTGTTCGCAGTTTTGTAGATGCATCCAAATGTGTTTCCGTCATGAGTTGCAGTTTTATTCACTTTTTGTTTAAGCCCCGGAGGAATGATACTTTTAACAAATTGACCTACATTTTAGAAGAGTGGGCTGGAGTGTTTTTTATCATCAAAGGTGAGTTCCTTCGTGGGTGCCTCCCTTCAGAAGTTAAGTGGGCAGGGTCAGCTGGGTGGTGGCTCTGGAGTTTGATCCGGGACTCCCAGGAGGGATTATATTTCCTCAGCTGGCCAAGCACCAGCTGGGGCTTCTGCAGAAGGAGCTAGGGGATGTTTCTGGAGATATAAATCTTATACAATCAGTTATATTAACAGAGGCTGCAACCTGATGTCACATTTCTTTGGATTTTTGGAGACTTTTGAAGGGATGTCTGCTTTGTGCAAACTTGTTGTTTGGTGGTTTTGTCCACAAACTGATATCTGAGTTGAATAACCTTGTTTTGTTTTTTTCTTGTGAACAACAAAGTTGCTATGGAAAGACAAAAGGTCTTCGCATCTTTTGCCCAAAGTTTGCCCAATTTATCATGTAATAACATACTAAGGGGATTTTAAGGAAATATTACTTTTGTTGGATTTGATTCATTCTGGTGACGTTTGGGAATATACTGAACGTGAAAGCATTTTAGATCATTCCTTAGCAGGTAAATGGGTGAGATTGAATATTATTAATCCACAAAATGTCATTTTTTTTGTGTTTATTTTTTATATTTGTTCAATCCTTTGAGGATTTCTGAGAGAATGGGTTCACCACAGAAGCTTATTGTGGGACAAAAGAGTGTCAACAAGGAAAAAAAGAAAGGTGAGGTCAGTCATAATGCTGGTTCAGAGAGCTGGAGATGGCAAAGTTGAAGATGTTGAGTTTAGGGCTGCACGATATGAGGAAAACTCGCGATATGCGATATTAGAGATTAAAATTGCGATAACGATATAATTTGCGGTATATAAACAAATAGCAAAATAACCAAATAACCATTCCCATTACATTGCAACAGTTTAAAAATTATACTCCAAATGTCACTCGTCGACATAGGTGACAAACATCTAACATAATAGGCCTCCATCCGATTGGTCAAATGCATAAAGGGATTTATTTGATTCGTTAAATGGTTCAAGCTGACATAAGATTGTTTTAGCACATTTAAGGTTTACGATTTATTGCGATATTTGCCGTCTTTTGCGATAACGATAAATTTGCGGTATATTGTGCAGGCCTAGTTGAGTTTCTCTTTGGGAGTGATGAGGATGGATAGGATCAGGTATGAACACATCAGAGGTACTGATAATGATAGATGTCTTGGAGATGAATCCAGGAATTTTGAGATGGTTTGGACACGTTAACAAGGGAAACAAGGATTATGTTGGTAGAAAGATGCTGAATTTGGGGCTACCAGAAAAGAGAAACAAGGAGGACAAGAGGGTGTGAGTGAGGAGGATACACAGCGAAAACCTTTTTTTGTTTTTCAATGTTGGAATTTCCAATGTTATTAATAAAACTTTAACTTTTGATCACTTTACATTAAACATAGTTTTTGGAAAAACCGTGTTAGAGGGGAATTTAAAGACCCACTTCAATGAAATTGGTGATTTTGGCATTTTTAACACATTCTTGTAGCATTTTTCTGATGATGAAGAACATATATGTAGAAAACTTAGCTCAAAATAGCATTTTTTAAAATAATTCTTTGTTCAGATTGTTAACAATTCAAAAATTATGCTCATTATTTATTATTTTTAAACAGCAAATATGTCACAGATTTCCTGAAGTAAAACCCTAATAAATCACTTCATTTTAAGAAGATTTATGAATGCACTGTGTTCTGAAGATAAAAACTTGGATGGTTGGTAAAAAAATTAATTAAAATATTATTTTTTTTGCATGAACAATTGTTCAAACTCAATGCATTGTGGGCTATATTCACTGATGTAGTGAACATCAAGAATGCTGGATTTTGGATTGCAGATTCGGACACCCCGGAAAAATGGCGAACACACTGGAGTGCACTACGTGGTGAATAGTAAAGGAATTCTGACACAACCTATTTGTTACATAGAAAATACACTGGGGGGGGGGGTCACAAGCTTTGCTTCGTTTTGATGCATATACTTGTAGACGAATAGATCCATGGACGTCTTTCTTTTCCTCATCTGAGCCGTACAACTGGATAGCTCCAAAATTGCTCTGCATTTTTGTTGCACTGGTAATGTTAGGTTGGGGGTGTGAGGGGCTGTAAGCCAGTGGGAGAATGTTAAGAAACAGAGAGCTCTCTGTGATAGGGAAGGGAAGTGGAGCGGGGTTACTACGCCAATAAAAGACCACTGGGATTGCATTTAAAATGGCTCAAAAGATGATTGGAGTGGGTCTTTACAGATGAATCCACGTCCGAGTCGTGTCAAATCACAAATCAAAGGGATTTTTGAACAGGTGAGTTGATGTGAACTCGTTTCAGGATTTTGGCTGCAGGTCAGAACACCTTCTGGGTGTGTGCTTGTAAGGCTCCCAATTGACTTACCTGGTTAAATAAAGGTTAAATGGGAGAGTAATGAAAGATAAGTTACCTTCTTTCCACTCTGTTAAGCATCTCACAAAAGGGCAAAACTCACTCCCTTTATCCTTCTTTTTCTATGAGACCCCCTGTTTTTTACCCTTCAACCTGGTCTTAATTGGGTTACGACTTTTTAATCCTCATCTCCCGTTGCCTCCTCTGGAGACGGAGTAAGCTGTCTGTTTTTGGATTAGGTCTTGTTGGTGGGGGGCACACCCAGAGACCCAAGACCCTGTAAATCAGCCTGTGTCTAAACTGACCCACTCCCTAATGGACCTTGAAGGGCACTTACTTAAATACAATTTGTGACTAAAAGCATTTCTCCTGCATGGAAATGAAGCCATCCTCTGGATGAAAAGAAGCCCAAACATGGAGCTTGGTTGATGTATTTTTTTTACACAAACCTGTATTGATTTCAGAGTCCAGTGCTCATCAGCATGATGCTCCCGTTGTGCTACAAGAATGGCTGAGTGAAGCATGTGGCGTGGGGTTGCAGTAAATCTAAGGCATGGCAAACCTTTTACTGTGACATTTACTGAACAGAAAGTAGACACAGTAGATGGCCCCGCCTGATTCATGCCATGATGAAATAGTCCTAACAAAACAAGCCCTCATCCTTCATTGCTGCAAGATCAGACAGTTACTGGCAGCCCTCGCTTTGCCAAAGTCAACCCAAAGCAACAGTTAAGTCTGTTAGGTCAATATCAGTGAAACTGCAAACATTTCTGATTAGTTTAAATGACTTTTTTAAAGGCTCAAACATGGACAGAACTCTGTATTGACAACATAGCTAAAGCTGCAGGATATTTTCAACAATGAAAACTGGTTCAAGTCCCACTCCAATCATCTTCTGATCTATCTTAGAAGCAGTCCCAGTGTTTTTTTCAAAGCTGGTTGTTGGCGCAGAGTTAGCCTGCCTCCCCCTTTGTTTGCACTCTCTCCTGCTAGCTTGCAGCCTCTAACCTAACATTCGCGGTACAACCAAAAGGGCGAGGAATTTTGGAGCTATCCAACCGTACAGTTTTGATCCAGATACCAGCTCAGACGAGGAGTATTTGTCCACGAGTGGTTTTATCAGAATGCTTCAGCATGGAGTTCACACTTCCAAGCTTTTTCCAACTCAATTTATTCATCTGCTCTTGATTCACAAAATACTCAGAGATGCAATTTTTGAGCTTCATTTTTCTTTATAAATGTCCTCCATCAGAAAAATGCTATAAGAACATGTAAAAAACACCAAAAACGCAATATACCCCAAAAGCAACATTAAACTGAAGTGATGTTAATGTAACCACAGCTTGGTGTTCCTCCTACTCGTATTGTGCTTCATTGGTGTCACAATGACTAAACTGAGGGGAGAATACAGACGGATGGAAACATTTTATGACCTTCCTTTATATTGAGAGGGACAAGTGTATTTTGTTTGGTGAAAACAGATTAGAGTCTCTCTTAGACATTTTCTTTGGACACATAGGGTTGAATTTGCTCCTTTAAGTGGGTTTGTTTGTGCTGCATCACAACGCAAAACCACTGACCCACTAAACAGGTTTTGGGATGAGCCTGGGTTGGACCCACAGTGGAATTCAGACAGTGAGAACAGTAGCAGTGCAATGATTAGCGTGTGAAAGCCACCAGGGCTGTTTTCAGTCAGATGTTACAGCACACTAGGGATACGTTACTTAACCAGTCCTTTTCTTCATCTCATTTTATATCCCTCATTTAAAATCTATTTTTAAAAAATCATGACTTTTCCTCTTTTTTTATTTTTTTTAGCTTAGCTTTACTTCTAAGAAATGTTGTTGTTTTGTTTTGAGATAGCTGCATGCCGACATGGATTTGAGGTAAAACATAAACAGCCTCTGTTTAAAGAAAAGTTTTTTTTATGTCTCGAAAGAAAAAAAAGTATGCATTTGTTGTTTACATGTACTTTTGCTTTCAATATTCCAAACCACAGAGGATTATCTCTCCATTTTCAGATTAAAAGATGAAAACATCCACAGGCTAATCTAGATTTCACACAGAAACTACAAAATGTAATTGCATTTTGTAGTTTCATTACCTGAGATGGAGAGGGCAGACTCTGATGGATGAAAACTTTTCTGATTGTGACCAAAGTCATTTAAACCCATTGCATGAGGTCCAAACGCTGGAGCAAGCTTTAAAAGTCGTCAGGAACATACACACTACTTTTTCCCTCACCACCTTAATACCTGTGTTCTGCAACCTAAGTTGCGTAAAATCATGCAGACTGCTTTTACAAAGATTTAAGGTAGGAGCTCTCAGGATTTCGGTAATGGGGTGCAACTTGTGCAACAAGTCCAGTCGTGAAATTTCTACTGTACTAAATATTTTCCTGTCAGCTGTTTTTGTAACAAAAGGGAAGGGATTGGGAACGACAGCAGCTCAACCACAAAGCGTTACACCATCTTAATGCTAGATGCCGAGGAGCATGGAGCACAAAGGTCTCCAACTTTCTGCAGAGTCAGCCAGTACTGACATCCACGTTTCAGATTGCATCTTTAAATGCAGCCATGTCGTCCTGATTGTAGCCAAGGGGGTTGGTGGAGCTCAATTTGGGGAAAAAAGCATCAGCAGTGGGTCAAAGTTTATAATTAATATACATTTCCATGTTTTATTATTAGTTATTAATTAGCCAAAATAAGATCAATAACTTTTAAAAAATGTTCTATGAAGGTTTATAAAGACATTGGTTGTGTGGAAAAAGTAACCGGAGAATGTTTTGTCTGCGGTTTTTCTTCTTTTCCTGAAATGTTGGGCTTCTTGTTTTTGTGGTTGAGATAGGAAGATGTGTTTTTGGAAACTGCAGAGTGGTAGCTCAAATAAAAGGAGTCATAAGGTATTCCTGTAAAAGATTTTGTTTGTGGCTGCATGCCTGGGAATGCCGGCACCACTGCTGGGCTTGTCTGCATGCTGCAGGAAGCGTGCAGCTGTTGGCTGCAGTTGTTCGCGTGGGATTAGTGCTTTAGTCTGAGTGATAGCCACTCTTGAGAGCCATATAATCTGGATGCATTGGCTCATTGTTTTCATTAAGGAGAGTGTCCTGTTTGATCCCTGTTTTATTTTAATGGACTCTTGCTGCAGCGTAAAGTGGATGTAAGCTAATTCAGCCGATGCATTGAGAACTATTGAACAACATCCTATATCTTAAATTAATTTCATGTCCTAAACAGAGTAGTGATCTTTTGTTTACATTTATTTAGCTGTTTGCTGGACCCACAGCTCTGCAGAAATGATGTCTTAAAAAACAACAGTTTCTGTTTTAATTTTGTCTGAAACGGCATAATCATAATCAAAATAACATTTTTGAAAAAATTCAAACAATGATTGGAGTGGGTCTTTAAAAAGCAATGACTATATGTCCTTAAATTAAGTGGAGGTTTTAAAGAAAGTTTTGCTTTGTTTCGTCGAGGTTGGTAAAAATATTCATGCACCCACGAGGCATGCTCGGTTTCTAGGGTCATGAAAGAGACTAAAACGATTGGTTGCTTAAAGCTGCTCAAAACTGAAACCTGTCAAACCGAGACAAAAGTGCTTCTCTTTTTTTTTTTTGTCTGTTGTTTTGCTACGTGCTTTAGAGCTGTTGCATGCCCTGAAGATCCAAGACCTGTTTGAGGAAATCAAAGTTGCATTTTTCTGGCTGGCGGGAGGAGAACTGACAGCCGCCCTTAAGCCTAAATTGAAAAGCTTTCACGGACTTTGTCTTGCATGTGTTGTGCTATGCAGGGTCTGAGTGGGATTTTATACCCAACAGCTGCCTCTGTAGTTTGATCTCCAGCCTTCTGGGAGGGAATTTCTCTTGTATTGACTACCTTTCTGGTGCAGAAGAGCTGCCCTAAACATCCCTGACTTGTGTGTTATTCAAAGCACGCCATTAAGTCTGCGAAAAATTCCAAGCTGAACCACCTATGATCTGTTTAAGTGCTGGAGGCAGTTGTTATTGCAAACCCAATCAAGAAGAGGAGTGAAGTAAATTGGAGCGCATAAGTGCCTCAACAGTGAACAAAATGTTCCCCCAAAATTAAATATTTTAGACGTTTTTTTAATTAAAGCACTGCTTTGAGGTTTGTGTCGCTGTTGTTTTGCACTGCTGGCATCCATTTACCTTTACTTTTTTAGTATTCTTCCACATTTTGGATTCCATAATATTAAATATTTTATTATGTAAGTCTGTTCAGCTTGCATTGCTGTGAAACAGTTCAGTCTGCGGTTGGATATTTTGGTCTGCCGTTCTTCATCACTGTCCTTAGGTTTGAGTAAGTTCGACTTACTTCCACTACTCAAAGTTGTGACGCGCTCTGCACTGCATAAACGACCCTACCTAGAAATAAAAAATTCTAAAATGATTCTTTGTTGTTTTCTTTAGATCAACCTGGTGTTATTTCGTAAATAAATAAATAAAAGCTTAAAGTCTTATAATTAAATTAAGGTAAAATAAATCACATTACTAACTTTTGCTCTCCATGACTTGCAGAAAACCCAATGATATCATTTTCTGCTAAATATGTCACTGGTGGATTATTCCAACATTTTTAAGAGGGGCGAATGTGTTTTTTGTACGAGTGGGGACACCACTAAAATGTTCATGTAAACATAAATGTAATTATTCTGTTTGTAAAACGTTTGTTTTACAAGTGGAGATAGAATTTGGAGTCACACTTAAATGCAAAAAAACATTTTTTTTCAAGGATTTTGTTCATATGTAGTAATAAAGTGTGGGAACAGGCAAGACATTCTATGAATGAGTGTTTTAGATGCACTTTTAAAAAGTTTAAAGGATACATATCCGTAATTTCTACAATAAATTATGTATACATTGTTTTTTGGGGGAATCGTCAGCATCTGTTTTGGTTTATTGGCAAAATTTCATTAAAGAGCAAACCTATTTTGTTATGTTTTTGTTGCATATTGTAAAAAACGTTTAGTCTGATTGAAAAAATGACATGGTAATTGAATGGGGCTCTTTTTTTTAAACAGACATTCATTAGTTGAGGTTCGGGCTTCAGCAGATTTGCCAGTTTGTCTCCAAACTCTGCCCAAGCAAAACTGGCCATCTGCACATGATGCCCCTTCATTTTTAGAAGGCCCATCTGTGGGACACATGGCATTCTCCTGGGCCACAAGCCAAGCCTCCGAAGGAGTCCCATTAATGCCAGAGGGACAGACAAAAAACCTCCAGTGCGAAGCTGTTTCTTCCTCTTCTCCCCCACTTCTCTCACTCTTTGGTTTGCAAACAGAGCTTAACGCAGCAGCTGCACACACCTGACGCCCAAGAGATCGACACGGCACGTTCAGCAATGGCTGAAACCAGCAGCAGCTCACGTTACAGAGAAATCGTAAACCACAAAGGAGGGTTTTCCCGCCTTTTCTGAGCTCACAAAGTGTCTCACACGCTCTTCTCTCATCCCTCTCCGACTATTATTTCAATAGAGCAGTGGACGGAGCCTGGGAATATTTACTTTGCAGTTGTTGTCAATAGTTCTCTCTGTAACGGAGGGGTGCAAACATGAAAGGGTGGGATTAAGTCCAGTGTGTGTTTTCACACCAAAGCCAAGCTTAGCATCCCAAATCGGGTTAGTTTTTAACTAAAGTTGATCGCTAAGTGTTAAGTTTGAGTAAATTATGCTTTGCTTAGAAAACTAAGAATCCCAACACTTGGGTTTTTTGGAGATTCACAGCGTATGCATAGTTTATTCTTTATTTTTGTTAAAGTGTACATTTTTAAAGCTGATTCAGCAGATTTACTCTCCTGAAGTGGATGTGCAGTAAAAGGTGATATAAACATAATAATGATCACGTTTTGGCATCAACCCTGGTGTAAAATAAAGGTATTTTATTTTGTTTTTTTAACCTTTTTTGTCAAATATTTGTTTCAGGTCAAACATGCCATATATTTATAGTAAATATAGAATTAAACTCAGGTTTCCCGCATCATACGTCTGACTTTACCACCATAAGAAAAAGGTTTAGTTTAGCAGATTTGGACTGCATGATATGAGGAAAACTTGTGATTTTCAATATAAATGATCAAAATTGCAATGACGATATAACTTTTAAAAAGGGAACAAATAGCACAACAACTAAATACATACTTTCCGTTTCACTGCAACAGTTTAATTTAAATCAAAGTCAATAAAACTTAAATTACACTCCAAATGACCCTTGTCTAACGTCAAGGGGTCCATTCGATTGGCCAGTCTTGAGTTGGCCTATTTTAACCAAACACTTTAGATATCTGTTTTATAGTTGTTTTGAAGTCCTGCATTTTAAAGTAAGTCTTTATTTTAATAAAGTCTCACTCCGATCCCCTTTTTTCTTATGTTGTAAAAGCATTCGCAGTGGTCATTTTCTAGGACATAGTTTGTGCAACGTGGCAGGAGTTTATCTGTCATTTACCGTGGAAGTAAGCCTCCACTGATATCCCATCATGCCTTTCTTAACACTCTCTCCCACTAGCCCCTCACAACCCCACACTGACATTAGCGGCGCGACAACAATGGCAAGGAATATTGGTGCTACCCGGCCTCACAGTTTTGAGCTAGACGCCAGCTCAGACGAGGAAAATGAAGACTTAAATGTGTCCATTTGCCTGCTAGCGGAGAATGTAGCCAAGAGGGGGCCCAAATCAGAATGGAGCAGGGATACTTTGCCTTGCTCAGTTCAGTTCTGTATCACAACGTTTAGCTTTTTCAAACTGCGGGTTTTTTTTCCTGCTCCTGATTCATCACGATTTGAACAAAGAAATACACAGACATGCAGTTTTAATCTTTAAATTATTTTATGTATGAGAAAATGCTGTGTTAAAAACACAAGTTTTGCCAGAGTGGGCCTTTAAACAAAGGGTGGGTAGGAAGCTCTCAAACCACCTTGCAGGTCTTTAAGCATGTGAAATGTGATCGTAGGTTTATGTCATTGGTTTTGAAGGTTACACTTACCTTTTCTTTTAATGAATATGAGATACATTTCCTGCCAGAACAATGAAGATGCCATGGACCTTCCTCAGTATTTGCTTGGGGCCCCCCCACAGGCCGTGTCATTGTCCCAAGGAATGCCAGCCTCTCTGATTTCTTTTGTTCGAGGGGCTCATGTCAACCTGCCAAATGATGCAATGTGTCAGTGTCACGTCCAGAATGCCTGAAGAGGCTACAAAAGGACATTTGCCACAGTTATACCCCCCCACTAGACTAAAGGTGCAAAGTGATATCAGGAACACCTATGATGGAAGTAACAAAATCGTTAAACAGCAGGTTTTGTGCGTTTTATTTCTTAGCATTTAAAGGTAAAGGAGCAGAAAAGGGATGAAGTGCAGCAAGAATTTTTTTTTTTAATTTTAGCCTATTTTTTCTTAGAAAAACCATCAATTAAATACTATTGGTGTCTAGTAAAAATATTTTAAAATTATATACCTTTTGGTGTTGATACAAATTTAGCTTATAGATAATGCATTAATAATATAGTTAAAGCTACCTTTTTATTCAACAGCAATTTAGTAGAAATGTCATTAAGTTATCGGTGTAAACTTTAATGGTTAAAATTGAATCAAACACAACAAATTCTCAGGTTCAAATCAATCTCAATTTAGAATTTACAATGTCAATTCATCCAATCATGAGTACAAGATTAACTTTAAAAAAAATAAATTTAAGTTATTTGTGTGGCGAAAACTTTAAGTTATTTATTGGTATTGGATGCAAATAAATATAATGTAATACATCTAATAAATAAAATATGGAATTGAGTTTAATTGATAATTTGGCAGTAATAAAATCATATTCATAAATGTCGATAGCTGAATAGGAGTCATCAGTTGTGAGGGAATTTGCGTCCACGAGTGTGGCATGGTTCCAGCTGCCTGCCACATACACTTCCATCCATGTCTGTTCATTTAAAACCTCTTTGAATCCAGCTTGACTTTGATGGTGAGAAAACATCTCCGCGTTCAGCTTGTGCATGTGCACATGAATATTCATGAGAACCTCAGGGCTAACCACACCCTGTTTCATGGTGTTTGCCTCTTGCTAATGGGCTGTGTGGTGCCATGTGTGTGCCATGCATCTGACATGGTTGTTGTTATTTTTCCCTTCCTACTTTCTATAGACTTTACGCTGCAACAGAGTGGCTCTAAATTTCAAACAGCTTCAGTACTTTTAATATATATTTTAAATGTTTTTAGATGGTAAAATCTTACATGAGTTTCAACTAAAACAACTTCCAGATAGTGTGTTTTCTTTGCAAACATACTCCAAGTGGACTCTATCACGAACGCTGCAGGAGTGGAATCGTGTGTCATTACTGTCGATAAAATGTTATCCCCACTCCAGAGGCTCAACAATTAGCGGTGTCAAATGACATGCATCAAGTAGCTCTTTTACCCCCTCTGCGAATTTATGGGCAATGATAATTATGTTTGTGCTGCCGGGTGTTCAGTTGGTAGTTTCAGGACATTTATAAGGAAGATTCCCCAGAGAGCTGATCTCTTTGTTTAAGTGTTCCCTCAGGAGAACCTACAGAGGCAGAAAATGAGCCGGCTGAGGAAAACAAACAACAGCAACTGTTGGTTGGACAGCTGAATTCGCCTGGAAAATTTGCAGCCTGTTGGTAATTCTGCATCTTTGTGGCTCAGGAGTATCTGTTGAATGGGTATATATTTTGAAGAACCACATCAAACCCACCTACTCATTCCCTCCCCATTGCGGAGAGCTCTCTGTTTACACGCTCTCCTGCTAGTTTACAGCTCCTCACACCCCTGACCAGGCCTGCACAATATACCGCAAATTTATCGTTATCGCAATATTAATCTGTAATATCGCATATCGTGACTTTTCCTCATATCGTGCAGCCCTACCCCTGACCTATCCAGCCATACAGTAATGAGCCAGATTCCAGCTCAAAGGAGGGAAAACAAAGACAGACATGGATCTATTTGTCTGCAAGTATATGCCTCAGAATAGAGCGGAGCAGGGAGCTTGTGGCTCACAGTTACAAATGAGCTCTTTTTTCAAACTGCATTTTTTCAATTTACGACTATTTGATTAAAGAAATACTCAGAAATACAATTATGGGCCTAATTTATTTATTTTTTATAATTATCCTCTTCATATTTAGAAAAAAAAAATGCCACAAACACAAGTTCAGAACATCAAAGACACAATTTTCTTCTTCTTTGAAAATTAAAAATTCAAATAATGTTAAAGGACAAAAACTAGCAGCTGAACTACAAGTTTGTAGGAAAGCAGTACATTTTTATGTTTTCATTTTTTAATGTTGTAGGTGTTGTTAATTCCTGCCATCCAAAATTAACAAACGAATATTTAAAATAAACGTTAAATACTGTTAAATATTTGAAATAAACTTAAAATTCAATGTGCAAGTTTCTTCCTACTTATAGTTGTACTTGGAATATTTTTTTTAAATAGATTTCTTAACATTAATAATAATTGATACTTTATTTATCTTTATCCCCACAATGGGGAAATTATTCTCTGCATTTTGACCCATCTCCTGGGGGGAGCAGTGAGCTGCAGACTAGCCACGCTTGGGGGGCGACAGCTGGCTGGGGAGAGCGGGGATCAATCCGCCAACCCTTTAGTTGGTGGACGACCTGCTCTACTGCCTGAGCTAATCTGCCGCCCAAACAAGTGGATACAAATACTTGAGCGTACAAATACTTTACAACAGTCATCCTACCATTACTTTAAAACAACTATTAGAGATTGAACAAGCAAACAATGGACTGTCGGTTAGCATGTGCTCGTGATCTTTATGTGTTAACTCTTTGATCTAGCCTATCCTTTGAAGACAATAAGGTCACCGAAAACTCACTTTAGAAGTAGAAGTAGTTAGAGAGCAGGTAGAGACAAGAAGCTGTCCTGAACCAATCAAAAATGGCAAAATTTTGAATTTTTTTGTTTTTATACGGCAAAATCTGAATCTTAAGAAAAACATGTCTTAGAGACTAGTATTTTTTCCTTATATAAGAATTATGGGCAATACCTTCTCCTTACCTCATGGGCAGATTTGTTTTTAAACTTATTTAAAAGAAAACATTTCAAATTTTAATAACTTTTTACCTATTTTTCAGGGGCTTATTTTTACAGTGTAGAGTATGTGTGTTCCAAGTAACAAAGGCTTTATTTGACAAAAAGAAAAATGCACATGGTCTTTTGCAGTGGTCTGCTACCTGAGGCTACAGGGCCACATGTGGCATTTGTACTCATCCATTGTGGCTCTCTGGTAAAAAAAAAAATCAAAAATCAAAAGATTTCACATTCAAAGGTATCAAAGCCAAAAGTAAGTAGTAAAGTAAAGTAGACCAACTCAAACTTTATTTATCTTATTCACAAACGGTTGAAGGACAGTACGTGTCAGTCTACGAGGTTTCTGACTACAGTAGCCGTAATCCGCCACAGGAAGGCAATTGGAGGTCATCAAGCTCAACCAGTATCCATACTTAAGGCACACCAGATCATAAGGGAAATTTGCAATTTTTGAACAATTTCAAGGATATTAAGTGTTCGAAAAATACAGTAAAGGTCAAATAAATAGCTCTGATTAAACGTGTGCGGTTTAAATTTACAAACTTCCGGCTGACCTGGTTATCAGTAAAAAATGTTGTTCTTTTGTTTTTTTTTAAATCACTGCTGACATTGCACTTCCAACACTTGCTGCATTCAGATGATCCTATGCGAAACAGGATGTCTTTTATTTTGAAAGGAAGTCATATGAACTGAATGAAGTTAGAAACTAAAAAGACATTTGTTTTCTTTATGTTTTATTCATGCCAGAAAACAACAGTTCTATTATATTTATCGGTATAATAACATATATTGGGTTGTGGTCAGTAAGAATATGACCCAAATGGCTCTTCAAGTGTTGCAGAACTCTGGTCTATTGGATTGTTTTTTAGGGTATCGTCCACTTCTTGAACTCTTTTCTTAGAATCAAGTTTGTTAAGATGGATTCTTGTAAAGCAAATGAAGGATTCTCTCAGATGAAAGTTAAACCTGTTGTGAATAAGAAGAGGAGCCTTGTTTTTATCAGTCAAACTCTGAATGTGTGGGAGGAATTTCTTTTCTCAAACTTAAGTTAGTTAGTTGTGCTGAATGTAAATAAGAAGAGATCAAACAAGCGAGTTGTGTTGAGTGAATACAAACTCCTCCTCAACATTTGCAGATTATCTCGAGCGGCCGTCCAGTCGCTGCGGTTTTCCTGGTGATCCTCTGTTGTTGGTTGTCACAAGTCCTGACACGGGCATTGATAACAGGCTTTGTTCACCGATAAGAATCAGGGATGTCCAATTCACAGACAGGATTTACCGATGTGCTTTGGTTTACTTTTGGGGGGCAATTGAGTTGTTGCCTGACTCAGGCAGCATCTTTTGAAGATCCATCCGATGAAAGCTGTAATGTGATCTGCCTCTTGAGCTCAAGTTTAGGTTTTGGAATCTACCCTGAAGGGGCTTCTTCTACATCTGCAACTTAAGAAGAAAAACATGCCGAGGCTCAAAGTCAGCTCGTGAAAAGTGAACTTAAGACTCAGATTTACCATCAGTGATTAGTGCAAGATAATAAAGATAAAACCTATGGTTTGCTGTTGGCAAGCACCTTACTGGAACAAATCCGATGGTTCTGTTTGTTTCACTGTAGATTATTTAGACTGCTCTTTTCTATAGTTTGTTACAAAGACTAAGTTTAATGTGAAAACGTTCACACTTTTACCTGCAGATTTTCATCAAGGTCAACAAAAGGTCAACAAACCATCACTTCTGTTCGTGGATCCGGTTAGGTTGATGTTTCAGACAAATTGTACATTTAGAGGTTCAAGCACCAAATTTGGCACGAATGTACCTTAGGATCCCCTCCTTTAGAAAAGCCCATTTGCCATGAGAAACGGCAGTCACTTCAAAAATATTCAATGCTAATTGGCCTCACACTTATCAATTTGTGCTGTTCTTGAACAAAATGCAGTCTTTTAACTTGACCTACAGAATTGTTGTAAAACATTGTTATATCTTCGATGTGTTTCGTGGTTAACATGCTTTTCTGAAAGATGGGATCCTCAGATACATCCATGTCCAATTTGGCAACTTATTTAATCCCGCCCCTATTATATTTTACCTTCCTTTTAAACAATTTTTACATAACTGCCATGTATTTTTGTATTTATGCTTTATCAGCCCACGTATAGATATTTATCATGTAACAAAGGTGAAGTGCTAATAAATTATCTTCAGATGTTTTTATACTTTTCCAGAAATTGTTACACTTCATGATTTAATTTAGGTAATGGCACATTTTAATTAAATATTATTTAATCTTTCAAATTTCCTTTCAAAACCAATTTGGTTTGGTTCTGAATAAAACAGTTTAATGTTATAAACTGAATAAAAATGCAAGTTTCATTAAAATAACACATTTGGTTTTACATTATAAAGTAACGCGAAAGCTGTTTTTGCTCAAACATAAACAAGAAATAACCTCAAAAGAAAATTTGTACAGGGATTTGATCAATCTGACCATTTTTATTCTATAAGATCTGTATAGTTTTTTGATTGTTCATTTCAAGCTTTAGTCTTTTCATGTATGTACATTTTTTACAACACATTTCAATAAATATACATTAATTAAACAATTTGAGAATTATTATTTACATCTTAAATTTAAGTGAGATTCCTAAACCACCGACTGTTCCCCCTTCCAAATTATCCTTCTGTTCCTTCAGGTTTATTCTGATGCCTCATAAATCAGTGAACAGGTTTGACTTTAACTTTTTATCCAGATTACACTAAACATTACATTAAACGGCACATTTTAACCTTCGACAAAATGGTATAACATCATAACACAATGCACTGTTGCTCTGTGATTTGGCTGCACAAATTAACCTATTGAAAAGAATAAAAAATAGTTTTTCTGTTCTTGAATGCACCTTTTCCCTCTCAAGTAAAAGCACTCAATACTGTGAAACAGAACTGAACAATAGCAAAGCTGCCTTTCTGCCCTGGGGCAGAGGTGAGAACACAAATCTTATTTTAACTCAGGTCTCTGTGCAGTTCCAGTAAAAGCAAGTATGGCTGAGTGAAACACAGTCTGCTGTCCCCAAACCGAGAAGAGTCACTTTAGGTGGACCGGGCATCTGGTGGGGATCACCTCCCGGGGAGATGGAAAGGCCTGGACAGAGTTGCCGGGGCAACAGACGTCTGAGCTTCACTGCTCGACCTCGTTTGAAAGTGACCCAGACCTTGATAAGTGAGCGATAATGGATGGAATTGGCTATCATTTTAACACTCCACGCAGAGGAGCATTCTTTATTACCCCAGAGTGAAGCTTTATTCCAATAAGTCATGCACGACAACACAAATTTCAGGCATTCTTTTCCCCTAAATTGTAGGATTTCAACAACACCAAAAAGATTCAGTAACTATAAAAGCCCCACAATCAAATTTCAGTTACACAATCACATTGTTTTCGTTTGTTTCCTTGTAGAGAAATACGATTTCAGGTGGTCTTGTTCCAAAATTTTTGCTCAACTGATCTAATTGGCTGCAAATGAAGCAATGTGATTTCTATACTAAAACCTGGTTTTATTGTCAGGCTTGGTGTGGACACAATATGCAGGACGCCGGAAAATCCAAAGAAAAAGTTTTTTTATGTGAGAAAAACTTGGAACACAGGCAAGAGGGTTCGTTGCTCTCGGAACGGCACAAAATCTGGCAACAAATGCAGGGGATACAGACTACAAACTGAAGGGTTGATTAGACAATTACACACAGGTGCCCACATCAGTGAGGGCAGGTGATCACAATGAGGGAGAAATACACTGGGAAGGGGAAGTCAAGACATCTGAAACGAGAGGACATGTGAACAACAGGAAGCAACAAAATTAACCAAAGTAAAGGCAGAACTAAAACTAATACCTCATGTTTATACTATTTATAGAGTGAACAAAATTGGAAGTTTCATTTATAATATAATGAAGTTAAAAGAATATGTTATTTTTAAAAGAATGATTTGTGGATTTGATAAATCTGGTCAATACAAATGACCTATTTATGGAAATAATTTTGATTCTTAAATCTATGAAATGAGACAAAATATGTCTTTTAATCATTAGGATGCCTTTAAGAAGCCTGTTTTAATTTCCAGCTTGCTCTTATCTGATAGCACCCATATTGATTAAACAGACCCCACCTAGACATCTGATTAATAAATGATTAGTATAAATGTCTTATAATCATTGGCGTCCTCTGTATTCCTTTCTAATTGCAAGCATTTGGCTTTAAAAGCTTTGAAAAATATTTCTTGAAACTAAGTTTTAAAAAATCTGTGTATATTGTGAGGAGGCAGCAGTGCCGCAGTAGAAATGAGGCTTTTTTAAAAATCCCCCCACACGGCTAGTGGAGTCACGACGCTATAGGTTCCCTCCACCTCCAGCCAGGATGGCATCTGCTGCCCAGCGGAGACCAGGAACATTGATATTGACAGGCAAGACAACACACTGGCACTTGTTAAAGGCTACATAACAAATAGCAGCATGTCGTGGAAGAAGACGGCACAGTTTACACAGGTGTGAGATGGCCTGAGGTGGTTGAGGAGAACAAACACAACAGTGGTCAGCTGTTCTTTACATCTCATCACCTGCTGCGGCTTGAATCTGTTCTCTTTAACAACTCAGTCACCATCATGTCAAGTTGCAGAAACGAGTTTATTTAGCAATGAAAGATGGCATCATTGCCCTTTAAATTGATTCAAAAATAATTTTGTGTTTCCTTTGTGACTTAAGTAGAGTTTTTATTTGTGGACAACAGTTAGAAACAGTGTGATAGAAATAAACTGGGACCTGAAACTTATCTCACCCTCGGCATCAAACCCACCATCACACATACTTCTCCCATAAAGACTTTTTCGGTGTATTGGTACATCTAGTTGAAGAAATTATTAAGAGCTCTCTCTGTACAACAAGACCCAAGTGACGGAGGATTGGTTATGATGTGCTTCTCTTACTGTTCATATCATGTATATGTGCATAAACAGCTTTGAAATAAAAGCAAAATACTGACTAACCTTGGTTTGGCGCCCTCTGTAGCCCGGCGCCCCGATGCGATGCATGTACTGCATTGCTACTTTTTGCGCCCCTAAATAGACATAATATACAGCGTTATGGTCATGAAGACCTGTTGGCCGTACCTTATGTACTAAGGACAACAATCAAACAGTAAACTCAGTCTGCCATTAGTGTTTATTACCTTCATTTGGTCATCTTAATCAGGTTTATAGGGGGGTCTACTCTGTGCATGCTCAGCAGAACTTTTGCAGGGAGATGTTGTTGTGATAAGATGCATAATCCATGGCTTTTGTTTACTCTGCTTTTAAGTGTTGTTAAAAGTTTTCACCCAAACTTCTGTCCTTGCTTATCCACATCTTTTTTTGTGTTTTTAGACCCAAAAAAACTTGACTGTAGAAAAAAAAACACATAAGAAATGTGGTACAACTATAGATCAAAGTGTTTAAATAGTAGTTTTTCTGAATGGGTAGGTGTTTTATTTATTTATTTCTGCAATTTCACCCACAGTCTGAAACCCATAAATAGGCGAAAACATAGACTTAAATCACTAAAATCGCAGAATTTGCACAAAAAATATACCAAAGAATTATAATAAAACCGTAAAAATAATAAAATACTATAAAATTACATAAAAACAAAGACATTATTTATTATTCATTATCTTCAATATGTTAAAAGACAAAATTAAAAAATGCAGGTGTAAGCAATAGAGATTATGGTGGGGACAGGAAGACATAAAAGCATTTTGTCAAAGTACAAATTTGACAAAATGTGCCAAATGTAAGTGTTAAAACATGTTCTGTGTTTGCATCCCTGTTAATTTGAGCAGAATTTTAAGCTTTACTTGGGTCTAATGTTCCAAAAGAACAATAATATCATGTTTCTGTTGCATATTGATCTTTGAAACATCACTAAAACTAATTATATTTATTCTAGTGTACATTATAAAACCCACAGCGTGGGATTCAGGGTTTGCAGCAGACAGAAATCCTGGGAAAGTGGCTTAATTGAATACGTAGAATTGAGTTAGACAAGAATCAGACAAACAACAAGCATTTTATTTAGAAAATAAAACACTTACTGGAACACAAGACGCAAACATGAAACGTTTTTTGACTACAGGTTTTTTAACTGAATCACTGTTAATAACACGCCTCATGGACTGTGTTGCAACAAGCCACAAAGCTTCAATGTGATGATGGTTAAAAGTTGCTGGATACAATCTCGGGTCGTCGTAGCTCACAGATCAAGGTTGCTGGTCTGAATCTTTGAACTTGACATTTCAAAAGGGGGAGGATAAAGTAATGCTTGAATATCAAATCCTCCCTCTTTCTCTCATTCCTGATATTGGCTGCTGTTAAAAGATCAACCTCCAAATCAAAGAGGAACGCTCTGAGCAAAAGGATTTTCCCGGTGTGGTTGTCTGTGGAAGTTAATTTTACAATTGCTTAACTGTCTTGTGGGTTCTTGTGTCTCAACAGTCTTCTTATAAATGAATCTGTGAACCTCTCCTCGTCTGCTGACTGATTGATGTTTACAGTCAACACGAGTGCAGTTTTCTCTCAAACATCCCCCTCCACTCAAAACTGCCTGTGCTTCATGTTGTGGAAATATTTCCATTTGTACATAAAAGATCAAACTTAAATTGGGAATGTCATCATCCATGACTTCAGTTTATGTAGGAAATGTTTTTTTTTTCTTTGCATCTCAGATATTATCTTGTTGGTGAAATTTAATAATTATGCTAAAAATTGTAAACATCACTGTTCCACCTGGCACATACTGTTTCTGGACATATCTGACTAAAGTCCAACTAAAAAAGCTATAATGGGGTTACAGTCAATCTAGTATATAAGTAGATTAAGCTGGTAGGAAGTGAATAATGTATTGACATGAGAGCTTCTAAAATAAGGCATAAAGAACAGACTCTTTTAGTTTTGAGCCTAATTACATTAAGGTGATCTGCATAAAAAAGGGAGAAGATAAAGTCAGAATGCTGAAAATGAAAAAGTATTTCCAAAGCGGCAGTTTGACCTACTTTTTTAGAAACCCTGGGAGACACTAGACTTGCATTCAAATGTGCATAGAAGTTGGAAGTTGAAGTGTGATATTTTAGCATATTTACAATGCGTTAATAATTTAGCTTGTATATATACGGCCGCTGTATGTTAAGAGGTATTATGTGGTTTAAGAGGTTTTAGTAAGGGTTTTTGGGGACATGCGTATACAGTAAGTAGTGAATCTACAGCATTGTTTATTTACATTAGATCCTGTGTAAAGAAGCAGATTTGCCCAAAATTTTCAAAGGACTATTTCCTCTTTCACAGTGGTCCCCAGCCCTTGGGACGGTTGATATTCTGAAGAAAATGTAAATTTTGAAAACTACTGATCTGCACCACATCAGACTCATTCTTGATGCAAAGTCGCTCGGTCACGTGGGTTTAGTGTCCCACCTTAAAAGTTTGTTTAATCAGATAGTCAGCTGTTTTAAGCAAGTGTGAGAGCTCACCTGAACATGGTCCATGTGAACTCTGGTCCTATTGATATCAAGAGTCTTAGGTGGTGTTCGAATTTCTTCACCACTCACTATATAGGGCATTCGCCATTTTGTAGTGTTGTCCGAATCTACAATTCCAAAATTGAGTGACCTAGAAATTTCCCAGAAGTCTCTGCGTAAAACCAGTGTGCATCGATGCTCACTAGATTGGGGGAATATAGACCACAATGCATTGCATTTGAACAATTTTTGCAAAGAAAACATTTAAATGTATTTTTAAAGAAAATATCAACCATTTCAACTTCAGAACACCAACTTCATTGGATTGGTTTGCCTCTACTACTGCTCCTACACCTACACCTGGCTGTGGATCCTGTCTCCGGCTTGTATCACACTCCCCGCCGTCTCCCAACTTCAACTGGATGAAGATCATTTGCTGGACTTTAAACATGTAGTTGTATTGTTAGATAAGTTCATTCTTCTCTAAGAGTTCTGGTACATGGCCTGTCCGTCCTGGGGGAGGATCCGTCCTTCATGTGGACACCCCTGAGGTTTCTTCGTTTTTTCCAGAATCTGATTTTTTAGGAGTTTTTTCTTACCGCAAAGGAGGGTCTAAGGGCAGGGATTCCCAGTTTAGTTTAGTCTGTTTAGTTAAAATTTAGTAGTATCCTATTGAATTCTATGCATTTATGCTCCTTTTTGATTGTATGTTTACCTTACAATTGCTGGCAAAAAGCCCATTGAGACGAGTGTTGTTGTGAATTTGGGCTATAGAAATAAAATTGAATTGAATTGGATTCATAAATGGTTGTCGCAAAACGCTCATATGAATGAGATTTTTTCTCCGTAACATCAATGACATCATATTCGCCATTTGAAAAAAAAGTAGTGAGCGTGGTGTCTGATTTGCTTTAAGAATCCAGGGCACTGGATTGGTCACATGGTCCCCAGTCCTGCACTTTATAGTTTTTTAGTACTTCGGGATTAGGTTGGGAATTCCAAGACAGCCTTATTACACCTCAGGACGAACAAAAGAGTGGAAAGACAATAAAATACCTTGTAATTGTTTTCCCCTCCATTCTTTGGCCTGTTTTAGTTTCCTCATGATGTTCATCTACAATTTTTGTGTCGTGGTATTGCATTGTTAGATTTTTATAGCTTTCCAGGTGTGAGAGGGAAGATCAACTGGTATTTCGTTGTGTGTGGTCCTTTGATAATGCTCCACTTGATACCACCCCAAACGCACAAAAGCACTCGTGCACCTATCTTTCCGCTTGCATACATACACGTGTGCCCCTGTTTGACCTCCTATTTTCTCACTTCTTAGCATTTCTACTCTCCTTCCCACAAGTCTGTTGACAAATGGGTTGCCCACAGGTGTTTCAGGCCCCACTCCCCCCATCTCCTGCAGGAGGGATATGTGGGTGTCTATCTGCAGCTGCTTGTGTCAACGTAAAACCTCATCTCCTCTATCCTCCCCATGCTAGCAGGACACAGTGCCCACCGACGAGTCGGAATCCAGTTATAACCACGGTCCTGGCCCAAGGTTTTGGCTCGCTGCAGCACACTGACTCAGACAAGTGGACCTCATTGTCTGCTGAGCCCTGAGAACCGGAGTCTCCCGGTCTGGAGATGGAGATAAAGTCTGGTCTGAGCTGCTTAATGCTCCTGTATCAAACAATGGAGCTGGTTATAAGTCTTCAACACAAATATATTATTGTGTTTGGCGTTGTGTTGGAATGGGAGCAGACAAATAATATGTTGTGGAGCTGAAGGACAAAGCCGCACTGCTTCCTGAAGGGAAAATGGCTTGAGGACTTTGTTTTTGACGTGAAATATAAAACGGGTTTGTTGTGGTTGTGATCTTTTAAGCTCAGGAAACTTGACATGTTTCACTCCTTCACATTAACGACCATATATAGAAAGTTTACATGCCATTAAGTTCTACAAGTGGAAATAATGGATGACAATGACCGATTGGCAGAAGTGCAACTTCTAGAACTCGTAGCTAGG
This sequence comes from Oryzias sinensis, assembly GCA_037389245.1. Classification (NCBI taxonomy): domain Eukaryota; kingdom Metazoa; phylum Chordata; class Actinopteri; order Beloniformes; family Adrianichthyidae; genus Oryzias; species Oryzias sinensis. The sequence continues at coordinate 4,381,973 of CM074497.1, forward strand.
TGCTTTTTGTTTATAAATGTCAGCTCTACATCAGTTGACACCAACCTGTGAACTGGTACTGGTCCGTAGGGACAGTTAGTACCAGGCCTCAGTAGAAAAAAAAAAACACAACCTACAATTCTTTTCATTTTGTTCATAATATGATTCTGAAGGAAGTTTTATTTTGGAAAACTACTGGTTTCTCACCACCACATCTGACTCATTGACACATGTCAAAGTTTTCGGTCCTGTGTAAAAAATCCATCTGCTACTTTCTTTATAGTGGCTGCTCGGACCACTAAATTGAAAGTAGCAAAGTAAAAAAAAAAAAAAGCATGATTTGAAAGTTTCTTTTGGCCAAAAAAAAAACAGTGAGGAAACATAGAAACTTCGAAATAAAAGATCAGCATTTAACAGACAAAAACCAGGAGTCTTTACTCCAAATATGGATTTCTTGCGACAGTTGTTTCCTGACCATAATGATAATACATAATGTAAAGCAACTGCCTGTCTAATGTTACACGAGGATACTGCTAATAAAGTTGATATTTTAGTTTCCACATTGATGGTTACGGGTTAAGAGAAAATCTTTATCACATTTGAATTGTTCTCACAAAAAAGGGAACCTGGAATCTAAAAAAAAAAATCTGACACCCACTTTGTCTTCATACAGACCAGTTTATGAAATTACCACATGACATTGAACTGGTCCATAGCCTAAAAAAGGTTGGGAACCACTGGTCTAGTTTCCTCTCCCACCTCCGTTTGACCTTTACCCCCTGATGTTGTAGGCCTTAACTGAAGCTCCTATTTTTTTGGCCTAATGAAGGCAAAACTGCTTCCTTTTCTTTTGGTCAGAGCAGAAGGAATGTGGATTTATTCAAGGAAAAAATGTTTTTTTTTTTACTTTGTCATATTTCTCCGTAGTCTATCCTTTTTATGCCTAAATTTGTATTTAATTATCTAGAATATAATATTCTTTATTGCTTTTTTGAGTTGAGCTAAATTAATCCTGGATTCAATTGTATGTTGCAAATTAGCATCATACGGCATGGATTGTGGCGTATTTTATAGGTAAAAGCTTTTTTCTGTGATAAATTTTAAGAATTTTGTGAATGATTAACAGTTTTGGGTCGAAAGAGTGCCCCTAGTCTTTTGAATGCTCATATTTGATCATTTTTTCAGAAAATTGACAATTTTTTTGGTATGTTTTTCTTCTTTTTTTTTTTTTAAATCTCATCAGCCAAAGTTCAATCTAAGAACCAGAAATGAAAAGAAAGGCGATTTGATTCAAGTGGAATGTGGTGGTATAGTTGTTGGTGCCTGGAGAACCGGTCAAAGAGCTTCAGAAAACTGCTGAACTACGAGGGTTTTCACCACAACCATTAATGAGATTTAAAGAAAAATATTTCCAAAGCGAAAAACTACCCAGTCAGCACAAAATGCTTTGCTGAAGTCAGAGGTCAGAGGAGAGTGGTCAGACTGGTTGGAAATGGAAACTTACTCATTAAGGGAATGGCGTGCGGAAGACCTTCTCTGCAAGCCCAGCAGAGCACAAAAAATATGCCTCTACACTCAAGAAATCTGAAGAAAAACTTCAGAAAACTAAAACAAACAATTGTTTTTCTTCTCTATTTCTGCAGCAATATTTAAAGGACGAGGTTCAAATTTGATGTGAGGAACATGAATTCAGGCTGTCAGACAGGGAGTCGGCTGCTAAGAGCCTGTCACATATACTTACATTTTCTGTTTATCGCTCAAGTCAATAACCTTTATCTAACAAACTTAATTGATCCATGCATCAGTAACTAGTTAACCCTTGTGCTACCCTAGGCACTTTAACATTTAGAGTGAGTTGGGTCATGTAGACCCATTAGACAGTGCTCTGAACCTTTTTTCTTCAATGATTTGTGATCTTCACTGGTGTCCATGGATTACATTAAATCTTTCCCCCTTTCTCCACCTTTGTCATGGTAGGGAGAACACGTCAAAGTAAGGGTGGGGTCATCTAAGATAGCACAAAGGTTAAACAAGTCTTAAATAGTCCTAGATATAATCAATGTTTTTTCAGGAAAAACAAAATAATTAATAATAAGAAATAATACGAAGAATAATTTCAAGTATTTATTTGTTAAACGTTCTTACATAACTTTTATGATTTTCCATGTCTGTGGCTATAATGTTGCATGTGTACAAATATTATTAATTATGTATTTAAGCATATCATTTCTGTCAGTTGAGTTGGAGCAAATATACAACATTCTTTCGACAACTGTAACTTTTCTACCGTTAACGCAATTCACGTGACTCCCAACACTTTACAGTTGTGAAATGTTTACGTAATCTACCTAAATCAACTGATTTTGTTGTAGAGAGCTTTTCAGAGAGCTAAGTGTTTCATAAAGGCTACTTTTTTCTCCATCAGAACCCGTGCAGCAGTGGATGCAGTTTATTTTTTGTGGACTGAAATGTGACATGTTTTTCTGTTAATGCCGCCAGGTCTTACCCCCGTTTGTGTTTCTTTGCATATAATGTCAGCATGGTAAATGGTAAATAGCGTATACTTACATAGCGTTTTTCTACCTACAAGGCCCAAAGCGCTTTACAGTCACAGACCCATTCACCCAGTCACACACTGGTGAGCCTCCCACCAAAGGCAAGGTGGGACGCCCAAGGACGTGGGCGTGCAAGGCGGGAATCGAACCTGCAATCTTACGATCATGGGTCGACTGCCTTACCACTGCACCACGGCCACACCAGACGTACTTACAACCCCCTTCATGCTCAGACTCAGAAACAACGTTGACTGGACAGTGTTCAATTCCACAATCAGGGAAAGCCTTTGAATTTCAGAGTCCAGTGGGCTTGCTGGCTTCCCATGCTGGCTGGACAGCTGTGAAAATGGGCAACGGTCCTATCAAACCCAGAAATCTGTATCCAGTTTCACAGCTGAGCGACAGGGTTTCCCACCTGGGACAGGGGTGACAGCAATCCGCTTCAAAAACATGTAGGGACAAAAGCACAGGTGGATGACCCCCATCCATGTGTGAAGATCACAAAAAGAGACGCTTCTCAGTGAGGCAGGACTGCATCACACCATGAAATCAAAGCCTTTTTGCACATGTGGGTGCATCCGTGCAGGTTCTACAGATGTGTGAAAGTTATGGAATATGTCTTAATAGTGACTCACTTCTCTATATTGGTGTTGATGCACAAAAAAAGGGTAATACAGATTACCGGTAACCTAAATAAAACTGCAAATCAAGTTTTACCAAAATAAAACATACATATATATATATATATATATATATACATATATATATATACATACATACATATATATATATACATACATATATATATATATATATATATATATATATATACATACATCCATCTAGCAGCTTCCTCCAATGTAGGATTACTAAAGACGGTCCTAAAGTAAGACTATGGAAAACAAAGTTGGGGGTTCAGCATTTTGATCCGGTTGAATTGGGCGTGGCACTCTTGCCTCACAGCTCCCCTCTTGTCTGCTGGAAAGGATAAAAGCAAAATCAAATCACAAGTAGACCTTTGTTAGAGGGCAGCTACTACTTAAAAGATCAGCAGAAAAACGCTTCAAATTAAAATGACATGAAGAGAGGTAGATGTATCTGACGTGATGGAGAGGTTCTTGTTGCCAGTATTTGAAGCTTTTTGGCTTTTTTATGTAAAAGTCTACCAGAACTGCAATTTGAGATAAGAGACATCAGATAACATTTTTCTAATCTGTTTAGTTTATTCTCCGTCTTTTATGTATTTTGTTTTAACAATAACACTATCTTCAATAGAAGTCATTTTTTATAATGACGACTGAGACCCTTTTATCTGTTTTGAAGGTTTATACAAATATAGGAGAGGATGAAGCTGATATAATTTGGGACAGAAAATATTTAACTATATGACAATTTTCACATTGTGCAACACCTTACCTCACCCCAGTTCGTCTTATATAGATCTTGCGCCTAGGGACACCCTCCGCTCACGCCAGTAGCGTTTTGGGTGAGTTCAACTCGTCGTTTTTTTGACGTGGCGAAAATACGGTAACTTAGCCCAAAACGCTGGTGTTTGATTTAAAATTTCAACAAAAAAATTATTGAACTACAAAAAAGAAAGCGGATTTATTTACCGACAAAAATGTAGGCTATGCAGTGAACTACATTAGAAAAAATGAAAGCCACTGTTTTTGTTATAATGTTAATAAAAATTATTATTATTAAAAAGAGTAGCTTTCTCTTTTGTAATGATAAGTACTTATTATTATATTATAAAAGATTAGTTTAATAAAATATAATAATTATTATTATTATAATAAAGAAAAAGTAGTTATAATGTAACTGTGTGTTGATAAGCGTTATTATTATTATCATTGTTATTAAGGCTGAAGTCAGAGTCTCTGAAGCTTACTTGAAACCATTTCCCCAATCTGCATTAATTTATTTATGAGTTGGAGTAAAGTTAGGCTATGTATGGTCAGATGTTCTCCTACCAACTGTTTACCCCTCTAAATGAGGACATATGGAAAACCTACATGTTGCTCATCGTGAAACAAATGAAGAATTGGGTTTCTCCTTCCCCCACGTCCGATGCAGGGATAACTAGCCCTAAGTTAGTCCCTACCACTCCTTCACAAAAAAACCTTTCAGACACCACCACAGCTTCAAATGTCCCTACAATTGGAGGGGTACGGAGAAGCCGTAGGTGTAGGGGAAGAATTCAGATTCAGCCAAAGCGCCATTATGTAACGCCAAGAGGAGTACCATCGTCGATATATGACAGGTTGTAGCGTTATGAGATGCTGTTGTGTAAACCAAGTAGTTAACCCCCCCAAGAAACTCTAAAATATCTTTGTAAGGCAAATAAAAATAGTTGACAAAAACTAAGGATGATTGTTTGCACACATTTAAAATGTCAAAAACACTACTTAAAATGAACCTGCTTTCAGTTTGCTGTTGTTTGGTAGTTTCCCATTTGATTAATGAAGCTAAGGTTTCAAAGCGTCCACATAAATATTCTCTGTCCTTTTTTGTTGCATCTTATCCACTCTGACATGTTTAATTTAGTTTATTTGAATAAATACATTTCGTACACTGTGGTCTTCTGGATCTGGGTCCTTCTCAGAGAAAAAAAAATACAGTTTTTCCTTGTTTGTTAATTATCCAGCTACCTCATAGTAATCTACAGCTGTTGCCTGGCTGTTAGAACCTGGCTTAATGAAGATCTTTCAATTTTTTCCCTACCTCACAGTGGCTTTATGTCCTACAAGCAAAGCCATGCTCTGTTCATCAGTAAATGAGTGTGGCCGTGTTTCCGATGCGGTCAGTTGACTGGAAAAGGATCGGATTTCTGAGAAGATGGCTTTCAAGTTGTTGTCATAGTCAGACAAGCAGAAAATCCTCCCATTTCAGTTTCTGGCTGAGTGATGGGTGCATTTGTAGGCAGAGGATGTGGTATCTGGAGGGAAATGTAACAGTTGGAGGCCTTATATTTGCTCCGTGGTTAAGAAAGGCTGTGTTGCTTTGCAGTAATACTGGCATTAGGTTGTGTCCAATGGTGGGCAAACACAGACTCAACACCAAATGTTTTAAATCAAGCTGGTAATAAAAAGGTCAAGTCTCCAAAAAAAAAAAAAAAGAGAATTTGTAACAAACTTAGGGGCTTATAAATGCCTCCAAGCGTTAAAGCACGCTAAACCAGGTGTGTATGGCTGCAAGTGGAAAATCAACACTGTGGAATTCGAGAAAGCCAATGCTAAAACATAAACACAACGATCAAAATAAATGGAAGTGCAAATTTAATAAGGGAAATACTAAAACTCAACATTCATAATTTATTTTATATGTGAAATGCACATTTTTATTTAGAGTATTCAAAAAACGAAGCCTCTTTAAGACCTACTCGATCATCATATATGGATACATGAGTTAGCTGGCATCTCTAGACTGAAGGATATTCAGCAGGAAAAAGAGACACAGGATAAGTCTTCTTTGTTGAAACGGCAGTTAATTGTGTCATCAGAGGTGTATTTAAAAAAGGAAGCCTCCTTTTATGGTGTCAGAATCACAGCCAAAGCCTCATACTCCCTTCTTCTAAGGTAATGTCTTGTCTTTCACATTTCATTCTCCTTGAGGAATGCATCACATATTCTGTCTGAAGGCCAGTTTTGTTCACTTTAAAGATAGTGGATTAGCTTGAACTATTGGGTTTTAGATTAATTAATTCTTTGATATTGCACAAAGTGCCCTGGTTTGCATGGCAACTCATGTCGGCCTTTGAATGGCCTTCCTGTGGATTTATGTGGCAAACATATTTTAAAAACTCCCCTGCAGGGCACCGTTCAACTATTACAGCAGGCCATCACTTGTTTTATAAACCAGGCAGCATCTCTGTGTTCCATCAAGATACACTCTCAGATTTTTTAAATTTTAAAGGACTGTGTTTTATTAAAATGGTTGATCTAGATTACTTTCATCTCTATTATAATATGAATACCACATTCATTAAATTACTAACTAGTCAGTATGAATGTACAATCAGATGCTGCGTGAAGCAAATCCTTTTCAAAACAGTTAAATAAAGTAACATTTAAATAAACTTTTTGCTTTTTCATTGTTTGTCAGAGTTTTTCCTGCTTTGTTGAAACATGTTCATAAAGCCCAATGTAAAGCTACGCTTTCTCTTTGCTGTATGATGTTATTGGTTTTAAAAGGTTTTACTTGTCAGAACAACAATTGTATGTGTCAGCACCTTCACGTTACACACATCCATGGACTTGCAACAGCTCTTTTAGAAAAACATCATGTTCTTCAGGTGTTTGTTTAGCTTTCCCAGGATTCTTAATGAAAAGACTTTCTGCCATATTCTGGCATTTTACTGAAAATAAGGAAGGTATTTAAAAAAACACAAAGCTCGGTTTTGCATTTCTGATATAACTACAATGTGCTCGCCATTTCTGTTGCACAAGAGACAGGGAAGGAAAGAGGCGCAGGGAGTTGCTCTGCTTAACTGTCCCATTACACAACTCAGAGGAATTTCTCATGAACTACCTACGCTCTGAAACAATGACCTAGCAGCTGGAGTTCTGATTTTGGCTAAAGAAACGGCATAATCCTAATTAAAGACCACTGGGAACACTTTTACAATGAATCAAAAGATGATCAAATTGGGACTTTAAGCATAGCATACTTGTTAAAATGTTTCTATTAAAACATCACACTTGAAAATTTAATGACAGGGTAGGTGCCAGAAGAAACGAGTTATTTTGCAGCCATTGAATCTTTTGTGTGTTGCATTGTCTCCCCCTTAAAGTAAACGTGACACCACAATGGAAAAACATAGCAACTTTTGAATCCATCCCATTACAACACGATGGAGAGTCTTTTTTTAAGAGCCCTCTGGAAAATATCCAAGGTTGATGTGAAAGGCTTTTGCTTATGTGTTTGAAACTAATGAAGCCCCTCATAACTGCTGCTTATTGTGAGACATTTGGTGTTTTTTTAACTCTCTGTCCTGCTTTAAGTTCTTTTAGCCAGTGCAGCATACAGATAAATCCAGTTGTTACAGTTAGATGTGTTTTGGTTGGGGAGTTGAGCGTCTTCATTTCTATTAAATTTTCATTTGTTTCTAAGCTCAGTCATCTGTTAGAGGTTTTTTTCTAGAACTGGTTATTCTCTGTTTCCTAATCAGTTGGTCTGCTGATGACACAAAGGAACGTCCTAGTGATGGAGATAAGATGTTTAGCCTGTTGACCTTTAATTATCCATCCTGTGGCTGGGGTGCAGCCCGCCAGAGCCCTGAAGCTCGTGAGGGTTTATTGATGGCTGATGGATGCGAAAGACAAACTGCACTTGCTGCTGAACATCGAATCGACATTAATAAACATCCGCGCCAGCTTCTTTAATGAAGTCTCACCCACGGTTGTGATGATAAAGGTATCCCACTGCTGAAAGTTGCTAACCAGCAAGAATGATTTAATTCTCTGGAAGCCAAATATACAAGTTTTCCTACACCAGAGATTTGAAATGATGCAAAACAGTTGAAACAAGTTTTGAAATTCTTCCATTTTTGTTCAGAGTTAAAGTCTGAGCAGAACAGGACTTCATAAAGTTCTTAGAATTATTGCATCTTTTAGATGATGTTACGATGAATATATTGTAATTTCTAAAAATGTTAAGTTAAAAACACTCAAGGAAAAATTTAAACTCATTAGCATCCATCATTACCAAGTCTAATAATGCTAGTTTAAAAAGGGTTTCAAGGATTTTCAGTCTCTGATAAATATTTTTAGTTCATTAAATGCACTTTGTTAAGCTCTTATTAGGTTTCAGCCTCCCCAACTAAAATAAAATATGACAAAACTCAAACATTACTGATCAAAAACTCTGACAGGAAAAGAAAAGCTGCAGCGCCGCCCCAGCCCAACCAGGAGTTGGGCTGGGGCGGCGCTCTCTGTCCCCCGTGCTTCCCTGCTCTCTGGCTCTGGGGGCCTCGCGGCGATCCTGCTGGTCCTGGCCTGGGTGGCGGTTGTGGTCGCCGAGCGGTTGTCCCCTGCTGCTGCCGTGTGGCGTTGGGGGTTCCGGCTGCCGCTGCTGCTGCAGCGGGGGTCTGGGTATTGGGGTGGCTGGGCGCTCCTCCTCCTTCTTTTCACATTCCACCATCCATTTTAGAAGAACATAAACGCTCACTGAGCACAGATTGTTAGCTCACCTTTGCACTAATAGTTTTGCATTATTGAATGAATGAAATATTTCACATAGTTGGTTTAAAACATAGGTATGCGTGTGTGAACACTATCTGTTTTGTGTACATGTGACATGTGGACATTTTGCCTTCTTAGGTGTGTTGATAACATTTGAGTGTGTGTGTGTGCTACATTTGAACCTTACCGTAATGATAAACAACCAGTAAACTTGTTGCTCTATGCTGCTTCATGGTTTACCCCCTCCTATCACCCCCTCTCTAACATCCCTCTCTCTTCTTCCCTTCTTTCCTTTTCCGTCCGGTCCAACACCAAAGATTTTCAAACATGATTGAAATTAATAAAGTTTAGCCTCAATTACAAAGGGGTTTATTCAGACATACCTTTGGTTGTCTGAGAAGATTAACCCCTCTTGTTAAAAGTAAAATATGTCCAACACAAAAGGCCTTCAGCTCATCTGTTTGCTTGGCTGTCGGACAGGACAAGTTTAAAATAAAAAAATAAAGAAATAAAATTAACCTTGAGACAACCCACTTGGTCAATTTTGACCTTTTCTTTTCAATTTTTTCCCCCATTTTGGACTGTTTTTTATTGAGTATTTTCTTTTTCATTTTTGTCCTCATGCTACTTCAGTCGAAAGATAAACAAAAAACAAATTATCTAATTAGTTTGAAAAGCCCAGAACAGAATTGCTCCTGGGTTTTCCAGGGTTCAGTACAGAATCTCAGAAATAATTAAGGCTGTGGGGTTGTGTTAAAACACAGTTCTTTAGTATTTTTGCCTTACATCCAAACTCAATCTCAGTTGCGTACTGTTGTGGATACATTTGCTGAACCACCAGAGACCTTCAGATGTGTAGAGTCCATGTTTTGCACCAAGGATTTTCTGTTTCACGTTGATCTTGGAGGAGTGCACAAGGTCCTGCCAAGTGCTCTGCTGCATGAAAAGAAGGCTCAGAGAGGCAGAAAAAGCTGTCTTTGAGTCGATGAGCGGCACTTCCTTATCTGTCTGTGTCGAGTAATAAGGCCCGAGTCCTTCATCGTCACACAGAGAACAGGCTGATGGGAGATTTGTGCCAGATGCTGCCTCTGAAAGCAGGTGAACAAGGAGCTCTCATCTCCACTGTGGGGCTGTGTGCTTTCACCGTGTCTCTGTGTGCGCGCCCTTTGATGTCAGTTAGTAGACGGTGTCCCCCAGGTGTTCAACACCACACCAGCACTGCATATTGAGAATCCCTCCTTCCCTTCATCCACACTTAAATTCAAGCTTTTTACACCTTCTACTCTCTCAGGGATTCTTGGTGCCGACTCACATCTTGTACAGAAAGTCTGCAGGAGATGGAAAAAAAAATTCCCAAATGCTGGGCTTTTTATCTATTTTTCTCACTAGCAGCTGCAAGATTCTTCTTTTCTATACTTTTTCCAAATCAAAATGCATGACTTTGCACACTCGGTCTTCATATATTCATGTAATTTACAAACATTATAACCGCCTAATGCCTATTTTCACGACCCTAATGCCTGAAATGCAAATAGCTTTTGTGTTATCCGCACAGCTTTAACAATCACCTTGACGTGTCCTAAAAATCGGGGTTTTAAAGAACATTGATAAGATAGAATTTTTTTGTTCTTAAAGGCTTTCAACCTCATTTCATGCCTCGTTGGTCTTGTGCGGGATTAGGGTGAGTAAATGAGGCTGTTTGGTTGTGTCAGAGGTGATTTGGACTCTTATCAGTGGCAGAGCTGTAGATCTTCTGAAGGCCTAAGCTGACAGCTTTAATGGAAAGGGGAAGCCGGTAATGGTGACCACTTTAGTTAGCATCTCAGGGTATTGTGTGTCTGTCAGAAACACAATGATTGACTTTATGCAAAGGTTGCCCTGGAAGTATCCCCCTCATTATTTCTTTTATTGTCTGAATTGCATTGTGGGAGTTTGTGGGAGTCTGTCTCAGCTTGCTTAAAGTGGAAGGACAGAAATTTGTTGATGATATCTTTTTATTTTGATTCTCTCTGATAGTTTTAAAGGGTTTAAACTGGGTTTTACCAAATAAGTGACGTCAATTAATGCATTGTTTGCATGATTAGTATTTATTTTTTACTTATTGTTAGGCAACATTACAAATTTTACAGCTAATATTTGTCTAATAGATTTTCAGCCAGTTCTAACATGAAAGGTATATGTCTAAGAACTTAAGAACCCTCCCTTTAGTGTTTGGGGAGACTTGCTTTGCTACTCGAACTGTCACAATAATAGATCTTGTTTGAAGTTGCCTTTTAAAATCTGTTTTCAGGAAAGCATAAAGCTCCCTGACACAATCTTTTTATCCATGGACCTTTGTTGATGCTAGTAACATGAAACAGAATCAGTTTAACCCCTCAGGAGACGACGGACACGTCCAAATCACGTGACCAATTTTTAAGGGCATTTTTGGACATATAAAAATGCACTGATTGCCAATTTCTATGAAGTGATATTTCTACCACTATGTCGCAATCAAAAGTCACAGTTTTAAAATCATAATTTCCTAAATTCCAAACTAAATGTTCCCTTTTAAAAAACAAGTTCTCAAAGGTGCAAAACAGAAAATATTACATTTTTGCTTTTAAAATCTTTTTATTTGCCTTCAAAAGGCATTTTTGCATTTGCAGCACAAGGGTTTTTAGATGCAATGTCTCTCTTCTCAGAAGCTTTCGTTTCACAAGTTCACAAGTTTCGGTTTAGTGTGACATATGTGGCCCCAAACAGACTGCTGATTGGTCTAGATTCTATCCAATCGAATTGCTGTATTTATCTAAAGTGGTGTCTGCTACTCAGGTTTTGAAGCTCAACCAGCTTTTTTACCTTTGATTTTATGTCTTTGGCTGAAGAAAAATTCATTTTAACCATTTAATAAATAATTCCTACTTTCTTGTAGCATTTATTACATTTTATTTGGTCGGAATCGTACATTTATGGCTGAATATCTCCTGAAACCTTTAAATAAACTGTGAAAAGTCTTTCTGCTGACATTACACCAAACAGACTCGTGTCGTGTGATCTTTAAATTCCCCAAAGCAAAATTTTTGTAAGAAGATGTATTTTCATTAAGATCTGTTTGTTTAATTTTTTTTTAAGAAAGGGTTTAAAACACATATCTTATTCTGGAAAACAGTGTATTGAATTTGATTTTGATTTGATTAGAATTTTGATTTGAAATGGTTTATTTCAAGCAATCAAATAAGAATAATACACAAAAACATTACAATCATCAGTTATACATTCATACAATGACGTATCAAACCTAGGATAATTAGACATATTAACAATTAGATTAACAGCAGTAGTACGTAATGAAAAGAATGATGACTCACCAAAGTAAACTTAACGTATGGACGACCTGTACGTCAACCTGAGCAAAAAAGAGAAGAAGAAGAAGAAAAAAGAGGCATTTTTCCTGTGAGTACATATGTGTTGGCAGATTATGCTGTGTTGCAAAGGGTGTCTTTTTTTCAAGAACTATTGTGTGCTTTTGTCTAAAGTAAAAATTATTTATGAAAAAATTCTGTCTTCTCTTTCAACATTTTATTAATGAAAAAAAAACTATAGTTCAGATACAAGTCATAATTGCAACTTAATGCAACGACCAGCTGCTGCGGACTTAATACGTAACACTGGCCGCTTCACTAACATTAATAAACACAGAGAGCCCTGTTTTATTTGGGCTTTGCTGCTCTTTCTGGGTTAAAGGGTAGCAAACATTTAATATTTTTATTTTAAACTTTGAAAGTTTTATTTTTAAAACTGAACATTTTGTTTGAAATTTAGGAAACTTTGATTTCAAAACTGTGACTTTTGTTAGCAACTTGGTGGCAGAAATATCACTTTATACATTTCAACTGGTTTTGAAAGTGGGGGGTCTCTGTTTATGAAGACCCGAGAGTTTTTTCTACAGCACAAATATGATTTTTTTCCAATGGCATTTTTTAATCTGCTCTTGATTCACGATTTGTATAAAGAAACATTCAGAAATGCAATTTAAAGCTGAATTTCCTTCATTATGAGAAAAAGGCCACAAGAACATGATTAAAAACAACAAAAGCTTTATTATCAGTTTAACAGAAAAATATCAGAAATGGATTCTGTGGTCCACTTGGTTTGTGATAAAAAAATACACATCATTTTATCTCTAAGCAAAAAATGGGTCTGGGTTCTTATGGGTTAAGCACAAATTAAGTATAATTAATTCTAAAAACTTACCATAAAAAGTAAAAGTTTGTAAAAGTAAAGGTTTGCTACAAGCCTTAAAAGCTTTTGGCCATTGTTAGAAAGCCTTTATTGGGAAAATCATCAAATGTGTTTTATCACAGTTTTTTTTGCTTTTTTTCCCTTGACTTTGACTTTCAGGTGATTTATGATCTGGTTGTGTTCCATCCATCTGTCGTAGGTTTAGTCATTAAAAAAATGCAACGCAACTGGACGCCAATCTTTTCAGGTTTTTTCCAATTCTTCTGTCCACACATTCAAATATGCATGTGTTCTTTTCATTTTTTCGGAAAGATTAGCTCGGTATCATGCAGAAGCAGACACCAGACAGACACAAATGCATGCACAGTCTGGTTATGCTCCACAGATCACGGTCATGTGTGTCTGTAGTCCATGCTGCAGAGTCACAACAGGAACAGATAAAACCAGTCGCAGATTGGCTTTGGAAGTCAAATCCGCAACAACTCCCCCAGCGCTAATCGGATTAGCAGAAAAGTTAGCGGGACGGCCCAGAAGAGAGGCATTTTTTACCCAGATTTCTGTGACATTTTCTTCTTCTTCTGCAGCGTTCATAATTTGTTTTTGTCTCAAACCTTTTCAAAGTATCTCTGCCACAACAAAAACAACAAACTGCTTTTGACTGCTGTGTGGGATGACCAGTGGGTTGGGTTGTCCCTATGTGGGGGGGTCTTTCACCCAGGTGGGGGAACAATGGTGTGGCCTTAAAGGAGTGGTTGACTGAGCACGGGCTGAGGAAGGGGCGGAGGCAAGGAAAAAGAAATGAGTTGAGAAAATGATTGTTAGTGGTGGTGGTACTGGGGGCACGGGGGGGGCAAGGAACTGAATGGACAAAGCAGGGTGGCAATTGCTCTCTTAAAGCCGTTTTCATGCTTGGTTTGTTCAAAAAGCAACGTTAAAAACACAAGAAAGGTTCAAGCCCCCGCCTAATTGTTTTTTTCCCTAGAACTAGAGTGCACTCCCTTGTTGTTCTCCTTGGCATCGTTGGCCCAAATCAATATCTGTGAACGCAGTTGACTGGCTGATGGGGGCTCTGGTGTGGGGGGGTTGACACCATTCACATACTTCTCTGTGGCGTTCAGTATCACTTGTTATTCAAGGAGGCTTGTCCAACCTGGAGCAGAGACGGAAGAGAGAACGATTTATGGGTCGGAGAATGAACGTCCTCAAGATGAATCCGAAGGCCAGCTGCACTTTTTAAAGCCCATTGTTTTTTTTGTTTGGTTTTTGACTTGTTTTTTTTCCAGTAAACAATCAATAATTGGTATTTTTTAGAATCAGAAGCTTTTATATTATATTATTTATATGTATGCAGCTTTTACACTGACAAACGAAATTACATTCCAGTACAAACAACAAGATCAGACATACAGCAATAATACACACATACAGTTAAAGTTGACTGAGGTGCAGCAGTGATGCTCACCTTGCTTAGGGTGGGTGTAGATGGGTTACGAATGGGGGGGGGGCGTTGGTGACAAAAAAAGTCGTATCTCAACACTGTCTGATACAGTGTGTAGATACAAGAAAAAAACTACACCATTTAAACACAAAAGCACATATTTACATGACAAGTGTAAATATGAGTGGAGTGGGGGGGGGGGGGGGTCCCCTGTGGTACACTCCGAGCGCAGCTGCAGAAGAAACAAGTGTTTGTAATTATCAACAAATATGTTGTTGTCTCTAGTTGGTGCAATAGTTCTTTTTAAATCCCATTTTGTTTTTCTTTAACATCTGGCTCCGTAAGCATCTGTTTAAATTATTAACTGTTTTTGTGTGTTATGGACAATGGTTAAATAAAGAATAATCTATTTGAACTTAAAATTGAATTCATATTGATGAAATCAATGAAATACATTTTTAAAGCAAATTTATAATAGTATTAACAACTACTCTGTCTTACATCAATATATAGGACTAATAACTTTGAATTCTTACAGTATTTTTTCGAAATGTTGATTATTAACAACAAATTGTAGATTTTACTGTAACTGTTTTAAGAATCAAGAAAAATCCCACTACGATCTTCTTTTGTGCTTTTTCAAAAGCGATCTCAGAGGTCTTAAAATTATGATTACGTCGTTTTTAGCCAAAATCAAAAAATCTGTGCTGTTATTTTTCAACAGTTTCTGCAGAGCGGCAGAAGTTCATAAGAAATTGGTCTCTGAACTGTTGGCACAGAGTAAGCCTGCCCCCCCCTTCCCCTTCTAGTTACTGAGAGCTCAGACCAGGGAGCTCAGAGGCGTTTCTATGCCAATCATAAGGTCCGTTTCAAACTGCTTTTTTTCGTCTGCTCCTGATTCACAACGATTTGAATAAAGAAATATTCTCAGGAAGGCAATTTTTGAGCTTGGTTTTCTTTATATATGTCGTCCATCAGGAGAAAAATGCCACGAGATCATGTTAAAACACATGAAAAAACTTTTTTATTGGATCGGGTCTGAAAGTGTTAATTATTATCAAGACTCTTAGTCCAGGGAATACAGTTACACTATAAGAAAACTTGACATTGTAAGAGGCACGAGTGGGAGCGGCTGTCCATCATCTAGAGACCGTATGAAACAGGAAAAAAAACGAGCCTTTTTTGGTGCCATCTTTGTTTTCACTTGTCACTGTCTGAGTGGGCCTCCCTACATCAGCAGCCAAGTTCAACATGGCAGAAAAAGATCTTGGCGCTCTGAAGCAACAGCTCACTGTCAAACTGGCTAGCCTTCACATGTCTGCATTCCCCCAGTGGTGCCTAGGGAACCGATGCCAAGATGTGGTTTTATGGTTACAATCAGCCAGGCAGGGAGGAGATGAAAATGATGCCATGTGGACAAGAAGCCCTTTCTTCTTTGTTCTGCTAACATGGCAGCTTGTCTTTAGATTGGCTTCAGAGGAGAATCCGACTTCTGCCAAACACAATGTAAACAGAATAAAAGTTCGGCTTTAAGACAGTAACCGGATCCGCAATCATAAGCACTGATTTAGATGAATGTTGTTTGTTATTCTATATTGTTTCTGTCTCTTCCAGTTTTCGGCAAGGTAAAGCTGACTATGGTCGACAACCTTGAGGTGTACCTGGGTGACTCGGCCTCTATTCCCTGCCACTACAGCTTCACTGACATTGAGAAGGAACCCAGTTTCTTCATGATCCAGTGGTTTGTGGTGAGTAAGCTGAAGAAGAGGAACTTACATTGTCTGTCTGAAACTAATCATTCGTGAAGGAAAAACCACCAGTCCTAACAGTCACATGTTTTTTTTTTTTAGTTCCTAGCGGTACCATCAAACTTTGTGGAAAAAAAAAATGTAGTCTTGGAAATATTTAAAAGAAAGGGATAAACGTTGGTTTTAAAGGCTTAAAAAGCTAGACCGGTAGGATTAGATTTAATGGGGTCAGGTCATTGCTCATAACGCTGCTTTATTTATTATAACTTCTTGAGATGTTTCACTTGCTGTTAATTGAACTCACACTGCATAGTATTTTCAATAAATCTGTAATAGTTTATATTTAACCCTTTAACACCAGAGCTTTAGTTTTAATTCTTTCAACTACTGTAACTCTTCAATTGTTTACGCAATTAACTTAATTCCAGCTCATTCTGATGTGGAGAAAAACGGCTTTGCATCGTTCTGCAACACTCATGCCTTAGTCACATACACCCGTATAGGAAGTGACCTGTATGGGTGCCGTGGAGGGTCATAAATAGGTGCAGTTGCATCTTACAGGGAGTGCAGGTGTGTCTTGCACGTCCTTTGAGGCTCGTAGGGCCACCTGAAGAGATGTCATAAAAATGGAATGTACCATTCTCGTGAATGTGCTAAGTGTATCATGAAGATTTTGTAAGGATATTGTTAGTCAGATGCACTATGACATCTAGATGATGCTGTTGTATGGTGTCTTTACACAATTTAGTCGTTAGTGTCACAAGGCAGACGGCTGGATCCAAATGCAGCAGGTCTATTAGCTCAACTAAGATTCCACAAAGCTAAATCAGAGTCAGGCGGGCAGGGGTTGACAACAGGCATAAGATCATCAGAAGAGAGACAGGGTAGTCAGGATTCAGGTGAGAGTCGGGGCAGGCTGCAGGCAAACGGAGTCAGATACAGGGTCAGGAGACAGAAGATCTTGTCCAACGCCAGAGTTTTTATTTCATGCGACTTTTCATTGAAACGTTGGGCACGTTTCCGTTAACGTAGCATGACTCCACTATGCATGTTGTGACTAATGCACTAGGTTAGTATTGTGTTGCATTTTGGTCCAAAGCCAACATGCAAAGCTGCCTTTTACTGTGTCCGAATCAGCTGATTCACATTGATTTTGTAATCGGTTGAAGAGTTATGATATGTCAAAGAGTATGTATTTAGACGTAGCTGGCTCTGGTGTTAAAGGGTTAACAGTAAACCATAAACCATTGAGAATTTTTTCAAGCATGTAACAATCAAGGCTGCAAATTCTGGATGTTTCGGAAGAATGACGGCGCTGTTGACCATTTGCAGAAAGCAGCAGGAAACGGCACACGAGTGCGCATCTACTACGCTGACGTGTCTCAGCAAGTGATTGACAACAACACAGATTACAGCGGTCGCATCGAGGTGAAGTTGGAAGAGAAGGAAGCCATCCTGGTGATCCGGAAGGTGCAGCTCTCTGACGAGAGGGAGTTCTTCTGTCAGGTTAATGGACTGGCTGCTGGGACTAATGAGAGCAGGACCAACCTCCGTGTCTTTCGTAAGGATATCGTTTGAACAAACCTTTTAGTTTATTCCTTTTTCAAAAAAAAAAGTCTATGTTTAATAGTTGCTTTACTTGGGATGTTCTTGCTGTTTCAGATCCACCAGAGTCTCCAGTCATTGAAGGTGCCCTTACTGGAATATCTGTGACAAAACAAGGTCTCTCTAAGGTGGATCGATCTGTTTTTTTTGTTGTTGTTGACATTGTTAACCAAAAATTGTTTGTGCTGTCAGATTTTTGCTGTATTTCTTCTCTCTAATGGTATTTATCGTTCAGTCTTTGTGAGTTTTTTTCATTGTGATCTTCTACTCCAGGTGGCTTCATGTGAGGTTCGGAATGGCTTCCCCAAGCCCAACATCACATGGTACAAGAATGAAAAGTATTTAACACCTGTCCCAGACAGTAAGTACGCCCCATTTATTGTATGTAAAAGTGTTTTTATGAATTTACCAGGAGAAGTTAGGAGTTATTAACATAACTCGTCAACTGTTTAGACAATTAGCACATTTCCAGCTGATTATGAAGCAGACAAAAGCAGTCTTATGCTGATATGCAGCACTCTACAGTAGTTAAGAGCTTCTGCAATCAACGTGAAACCAATGATTCTGTTGCTGACAATGGTGGCTTTGCAACTCACTAACATAAGGGGTTGGATATTGGTTCAAAGCCGATACTGTCAGGTAGGGAGGGCTGGTGAGCGTGAATGACTCAAGATACAGAGACAGGTGGCACACGATTCCAGGGCAAGGGATTTAATCAACAAACAAAAGGCGCTGCTAAGCAGGAAACAAAACTAAAACTCACTGTGGGCATAGCAAAAACACATGGCAGAAGCGAGTCAGAGAAGAGACGTTAATTGACCAGCACAAGAGGAAGGCAGAGACAAGCCTTATATACAAACAGGAATGACAAGACACAGGTGAACATGATCAGAAGAGATTGGGACCAGGGAAGTAAAACTCAAAAGCATGACAAAACAGGAAACCTTTCAAAATAAAACAGGAAACAGAACAAAAACATGACAGAACAAGAAAGAAAGCAAAAACCAATACAAAGAAACCCAAACCATGACAGATACGAGAAGTCGCCTTTCGCTGCATCAGGACCAGCTGCTTCGTGTTGAGTGCATAAACACAGTAGGTCAAAGACCATGTGTTAAGTGCTGCCAGCAACGTCTCCAGTGTTAAAGGGTTCAATCTTAGCACATTGGTGCTATTATTCTGCTTGTGGAATACATAAATGATGCTTCAAATTATTTACTTCTGTTACAGACTTGTGCTACTGTTCTGGTAGTATCAGGCTTCATGCAGATGCTTTAAAATCTTTTTAAAGCCTGGACTTTAAAGACCCACTCTAATTAAAATTGTTTTTTTGAGTGTTTTTAACATGTTTTGCTCATGATGGAGGACATCATGAGATTCATCACAAGATTTAAACGCTTTTATAATAGGTAACAATTTTAATTGGAGTGGGACTATAATATTGTGTTTCAAAGGTGATATAGTGCTAAGATAAGAACGTTTTAATGACTTTCCAATAGTTTTGGACAAAATACTGAATGTTTTTCTAAATTAACGTACAGACAGCACTTTGTTTCTCTGGATGAACTCTCATCCAGAGAAACTAGGGGAAACATTACTTTAAAAATGAGCTTAGCCTTGGAGGACCAAAGGTGTTAAACCTGACCACTGCTTTTTTTAAATTCTATTGATTTTTTTTCCTTCTTCTTTTTTGCTGATAAATGCTGCTACCCAAAATGAAAAAGGAAAACAAGCAAACAAACAAAAAATAAAATAAATGAAAAATTATCTTTAAAAACTCAAAAATGTGTTCTTTGGGGTAACCAAAACACGTGTGAAGGTTTAGTGGGTGGCCTAAGGACCCATTAGGCAGCTGGAAATCAAAACATTGACCGTCAGGCGGGGATTAAGTGCTAAGGTGCTAAAATTGATTTTAATATTGCTCTCATGATTTCATAAACCAATATGTAGTAATGCAGCACCCCTCTACTGACTAGCTTTAAACTCAAAGTTCATGCTTCTGTTTTAAAATTTCTAATAATAACTCTTATTTGTTTGTATGTATAAATTTGATTAAATAAAGGAAAAAAAGAAGCTCTGTATTGTTTCAAATACTTCTCTACAAACTAATTCAGAAAAAATGATTTGATTTGCTTTCTTAGAGGAGAGGAAACAAAGAGGAAGATTACATTTATCTCTAATTAACATGTAATTCTAAACCTCAAGGTCTAATTAGCAGAATAGCTTTGCTCCAGTTTTTACTACATACCACATCTTCTCCATTTTCCAGAGGCAAATATTCTCATTCTGGTGACACGGGAGTCCAGTGGTTTCTACTCTGTCCAGAGCACGCTGGATTACAAGGTGGAGAAAGAGGACAAGAATTCCCTTTTCCTCTGTGAGGTCAGCTTTGCGGTTCCAGGAGCCATCAGGACCACCAACACCCGTGCCATCAACATCACAGTTCACTGTAAGCTACCATGTGCTTGACATTGTCTCATGATGTGCTTCTTCACAGCTTCTTCCACTTTGGGACATACTTAATTTATTGTTTTATTACTTTTAGATTTTAAGTTTTGGGCTCAACCTGAAAGTCGTCCGTGCTAATGTCTTTGCAGTACCAAAGAGCAGCCATGTTTGAGCAAAAGAAATGCAAGAAAGAAAAAAAATCCCAATTTACCTTAAGTTTGTTTGAGTAAATTCTGGTCTTTCTGCAAGACCTGTACAGACAATTTAGTATAAAGCTTGCATTTTGATAGTAATACCATGGATTAACTGTAGTATTTGCTTTAAGATCTTACTGCATGATGTTTAATTACCTGGATTTTATTGCTTATGTCCAACCAGTAAGTTGTCTTTCTTTTTTAATCACATTTTTATGCTTTCCTTTGTTTGCATGAAGATTTATTATTATTAATTAGGAAAAAAAAGTTATATATATATATATATATATAGTTGAAAAAGTGGAATACCTAAAATAATTGCTTCTTTATATAGTGATTTTTGTGCCATTATTTCATGCACAACACTCACTGCTATGAGCATAAAACTTTAAAATTTTGTGTCTTCAATAAATTAATTTACTTAGTAAGAAAAATGTATGTTAAACTCAAAAATACTTGCAATCAAAACTATTTTACTCTTGAAACTTAAAAATATGTTCAATCGACTCGTAGACTAGTTTAAGATTGTCTGCGAATGGAAACATTTTTGACCAATCAGCATCATCCTTCATATCCGTCTCTGTGATTGGCTGGCTGTTGTGGCATATTCGTAACGTGGTGATCTGCTCTGTGTCATAGAAGAGGAATTTCTCTCGGCTTAGAAATTGTTTAATTAAACTTATTTTTAGGTTTCAAGAGTAGATTGTTTCAACTATGGTGCAGGCCTGAGTTTCAGGTGCATTTTATCATATTTCTTGTGCAAGCGCTGCGAATCCACAAAGAGTGTTCCTCCCTCTGTGTCTCCTTGTAAACATGACCTCCCAAATCTTTTTTAAAGCACAAAAACATTATATAGCCACTCAACAAAGTGATGAAACAAATGCTTTCATAATGGAGACAGAGAGCTCCGTGTGCTGCTGCGGGGCTGTAAACCGGGTAATTAATGGCACCTTTAACCTATTAAGACCCGAGGTAAATTGCCCTCCAGACGGGGGAGCAGAGCCACGCTTTTGCTGAAATAGGTCTTAATCAGTTAAGAAAAGCAATCCTCCTTCACCCTGAAATGACCTGGTTTGTTAGTTTCAAATCTGATTTAACTGGACTGGATTTTTATTGCCCGTGTTGCTTTTTTTTACCCATCAACCACTTTGCTAAGAGTATTTTGTCCCAAAAAAGAGATGGTAATTATTTGAAAAATGCTACATTTGTGTATTACTCACTAAGTACTTTACGGTATTAAGCACTGTTGTGTATTTATATCTTTACTTAACAAAACCTAAGGCTGTTTTGCTGCATTTTCTTTATAAATAGACTTGCTTCAAGTATCTCCCTGTTGATGAATTTTTCATGCTGTTGCTTTTCCTGTTTAAGTTTTTATATTTTCATACATAGACTCATCATCTAAATCATATTTATTGTTTTTTTTTTCAGCCTCCCCATTGTTTGTGTCCTTGCTGGAGGATCTTTTGCTCCCCAGTTGACAATAACAGATGTTAAAGCAATCGAGCATTTGTTAGCAGAATATTCATTAAACACCCACGCTGGAAACTCTGCAGTCACAGGTTTCCTGGCAGGATTCAGTATATTTTATTAAACAAATGTAAATTAGGTGTCGATAAACATTTGAGATTTAAATGCTACAATATCTGAGATGCTACAATATGAAAGGTCTAGTTTTTTTTTTTTAACAATTTTTCTACCTCTAATGATCTGATTACTGTTGGTCTTTATAATGTATAAAAACTAAATCCAAACACGTAAATTAAGTTGACCCAGAAAGGGATCATGTGATCATCTTTTGATCTATTGTAAAATCATTCCCAGTGGTCTTTTAATTATGATTGTGCCGTTTTGTGGCAAAATAAAAGAACCTGCGTCGTTTTCTAGGGCGTAGTTTCTGCAGAGCGGCAGAAGTTCTCTAGAAATTCACCTCTAAGTTGGGGCCGGGACTGTGGGTGCAGAGCAACCCCGTCCCCCATCCCCTCCCTGTTAATGAGAGATCGGAGCAGAGAGTATGAGGCCCACCTAACATAGTATCTACACCATAAGTGACATTTTATATTTTTTCTCGTGATTTGAATAAAGAAATACTCAGAATTGCAATTTTTAGATTAATTATCTGGATATATGACCTCCATCATCAGAAAAATGCCACCAGGACATTTTACAAACAGCAAAAACCTAATTTTTATTGGAGTGCACCGCAAAATAGGTGGTGTAAATAAAGGAAAAGAATGCTAATCTTAAAGGAAAATCACTAGAAAGTAGTAGAATTGTCTGTCCATGCAGCAAGTCATTTTTACTTAACAAGAAATTTTATTTGTTTTATATGTAAAATCTAAAAACAAGGAGTTCCACACAAGAAAAGAGGAAAAATAAGCTAAAAAGCTAACTGTTAGAATTACTTCAAAATGAATGTCATCCATCCCAATAATAAGTACTGTTTTGCTATTTCTAAGCAAAAACTTTGTGTTTTTTGAGTTAAGTAGTTTATTTTAAATCGTGACAAAAATGGGTGTAATAAGTGGAAATGACTAGTTTTAGAACAAAATTTGAAAAAAAATTAGAATACATCTTAGTACAAGTTGGCCCAGCTTGACAAAAACTCTTAAAATCCAAAATCTATTCTTAGAAAATACATTTTTGTTTCCAAAACAAGAACAATGAAGTTCAGTTGATTGAATTCTTATCTAACTTTCTTAAAATTTAACCAAAAATTCTATTCAAGCACTTTCAGTTTTTTTAGTCTTAAATCAAGTTTTTCTATTGTCAAGAGTTTGGAGCAAAAGGATTTTGAATTACTTTAATAAGAATTTTCCTTTATTCTACATCTTAGCTCTTAATGACACACACAAATAAAATCTCGCTTTGAACGGTGTAGAACATTATGAGTACTAAAACCTGTAGAAATGTCTTGGATGTTCTAAAAACGTGTTTTTTCAGCTTTGCAAGTTCAAAATAGTTTGCAGTGTGGGTCTTTAAGAGTGACATAATTGTAATTCCTGTTCTGTTGAAGCCAACAAGCTGAGAAGTCAGCGCGTAATGAAAATCTAAAAATGACGTTTCCAGCTCCCTGAACAGGTTGGTCTAATGTGTGCATGTGTGTGCAGACCCCACAACCACAATGAAGCTGTGGAAGGAGCTGCCCCAGGGCCTGGTCAAAGAGGGGGATACTGTGAAGCTTGGTTGCCAGGGCGATGGCAACCCCCCGCCACACGTCATTTTCAACAGAGGACAAGTAAGAATGGGACGGCCTTTCTCACCCTATAGGTCCCAAGGAGAGAATGGGGCGACACACAAGCGAAACGTCGAGAATGTTTTTGATATGCAGAGCTCACAGGGCCTCATGTAGACATGAGTGTGCAAGTTCTATAAGGACCCTGTCGGCCCTGACCCTGCAGATCCAGACTGGGGTCTGGGACCGGAGGCCACACTGACAAGTCTCATTGCTGTGTCAGACACACACTCTTTGTGAGGGGATCACAAAAACTCAGCTGACTGCAGTCTGAACCTCTCCTAATTAGGCAGTCATGGACATTGATGTTGGTCATTCTTACAGCCATGAATGATTTTAGAAACAAGTTTAGGGAGGCGGGCCACAAAGGAGTAGTTTTCCACATGATGAGATTTTACTCTCCTGCAAATGACTGAAATCATTAGGTAATCATTAGCAAAATAGCGAAAACAAATGTGATTTAAAAGGCATTTACCAAACGAGTTTGGTTCTCTAATGCTTCACAATACTTTTCTTTTGAGAGACAGTCCCAATGTCTTTGATGTCTGACTTCATATATAGAAACAAATTTCTGGTTATAAATCAAAAAATATTAAATAAATAAACTTAAAAAAATGACTTTTAAAGGCGGTTAGGCTTTTGTTTCTTATCCACAATGTTTGTGGTATCAATGTCAGAACATTTTGCCAAATTGGAGAACGAAGAGGAAATATGCAACATCGTAATATGCAAAACAACACATAAAACCGGGCATATGTAATACCTGAGCCACCTTTTTATACTGTCTGCTTTTGTTTAGACACCTCAGTCACACATTTTAATCCTAGAGAGTCCCATGGCAAATTTGGCCACTGATTTATTGTGTATTATATTAAAAATGTATTTTAACTTTTTATTGTCTTTTTGTTAAATAATGCTGCCTAAAATGAGCAAACAAAAAAAGTTTGTTGAAAATTGTGTTTTTGGTGTTTTTAAACTCAAACTCAAACTTTATTTATTTATATAGCGCCTTTCATTTCAGTTAAAAACACAAAGCGCTTCACATAAAAGCAGATAAAACAGACACAAAAACCGAAAATTGTTAGCATTTTTCCGATGATGGAGGACATATATAAAGAAAACTAAGCTCAACATTAAATTTTTTAATATTTCTTTATTTAAATTGTTGTGAATCAAGAGCAAAGAAACTTAAAAAGAAACTTATTTATTATAAAGAAAATACGCTCCTTGCTCCGCTCCAATCCGATGCATTCACTTGCAGACAAATAGATCCTTGTACATCTTTACAAATAATAGATGTGATCATGTTTTTTTAGATTTATTGTTTTTTTTAGGTTTTACAGTTTTTAACACTTATTCATTGCACATTCAGTTTTTTGTTAATGACAAATACACTTTGGCAGCCATCACATTTTTATTTCCTGTATTTTTCTAAAGGAGTGTTACAATTTTGATGTATTTTTACATTTTTTTTAGTTGTTAATTTTAACGTATGACTGTTGCACAGACCAGGTGGTGCTTTTTTTTTATTTCACTGTTTTAGTGACAATTAATATATATTTATATATCTATTATTGTTTTCCCCGTCTGAGCAGGCATCTGCCTTAATAGCTGGATAGGCGGCTGGATAGCTCCAATACTGCTCGCCATTTTTGTTGAACTGCTTATGTCAGGTTGAGATTGTGAAGTTGTAAGCTAGCGGGAGAGTGTAAACAGAGAGCTCTCAGCTAAGGGTGACATGAAGGAGGTACTTTTTCTGTGCCAAAAGTCCGGCCCGCAACATCAAAGGGGAATTTTTAAAGAACTCCTGCTGCTATGTCCTAGAAAACAACAATGGGTTTTGTTTTGTTTCTTTGTTTTTGGCTAAAAACTACATAATTATTATTAAAAGACCACTGGGAACACTTTGAAAATAGATGAAAAGATGATCAGAGTGGGACTTGAAAAGTCTTGAAGAACGTTTTTCTCTGGGTCTCCAGGGTTATTTCTGGACTTTGTTAAGATTTTTCTGCACAGAAGTCAATATGAAAACACATTTCATATTTTTTACCCATTAAATGAATGTAATTAATCTAAAATGTCTGTGTCTGCTGTAGGAGCCAAATAAGGTTTTCAACAGCAGTGGAAACATTTTGACCCTGACATCAGTTTCGCGTAAGGACAGCGGCGTTTACACGTGCCGACCTTTGGGCGTGGACGAGAGCAGCAATGTCAAAGGAGAGATGGAGCTGGCAGTGCACTGTAAGAAAAAGCACACAGAAAACAGGATCGTTAACAATATAGGCATTGTTTTTATTTATTTATTTTATTTACTTATGATTACAAATAAGGAGGTTGAATCTTGCAGAACTCAGGCATGTGTTCTTCAAAAGTAGCTCTCCAACTTTACGCTTGTGCATCTGCTTTTCAGCTTTTCCTGCACTTCGGTGACCAGTAGCTAAAGACCTAATACTAGTTATATTTTTACTTAAGCATCTTAGACAAATCTATCATTTCTTTTAATGAGACCCAGTTAAATGTTTGTGTTTAAACTGGCTTCATCTAACTCTAGCTTTGCTTGTGTACGGCCCTGTGACCAAACATCTTGGTGCTTTGTTGTTGCTGCAGACTTGGACCCAGCATTCGTGGTGCCGAAAGACTCTGAGATGATGCTCAGAGGGGAGGAGCTGACTGCCACTTGCAACGCTCTGTCCTCCCTCCCAACATCCACTGTCTGGTACAAGGTATATATCAAATTAGAGGCATGTTGGCTTCTATTGGAGGAGTCGTCACTTTTTAAATCCCTTTAGACAAAAGAACTGTGTCAAGTTGAACAATTTCCTACTACCACGAATTTGACAATAATTCTTCTTTTTAAACAACACTTGTCAAGCCTTTATAGATTTTCTGCTTTTCTGTTTCAGATTATGGTGTCATACTCTTTTAAATAAAGGGTTTCCCTGACACACTTTTATAATAAACTAAACCTTTTCCCCCTAAATATTTCAAATTTCCTTTTGTTTTACTACTTTTTTCAACGTTTTTTTGTACATTTTTGATGTGCAACTTCTTCAGTTGTGGTTTGACTGCAAATTCTTCGTTTTTTTATTTCATATTTACTGAATAATTTGGCGTATAAGGAAGCATCATGTCAGTGAGCATCTTATTGTTATTCTGGCTGCTATTGGAGAATAAACATACATACAAATATTGGTAAATTTAATTTAGGCAAAGATGAATAACCAGTACTTCCAGTAACATGAAAAAATCGCTGTTAGAATTAAGGGCAGAGCAAGCCGCTGTTCAATTAACCCTTTAACACCGGAGTGTTGACAGGAACTAATACTCTGTCGTTGAACTACCACACTTCTTTGTCTATTTGCGCTATCAACATAATTTAACATATTTTGAAAGCTGAGAAATGCAACTAATCGTGGATATGCAACACTTTTAGGTAGAGAGTAGAGTTGATAGAAAAAAAATGTTTTTCATTGTTTTTTTTTTGTAGTAAAAGAAAGTGTGAAAAAATGTTGAGGCCTTCTCCCAGAAAGAGCAGAACTCCTGCCAGTTAGTTGGAGGAGGAAGATGAGATAGAAAAAAATGAGGAGACAGAGGGTGGACCTTCATCCAAGATGTAGTAAAGTAAATCGGTGCCTATGATAAGATTTAACAGAATACTCTTTCTATTCTACTACTTTTTTTTTGTGTTTACTTTTTTGTATTGTTACAAATCTGTTCTTACAAATACTAGGATTTGTTTTACTGGGTTTTGTTTTACATTGCTTCTGATATACATATGATTGTTGTTATTTCACACATGTTAAGCATCTAGAACATAAAAAAATGACCATTTCTAGAGTGACTATAGAAGTAATATTTTGTTATAGTCAGAATTTGTCTTTTGGTGCGTGCAGGATCGGAAAAAGGTGGGACAGGGGCACACTTTGCATCTGACTGATGCCTCCTATCAAACAAGTGGAGAGTACAAATGTGAGGTGACCGTTCCCTCCCTGCCCGCCCTGCGTACCAGCGGCTCTGTTCACATCATCGTCCAAGGTCAGTCCGCTTCTGCTGCAGTTCAACCATCTGTCTTCACTTCCTTATTGAATTAGATTTCCTCTTAGATAAACCACATATAAAGAAAGAAAAATACATTTTCTTCATAGTAAAAAAGCAAAATAAAATAAAAGTAAATAATTTTTTAAATCTTTTTTTTTTTTTGGTTGTTTAAAGTGAAATTCAGAAAGAGACCAATGGAGACTTTCTGTGAAAGAGGTGAAAAAGGTGAAAGTAAAGGAGGCGGGAGCAACAGTTAAAGGCCGTGTCATACAGCCACTATGTACATTTTATGCATTTTCCATAATAAGATTTTGGTGTTTCGTGAAACCTACATGATGAATGCGATTCACAAGTGTTTCTTGCGTTCGTCATTCGTCGATGTGCGCATATGTCCATTGAGGGTTTCGGCCAACAGGTCTTTACAGGAATTCAGTTTTGAGCTGTTCAAAATTTTTGGTTGGTTGAGACTTACGTGTATTTTACATAGTTTATATGCATTTATTATGTAAATCGTAAGTGGTTGTGCGTGGTTTTTGCAAGATGCATACACAAATTTGTGGCTTTCTATGACTGTTCCACATATGTCTAACATACGTTTTGCAACATGTACGACTGATGTATAACTTTTATATCCCGTATACAGCGCTTATATAATGTTAAAATTACGTTATTGACACACATCACTAACGGATTTCAGAAAAACATAATCATGCATGGTACATGTTCTACTGTTTATTCTTCTACGGTTTTAACGTGGTTCATTTGCGATACATCTGTGAAATTTTCCATAAAGATTTCAACTTTTCTCCATTTCTCAACATATATTATTTACACATGACCAATTTTTATCGGTGCAATATGCATAAAAATTTATGTAGTGTTTGTAAAACACTGCAGAACATCCACTGATCACTTGTTTTATTCTTCACGTTTGTTGGATAAACAGAATGCAACAATTCACAGCACTGAAATTAAAAATCTGACACAAGACTGCACTCTTAGGCCCTTTTAACATTTTTACTGAACTTTTTTAATAAATACAGCTCAAAGTACTTCATTAAAAAAAAAACAGGAAAACCCTGATAATCATTTTTCTGATTAAAGAAGAAAAAAAAGAAAAAAATCTCTAAAAAAAATATTTATCCCCTTAAAAAATGAAACAAGACAAATATATTTATTTTTTGAAGATGGGTTCTTAGTCTCAAAAATAAATAATTTCTGTCGTAGCACTAAACTGGTTCCCGCAGCCAAATCTTTATGTAGCAAATAAGTGAAATAGAACATGTGAAGTTGGTATATTTGAACAATTGTTTTCCTCTAAAGCTTTGGTGATCTGGGGTAATGCCATGCCTTCTGCATGCAATGAATGCATTGATTATGGAGATTGACTCACCTGGTTATGGTTATACTGATNATAGATAGATAGATAGATAGATAGATAGATAGATAGATAGATAGATAGATAGATAGAATTTATTCCAGACTCATGGTCCAATCAGTAAAAAGGAGTACACAGACCCATTACATTTAAAAAATACACAGTGTCAAGAATACACAAGTTGTACAGTACAGTGTAAAGTTACAGTTAATAAAAAAGTAGTTTAATAACACCAACAAGCACGATATTCTCCCTGAGATGTTTGTTTTGTCTGGGCTTTCATTTTTACATTTTAGGATCCCTTTAAAAGAATTGTATTTTTTTCATTTATGGTTACACTCCTCGTCTATATTGTACAAATACTCAATCATGTGTTAAATGTTTATTTGTTTTACTGGTCTTTTCTGGGTTTTGGATAAAGATGTCCAGATTCCAGATCAGGTAGTTTCAGACTCGATCGGAAACAGACGTTGAATCCCGATATTTCATTTATTCTCATTATAATGATCAGCAAACACTATTTTTCAAGCTTGTTTTCACACATGAATACTGTACTAGAAGTCTACATATCAGGTACGGATCATGACGTTTTATTGCCGTAAGGCACAGCAATACTAGTTTGAGCAGGAGGTGCAGTAAAAACGGTTTGGTGTAGTTAGCAAGATGCTCACAGGTTCGGACTTCAGGGTTAAAAAACTCTTTTAATAAACGTTTAACAGCAAGTGCCTCTGTTGGTTTATCTTAACGCAAACAACGACCTTTAAAGGCAATTCAAAAAAGATTCAGTTTTTGTGTTTTTGTTTAATATTAATGAGAATGCTCCAGACAGAGACGGTTGCCAAGGGATCGTCTGCAAAGTGCAAGCTCCAGGAAAAAATAATCCAAACGAATAAGGCTGCCTTTACACTGCACGGTTCAAGTGACCCAATTCCGATTTTTTCCTCTCACGTGGCACAGATCGGATATGACCGGTGAACGTGTAAGCAGGACAAAAGCGCATGGATTCCGTTTTTCTCAGATCGGATACAGGCCTCTCTCATATGTGGAAATAAATCGGAAACAAATCGGAAACGTGCATTTGCGTGTGCCATGTAAGCAGACAGATCGGATATTCCCCAGTAAATGCGAGTCGTACGTCAGTGACGGCAACTCAGGAGACCACCAACTGAGATCACATGACCTATTGAGGTGCTTTTGTGCGCTGATTTTGCTGTCAGCGTGTTACCTTTCAGCCTCAGGCTTCAGACCGTAGTTGGAAACCGCTGTTATGTCCGGTCCGGTTCCGGTCGGGACGCAAACGGTAACTAATGAAGCGGGACACCGTTGCTATGGAACAGCAGGCTAGAAGCCGTTTATTTCTTTGGGGGGCGTGTATGATGGGGACCATGTGTGTGTGTGAGCGCGCGCACGCGTGCTTGCGTGTGTGTGTGTGTAAGGAGAGAGCCCCCCCCTCTCTCCTGTGAGCGCGGGGGAGCGGGGGACTGTCGGAGAACCGTAAATTAAAAATAATGTGTCTCGTCCAAAAGTTTTGGAGTCTTTCTTAACCCACTCTGGAGGCTGAGGGTTCAGAACGGAAAAGAGAACCCCGAGGAAATCTCTGGTGTGTTTCTGACTACGGTCAGAAAAGAGAAGTCATCGCGCAGGAAAGGTTCAACACTTGGATCAAACTGTTAGTACAGCACGTCTGCAAAGACTTCCTCATTCAAAACTCAGAGAAAGCACATAAGACGGCCGACCAGCCCTCATTATTACTCCCCCATGCGTCCCCTCAGAAGCGCCCAAGGCAACGCCTCCTTCCGTCGCCGCCTTGCCTCCATGACAACCGCAGTCACAAAAGTCCGAAAGAGGTCCGCGGAGGGCGGAAATACTGCTACGTAGTCCTCAGAACATCTACGTTTGATAGTTTCAGCATTGTATAGTGTAAATGCAAAAATCAGATACGGGTCACTTTTAAAAGATGATGTAAGCGGGTTGTCAAAAAAATCGGATATAGTCAGAAAATTGGATATGGGCATCAAGACCTGCAGTGTAAAGCCGGCCTAAATGGTTCCATCGATATTAGCTAGTCATGAATACTCATCATCATATTCATGCTACAACAAAACATTTGGAAGAAAGTCATTGTTTTTATTTTTAAGAGTGTTTGTTGGAGATATTAATCCCATGAGATCAGAAATGTTGAAGAGTTCTGAAGATCTTAAAGCTACTTCTCACTTGTCTCTGGTAACTTTTCTAGAGGAACACATTTTTGCTCGATTGTTTAAGGTACTTCACAGAAGTTCTCTGTTTAAGTGTGTAAGGATAAAAGAAGGTTAATGAAATAAAAATAGGGGAAAACCTGGATCTGTTTATAATTTTTGAATGCATCAGTACACATAGATCAGAACTCGGTACCAGCTGATTCTCAAAATCAAATGAACCGGGTCGGGGCAGAGAAATCCTGATCGGGACAGCCTTAGTTTCAAAGGTGTTCCAGGATTTAACATTGGGGGGTTTTAAAAAAACGAGTCCCTTGAAGTTGGTAACATTTGTTGATAGCAAGTGCTGGCGTGCCAAAAAAGTTGAAAATGTTTCAGAAACTGTATTATATCATTTTATGCTTTTCTTTATTTTTTCAACCAAGTTAAGGGATAAAAGCTAAATTGGAGTTCGTATTCAGTTAAGTTGGTAAAGAAATCTGCAGAACATCCACTGATCATGTTTACCTTTCATCCACACCACAGAAACAAAAAATCTGACACCAAAACTGCTCTCTTAAGCCCTTTTTTTATTTTATTTTTCAATTTATATTTTATGCCATAAAAAATCATTTGTACATTCTTTTTGTTGATACCAAAATTCAAAAACCGTCTTTTAAAACAAAGTTTTAACTGTGTTTACATGAAGCCATTATAACCACCAACTGGTGACTTCAGGTTCAACTTTTCGATTTCCATTCTCAAAAATCCTCTAACTGGAATATGTCACCATGGCAGCACTTGCTGGTAACCTAATCTGCTTCTTCAGAGCAGGCTAGGGTTGAGATATGAGGGTGGCTTAAAAAAACAGTCTCTCAAACTATCTGTTCTGTCAAAAGTTTAAGATAAATTTGCCTAAATGCTTTCCATCACAAGATCAATTGCTTGTTTAAGATAATTATGATGAATGTTCCCATAATGTTGTGCCAAGGCACACTTTATCCTTGACAAAAATCCCGCTGCACACCAGCATCTAAAAATGAAAAAAGGAGAAACTCTACAGTCTGTATTGATGGACAGTCCCTCCACAATCTCACATGCATTTTGTGATAATTGTGGCAGAAAAAGCTGGAAGTTGCATAAAAGTACTAAAAGTTAAGTTCGTTTTCCGTAATAATTCTCAACTAAATTATCTGAAAATTTACCCTGGTAGTTGTTTTTTCCCTCTAGTTTAATAACATGCAATTTTATGTAACTTCACAAAAAACAAATATATTCTCTCTAAATAGTGACTTATTTGTTAAATATTGTTTTCAATTTTGGTGCAAAGGCAACTGTAATTTCTGAACAGTTATATTATCACAATATGTTTGATACAAAAAGACTAACATTACATATATGTTTTCTGTAACTACACAAAAAGTGAACATGTTGAAGTTTTATTGGTTTTTCTTTTGTCTTAATCAAAAATAAAGTCTTTGAAAACTTTAAGAAAAATGTTTTATTTCTTTTTAGATGATTAAAATGTTTCAACTTAGTTAAACTGTGTCTGTAGGCCACTTCACCTTAATCCTGTTTCTTAAATGTTGTTATTACTTCTTCTAAAGTTTAACATATAAAATAATCCAGACGTTATTAGAAAATTGTTTCAGTTAGAAAAATGACTTGGACCAAACTCTGGGATGTTTGGCTGTTAATAAACTCAAACCTTGAAGGAGAACTAAACTGTTGACCTCTGATTTCATCAAGAAGATTGAAAACCTGTTTGATGTGAGACGCTGTCACTTTAACCCAATGCATCATGGGAGATGCAGTATGAAGGCAGAATGACTAGCATCTCTGAGCTTCATTTTTTTGTTCATTTGTTCCACGGTCTGATACCGGATTCTGCGGAAAGCTACACCGCTAAAGACGAGCTTTAGCTGGTATTTTTGTT
The DNA here is from genome assembly GCA_037389245.1 of Oryzias sinensis. Lineage (NCBI taxonomy): Eukaryota > Metazoa > Chordata > Actinopteri > Beloniformes > Adrianichthyidae > Oryzias > Oryzias sinensis. The sequence goes on from CM074497.1 coordinate 4,415,110, forward strand.
GGAACTAAGAGACTTCACGAGCTAAATCAGAACAAGGAAGTGAAGACTTTAACCACTTCTGATTGGTCAGACTGATGACGTATGATTGGGCCTCCAAGAATGATTGGTGGAGACAGTTTAAGGGGCGGGACTTTTCCTAAAACAGTGCTTAAGCTGCGGCTAAGTACTGTCATTCTTATCAAAGTGTCTTTAATAAAATCAAATAAAAAAAAAGAAAAAAGTATTTTATGATCTTCCATATTCCTAACTATGCAGTGTTTTATCAGAACCTATTTGGATGAACACAGAGCTGATATCCTGGCGATGGTAAATGTTTTTAGGTCAGTGAATAGATAATTTCCAACGGCCACTGGTTAAAAAAACACTATTTTAGGGTATGTTTTTTATTTAACCTTTACTTGGATGTTCTTATACACAAGTATCTGGTTCAACTTCATTAGAAAAAAAAGTATATAAACAAATTCAGATCATTCTCTAAATATTACCTAACAGACATTTGCAGATACTTACTCATATTGTTATTGATTAGTTGAATTTATCTTTTATTTGACTCTGTCTGGGTTCTTTTCCAGCTTTCCTTCCTGGACTGTCTGCAGCAGCAGACATAAACATGCAGTTTCCTTCATTATCTGCTGTCAACCAGCAGCCGTGATGTGAAGACTTTATTATCAGAAGAACAGATGTTTTGTTATTCTTTTAGTTTTTTTTCTGAAATCCAGCAGCCTCCATTAGCTGTGAACTGTGTAAAAATGGTTCAGAAAAATGTTCTTATTTTAAGTAGTTAACTGCTTCTGTGCATTTTTTGAAAGACGATTTGCAGTCATTGAAATGAAGTCATTTATTAGCGCCACAGGTCACAGACGCTGAGCAAAATAAATGGCTTTTTAATGCAAATCTCCTCTGCTTCTGCAATGATAGAACAGAGTCATCATTATTTCTAAAGCAAAAAGGCAAAGTGTCAAATGGAGCTGGTCATTGTAGAATCTGTTTGTCCTTATTTTGTTAGAAGATTCGTAGATTTTAGAACTCCACTGAGACCCACTGCTCTTCTTGTTTTCTAGATATCTTTGCCCCTCCCACTGTTACCTGGGTCAGGTGTATACAGCCAGTCAACACCTCTTAAAGCAGTGGGTTTGGAGTTGTCCATCCCCGGTTAATAACGTTTTCTGAAGCGAAATTTTATGATGGTAGACCACTAGGTGACCGGGTAGAGCGACCCCTCAAACCCCTCAAATCCTGCGCACTTCGCAAAGAGCGTTTTAGTGCTGATAATTGCGTGCTCCTTACGAGCTGCCTGACTGTCGAAAAGGAAGAAATTAGACAATCAGAGTGTAGTTTGTGTGGACATCCTAGGCAGAGGTGGGCAACTCCAGGCCTCAAGGGCCGGTGTGTTTGCGTGTTTTCCAAATATCCGTACCATACTCATGCCTGATTACCTGATTCAAATGTGTCCAGCCAATTAGGTAATGGCAGAGCAGGGTATGTTTGAAAACAATCAGTAGTGCGGCCCCTCAATGACCATCCCAGTCCTGCGAGCACTTGCACACACCACGCATGCAGCTTGTGTAAAGGGGCAGTATTAACATCCAATTAACAACTAGAGTGTGGCGTAAAGGTACCATACGACGGCATCATCCATATGTCATTGGATGGATGGATGGATGATGGATGGAATTTCATCCTTAAAGGACAATTCAGTGAAGCAGCTCTCCAGCAAAGGAGAAGAAAAAAAGTTATTTATTTATTATTTACTTCCATAAAACAACAATAACATGAGATACTTCACACAAGATCTCATGCCTGGTCAAATGAAAGAAATCCTATTTTTTAGCCCCTCTTCCATACTTAGAAAAAAAAAGAAGGAAAAAGACATGTGTGTCTTGTTTTTGTCTTTCAATTAAAAAACTTGTTAGGAAAGAAATGCTACAAAAATACAATCAATGAAGTTTGTTGCTTCATCTCAGGTGCCCAAATAGAGAAATAAGATACAAACTTGCCTGTTAAAATAATTCTATATGTATACCATAAGTGTACTTAGATAGAGCAGATATGTACATATATGCTTAAAAACTGTTTTTTTTTATATTTTTTTCACTATTCCTTTTCCTATGTAAAAGAGACAAAAAAAATTAGTTTTGTCTCCCAGTATTAAGGTCCTTAGTAATATCTGTTGTTTTGTTGTTTTATGGAAATAAATAAATAGGGTTTTCTCTGTTGATCTCAGAGGATCTGCACGATGAAAACATGACGAATGCTGAGTTTCTGCTTTGTTTTAGTGAGAAATAAATCTGCAATCAGAAGCTGCAACATGATTGCAGATTTAATTCTCACGTATTGTTTTTCACACGTGTGTTTTTTGTCTTTCTTTTGTGCGTGTCTGGTGTAGAGGGCAAGGGGATCATCATCGTGGTGATCATTCTGTGTCTGCTGCTGCTGGCCTTCCTCGGCAGCATTCTCTACTTTCTCCATAAGAAGAGCAAGCTCCCCTGCAAGTTGTGAGTTCACCTTCCGCTCCCATGATCACACTTTCACAGTATACGGTGAAAAGCACTTATTAAAGGGAATTTTCAGATGAAAAGTCATTTTTATGAGTTCGAGGAAAGCACATAACATGAGGTCAAACCCCCGGACCCTCACATCTGGAAAACCACAAAGCAGGTGTTGTGCATTTGGAGCAATGCACTCTGCCTTCTCTGTGCTTGCAGCTACATGTTCGTTTAGCGGCATGTTTTAGATGAAAGCTTTCAAACGACCTGGAAGCTTTTTGTTGGTGCAACAAAACAGATAACTTTATAAAGGAAATGATTTATCTAGCACGGTAAAATTTTACTTGCACCTTTTGATTCTTTGTGAAAATAGAAAAGTTGTTTAGTCAGCTTCAATCAGCTGCAACACACAGGCCGCACCTCCCTCATTTTTTACCAGTGCAGCAGACATGCCCTAAAACGTTTTCAGTAATGTGTCATTTTTTAAATTACAGCGTAAGGGCTCTTTATTGTTGAAGAATAACTGTACCCAGTGGAGTTCAAAAAGGGCCTTATTTTTTTAACCTCACGACATAAATGCAGTTTTATTGCTCATCCAGGTTAAAATAAATAAATTTCAAATGGCTGAGACAAATGGATGATTATTTTTAAATGACTTAAATACATTTTAATTTATATAGCCTTTTTTTTTTACCTCAATTTAACCAGGATTAAAATCTCATTTAGATTTAAAAATCTCTTCTGCAAGACTGTCCTGGTCAAGAGGCAGCAGCACAACAACAACACACATTTCTCATTTACACTCAATCAACATAAAAAACGCAGTCGTAACCTTTGTGCTTTCTTAGATGACCCCACCCTTAGTTTGACGTGTTCTCCCTACCATGACAAAGGTGGATAAAGATGGAAAGATTTCATGTAATCCAGGGACACCAGTGAGGTTCAGACATCATTGAAGAAAAAAGGTTCAGAGCACTGTCTAGTGGGTCTAGATGACCCAACTCTCAATGTTAAAGTGCCTAGGATAGCACAGCATTTGCAGTTTGATAGCTTAGTCTCACATTCATATAAAGGTAATTTGAAAGAGTCCAGAGAAACCAACTCTTTCAATTTTCGTTTTTCCAAATCATTGCATTTCAAAGGGCTTGGTCAAAAATCCATCAATGTACAAATAAAGCAGAAAGTTTAAAAATCGCACATCAACACATCAAAAGACAGTAAAACAAGGGGAAAAGAGCTTCCACCTAGTATCTAAACACATGTACTGTATTTACATGTATCTTGTTTGATTCACTTTTTAACAATTCTATTGTATCGTTCTATTGTATCGTCAGCACCAAAGAGAAGACCGCCACCGATGACGTTGAGAAGAAAACCAACGCAAAGCCTGAAACAACCCCCCTCAACATTCCCAACAGCGAGAAGAAGGGTCCTAATGACCAGGTAACGGATGTGGGGAGGGAATAGTTTGACCTCCTGAAACCCCAGCAGAGTCGTCTAACCTGCACCACTGACTAATGACAGACCCCGGCTGTTGAAATTCAACCTCTAAAGTAAATACAGTTTTTTTATGTTAATCAATGGAAGAAGAAAAAAACTGAGGAATGTTTTACATTTTAAGAAGACTTGACAATGTATGATGTTTTAGAAAACATATGGGAATGTTGTTTTTACACATTTAAAAAAAACCTTTATGAGCGTTCAATGAACCTCAAACCTGACTGAAAAACACAGAAAAACCAACACTTTTCACAGCAGATCTTTGACTTCTGTCTATTTCATACCAGAGCTCAGCTAATGAACCAACAGAGGCAAAACATATGAAACTGTTGCACATTTTTTAATAAATCCCCCCAAGTGTCTCATCTAAAAGCATGTTGAATGCTTTAACAAAAGAGATTCACACAATTTTCTCCTCTACACTGCGGATTAATTTGTCAAAAGTTTCAAGTTACCTAAAGTTAAATTGGATGAAGAACCACAAAAAGCTCAACTTTCTTTACAGAAATGCAATCTTCACTTCAAAAAATGTCAAATGTAAATGACAACAGCTGGTTTATTTTTAAAGGAAACTGTTAAATCAACTTCAACTTTTGGATACATTTGGAAAAAGAATTTGTAGACATACTTCTAATTAAATAGGGACAAAAAACAACGACAGTTTGATGGATTTGTAAGAAAAAGTTGAAAATATATTTTAAAATGCTTTAAAGTGTTTATTAAAAGATGCAGGTAGTTGCACAGGTAAATAGTTATTTCCTAATTATTTACTTAAAGTCTAAATCAAGATAATAATACTTGAATGAATCAATCTAGTTGAAAAAGTTGTTAGTTCTCAAAAAGCAAAACATTTTTAAAGGTGAAAATTGATGAACATATTTTGGGTTTTTCACTATAAGAAAATAAAACTTTCACCTATTATATTTTTCTTATATAGTATAAGAAAACCACAAAAAAAATCCTGTAGCTGCATAAATGAGCTTAAGCATAGAAAGATGAAACCAAACTAAACAAAGTAAAGTCTTCAGATTTTACTGTAAACATGGGACACTAAACCTGGCCTTTTGTCAGTGACCATTAAAAATACAAATTATTTAAAGAATTATTTGAAAGAATATTGGTGTTTAAACCTTTTTGATAGAGCCAGCTGCAAGTTGTGGGAATTGTTGCCCATGCTACTTACAGAACTATTAACTGATGTTCTTCCAAAGAGTTTAGGAAAAAATCTAAAATGCCAATCTTTATAACATTTATGTACTGAAATATTCAAAATTCCCAAATCCAAGGATTAATTGTCCAGGTAAATAATTTAATTTGAATCACTTTCTTGAAGTCTAAGTTAAAATATTAATTGAGCCGTTCTGGGGTTTTTCAAGATTTTAAAGTTTTCTTTTGAGCAATAAAAAACTTAAAAGTGAAGAACCAAAAGCACCCATCTCCAGGAGGAGTTAAATGTAAAATAAATCTGTATAAAGCTGCTTCTTCATCATTGTTTGAAAATGTAGTTTTGCTTAAAGTTCCACTCTGATCATCTTTTGATCTACTTTCAAAGTGTTTCCAGTGGTCAGAGCAGGCGCGCCCCCCTTCCCGTCTCTGGATCTATTTGTCTGCAAGTGGATGCATCAGAATGGAGCAGAGCAGGGAGCTTGTGGCCCCGCCCAGCGTGTTTTCTACGTCACTAATACACTAATACAGCAATTCTTTGTTTACTCCTGATTTACACCAATTTTGAATAAATAAATACTCAGAAATGCAATTTTGAGCATAATTTTACTAATATATACATCAGAAAATGCCACAAGAACCTGTTAAAAACATAAAAAAACAGCATTTTCATCAGAGTGGGTATTTAGCAGGAAGTGAGGTGCAAAAAACAGAGTGGAGTTGGTAAAGAAAACTTGATTATTCAGGTCGTAAACAGGCTGAGAGTGAAGCCAGATGATCAAACAGTGACTGAAAGACTAGTAAAAACTTTAACAAGCTGTGATTTTGTGTGTGTGTGTGTGAAAAGGGGAGTAACTGAGCACAAGGCATACAGGGTGCCCTTAAGAAGAAGGTAATGTTGCGTGAAATAACAAAAAAAAGTTATCCCTTTTGGAAATGGATGAAGATTTTGCCAGATTTCACAGAAACAAAGGACATTTTGGCATAAAATCCTTCAAAGTAGTAGCCACAGAGTCCCTGCATATTTTTTGTATTTTACAGTTTTGTTTCCTCTGTTCTGCAGTGAAGCTTTGACGTCGTGATGCGGCGGCCGGCAGGTCACACCAAGCCAACACTCGGTTTTTCCGGAGAAATTCCCACAGACCCTGCAGAGAGCCGCCGCCCCACAGTCCGGACATTCCCACCGAGCTTTGTTCTTTGCAGTATTCCGTAGTTTTTTACACACATTCATTCAAAAACACACAGACAGACATGCACATATGCTTGTTCAGATGAGTATTTTCCTTTTGAATGTATGCTTCTCATCGTCTAGTTTGTTCCTTGGTTTTTCAGTTCCCCTGTTCTGTGTGCATGGTGGTGTTTTATTCACACCATCCTCCTTTTTTTTTTACATGAAAATGTACATATTCTGTATATTTTGTTATTTAAGCTGTTTGTCACTCAGACTTTGGTTTGTGTGTTCATGGGTCCGGGTGAGGTTTCAGACACGGCATGTTGTTAGGATAAAGTTCTGAGAGGTTTGGCAGTTTGTTTGTTAGAATTTGGTTGCGGTAGTTTTAGAAATTGGTGTTAAAATGAAACAAAATGTTTTTGTTTTTTTTAAAAAAAAGCAAGTATTTTTCTTTAGAATCCCCATTTTTTCTTTTGAGTGTATGGTCATCTGCAGAACTTGATGCACGATATTGACGACAATAATCATTTCTGTGAAACGAGACACACTGGCGGCCTTCTTTTGCAAACTGCTGTCAAGCCGCTGTACTGTATGTAAATACATGTAGCGACCTGCTTAGAGGACACCTCAGACTGTTTCTGAGGATGGAGAAGTCAGACTTAGAGTTCTGCTGTGCCTGTTTTTTTGTTGTTTTCTTTGACAGCTATCATACACTGACTTATTGGTTTCGCATTGGTTTCATGTAAGTTGCTGTAAAAGGTGTTTTTGCATCTTTAACCTGTAAGACACATTTGTGGGATTTTGGATATCTATACCTTTAAGCAAAAGGTAGTTTTTTTATGCTTTTATTGGAGTCTCAGAGCTGAGCATAAATTTTTTCTGATCTGAAAATAACATGTTTTTTTTGTTGCTTTTCATCCCACTTTATTTTAAAAAAAAGATTTCAAAAACAGTTACCAGAAGACAAACACATGATTGGGCTTCCATGTGTAATGTCTGAGATGCAAAACAGGATTAGAACAGTTAAATTGTGGATTGCATTTTTACCTTTAGTTGTTTTGATTTTTGAAAAATGTGCTGAAAATTGTTAGTTTTCCTTTTTTTTTTTAGGTCAAAGTTTGTCTGTCTGTGGAGGGATTACACAGCTCTGAGTGAAACGTATTTAAACAGATGAGGCACAGATGGGAGAAAATGTTAAACACAAAGTGAGGACATGCAGAAACACTGCCGGGCTCCTCTGAAGACCAGTTTTGTGTATTTTATTGTGAAATAATTTGGTTGTTGGGAATGCTATACCGCCTTGGTGGCTCACGAAGTGGCGACGCATTTTCTTCTTTCTTTTAATTCTCCTTTCTGAACGTCAGCACATCCTCAGGCAAGAGCTGCTCCTTCCAGTGGGATTGAAAGCTGCAGGAAGTCATACACAAACACTTCTGATTGGATCCACGAATCTGCAGTTCTTCTGTTTGGTTCAAACTACACCCTTAGGTTGATGTTCTAGATTTTTCCATGGTTGTGAAAACTTTTGTTTTTTAAAAAACAATTCCTTTTTCTGTGTGTAAAATATTTACTGTACATGTGATCCCTTTATGCTTGCTTTTTATTTTATGTTTTGCAAAAAAAAAAAAAAAGCCAAATAAAAGTTTCATGAAAAGGAAGGCGTGTTTTTTTTTTTGGTGTGTTTGAGAGGTTGTGTGTGAGAGCGAGTTGCCGGGTAAAATAGCAGTGCTGTGTGCTGTTCCAGCGTGGAAGCAGGAAGCAGCTCAGCCTGCAAACCGCTGTCGGCACGAGCTGGAAATGACTCCAACAGTAGCTCAGGTTTCTCTGCAGAGGGAGGCAGGTCTGTAAAAAATTCACCGCTGTGAAACAAATCCCTCCATCTCCAGAAACCTGGGGCAAATTATCCAACACTTCAAGTGGCGACAGCAGATAATCTGATCAGATTGTGGATTTTTGTTCGTATGATTAAGGAGCAAAATAAACTTTAGGGGTGTTTGTCTTTCCTCTTGCACAATTTGACGTGCATCTCAATACATGGTCCAAGAATCAATCCATAAAATATTCACTTGGCTTCAAAGTCTGATTCTTTCACCTGAATGGATGCAATCTAAAGGAATATTATTTATGTAGATTGCATCCATTTGTCCTAAATGGATGCAATCTACATACATTTTATTCATTTGGCATCTAATCCTGGAGAGCCCAGGAATAACTTATAAGGTTTTAAACTTTTCTTTGGTTCATTTTAGATAGCATTTAACAGCAGCCAAAAAATGAATGAAAACAATAATACAAAAGAAATTTTAAAAGTAAGATTTTTTTTTTTAAAAAACTCCAAAACAAACACATTTTTTATTTAAAAAGTGGGTTTTGCAGGGTTATAACTACAAGTAAAAATGCCTTTCAACAGAGAAACTCTATATTTGTATTACTGGTAATTTTTATTTTAAGCAACAAAAACAAAATGTCAAAAGGACAAACCAGCTTCAAACATAAAAACCTGACAGTTTGAGTCTTTTGGACTGTTTTTGTCTTTGTAGTTAAATAAAATTTTCTCATATTCATTAATTCAGGTATTGTTGGTAGACTTGTATACATAAAAAGGCAAAGACAGCAGAGACTAAACGAAGAAAAACTGACAGTTTACCAGAAATCAATTATTTACTTACTGATTGATTTTTTTTTTACCTTTTCAACAACATAATCTTGTTTATTTCTCTGGTTTTGAACAGATACTGCTGGTACTCTCAGTCTTAGATCCATTTTCCGATATGTATCTTTTACATCCCTAGTAAAACAACACTTATAGACCAATTCCTGTGTTAGTAGTTACATACACAAAACTGTCCTCGTTAATGCAAATGTCTGATCAGCCAATCACATGGCAGCAACTCGATGCATTTAGGCTTGTAGGCATGGCTGTTGGTTCCAGATGGGCTGGTCTGAGGATTTCAGAAACTGCTGATCTACTGGGATTTCCACCAACAACCATCTCTAGGGTTTACAGAGAATTATCAGAAAAGAGAAAATATCCAGTGAGAAGCAGTTCTGTGAGCAGAAATGCCTTGTTGATGCCAGAGATCAGAGGAGAATAGCCAGACTGCTTCCAGCTGATGGAAAGGCTAAAGTAACTATAAAAACCACGGGTTATAACCGAGGACTGCATCTCTGAACGCAAAACAAATCCAACCTTGAGGCAGATGGGCTACAGCAGCAGAAGATCACACCGGCTGTCACTCCTGTCCTGTCAGCTAAGAACAGGGAACTACAATTCACACAGGCTCACCAAAACTAGACAATAGAAGGTTGGAAATACATTGTCTGGTGTGATGAGTTTCCATTTCTGCTGCCACATTCAGACTGTAAGGTCAGAATATGGCGTCAACACCATGAAACCATGGATCCATCATGCCTTGGATCATAAAGCTGGAATAATCTCAGACTGGTTTCTTGAACATGACTGAGTTCACCGGACTCAAACGGCCTCCACAGTCACCAGATCTCCACCCAATAGAGAACCTTTGGGATGCGGTGGAACAGGAAATTGGCATCATGGATGTGCAGCCGACAAATCGACTGCGACTGTGTGATGCTGTCATGTCAATATGAACCAAACTCTCTGAGGAATGTCCAGTACGTTGTTGAAGGGTGTTGTTTTTGTATCTAAGATGCAGATTTAACTCATCATTATGTTTGTTAAAGGATAAATAAATACTGGTATTTGCTGGAATGCCAACAGGAAACCAACAAATGTTTTGTTTGATTGGATTATGTGGTAAGGCTCATCCTGGACACCAGTCTTTTGAGATTTCCCCATTTTTTTGGTTTAGTCTTTATTTTCCTCTGATTTTTTTTCTTTTCTACTTTAGAGTTGTGTTTGTCTCCCATCATAACACTTAAATTGAGCTGTTTGAATAATATAAAACGTTAAATCATCTGCAGAAGAAAATCCCGGTTTGACTTGTGCAAAAATATTTAAAATATTGATCTGTTTTGAAAAGAAAAAAAAAGTATAATTTGTTGGACTAAAGTAATAATGTCCTAGTGCAGATCCTCAAGGTAATTAGCTGGATTGGCTGCACCTTGTTGGGACCAAAGCCTCAGACTTTTGCTGCTCAAAGGCAAAAATGACAGGATATTTCTGACAAGAAAGCCAAATGAAGCTGTTGTCCGAGGACTTCCTTTTTCAGTGAGTTGTTTCCTGATTGTTTAACAGTGAGAGGGACAATAGACTGAAATGCATAATTGATAATGGGTCCACTTTAACTCAAAAAAAGGTTGAGATGACTCCATAAAAAAAGCTGGGGCTCTTCTTGGAGAAGTTCAGTCAGGAGTTACATTGGTTGGGTTTGGGAGAACGTGATCCCCAAATGAATGCTCGAGTTGATTCTGAACATGCGTGGAGTAAATTGGATGTCTCCTGGTCTGGTGGTGCTAGGCCTGCAATACTAGATCGTTGTCGGTCCCAAAAATCTGGATCCAAGCCGTAAAAGGAACCATGAATGACGGAAGCTAGCTCATCTCATTACTTGAAGATGTTCTGCACCACCAGATGAAGGGATTGACTTCTCAGATCAGTTTGGAGCTGAAATGACCTCCAACTCTCATATTTCTTTCTTAGCAGGGAAATCTTCACTTCTGGTAGCAGACCGAGAGACATTCTTACCCCTTGTGTGGTTAAAAAAAATAAAAAAAAGTCCTCAGGTAGATTTTTGGTTCATCAAAAACCAAGCCACAGAAAAGTGAAACTAAGATTCCTGATGTGATCAGTGTAGAGAAGTGTTCCTGAGAGACTAGAAACTGTCTAATCACTTTATTCTGAAGCCCTCCTGCTTGCAACTAAAAATGAAAGATGTCCCCCCCCCCCAAAAGACAAAAAAGTAAAGTATTCAGGGTTATGTCTGTGTTCTGCATTTAAAACAGGATTTTCTTAAGTATTAAGTGCAAATTACATAAACATAAAACCTTTTTGGTGATCTGTGTTAATAAATGACGAAACAAAGAAATAAAGAAAATACAGTTTAATTAAAATTCTTAATGGCTTAGGCATTAAACATGGCAGCATAATGAATACATAGGATATTAAAAAGACAATAAATAAAAATATCTACAATAATGATAAAGCAACAACTTTTTAGTAGGCAAAAATCCTGTCAAAAAAAGGCCAGTTATTACATGATTAACCATCACATTTGATTAGTCAGTGGATCTGAAGCGGGAGCTGAGGTTACCAAGCGGGTCAGAGGAAAAACTGCAGTAATTCAGCGTGAGCGCGTCCTCAACGCGTTCACGGTTCAGGACTCAACCCCTGCAAATGTAGAAATCAATCTGAGGGGAATAGCGAGACATTCTTCATCTGTGATCAGTTCAACAATAAAGTGGGAAGGGCAGTAATGTCATTTACAAAGTTTGACCAGCGGAGGGCACCAAAGCTAACTTTTAATTTCTGCTGTGTTGAATACAATTTAAAGGATTTTTAAAAGGCAAAAATTTACTAAGAAAAATTACCATCTATTTTTTTTTTATATTAACCAGTCCAATAAAGAGTTAAGCTTCAACTCCTCATGCATTTTGCAAATGACAGGAGGCACATTTACAGGAAACATTACTGCAACATTTACAAGTGAGCGGTTGAAATTTTACTTTGAAAAGGTTGGGGGGGGGGGGGGGACCCAATCACTCTATATTTAGAAAACAAAATAAAAACATCTGTCATGCATGTGGTTTCCAGACATCCAGTTGTGTCAAAACACGAATGCTTGTGCAAATATGACCTATATATGGAGCTTATGTAAAGGCAAGTTTCATGAGCAACTTAAGACAAACAAACCTTTTTATTTATTTATTATTTTGGCTGAGAACTAACACAATCGAGAATAATTCTTGAATTCATAATGCTGTAATGATCAGCAGGCATCTTTAATTACTTAATGGTTCACCTAAAAACATTTAACAAAAGTAACCTTTCCAAATTTTTAATCCCACAGTTAAATAGCTTCAAACTGCAGTTTCCCTATTTACCAGAAGGGGGCAGCCATCAAAACCTGCTTCAGAAACATCAGGTGTGGCGGTGGAGCAGGATCTTTCTGTGTGGGGTTTTCTCTGAACTTTTCTAGACTCTTCAGTTTCCCTTAAGTTCTAAAACCCTAAAAATAAACCAGATGTTCGGTTGAACCAGAGGAGAGCTGAGTGACGGTCCTTGATCTCCGCTTTAGTTGCCAGTCTCAAACAAAAGCACATTCACAGGAAGTGACACCGATCAATTTATAGACCGATAGCTTGCCTTTCCTCACCAGCCCTTCAGTTTCCTGACACGTTTTTAAATGGTTGTCACGGTGATTCAGTCTTATCTGCTACAATGAGGGAGGAAAGTGGATGATCTTAGCAGTAGAATTATTACGTGTGACATTTAGGGGAGTGAATGCTTTTTGATTGGTTGATGAGAGAATGCGAGGCTGTCAGGAAACGTACGAAGACGCGAGTGCTGTTCTATCGTTTGACTTTAAAACCTGGTGGATTATGGAGCTCCTGAGTCCTCAAGTCTCATTTTTCCTGTGCTTGATGTGTCAAGACCTTCAGGCACTCAGGTGGAGGCGCTCTCTTCCCTGAGTTCAGCCAAAAGCGATCCATGTACTTTACTGAGCATGCTGCACTCCATTTATTCCACGTTCTTGTATCTGGACAAAGCTCATCTTTCTTTCCTGACCCCTTTGAGAGGAGAAGGAAACCATCCGGCTGCTCGGCCTCCTCACTGTTATGCTTCTGACTAAAACTTCAGCTTCAGGCTCGGCCTCGGCTCCGAGTCCAGCGGCGGCCTGCTGAGATCACATTTCAGGAGTGGAATGTGCAACGGGAAGTTCAAATAAAGGGACGCATGCGTGTTAATTTAGGAGGGAGCGCTTTTCCCAGGTCTGATGGATAAACATCTGCAGCTGGAAAACTAAGCGCTTAAAGATGATGATGATGCTGCAACTACTGCAGATGTGAAGAAGCCCAACCAGAAGCTTTCAGCAGCGCCTTTGCTGTGTGCTCGTGTAGAAAGTTTTTGTTCCAAGTAAAGCAGAAATGTTTTCTACCGAGAGGTGACAGCCGATAGTGAGAGCGGGTTTAATAAAAATGTCAAAAGCTCCTGATGGCTCAACAAGCTGTGGCTATAAAAACTTTCCCGAGAGGCGTTCAAAACCGAGTCATTTTCATTCTGAAGCAGGGGGAGGAACTGAAACCAGATTAGTCACACACCACAAGATTTCAGGCCCCATATGAAGACTTCTACCCCAAAAACATGAACTTTTATGCCCCTCGTCTCCAATTGGGAAGCCCTGACATGCAGATGTTTGCAACAAACAGAACAGTCTTCTAAAAAATGAGTAAAAGATGATGGAAAGTTTGTAGATTGAGCACCTTAAAGACCCACTCCGATGAAAACTGTGTTTTTTGGAGTTTTTAACATATTCTCGCTGTATTTTTCTGATGGTGAAGCTTGTTTGTGACAGAAAATACACTTCCTGCTCCGCTCCATTCTGATGCATCCACTTGTACACGACTAGATCCACGTCCGTCTGTGTTTTCCTCATCTGAGCTGGAATGTGGCTCAAAACTGTACGGCTGGATGTCTCCATTATTTTGCCATTTTAGTTGCACCGTAATGTTAGGCTGGGGGGTGTAAGCTAGCAGGAAAGCCCGTGTGTGTGTGTGTGGGAAGGGGCTTTTTCCCGCCCCCCAGTTAAAAAGGCGAATTTCTCATATTATACTGCTGCTCTGCAGAAACTATGTCTTAGAAAACGACCGATTTTTGGATTTTGGAAACGTGGATGATCGGAGTGGGTCTTGAAAGTCTTACTGTCTGGGAAATTTAGCATTTCTTTAACCCTAAAATAGCTGTGACGTTTGTTTAGTGAGTAGCAACTCTTAAGTCTAAATCAAACCACCTCCTGACTGTAAGTGATGGCGTCTCATAAAAACTAATTCAGTGATTTACAGATTTTTTTTGTTTTGTTTTTTGTTTTTCACACAACACAACAGGTTAGGACTCCATGATAGCGCGAGGCCGTTCTCATGTTTGGAGCAGACATCAGAGCGAGTCGCAGTAACTACCGACAACGAACTGCAACCCCACATTCCACAAGCGAGAGCGCGAAAACACACCACACTGTTCACTAACTTCTGACGACACCAATCTGTACGCCACGATTTGCAAATTAGCCCATAAAGCGCTGAACTGGAAAGCAGCAGGGGACGGCTCCCCCTGCTGGGCAGTCCGTGTAACTTCAACATGTAACAAGAGAGCAGCTCGGCGTTGGAGGCGGCTCGTTTCAAAGGCTTCCACTCTCCTGTAGGCAGTAATCGGGTCACAAAGAGCTTAATGAGATGAACCGAAAGAAACCAAAATCCCTTTGCTCCTGCTGGCTGGGCCCAAACGTTTCATCTCCAAATGTCAGTTGGCACTGGCTTAAAAAAAAATATCAGTTTCACACCTAGACTTCTGAGGAAAACAAAGAATCAGCTCTGATTACACGGAACTTTGGAGGTTTGTCAGGAGATATGACAAACGTTACCTCGGAGTAAACCCTTCTGGCACGTCCTTGTGGCCCTGCAGGAAAGTGCTTGGTAAATGCTGTCCACGAACATGGAGCAGAGTGGAGACAGACGAGAGGACCAGCAGGCCCGGAGCAGGACTATGTGGCAAACTGAGCCGTGGGGACGGACACGAACTCTCGCAGGATGTTCTTGGCCGTCTCGAGGTTGTTGTGGGCGATCATCAGCGCTTTCTGGATGTCCTGGATCGAGTAGCCCTGAGACATCAGGCATTCGATCTCTCCGTTCAGGGCCGGGCCTGCGGAGCCTGCGGGAGGCGGAGGAAGGGGCGAGGCTGACGACGAGGAGGCAGCGGGGATGTCAGGTGGCGGAGAAGGAAACGGTCGAGGCCGTCGGTCGGAGTTGGCCCGACGTGGGAGGGGTTTAGGGGGGCGTTCAGGTTCTCCACCTGTCGCGAACAAATCTGGAAACACAAGTCAGAGAGCCTTTTGTTAGGAGAAAAAGTAAAGCTAAAGACACAGCAACCTTGAAACGTTTCAAGAAAAACGATTATGATTCAACCTCAAGACATAAAGCTAAACAACTGAAAGGTTTGAATCTAGAATCATTTAAAAACATTTTTTAATCGGTGCTCTTCAGTGTTTTTGGTACGAATACGTACGGGCTTCTACCGCACAGTCCAAGCTGAGAACACTGAAGGCTGCGGAGGTTTTGTTGATCTCTGATAGCATTCTGCGGGTGGGGGCGGGAGGGACGAACGGTCGGGGACAGTCGTACTCGTAAACATCCTCCACAGCGGTGTCCTCCTTTTTGTCCTGGAAGGCCACTGCAGAAAGCGGAGGGTGTTCTGGAAAACCAAAAAAAATCGCCATTAATTTCAGAAACACGTGGAAAAGAAAAAAAACTTTATTGCCATGTTTCCATTTGAAATGATGGTTCTGCTTTCAAGACCCACTTTGTTTAAAGTCAGGTATTTTTTTTTATACGTGTTATGGCATCTTTCTGATCATGAAGGGCATGTTTAAAAAAAAAATGAGCTCAAAATAGCATTTCTGGGGGCCAGTTGTTCAAAGGTAAGCTGATCGGATTTTGGTGATCGGATTGGATCAAATCTTGAAAATGGGTTGTTCAAAAGGGAAAGAAGGAATCTGAAATCAGATTAGATCACAGAATCCAATCCTAGTTCTAATCTGGATCAAACTTTCAGTTTGTGTTGTTCAAAACTTGTCAGTAGGATTTGGATAACTTTGATAAAAAAAAAACTGGATTATCCTGATCCCAACAGGGGGGAGGATTTAAAGTGGATTCCAGGAGGGAAATGTAGAAAAACTTTAAAATTGGTCAAATAATACATTTGTGTCATTTAGTGTTTATACTTTTATTTATATTTTGCACTTGACTTGTGTAACCGTTGTAACAGTGATGAAGTAGATACAGACATAGGCAACCAGTTAAGCTATTCAGTAAAGACAACCAAAGCAGAACTGCAGATCCGCCTCCTAAAAGCAGAGCTTGGAAATGCTGGTCTCTCCTCCTCAGATTGAAAAACTCCCTGAACATTCTTTATTTTGTTAACTATTGGACATTTAGCCATTTTATTTAAGACGTTTTCAAACTATCCACAATGTATTTGTTAATGTATATTTGTTTTTTTATTTTTTGTGACTCAGATGAGGGGTCATAAAAGAAATTAGGAATGGAAGTGGATGTTTGTTATTTTTGTGTTTTGTCTCAGAGTAACAAACTCTTACATTGACCCCATGTTGGCTCTTCTATCTGTTCTTTACATAGCTGGTAGCCCGTGTTGTGATATGTTGTCCCATTTAGAGCAACGGTAATATGGATTTGGTAATATTGAAAACTGTGTTTCTGGATCAGGGTGATCCAGTCCAATGTTGCTTTGAAAAACCGGCATAAAAGTAAGACGGATTACCTGATCCTGCATAGGAAAAAATGTGATTTCCAAATCCGGATCATTTTGATCCAGATTAAACTTTTTGAACAACTGGCCCTAGGTAGTTATTTGAATCTGGAGCAATAAAATGGTGTAGAAATTGTGCTGAGCGGACCACAAGCTCCGCCCCTTGATGCATCAACTTGAGTGGGACTTTAAGGAAGAAAAAAACCTTAACTGCTTCTCGTTTCTTCAGATTACTACATTTTTTAAATGCTTCCAAAGGACAGCCGAGGGCAGTTACCCAAATCAGAGGCTTGAGTTGTCTCCACGGCCTGACTGTGGATGATACACATGGATTCGTACACTTGGGGGTCTTCGGAGTCGCTGTCGCCCATTTCACTGCCACAAGAAAGACGTCATCGTTTTACTACACGGACACATCACCGACAATCTGCTTCTTTGTCCTTAAGGTCCTGAAACATCCCCTCCTGATGACCAGACGATACCGATCCTGACTGCAAGATCAAATCATCTCCATTAGCAGGCGAGTATGGACCGAATGAGAGGGACATCACCCATAGAAAACGGTTTACTTCTGGCTCCAACCAAATCAAGTCCATTCAGGCCAACATTTTTTTCGTGATATGGACGCCAGATGACGTCAGTAAGCACTAATTGGTGTAACTCCACCCGAGTCATCACTTTTATGGCAACTGCTCTCACCCATCAGGAGTGAGCTTGTTAAGGCATCTGATTGGCCAGTTTCTAACTTGCACTACAGAGGAAAAAAAAAAAAAATGATTATCAGGAACATGTTGAAAAACGTAGCAGAGCCAGAATGGTTCTTCTGACCAATAGAATGACTGAGTAACAGCTGTTTTATCGGATTCTTGTTTCTTGTTTGACTTCCTGTTTGAAACGCCAGGGGGAGGGGTCAGTCAGTCCGGTTCTCATACAACCAATTGTATGACCCTTTTTAAGTCGATGTACTTGATATGTCTAATGGCAGCGTTTTACCATGTCACAAAAATATAGCGGGAGATATGCTTTTTTACTTTTGGGAACAACAGTTTCTTCATTTTATCAAAAAATCTCCTTTATCTCCCCAAATTCAGCATTTTTAAACACTTGTTAATGTTTTAAACAATGTGGAAAAAAATGCCCTTTTGACATTGGATGCTTTAGTATGAAGAGTGTGGCTGCAGAGCCCCCTGCTGGACAAAAATGCCTCTGAATGAATAATGGAAACCTAAATGTTTTAAAAATCAAAATGCTATTTGTAAGGAATTATCTAATCAGATTGGCCTAATTATTGATAAAAAAAGCAATTATAAAGGCGCAATGACACGTTTGTTAAACCTCAAGCAAAGAAAAGGAAGTGGTTACACAACAGAAAACAGGAAGTAACAGAGCAGAAAATAATCCGCATCTTAAAATAAAATGAAAAAAAATTCATTTCTAGGTACGAGAAACATTTCATAAACGTTTTTCATCTCTTGTTTAAAAAAAAACAGGTTACATAGAATTTGTTTTCTTAAGAAGAACCTCCTCAGGGTTATTTTTGCTCGTGATTGAAATGCGTCAAAAAGTAAACACCTTCTTCAAACTGCATTTGTTTGACAAGAGAGAAAACTAAATAACCCTTTCAGAGAAAGGTGAAGCCGTGAAGAGGTTTGTCATCTCTACTGGCAGAAGTGGGAGGCAAATGATCAAGATGCAGATAGCATCCAACATTTTTTTTTTAAATGTTTTGGGAATTCTTTAAATTTGCCTTTTTGATTGTAAAACTTAAATAAGGTTGCTTTCACCTAGTTTATATATGATTGAAGTGTGACTAATGTGGACCGTGTCAGCACGTTTGGCTTCAGGCTCCAGACAGAAACTAAGCTCACCAGTGAGACACAGGTTTGGTTTCTTCGATGAGGAACATTCTGGTGAAATGGTGGTTGTGGTGCTTGGTCATTTCTCTGAGGCCACCCTTGTTCTTGTGTTTACCTTGCGTCATTGTGGTTGTTTGCTTGGCTTGGCGGTGGGGGCACCAAGGAACCCGTCAAGACCCAAGAAGTACCCGAGACGGGGAGGGAGGTGGGACTCATGTACTCGTTCTCGTCTGAGTCGGATGACGGCTTTTCCCCGCTGGACGCCCCTGATGCTGGCAGGGACCTAAGGGAAAGCAGACAAAACGAGACAGCCGCTGAAATGTGGGTACGTGACTAACAAAATAAAAATATGGACTAAGATCTGGACCAAAGATCTACGATGAAAAGCTTCATGAATGCTGGCTTCTCCTTGAATCTTTGCGTGTGGAACTGCGCACACATGCACCAGCGTCACGACCACAGTGACCACATCCAAACAAAGCGCTGGAAGAGGTCACTGCAAGGCTTCCCATCAAAGAAGCCGTTTACTGACAAAATTCTTTCCAGCACAGATGGATTTCATTATGAATGGATGGGAAACACTGCAGTTTTGAGTGCTGATGTGATCAGAGGCTTCTTTCTCCCTGAGAGCTGCTGGTACCTGGCAGACAGGCAGTACACGGGGTTGGTCGCCGCGTGTGGTTTGGCGGCTTCTCCGTTGCTCTGGGGGGTGGGGGGCGGGCCTGGCGTGGCTTTTGTTGCGGGACGTGGGACCATGTAGTTGGCGGCCCAGGCTGGCTGATCAGGGGTGGAGGGCAGAGGTCTCCTCTGGAGTCTGGAGTCCTGGCTGGCCAGGGAGGGCCGCTCAGGAGGAGGAGGAGGTGGCAGCTCCCTCAGGGCTGGAGGAGGAGGTAGAGGCTTGTCTCTGTGTGTGGCCGC
This sequence comes from Oryzias sinensis, assembly GCA_037389245.1. NCBI lineage: Eukaryota > Metazoa > Chordata > Actinopteri > Beloniformes > Adrianichthyidae > Oryzias > Oryzias sinensis. Next base: position 4,434,661 of record CM074497.1, read on the forward strand.
AGTCTGGGATGGAGGCAGGAGGGGGAGTTGAAAACCAGCAGAGAAGCAAAGAAAGGGGGAAAAAAATGACAACGACTACTTTTCAGCGTTTTTTTTAAATAGTCTAAAAATGGAAGCTAATAAAGCATTTAAGCTTATTATTTAGACGTGAAGGATTTAAAATTTACATAAAAACAAGCTTTTAACAAGTGAAGATATTAAATGAAAAGTTTGCAATAATGGGATTTTTTTTTAAATGTTTAAAAGATGGCGGCAGAATATTTCTTAAATCAAGGCTGAGAAAAGTTGTACAATGTAAATAAATATGTTAACATCTTCCCAGCAGTACAGAGGTTGCTTGTTTATTGTGGGAGTAACGTTATGATAGTTATAGGCTTTACCCACTTTACCCAGAGATAAACGTTTTCACACTTTTCTCTAGTTTAAACTCTTAAAGTTCTTAAAAAAAAGATCTGATCAGGTAGAAGATTTATGGAACTGTGGCAAACTAAATGTATTCTGTACAGGAGACATGGCACAGAGATTGATTGACAATGTTCTTCAGCCAATCAGGACGCAGAAAACTACGCCTAGCATTTATTCCCAGATCCCAGATAAGCAATCTTTTATAATTTCTTTTTTTTTCCTTTAAGCCTCTGTCTGCTACGGTGGCAGAAGATACTGTAAAACCTTCTTTGCATATAATCTATGAAAAACATTTGCAGCATAAAATCAAAAACCCCTTTCTATTTACTTTGTTTTTTTTTTAAGAAAAGATAAAATGACATGACCTCAAATAGTCAAATTATGTGAACACAAAGTTTCCTTTGCTAATTTGCATTTCCTTGTTGAGTCTGTAGACGAGTTGCAATTGACGTCAGTGAACTTCCTGTCAGCCACGCTAGGGGGGCAGGCAATACCTGTGGTGTTTACGGCTGTCACAACCGGGAAAAAATGGGAATCAGATGAGGGATTTTATAGATAATGGACCTGCAATCGTCAGGGAGAAAAATGCCAAAAACGTGTCAACCGAACGGCTGGTGAGACTGAATCAGAAGGACGTGACTCAAACTATTCTGGCGAATCTACGAGATCGCTCAAATCATTTTGCCAGTTAGAATTTGTAAACCTTAGCTACATATAAACTAGTTGTATGCATTTAAAAGCTGCTGGTGTCCATATTTAAGGAGCAATTGCAGCAAATAGCAATGCATACATTCTGTCTAATCTTATTCCATTGTTAATGTTGTTAAAGCCATCATCTTTAGTCATGATAGAGTGGCAGAGGTGTGTGTAGTGTTGTGAGTGAATGCATGCCAAGCACCAGTTTGTATGTTTTGCATCGCTTTCAAATGTGCAAAAACAGCTGTGATTGCAGCAATGTCCGCTTTGGGAAACGCAGTGGCAACATCCCAAACCTGACCTGGTGTGATCGGATTACGTGCTTCTACTCCCTTGTGTGCACAGATCTCCTGCGTTGTGTAAACCGGGTTCGGTGACAAACGCAGATAATAGTTGAGATGCAGTATTTTTGGCAAAGTAGTCAGTTTCATTGTAATCTGGCCTTTTTTCAGACTTTTTGCTGATAGGTTATGAGCTCATTGGGCCATAACTGCTGTTGATATTCCCTAATTTCACGTTCATTTCCACTTTGTTCCACCATTGCCCTCCAGGATTGCCCTCAAACATGGTGGAGGGGCAGTTACTGATGATGTAATTGCAACCCTTTTATCGTCTCATCAACAAAGTCCAGTGGTTTTATTTTCTCCTATATGTTTCCACTAAAATCTTTTAGGAAAAGATCAGTCTACATCTGCAGAAACATGCATAAAAGCCTGCTTTTATTATTATGATTATTTTTAAACAGAAACCAAACAAAAGTTGGGTTTCTACATTCAGTTCGGTCCGACAGCCAGAGGCTCCGACTGTGCCCTCGTGAAATCACCTTAGCTGCAGCTCCCTGACCCGAAGCGGCGTGAGCGCAGGAGGATCTTTGCTGCAGGAGGTCAAGGCGTGGAGGCACCGGAGGCAGCTGAGACACTGGAGATGCTGGGCGTTCAACCTGAACATTCGCATTCACATTAAGACACTCTAAAAACATGTATTCCTCCATTTAAACAGCATAAAAGAATCATCTGAAACCTCATTGAAACGCGTTACCTTGCGGCAGGCCAGCCTCCCTATGACTAGATGCTGATCCTCCAGTCGATCGTCCTCTTCCTCCTCGTTAGCGGCAGCCTCTGCCCTGCTGCAAGCCTGAAAACCGGCAAAAGAAGCCCCACTGGCTTTTGGGTGGAAGGGGTCCACTACGATGGGTTCGGTGCCTTTAATCTCACAGCGGCAAAACGGGCAGCCCTGACCCTCCGACTCCTGAAACAAAGGCAGGAAGAACAAATGTTGAGTGACCACTTCATCTGCATCGAGAATGCTCCGGAACTACAAATGCTGCATTTGAAAAAAGTCGTGATTTCAGTGTGTGAATTCACCTATTAATGGGCTTTGGCCTGTTGGAAAAAAATGTATAAAAAATAAATAAGTGGCTCTTTGCGGTAATACTAAGGTCAATTGAAATGAATGCACAAAAGGCCTAATTAAGTAATTAGAAAATATCAACATGGAAACATTAGTTTATTGATTAAAAGCATTTAAACATTTCTTACCCTGACGCTAATTGAAAATTTTCTGCAAACTAAACAGGAAGTTTCTTTGTTTAGATTAAAAAAAAATCATTACCACGAAAAAAACTCTTTCATATTAAAGTACAAATTCTATCAATAAAATGGGCGCTAATGCAGAATTTTGGCTTCACACTATTTAAAACTGCGGTTTGGGGAAAATCAGACGAAATGAAATAAGCTTTTGTTTTGAAAATTTTAACTGTTTTTTTTACCTAACGCTTTGGTTTAAAAAAAAACAACAAAAAAAGTAAACAAAATGGATTTTGTAATTCTGATAAAACATCCTGGATCCGATTTAAAACTTGATTTTGAAGAAAACTATTTTTAAGAATTAAAAATAAAAAGCTCATTAATGATCAACAGCTTCACCTGCCAGGCCGTCAGACAGGAAGTGCACATCAGGTGCCTGCAGGGCTCGATCTTCACATCCTTGTCGTTCTCCGCACAGATCTTACACAGCTGGAAGGTGGAGCCCATCTCACAGTACAGCTCATACTGCTCCTGCAGGGCCGACGCAGAAGGAGATTCATAGACATTAAACTTTAATCAATCCTAAATGTCAGCAGAAATGTCATCCGGAATGCATTTGTGTTACTGTGGCACTAAAACTCCTTGTGCAGTTTGCATTTCTGAAGGCACGAACCCGACCGAAACTTACCTGAGTAACTTTGATGTGGTCCTGTGGAGACGGTTCACACAAGCCGGTGAGGTCTGGGTTTTGTGCACGGCCATCGGGGAAGAGATAGCTAAAGAAGCAGCATTCAAAAGAGGAACACAAAAGCCACACAAACTCTGAGAACTTTTGTGGAGCTTTTCCTTAACACAGAGGTCTTAAAAAATAAAATAAAAAAAGCACCGTTCCTGCATTTATCATGGGAGTTGCATTCTAGATATAACCCATAATAGGTTAAAGTCACTTATAAGTCAGCTTTTTTTTTTTTTTTTTTTAACAATTCTGGATGTTTTAAGGAAGTAACAACACGTTTTATACAGTTCTCTCAAACTGAAATTAAAATTCACTTGTCTTGACTCTTACATTTCTCCATCTCTTCATAGATAAGTCCAGCATTGTTAGTCTTGTAACTGCGCTGATAAAAATCATGCTAAACTTTTTAGAGGAATACTCAGCAATGCGTGAACGGATCAAAATACCACTTTAGGGGTTCTTTTTGTGCGGACAGAACATATATATATATATAAAATATACTTAATAGCTGAAAAATGTGATTTTGAATGGTATAAGCCCTATCAAAATAACTGCACTTTCTCTTTAATGTGTGATAAGGAAGTTATGCAGCAGGTTTCAAGAACACAGCAGACTGCAATTAACCCACAGACAAAATGATGGCAAATGTAATCCGAAGTCTTTCGTTTTTACTTTCAGATATCTGAAGGAATTCTAATATCCTCTGGGTTAAATAAGTTAAATAACCAAATGCAGTAATGAAAAGACTCAGCGATAACGTCTTTGACTTTTGGCACGGTTCAGTCATAATGAAGGAACTACGGTTATAGAAACGTCCTGTAATACAGAAGGACCCGCAATGGAAGTTCCACAAGATTTTACAATTCTGCTTCCAACTCTCAGAACAAGTGAGAGGTCACACTGTAATTACTCATTTCTTGAAAATACCGCAGTTTATATGAAAAAAACTAGAAAGGCGTAACGTGCAAACATCAGGGTGTACTCCTAATGAAGGCTTTGGTGTGCAGGATGGCACTCTTCAGCGCTCCTCCCTGTAATTACTTTAAATGGAACCTAGCGCAGATAAATTGGCACTTTGACACCATGCTAAGATTTGACTTACAATCCCTCTCTATAACCATCAATAAGGGCCTGGAAGAGGGGTTTGTTGTGGGGGATTCGTCTGCAGGATGTTCCCGTCTGCCGTCCTGGCGATCATGGTGGCCCAGCGAGTGCAGCTCAGCCTGAAAATGTAGCTGAGAGGCTGGACAGATTGGCGGCTGCAGATTCGGAAGCGTCCTTTTGGGTATAATCTACCACAGACTCTCATTGCTGCTCTCACCTGCCAGGTTTGTGGATGAACCTCTGCAGTCGAGCCTTGACCTCATCGTAGGTCAGAAATGCCATGTAACCAGAGGTGTGCTGACCAGGCTGTTCCAGTTCGCAAAGAGGACTGACCATGGCTGCACCACGAACATGCAAGCAAACAATTGAAGGTAAAGAAATGAGGTAACTCAAAAAGATCCATGAAACTTGGGTGTGAAACAGAATAAAGCACGATAATGAAAGTTAAAGTGATTAAATAGTCCTGAAACTCGTCCACATTGAACGCAGCTTACGTAGAACACCCAGTTTCAATGTTAAATTATTGACATGGAGTGCAGTAGAGTTGGACTGAGTGACCCTGCCCCATGTCGTTCCAAACTGAAGTACCCACTGGCTCTAAGACCATTCTATTGGTCAGAATAGTCGTTCTTGCTCTGATACTTTAACACTAACGCTACTGTAATTTCAGGACTATAAAGCACACCTGATTAAAGGCCGCACCCATTACATTTTTAAAGGATAAACCATTTTGTAGATACATATGCCACACACCAGTCTATAAGCTGCATGTGCCCACAGTGAAAAATGTGTTGTAGAATGAGGATTTGTATGTGCTGAAACCGCCACTGTGTAAGAAAGAGGGAGCATGTGCAGCGCAAGAGGAAGCGAGAGTGCACAGCAAAGTGTGTTGGGGGTGCGCTTTCATTTTTGATATACAGAGTGAAGGAGAACTGTAATAAAAGGTCTGCCCCAGACGAACAGTGAATGATTCTTTATTAACCCGCTCTATGGGCTCTGAGGGTCCGAACGGGGAAGTGAACGCTGAAGGAAGATCCGCCTTCAGCGGAGATGATCTCCCCTGCATTTTCCGACCACCGTCAGAAAGAAAAAAAAAGTTATCGCAGGAAAGTTTCAACACGATATATTTACAGAAAGGGACGTTACACAGAGAGTTTTCAACGTTTTAACCCGCCTGTTATGTTGCGGGTCAAATCGACCCGTTTTGAAGTTTGAACATCTAAAAAAAAATAGTTAAAAGTATTTTGAATGTGTTAAAACTTCTTCTGCTTGTCTTAATTAGCGTAATCAACATATATTATGAAAATGGTTCATCCCACATAAATCCAACCCCCCCTGCATGTTTATATAACATAGATGATGTTCGGGTCAATTTGACCCGGCAGTAGGGCTGCACGATATGAGGAAAACTCGCGATATCGATATTGGTGATTAATATTGCGATAACGATAAAATTTGCGGTATATAAACAAACAGCAAAACAACCAAAAACATAATTTCCATTTCACTGCAACAGTTTAAAAATTATACTCCAAATGACCCTCAAATGGCGACGTAGGAGGCTAACATCAAACATAAAGGGGCTCATCTGATTGATCAACAACGTAGCGGGTCCTTCCGATTGGTTAAATGCGAAAGGATTTATTCATTTTGTTCAATATTTCAAGCTGCCATGAGATTGTTTTAGCACATTTAAAGGTAACCATTTGTTGCAATTTTCGCCGTCTTTTGCGGTATGCATATTGCACAGCTTAATGTCGCGATAACTTGATAAATTCATGATTATATTGTACAATTTCTGACATGATCAAAATGGAGGTACAAGGATGTCTTATTATTATTAGTTTTTCCTTTATTTGCAGCCTGTGAGGCATATTTCTTAATCCACACATAGACACACACACAAAACACACACACCTCACACACAGGTGCATAGTTGTTCTGACTTTTGACAGGAGCATTTATGTTGTCGGAAGCTCAACCCACGACAGTGGACACTCAACAGGGGAGGGAGCAAAACATATAAAAGATTCTCTGCATGGGAGTCTTAGCATTCACACAAATGAACACTAACAGAAGGTATATTACCTGAGCTTTTCTTTCCAAACAGTGCCTTGGACATGGCACACTAACAGAACTAGTTAAAAAAACATGCTGGTAAGAATCACTGTGCAGTGAAACCACGGAAGTCTTCCTCCTCAATGTTGGTGGAATAGCGTCAGATATTCTTCTCCACACTCGTCTCGCCGTTTCTTAAGCTGTCAGTGTCACTCCTGATGGTCCCTCCTGAGCTTGCGCTGTCCTCTCCGTCGCGCAACTTGATCCGGCTTCTCAAATCCGTTGGTGATGGTTTTTTCATACTTTTAACGATTGCTTTTAACTTGAAAGCTGCGTCATATGCATTTCTTGCATTTTCCATGATGGTCTGTTTGTGCTATTCATTCACAAAGCAGGAATTTACATTAAACTTGCATCTTCCTCGACACATTTACTGTATTCCCCCTGTCTCACCCTTCCCCCTTGTGCTTTCGGCGCTAGCCCATAACTGTTAGAAAAAATGCATAACAAAAATGCATAATTTAGCCATCATTGAATAAGCCGCGGGGTTGGCGTGTGACAAAGTAGGATCTTATAAATCGAGTACAGTAGTCTTATTTTTCCCCCACTAATCAGATGCTTCAATAAAAGCAGGCAGTGTCTACTGGCTCCCACATGCAAAGTTCAAAACATTTGACAGATTTTGTGTAGCTTACAAGTGGTAAATTGGTTGCCATAGAAACGATGACTCAGACCAATCCCTACTGTTTACTGTCAAGCATCTGGCTCCAACGAAGTCCATGTTGCCAGAAAAAAAAGCAGGGCCGGAATTGAAAATTTCATTTGTAAGGCAAGTAAACCGTTCTCGAATGCGGTCAAATGTCTCGTATAGAGCGGGATCACATGTCCTGTGGTGGGCGGCACACACAATCAGGAACCCAGATTTGGCCTGTGAAGTGTTGATGATATAGCGAGTGGGTTGAGTTCAAAATCAACATGGAGGAGAAGCGCGTGTGCAATTTTCCTCCTCCTGAACATATATTTGTATGCAGACAATATAAAAAAGCGTCTTCCAATCTTACTCCCCTCGCCCGACTAATGCGGGACAGCAAGTAGTCAAACTGGGTCTCAGAGACAGAGAAACTTGAAGCTCCTCAAAAGAGAAGCGGCAGATTTGAGTTTGGTGTGAAGGCAGCATTAAACTGTGCTAGAGATAAACTTTGTTTGTATTATACTTCTAATCGTAGAATTAAAAAACAGATCTTTGGTGTGCGTTCTCTTTATAGTTTAGACCTTTGATACAAATTCATTTCCTGCAAAGACTCTGCAAATATTACCTGAAAGAGCCTGGTGAGATGTCAAACTCAAAGACAGAGATGTAGTGGGTGCAGGTCAGATCGATGGTGGTTGAGAATGGCTTCCAGGCCAGAACTTGATGGGAATTGAAACTTCGTGGAGCGCTTGATGAAATGTTCGCCATGGCACAATGGTTCTGAGTACAAAAATGGAGAAAACATATTTGTAGTCTTTGGAAACAATCATGTTTATCTACATGAAATTAAAAGTTAAATTCAAAACGAATAAGTTTATTAACATTTAATCAGAATTATTAAACGTATTTTTCTAGATGAGCTGAAGTCTTTAGAATCCGTCTGCAACATCAGATGTATTTATAGAGTCAGACGCTAGCTATCAGAGCTGCGTCAGCTACTATCTCCAAATGACCTTCTCCAAAATTCAGCTGCATCAGCTTTTGTAATCCTGAAGTTGTCCCCCTGAAATAGCCCATTGGGGAAGATGGCTTTTAGCTCTGCGAGCATGTGACTGAAGATCAGAGACAGCTTTGTGAGGTTCCGCCTGGGAAGGAAACCCGACAAGAGAAGAGCATAGAGAGGGAAACATCACACCAAAAATCTAAACTGAATAAAAAAATTTTTTTTTAAGTACTAAACGTGAGCCGACAGCCTTCAGACTTATTACAGTAATAATTCACCATGGGCACTGGATCTTAGTGTTTAGAAAACTATTAAATAACTCATCCAGTTTAGCTTAGTAAATCTTAGTAAATCCCAGCTTTTTTCCAGCATTTCATCTTCTTTAAATCTCCAGCTATTGAAAATAGTGTTTTTTGTTTTTCAATCCTTGTATTTGAACAGATTTAAAACAAATTTTTACCAAAGAAATCTAAGAATAAAATATTAATTTAAACCAAAAGAAAAATATTTAACATCTAGTTTGAAATATTACTTCTCAAAATGTGAATTTAGAGCAGATCATGATTTCTCAGATCAGTGCGAGAATGTGATCGTGTGGCATCGTCCTGTGGATCAGGAACCTGGACGTTTAGCCTGTGTGATCCAAGTAGTACAGTGCTGCTACTTCTACTGGTACTCCTACTCCTACTGCTTCTCCTGCTACTGCTTCTACTGCTACATCTTGTACTGATACTGCTTCTACCGCTACTCCTACTGCTTCTACTGCTATTGCTTCTACTACTCCTACTGCTTCTACTGCTACTGCTTGTACTGCTATTGCTTGTCCTGCTATTGCTTCTACCGCTACTCCTACTGCTTCTACCGCTACTCCTACTGCTTCTACTGCTACTGCTTGTACTACTCTTTCTACTGCTATTGCTTCTACCGCTACTCCTACTGCTTCTACTGCTACTCTTTCTGCTATTGCTTCTACACTTCTCCTACCAGCCTACTGCTTGTACTGCTATTGCTTCTACCTACTCTGCTACTGTGTACTGCTAGTGCTTGTACTGCTACTGCTTCTACTGCTACTGCTTCTACTGCTACTCTTTCTACTGCTATTGCTTCTACCGCTACTCCTACTGCTTCTACTGCTACTGCTTGTACTGCTATTGCTTCTACCGCTACTCCTACTGCTTCTACTGCTACTGCTTGTACTGCTATTGCTTCTACCGCTACTCCTACTGCTTCTGCTACTGCTTGTACTGCTGTTGCTTGGCCTGCTACTGCTTCTCTCCTGCTTCTACTCCTACTGCTTCTGCTGCTGTTGGCTCTGCCACTTCTCCTGCTGCTGCTGCTTGTGCTGCTGTTGGCAGTGCTGCTGCACCAAGCTGCAGCTACTCCTACTGCTTCTACTGCTATTGCTTGTACTGCTACTGCTTGTACTGCTACTGCTTGTACTGCTACTGCTTGTACTGCTACTCCTTCTACTGCTACTGCTTGTGCTGCTGCTTGTACTGCTATAGCTGATACTGCTATAGCGGCCACTGCTATAGCGTACTGCTGTTGGCAGTACTGCTACTGCTTCTACCGATACTGCTACTCCTTCTACTGCTACTCCTACTGCTTGTACTCTTTGTTGCGCTGCTACTGTATGCTGCTCCTGGCCCGTCCTGCTACTACTGCTTCTACTGCTACTCCTTGTGCTGCTGCTTCTGCTGCTGCTGCTTGTGCTGCTGCTTCTGCATTTCTGCTGCTCAACATTGCTGCTACTGCTTCGTACTGCTATAACTGTACTGCTACTCCTTCTGCTGCACTACTGCTTGGCCTGCTACTCCTTCTGCTGTTGGCGGCCTGCTCTGCTTCTACCGCTACTCCTGCTTCTGTCGCTACTCCTACTGCTTGTACTGCTATTGCTTGTACTGCTACTGCTTGTACTGCTACTGCTTGTGCTGCTACTGCTTCTACTGCTACTCCTTGTGCTGCTACTGCTTGTTACTGCTACTGGCCTTCTACCTTCTGCTGCTTGTGCTGCTACTGCTTGTGCTGCTACTCCTTACTGCTACAACGTACTGCTGCACCAAGCGTACTGCTCTCCTTCTACTGAACACTTGTGCTGCTCTGCTTCTGCCGCTACTGCTACTCCTTCTACTGCTACTCCTTCTACTGCTACTGCTTCTACTGTTGCTTTTACTGCAGCTTGTACTGTTGTTGCTTCTAGTTTGTTTCCTTCTGAAAATTTTGAGGGTTTTCTCCATTTTAATGTGATATGATTTCTTTTTTTTATTTTTTATTTTTTCTGCAATAGTAAAGTTTCTATGAAGTTTTGAGACTTCGTCAGTCTGCGGTCAGTGCAGACTCGTCTCACGATCAAAGTGTAGATTTTTAGCTAAAATATAAGCATCTATATTTAATTACTTATCTATGGTTCTGAGCTAGGTGCACAAAAACCATTTAATGAGATAATTGAACAGAATACTTGATGTTCTGACCCAATCATATGCTAGCTACTTGATGTTGATATAATTTATTTAATATTTGAGAAGAAGCAAAGGGTGTTCTAAAACTGTTCTTTAAACAATTTTCACAATTATTAAATGGTAGTTTGTAAATAAAACAGCTTGATTTACAAGAAACAAAAAAAATGTTAGATAAATGTAGCTTAATACAGAAAATCTTTCAAATAGTCCAAAAGCAGCTTCATGTTTGTGACTTCAAAGATGAAACTCTGCAACATCTGTTCTTTAGATGTAAATTTATAAAGCAAATTCTGGCGAATGATGGTAAACGACTCAGTCTGCCCCTGTAGAATACCACACTGTCTCATTTGGGTTCAACCTCAATGAGTTTAGCAGTTACAGAAGAGATGCAGAAGCTGGAGACATTCTGGTTGCAGATACACATATCAGATTTTTATCTTCTGGTATTTAAGTTCCTGTTAACCATGGCGCTATGAAGACAACTGCTGCTCTTTTTAACATTTCCCATAAGATCAGCCTCCGTTTTAGGTTTCCTTGTCAGTAACCAAATTAGTTTTAACTACATTTATTTCACTTTTCAACCCGAGATAAAGCCGAATGTAAGCAGCCAACACAGACATTTGTACGGCTGAGCAAAAATCTGGCAAAAACGGGTTAAGTCAATCGCTGTTGAATTGATTAGAAAAGGAACATTAATAATATTGAAGTCAAATCTTTACGACTTATGCAAAAAGAAAAAGAAAAAAAAAAGCCAAAAAAGTTAGTCATGTTTCCGTAAACATAAAGAGGAAATGTAACCCAATTGGCCACGATTTTATCAAAGTGTCACAGTGAAATGAATGAAAGCAAATTTGATGGTTCAGTTAAGGAGACAGTTCTTTAAAAATAGCCCCGGCTGACAGATACTTGCAGCTGACAACACTTATCGATAAAGATAGAAAAAAAGGAATAGCTTGGTAGTAAGTTTGGGAGGAAGGATGAACTCCTGCTTAGTGATGACTTTAAAAAAACAAACAAAAAAAAAATAAAACAGGAAGACAACGTGGTTATGGTGCTTCGATTAAACCTGTGTCGTTAATTTCAGTCTGTTCATGTGACTCAACCGCATTTTCCACAAGACACATTTCCCCTTTGTCATGGTGGAAAACATGTGTAAAGCAAAAAAACCACAAAAAAAAAAGAACTGACTGAACATGTAATCCCTCATAAAAATTTAAAACCAGATGTCAGCCTTATTGACTTGAATCTTACGTATATGGTTATTTATTGTGTTTTTCTTTGGGGAACTGTCGAACACCATGTTGGGGAAATAAGAGAAAATCTCTAAGATCCTTTAGTGGAATTTAAAAAAAGAAACATTTTTCCTCTATTTTAAAATAACTGACTTAAAGACCCACTTAGATTAAAATAGTGTTTTGGGTATTTTTAACATGTCCTTGAAAGCTTTTTTTCATGATTAAGGACATGTATAAACAAAATTAATCTTAAAATTGCATTTCTTTATTCAAATTGTGAATCAGCAGCAGACGAAAACAATGCCGTTTGAAAAATAGCTTATTTTTGACATGGAAAATATGATGTGTGGGCCCAACTTCCCACTAGATCCATGTACGTCTTTGTTTTCCTCATCCGAGTTGTCATCTGGTTTAAAACTGTACGACTGGATAGCTCCAATATTGCATACCAGTAATTTTAGGTTGGGGACGTGAGGGGCTGTGAGCCAGCAGGAGACAGTCCTGAAACTGCTCTAGAAACGGCAGGTTTTCTGATTTTTGTCGAGAAAAAAAATGCCTAACCCCATGATAAAAGAGCACTGGGAAAGCTTTTTAAAATATCTCAAATGATTATTGGAGTGATTTTGTCGTTTTTAGCTAAAATGAAAAAACCTGTTCCGTTTTCTAGGACATAGTTCCTGAAATTCCCATCCCTGATATAAATGAAAAGGCATAACCAATGTATATTTTACTTTTTAAAGCTAAACATGATTTGCCTTCTCAAGAAAAATAAAAATGGGAGGGGAGGTGAGAAATACCCTTCCCATTGCTGAGAACTTGTCCCACTAGCTTACAGCCCATCACACCTAATGCAACCAAAAGGGTGAGCATTATTGGAGCTATCCAGCCGTACAGTTTTGAGACGGATACACGCTCAGACAAAGAAAACAAAGACGAACACGGATCTATTTGTCTGCAAGTGGATGTATCAGAATGGAGCGGAGCAGGGAGCCCGTGGCCTCACGTTGTGTTTTCTACGTAACAAATGAGCACTTTTTTGCTTTGCTTCTGATTGATAGTGAATTGAATGAAGAAATACTCAGAAATGCACTTTTGGCTTGATTTTCTTAATATATGTCCAAAGGGCTGCACAATATAAGGAAAACTCGCGATATGCGATATTAGTGATCAATATTGCGATGACTATATAACTTGCGATATATGAAACAAATAGCAAAGCAACCAAAAACATTCTTTCCATTTCACTGCAGTTTAACTGAATAAGAGTCAACATATCTTAAATTATACTCCAAATTAAACTAATCTACCAGGGAGGCAAGCATCTAACAAAGGGTTTCATCCGATTGGTCAAATGCATAAATGGATTTATTTGACTTGCTAAATACTTCAAGCTGCAATAAGATCGTTTTAGCACATCTAAAGTAACCAGTTATTGCGATTTTCCCCGACTTTTGGGATTTGCACATTGCACAGTTCAATATCGCGATAACGATAAATTTGCCATTTATTTTGCAGGCCTATATGTCCTCTATAATCAGGAAAAATCCCACAAGAACATGTTAAAAACCCCATTTTCATCGGAGTGGGTCTTTAAAGGGATTGTGTGCAGAGATTTCTGCTCGTCGCTCGTTTTAAATCAATAGTACAGTAGCTGTTTTCTGTCATAACGTGAAACTCAAAGTTTGGATCATGCAACTTAAAGTACAGCAGACAGACAGTTTAGCTTCTGTTCAATGAAGCAGTGCTACCAGATTAGGTGTCACTGTGCGATCACGATCTTAAGGGATTATTCTATAGTTTGGAAGCCAGGACAAACAATAATTAGCTCAGGCCATCTGTGGCTCACCCAAACACTTCCCTGCTTAACAGCACAAGTCACCTAGCTGCTTCCTCACGGTATAAGCTATCGCCACCACAACACCGCTAAACATCTCCAATCCAGATCACGCTCCTACCTGGGCTGTGAGTTCTCCTCGTACATTCTCTCCTTTGCTTCTTTAAACAGACTCATGGTCTGCTTGGTTTTGTTGGTCAAGTTATCGATGAACACACGAAAGTACTCGTTTTCTCCCAGGATCTCAATTTTCCCCTCGTATCTGGACAGGATGGTGCGCAGATGCTGGTACGTGTCCGGCAGCAGATCCAAAATGTAGGGCGGGCTGTTCTTCAACGCCACCTTGGGATTCTGGCACAAACGCACCACCTGGATGGGAAGCACAAACGCACAAGGACTCTGGTAAAATGCAAACACAGTGATTACGCGGAATAAACATGTGATAGCTCCACAGTGACATTTAAAAAACCCAACCCTGGTGGAGATAAAAGCAGCAGCTATCTCCTGGGAGCTTAAACTTCCTTCACAGATTTACAGTTTTCCAGTTGGATTAGAAGCTGGTGTGAAGTTCTAGATTTAAGTTTAATTGAAGCACTAAAGGAAGCTCAACAAAACTACTCTATTCAAGCCTTTTCCTTTATTTTTGAAACTGTTTTCTTCTTTGGGGTTGCAAAATGTCAACGTTTTGGCCATTCATGTTTTTGGTTATGACGACTAAATCGGAAAGTCGGGATCAAAACAATGTAATGATGCTTAAAGGTAATCTCTTTAGTTTTGTGCATTCATACAATTAAAGGCAAAATTTTAAAACTTCCTTACCGTTTCTGAGTTTTTTCCCCATAAAGTCACCAACAAACCAGTTGTTACAACTATAAATGTTCAGGAAGTTCAACACTAGAGTTATTCTTCAGTCAGCTGACGTCTCATAAGGAAGAATTCCATGAAGAACAGCAAACAAACACCATGAGGTAAAAAACTGGTTTGAAAACATATTTGAATATCTGTTTAAATTTATCAATTGATGAGGATAAAAACAATTATGGCTATTATATCACTACAGTCACCAGCAGAGTCTATTATTTGGCAAAACTGGATGTACATATGTTAAGAGTCTTTCATTTTATGTGACATTTTACAGCTAAACTGGGTTTTTATTTGTAATCCTGACTTTTATATATTCTGTTAAACACCGTAGGAGCATCATATTGCAGTTGTGAATAGTATGGCAGTGAAGGAAATTCTGATTCTCATGCGTTTGTATTTAGGGTACACATGTTTTGACAGACATGAGTCTAAACTTGATCTGCAAATCATTTCTTGTACTATTGAAGTTTTTTCTTATCCCACTCCAATAATCTCACTGGGAATGCTATCTTAAAAGCGTTCCCAGTGGTACTTGAATTATGATTACTCTGTTTTTAGACAAAATGCATAAACATGTGTCATTTTCTAGGACAGACTTTCTGCCAAGCGGCACTAGTTTATTAGAAATTCACCTCTGAGTTGTGGGCGGTACTTTTGGCGTGGAGTAAGCCTTCACTCATTTCCCATCATGCCTTCATTTACACTCTCTCCCGCTAGCTTACATTCCCTCACAACCCCAACCTAACTTCACAGGTGCAAGCAAAATTGGAGCTATACAGCCGTACAGTTTTAATCCAGATGCCAGCTCAGATGAAGAAAATGAAGACAAACACGGATCTATTCGCAAGGGGATTCATCGGGATGGAGCGGAGCGGTCTGCCGATTGCAGTTTTCAGTCTGCTCCTAATTTACAACAATTTGAATAAAGAAATACTCTGAAATGCAATTTTCCTTCTGTATGCCCATCAATCATTAGAGAAGTGCCACAAGGAACATGTTAAAACATTTTCATTGAAGTGGGTCTTTAAATAAGTTGCACCAATCAGAGATTGTAGATTTTTACAAAAGAATGAATAAAAAAAATAAAAATGATCAAAAAAATAAATGTAAATCTCGACTAGTGCAGTTTTTACATCATGAGATCAAATGGCTTATTTTGTTCTGTTAATGTTGACCCTTCTTCTGCTTAAATAACTCGGCACAATTCCTTTAAATACCCCAGTTAGCTGACATATGACTGAGGAGTAAAATCGTTTAAACCCGTAACATGAAGAGGATTAAGGCAGGGCTATAAAGTGAGTTTTTTGTAGGTGTAACTGAGGAAGCACAGCACCCGCATACCAAAGTCTTGTCTTATCTAAAGCTCTCTCATCTTCCTTCAGCCCTGCTGCATTAATATCTAGTGAAGTCTTGTCTCCCCATCTCTCTCCTCTTTCCTGTCTTCTCTCAGTTTCTGCAGAGATAAACTGGAGTGGCAGGAATGAATAAAAGTGAAACCTTTCCTAATAAAGGCCTGTCCTTATTTTAGATCGAATATATAAAAAAGTGGGTTCCTAGAAGTGACCCATTTTTCACCAAAGCAATTGGAAAGTTTATTCAAGGATATTAATGGGTGTCACAAAGTAAGTAAAGCCAGAGTGAGGCCAGGAGTCAAACACAGGTAGACATTTGTTAGGCAAAACGTCAGTATTTACCTTATCCATGAGTTTCCAGCATTTCTCCACCATTTTCTTATCGACCACCGCGGGTTGGTGAGGCTGAAGAGGCTGCTGGTGGGGCTGAAAGGCGTCCTTCATCAGACCGATGAGACCGGCGCCCCTCCTCGGATTTCCGGCCATTAATTTGCTCGATGACCGGGGAGGGGGGTTAGCCCCGGGGCCGGAGTGGACAACTGGGAGCTCTTCTCGACACGTTATCCAACAAAAACCCCGCTGTCCTAACGCCCTGGCTGACGACAATTCGTCATGCAGAGGCTGTCCAAGCCCAGGGAGAACAAAAACGGCTGTGTGTAAAAACTGTACGCGATGTTGCTACTAGCTAACAAGCTACTCCACTCCACAAGATACTATTTTAATTCCCGGGCGAAAACCGAGCTGGCGACATACTCGTTATGTTGCTGTATTTGCTGTCAAAAACGCCATATGTGACCTGTCTCCTCCTGGCGACGGCGAGTAAAACCACTCTGAGATATGAGTCGGGTGTTAATAAGCCACACAGAGCGATGAACAAACAGGTTGAGTTGCAGCTTCAACCAACAGCGAGCCAGGAGCTAAAGTAAACACGGATGTCCGGCCGGACCTTCAAAATAAAGCTTGGCTCGACGATAATGCAAACGCAAAAAAAAAGAAGAAAAAAAAAACACACACAATTTTTTTCTGTACTTCTTTTATCTTGATTGTTTATTTGTCCCCCCCCCCCCCCCAATACCACAAATCTACATTATACAGCTTTTACAAAAACTATCAAATGAAACCACAACACACTTATACTTGCAAAGAAAAACGTTTTGTCGTAACATTTTCAGTTTTTCTGCAAAATAATCTACACATTTCATTTAAGGAAGTTTGTTTTTAGATTTTTATTAAAAAAAACGTTAAAAAAACTCTTATTTCCTAAGTCAATGAAACACTTTAATTAAATTTCCTGTTGATAACTATAAAATTATTGGTGCAAACCCCCTCCAAAAAAAATTAAGAAGGAAAAATAATCTACAAAAAGTTCTCATTTTGAAATGTATTCAAATGATTTAAACTCACTGATCCACGCTGATTCCATCAAAGTAGCATGTATGTATTTACGGACCATTATTGTTCATTTTCTCTGGTGGTTTTATTTCATATATTTTGTTTGTAGACTTTATGAATTGTTGCCTTCCTATATCTAAACTGTGAACACAAATGTCACATCAATATTTAATGGCTTCTTATTCATGTAGAGTATGCATAAGTGCAATTATGTCTATTTATAATTAAGAGTGGTGAAAAAGGCATCATTTGCGAGTCTTTGAGGGTGAATATTTTTGTAGACATGCATGTGTGTAAGTATAGATGTATGTATATATAAGTATATGTGTATATAAATATCCTAAGTTTGATATGTCTATGTATAGATGTATATTCCTTTTCTACCTTGTTTTGTCTTTATTTATTGCAAAATGAACCACCCCTAATCATAACATTTTTGTTAAGTGCTAAAGTATTTTATTTTTAAAAAAAAATATTTTTTAAAAATTATTTTGCAGAATACATCAAGGTATCCGTCAGGTCAGAAAACATTTATTTTTCTGTAAAAATCATACTAAAATGAAAAGATTGATCAAACAAACAAGTTTAACATTTATTAAAATAAATTTGAGTTTTTTTTACCTTTAAGGTTTTATTTTTAGTTCACTTAATACACTAAATCTGTTAAAAATCATCAAATTTAGTAGGATGTTCCACAATTATTTATGTTTGTAGTACTTTGAAAATACTTATCCATGCTTTTACTGTAAAACATTCCCATTTTGAAGAACAGCATGAATAAAACTTACAAGAACATGAATAAAACTACATAACAGCAAAATCTGAATATAAAATACATTTTTATGTTTCTATAGCAAAAAAAAGAACTATTGGTACTGTAAAATAATATTTTGTATTTGGCTCCCTCTGTTGGGCATATATGATTAACACAACAGAAAACTGCAAAGTTCATTCTTTACCTCTTCCCAATTAATTAGAAAAAAATGTTCTCCTTTATTTTTCTCACACCACTATAAAAATGACTACCAAATGTCAGCTTCTTTTGTAAAATAAAGATGATTTATTTTGAACATCAAAATACAGTCAAAGTTTAATTGCACAATTGCTAAAGTACAGACGATTGAAAATTGGGGCATGCAAGTTTTGAAGGCTTTCCTTATTTAAAACTCAACGAAAGTGAAGAATGTATCTTAAATTTTGTCATTACAGTTATTCCAGCTTAAAAAGTTATATTGGAATTCCTTTAAAGTCCAATGCAATTTTGAGCAGCTGAGCTCCAAGCTCTGCCTGCTGGCCGCCCGGCAGAAACTCTGCAGACAACTCCCTGTAGGTGCTGCACACCCGGCGCTTGTGAATATCTTGCCTGCGAATGGCGTGCTTCCATCGATGCCTCGCTTCGCCGTAAACCACGACTAAACATCTGCGTGGAAGGCGAACGGCCACATGAATTTCCTCTGACAGTCCCAGCTCTGGCAGACCCTGCTCAAGCGACATGGTGAGTGTGGTGTCTGATAGCATGTTGATGGTGACGAGTCGCTCCCCCCAAAGCCAGGAGTCATCAAAGTGCGGGTCTATGGCTGAGCCCCTCTGAGGGTTGTAGTCCAGGTTGCACTGCTCCACTGGCTGAAAGCCAGACAGGCATGGCTCTTGCTGCATCCGTAGTACGAGTTCTTTGCTCAAACTAGGGAGTCCACTGAAGCCACCCACACGCACTTTTCTTTTTTTAAAGTTCACCTTTGGACCAAAATCCTACAACCAAAATGAGAAAAATGGTTGAATCATAAATCAATGTACTTAATTTCAATGTAAATCTCCCATCATGTCTTTTCAGAAGAAAAAATGTAAACCTTTTCAATCTGACTGGGACAGCATTACCTGTTTCCTTCGACCAGACTGGGATGGGTTCCAGGCATCCTGGTCCATTGAGTTAATCAGCTGCTTCTCTTCCTCTTCAGATATAAACTCGTCCCACAGGAAGATACCAGGAAACGAGAAGGATGCACTCCCTGCATCTTTGCAGACAGCAAGCTTTGTCTCAGGATTGTAGATGAAATGATGCGCCGCCTAAAAAAAAAGATAACAGTAAACAAATGTCTATTTATATATATTATTACTTCACTTTTAGCCTCTTTGTGGGAAACTGAGGCAGTTTCATTCACATACTTCAGATAATGTGCTATTTCTTTTAGCAAATATGTTACATTTTGCTTTTAAACAAAAATATTAAAATGTGTTGTTGTTTTTTAAGATCGCCCAAAGTGAAGCGTATTGTTCTATGTGCTGTTATGTTTAAAGTTATTCTGTTTTAGGTTTGTGGATTTTTAACAAGAAACACTCAACAAAAAAATAAAGTCTTAAAAAAAACCCAACAACTTAAATGTGAGAAACTTGTCAGGTTATTTCTACACTCGTGTCGTCTATAATAAGTTCGTAAGAAATCGTGAATAACTGTTTTAGCTTTTTGTTGTTTAGTCACACGAGTGGGAAACATATTGGTACGAATCGGAACGACTGACGAAAGCAAACAAATTGTAACTTAAAAATGTCATGGTAAATAAAGTATTCACCTAGCATATTGGTGCTTTGAGATCATGTATTTTGTCCAGCGAGGACCTCTGTACATTTGAAAGAAGCGCAAACAGGTAAATACAATGGGTTCAAATACAACTAATTGTTAGTTTTAGTTAAATAGAGATACCTTTCGATCTTTTGTCCCCTCTTTTTCTTTGCGATTTTCGCACAAAAGACACAGCCGGATCCCTTTACATCCGCATTGAGAAACACCGTCGCTGCCGTCCGGAGCCATCATTCTGAGCCAACCGGAACTAATGTCTTGTGGGTTAAGGATATATGGTTGTATGGTTGAAAGGTAGAGGCGCATGATATAATTATAAAATTGTTAGATTTAGAAAACTTATCTGTAAACATTTAATTTTTTAGCAGTACACAAAATAAGTACATTCATATTTTACTAATTTTATTATCATTATCCACAATCAAATTAACTTTGAAGCTATTTTGCCTATGAGTCAAAGCTCAGGGTAAATTAAACAGCACACACCGGATATAAACATTTTCCCCCGGAAGTAGACTTTTTCCCCGGGAAATTTTTATTGTCGCGGTTGTGTTCGTGTATCCTTGGTTGGTGAGTTTTTTATGTCCAAATTTTACGAGCTTGTAATTGCAAATTGATAAACTGAGTATATTCGTAGATTCAACGATGTTTAATACGATAATCGATCTTTCGTTACATTTACTTCGAATATTTTAAAGTCCAGAAAATGCGTCCAAACAACAACGTCAACTTCAACGTGGCTAATATGAAATCTTTTTTGTAACTAACTAAGATTACGTACATTATCACATAAGTTTAGCTAAAAATACAATCCTTAATGTAACGTTTTGCACAGTCACTTTTCCTTGTTATAATTAAATAATGCATCATGATGATTGTGAAGTATTATATCTTAATAAAATAATGCTTTTTAGTACTTTTATTGTTGTTGTTTTTTGTCTTACTTTGTTCTTATCTTAAACCATTGTAATTCCTGCCTTCATTGAAGCGCTTTGAGATTTTACCCAAAATATAAAGCGCATTCTAAATAATTTATTATTATTATTATTATTATTATTATTATTATTATTATTATTATTAAAAGAAATGTGCCTAATTCCCCTTTCCCCGTTTTGTTCTTGTTTTGTGCTTACCGCTTTCATGTATGTTTGTCAATTTACGAATAAAAGGTGGGAAAAAATTATTTGCTAAAATAGTTTTGCTCAATTTACTTATTAAACGTCTTTAACCTTTTGTTTTGTTAGTTTAAAACATGTTTGAGTGGCAACACATCATCTCTTTTTGGCTGTGGTGTTCAAATAAGCTTTGTGTTCACTTTGATTTAGTTAATTTTATAAATTATAACCCAAACCAAACCTCTGAGGGACCCATCATTTGGCAGAAAATGTAAAAAAAGTAGTAAGACAACATTCACCTAAATTTACAAACACAACATTTAATTTGTTGAATCAAAGCAGAACAAAGAAGCACATTACACCCCACTGCAAGTGATTGCAGAGGTAGTATAAGGACGTTATTTAGTCAATATGACAGAAGATGCAGCTATAACATAAGTTTACCTTCTAAGTGTTTTCTTACTGTTGGGCAGGATCAGGTCATGTCTATTTTGAGAAACTTAGTTTCTCAGTCTTTATATGTTTCAATTCTGTTGTTTTAACTGGTTGTGCAGATTAAACTGAAGTGTATTGTCATTCATTCATTCATTCATTCATTCATTCATTCATTCATTCATTCATTCATTCATTCATTCATTCATTCATTCTGTCAATCCTTTCCTGAATTGTCTCTGCAGTCTAACAATGGAGAAAATAACAGAGAAACTTTTACTGGAGAAAGGAACCCCAAAAACCAACAAACTGGAGCAAGTCAAGACACTAAAGTAGGAACACGTGCAGCTCTTGTACAACTACACTGTTGTAGTTGTGTTTTTGTTGTGCTTGGTAGTAAACTACTGATAGTTACTTGGACATGCAGCGAAGAATGTATTTAAAACTCTTTAGGAATAAACTCATTCTGTGTAGAGCAGGGGTGTCCAAATCCAGGCTAGTTTTCAAGAAACCCTGCCTCATCTGCTGTCGATTACCTGATTCAGGTATGTTCAGCCAATAAGGAACGTCAATGGCAGGATGGTTGGAAAACACCGGGACACCGGCCTTCGAGGCCTGGATTTGGGCACCTCTGGTGTAGAGCCATCATAATTACAATAAAAAAAAAAAAAAAAAAACGAGGACAGCATTTTATTTAACATTGTATGGTGTAAGGAACTGATGTTGCTCTGTTCTTTAGTCTGTCTAAGCTGGGTCTTCAGCTTCAGGACCTGCCTGTTAAGCTCCTGTCCCGTCTGCAGTCTCTGGAGAGGCTGGACCTGTCTGGAAACAGACTGCAGAAGTTCCCCAAGAACCTGAAGCTTCCTGTGCTTTTCTTCCTGGACCTCAGCGACAACCAGATGGAAGATGTCACCACCTTGGAGTCTCTGAGCACTTTGGAAGAGCTTAAGATGGATGACAACCTCTATATCACAGTGAGTGGTGCTCCCCCCCCCTGCTGTTTTAAAGAGAAGGTTTCACACAGAACAACAAATGGCAGTAATGCCACACAGGCACATAAATTATATTAAAAAAAGGATTTAAAGCAATTAACAAAGTAAAGCTATTTAATTCCACTCTTTTTGTTTTATAGACATGAAGTTGAATGTTATCTATGTTGCAGGTGAGTGATAATTACAAGCTGATGGTGTTGCTGCCCAACCTGAGGATTTTCAATGGCAAAGACGTCAGCACAACCGCCAATCATTTACGATTCGTCTACAGCGACAACCTGAGGACCAGGGTAAGAAACTGCCTTTTTTGAAAGACTTAACTTCAGTTAAAATTTGTGTTTTTGGTGTTTTTAAACTCGATCTTGTGTCATTTTTTTGTCATGATGGAGGACATATGTTAAGAAAATGAAGCTCAAAATAGAATTTCTGAGTATTTCTTTATTTAAATTGTTGTGAATCAGGAGCAGACAAAAAATGCCATTTAGAAACGTCATATTTGTTATGTAGAGGCTAGAGTTGGCAGGTCACAAGCTCTCACCGATGGGAAGGGGCGGAGTCACTCCGTGCTAACAGTCCCACCCACAACTCAGAGAATGAGCACCTGCTACTCTACCGAAACTATGTCCTAGAAAACAACACAGAATTTGGCTAAAAACGCCCAAAATGATAATTAAAAGACTGTGAGGAATGCTTTGAAAATAGATGATCGGAGTATGAGTGCAAGGTTTGCAGATGTTTTGGCTTCCTGTTGTGTGATCAGTTAGTTTCTTGAATTTGAAAGAAAATGGTATCTATTGCAAATGTAGGTGATTTGAGACAACTTTGTGATATGTTCTCTTCTGTGCTGAATTTCTGTGCAATGCTTCATAGGAACCCTAATATATCATATTGATATGTCTCTTACTTCCTGTCTTAATCTCACGGTAAACAGCTGACCAGAGACACAACTTTTATTTTATCCCTGTGGTGAAATGACAATAAATAACCCTGAATCCAGAGATTTAGCCAGTTTTCCTTCATGGGATTTGTTGTTTGATGTTAGATCGCTGCAGTTTGGGAGAAGAACTTCAGTCTACCCAACCCCGTTACTGCAGACAAGCTGTCGGACTTGCAGACCAAGTTTGTGAGCGCTGCCTGTAAACAGGTTAAATATGGGCCCAGTTCTGTCAGTGAGTTTACCAGGTGGAGGGTAAGTTTGACTTTCTCAGAAGTACATTTTTTTTAGTGTTTTATTTCGTATAAACATCCTTGTTTTCTATTTTAAGGTGGGAATATTGGCTATAGAGTATCTGCACTCACTAACAGAACCAAAGGAAGATTTAGAATGCAAAGAGTCATCAGACGGCAAAGACAAAGAAGTACGACGTGCATGTTTTTTAAGTTGAACGTTTTGACCAGGAAATATAGTTGATTTGTGGGTTGAACAAATACTGACATGTTAAATGTCTCACACTTAGACATGTGTCTGTTCCAGGTTGTCGTAACACCTTGTAAGAGTAAACGACCTCAGCCAGACGTGGACATCGGCGTTCGACTGTCGCCCCGCAAGAGGCTCCGCCCCGATCCTCCGGACTCTCCTGCAGGAGATAGTCCTCGCAAATCCAGTCTGCGCCTCAGACTTCAGACTCAGCCCCAGACCAGTAGCTGCTCGGCGAAGACGAATGGATCCTCATCGACTCCCACCAGAGGCGGGAAAGACGGCCCCAGGGCAAAACCTAAGACGCATCAAAGCAAAGCGAATGAAGCTAAACCGAAGGAACGCTCAGGGAAACAAGACGGCAGGGCCTCACATCTGGAGAAAGATTGTTACACGATGCCCTTGTTCAAGACATCCAGCAGAATGCAGGTAAAGTCTGAAAAATGTTGAAAGTTGTAGGAAAACTATACAGCAATATTAAGGTTCAGTATGTTACTGGATCACCGGATCAATCGGAATGGGAAGTTGTATTCCGATTCTGGATTGGATATTTATCTCATTATAATCAGCGCTGAATATTTCAAACGTATTATTACAAATAAATACTCTACCAGAAGTCTGCGTATGATGAACGGATCACAACAACATTATACTGTCGTAAAGCGCAGCAGAATAAGACACTAGTTTGAGGAGGAAGGCGGTAAATTTGTCAAGATGCTCCCAGATTTGGACTTCTGGCTGGGCTCAAAAACTCTCAAGCTGACGGCCAGTGTCCCTGTTGGTTTGTCTTAACTCATCAACAACCTACAAAGGCATTTCTTAAGAAAAAACATTGTTGTTTTTATTTTTTATGAGAATTAAACTGAGGGATATCAGTGAGACAGATGCCAAGGGACCGTCTACAAAGTGCAAACCTTAGGAAAAAGTTCACAATATCTCAAAACAAATAAATGTTTACATTTATATGAGCTAGTCATGAACACTTATCATTATATTTATGCTATAACAATTTTAAAAGAAAGTCTTTTTTATTTTTTGAGAACTTTTAATGAAGATATGAACCACGTATGATCAGAAATGTTCAATAGTTTCCAAGATACTAAAGTTTAAGTCACCACAACTGATTATTACCTATTTTTACAAGTTAATAGTTGACTTTTTTGACTAGTTGTTTGATTGTTATTTTTGCCTGATTGTGGAACACAGAAGTTCTGTAATTGTGTTAAATGGTAAAAGAATAAAATAAGAATGGGAGACATTAAATTTGTTCTTTTTTTTTTTGTAATGTGTTACAGTATCAAATTATCGAATCAGGACTCACTCTGAATCAGATCAGGGCTGAAAAACCTGATCAGGACTTGCCTATATGTTATCATATTTATGAAAGTGTGACCAGCATCTAAACAGGAAACCGTACAGCAACACGTCTTATCGGCAGACACGCACAGTCCTGTCGTATCTCTGAATGTTAGGTGCTAAGATCTCGTCAGACCTTTTTTTTTTTTTTGGCCTTCACCTTCAAGCACAGCCATCAGGAAAATCTCCAGAATTCTCACACATGTTTAACCTTTCCATGCGTGCCTCTCGTTTTACTCTTCATTTGTCGATAAAGTTTTTTTTTCCTACCCACCAGCAGCCCGTGTCTCTAAAGCCGCTCCACGTTCTCCAGTGTCACAGCAAGCAGGACAGCTCTGAGGACTTCACCACCCAGCTGTGGGCCTGCGCCTTCCACCCAGCGCTGGATTCCTCTGGTACGGATGCTCATCTCCACGTCTTTAATCACAGATGTGGAGCATCTGCTGTTAACCTGCTGCTTCCTGAATAAAACGCAGCATCTTGGGTCGACAGACTGTGGAGGACGAAGCCGCTTGGTGGCGACCTGCGGAGGAGACTCTGTCTGCGTGATCGACTGTGAGACGGGAATGGTGATGAAGAAATATAAAGTTCCTGGGGAGGTTGGTTCCAGTTTATTCTGGTTTTGACTGAAGTGTTAGAACATGTTCTATTTGCTTCACATGTTCACAATAGGATTATATTTTAATTTAATTTTGAATAAAGTCTTATGAAAGTACAGAAATTTATTTAAAAGTAGAAATTGATTTTTCTGGTTAGTATTAACCCAAAGGAGGTCAAATGTGACTTCACAACTTTAAGTCTTCCCATATGTCTGAATCGACACACACAGCTTCTTGTAAATGTAATTAATGTTTTTCAACAATTATTAATCTGGTTGATTTATTATTAGTATTTTTAATGATCTAACTTTTTATTCATCAGATCAGAGAAGAGTAGAAATGACATCGGTCATTTCAAATACGAGAAGGAAACAAATCAACGCTTTTATTTTTGTAATTTCCCTTTTGTGGGGTCAACAGTTTCATGCTATTCTATTCTCAGCCTCTGTTGTTAAATTCAGTAAACTGATATTCAATGAAAAGGTATTGTTTTTGATTAATTCTGCAGATTCCATCACTTGTGAAAACCTTTTCTTATTTTTGCTAGTACATGACTTCTGACACTAGGGGGCAGTATAAAAACATAATTATTACTCATGTTTGTTCATTCTAGAAAATACAGTTTATTATTGTTTTGTCTCAGTTCCCACAATTAAAGGTTTGACTGGTAAATTGCTATAAAATGTAAATATATCTACACATCTCTGTAGAAAGGTATGCAGGACTCCCTGCACGAGTCATTTTATTTTTTATTTTCTTGTTTCTAATAAAATCAAAATTTTCATTAAGTTTTATTAGTTTGAATACTTATTTAGGTCTGATAATAGATTTATATGAATCGCCTTCTTTTATTTTGAGGAAAAAATCCTGCTTCTGAGAAAAAATAAGAAAAAAAATTATGGTTTAAATTTAACCAAATCAGAAAACTTATTTCAGTTGATTTATAAATGTATTAGTTTATCTCCATAAGGATTGATGCTACACAGTAGTTTCTATTGTGAAGAGGAAAATGATTTTTGGATCTGTGAATAAATGTGTTTGTTTCCTTAAAGGTAATTTTTAAATGCATTTGTCTGGAAGTCGTTCTACTCGTTTTTGTTTTTTCCCTCAACAGGAGTTTTTCTCGCTGGCCTGGTCCACCGTGCTGATGTCCAGAGGCTCCAAGGCTTCGGCTCAGCCTTGCGCTGTTCTGGCTGCCGGCGGGAAGCGAGGACTGGTCAAACTCATCCACCCCAGAAACAACCTGGCGTACGGGGAGTTCAGAGCCAGCCGGAAGGCTCTTTCTGTCCTCCGCTTCCACCGGCAAAAGGAAAACTTCCTCTTCAGTGAGTTTTAAAAATAGAATGTCTTAAGTTATACAAACGTGGGATTGTCTTAGAAATATCTCTTAAATTTTACGGGGTTTTAAAATAAATTAAAGTAAGCGTCTGAGCTCTTCATAACGGTCATTTTTACGATGGTCTACTGTGATCTCCTGCAGCGGGATCGTACGACAACAAGATCGTGATGTGGGATATCGGAGGAATTGACAGTCAGTACAACTTCAAGGTGGTGTAAGTCCTGATTTCTCCTCATGGGTCTACACTTGTACACAGTAGTTTCAATTGGATCCACTGTATTTTCTCCTTGTATTTCATTTCTTCCCCATAAAGCAGTTTTTGTTCCCTTTATTTGTCTGGTGAAGGGCTCTGCAACCCGAGGCTCCGGAGCCACATGTGGCTCTTTTATTCATAGTCATTTGGGTTAATTTATTTTTATTTAACTACATTTTGTCCTTCATATTTACATTTTTAACATCAAAACGGTGGTAAAAAGTTTCCCATCATCTCCAGAATTAACTTATTCGTATTATCTACTGCACAACAGTGTCTAGTTATTAAGAATATATTGTTGCATTTACATATCTAGATTTTCAAAAATGGATTCTACACCAAAGTAATGATAGAAAATGCCAAGTTTGACTTGACTTTTTTTTATTTCAATGTAAATCTGCTGCAGCAACAGGAGGATCTGATTTGACACAGGGTGGATTTTATTTTGAAAGGTTTGTGCTGCCTTTCAAATTGAAATACTGTACCTAAAAAGTTCTACATATGGAAAAATATAACACTTTTATGGTTCCGTTATTGCAAATATTTCAATTTTGAATATTAAATGTAATAAATAAATGCCGTAATGGACACAAAATGCAAAGTGCATTTTTCTGAACAGCTAGAATCGCCAGGTTCCACTTCCAGACTATGAACCAGTTTTTACTGACCAAAGGTCTTTAAGAAACTGTTTTTTACACCCATAATTCAAAGTAATATTTCATCATCCATCTACAATTCAGTTTGCAATGTGATGACACAATTTGGAAACGAGCGTCTCTTTTGGCGGTAAAGGTTGCAGAGCCCTGGTCCGGTGTTTGAGGGCGGCAGCATAAAGGTTACTCTGACGGGGTTTTAACACGCAAAGTGGTTTGCAAAATAGAACAGGCGTTTAACCAGCCCGAATAATAGTTCATAACATCAACAACAATAGAGGGTGAAGAAAAAAACAAACTAAAAAAAATCCCACAAACCTACAAGTGTCCCCTTAGCTTTAATGACAGAAAAGGTGAACTACCAAACGAACAGGAAAAACAAACAAATGTTTTCATTCCAGTCAGCTGCTGGCCTTGGAGAGCAGAACCACCCCTCTGCACATCTGCCTCCCTCCCACCTCCGACAATCTTCTGCTGGTCGCCTGTGAAGACGGCCTGTTCTGCTACAACACACAACTCGGCACCAGCAGCACCACCAAAAGGTTCTCCCTTTCACACCACAGCGGTCCAGCCATAGGACTGTTTATCATGTTCATCTGCTCCTGGACAGTGGAGAGGAAAGCCTAAAATAAAACAACAAATAATTTCAAAAATGGTTGTTGTTTCTCAGCAGGTCTATGGACGTGGAGATCACTTTCCCAATTTATGAGGAGGAGGATGAAGATCATGAATACCACACAGTGGACGGCATGAGTTTTTTAAATGATGATTTAGTGGGTAAGATTTGTCTAATAAACTTTAAGATCCCATAAAAGCACTTTAAAAATGTACACTGAAACGTGTCCTAAAGTAAGTTGAATTTCAGTTCTTTCTCTAACTTTTAGTGAAATAACCTTCAGGGTTTTTTGTTTTGTTTTTGTTTTAAGCAAACAGACAGTAAACAATTTTAAATCAGGCGATTTTCAATCCTAAATGTTACAAGAATCAGAAGTGATTTTCAAAGGACTTGGATCTTTCGATTATGATCGTGTCGTTTTCTAAGACCGTGTCAGAAATTTGCCCTCTAAGTTATGGACTGTTGGCGTGGAGCAAGCCTCGCTCACTTCCCATCATCCCTTTGTTTACGCTCTCTCCTGCTAGCTTACAGCCCCTCACACCCTCCAAGCTGAGATTATCTAGCAAAAAAGAAGGCGAGCAGCATTGGAGCTCTCCGGTCGTACAGTTTTGATCCGGATACCAGCTCGGACAAGAACGAATACATACATGTATCTAGTTGTTTACAAGTGGATTTATCAGAATGGGATTGGAGCAAGGAGCAGAATGGGGCGGAACAAGGAGCTTGTGACGCGCCCATCATATTTTCTACGTGACAAATGAGCTTTTTACCAAACGCCATGTCCTCCTTTATCAAATTATGTATGTAATGGTTAAAAATACACCAAAAACACTTTCACAAAACATTATTTTTTTGGTGGAAGTTTTTTTTAATTTTTTTTTATTATCATTTCCTGCTGTAGTTTTCTGTTGTCCCTCAAAACATTTTACTTTTGCTCTTATATTTTTGGTAATCTTGTTCTACTGCTCTGATGCAAAGCACACTTCACTTTTGTGCCTTTTATTTTTTTTTAACTTCTTTGTACATCTGGTACTGAAGCAGGAAGGTGGGAGACGGTTAAGTGGGACATTTTTTCTGATAGCAGTCCAGCATCACTGTACATTGCAGCACATTTCGGTGTTTTCCTCTCCAAATATGAGGCTTTCCTGTTACATTTATTAATGAAAAAATTCAGGAAAGGACATAGAAATGCTTTTAGAATGTTTTTTTTCTGCAACAGTTGTAAGATAATGGCTCCAAAATGGCGATAGTGTGTTAGTTGTACTTATTTGTTAGGTAAGCGCGTGTTTCAAAGGGAAACTTGTCCTTCAAATTCCCCAAAAGCCCCCAAACTGAAAGTATACTTTTCTTTTACTTCTGAAGATTTTAACTTCTGCTTTTGTTGCGTCCGTCCTCCTGTCAGCCTCTAAGAACTACATGCACAGCTGCATCTACCTGTGGAGCTGGAGCAGGACTGTGGCTCAGCGGCCTGACAAGAAGAGCAGGGCGGTGCGTGCGGTGATTGTGGCTGAGCTGCAGTGGGCCAAAACCGACATACCCTACCTGGCTCTCAACACCTGTCCTGGTAGGTTACGACCCGTCGTGTCATAACCAAAATACTTTAAATACTGTACACATGGCAACCTGTAACGAGAAGAATCTAGGTTTTGAAGATTAACAGAAAAACCTTTTTATAGCTGTCCTTATTGTGTAATAATCAGCAGAAGGTCTAATGTTGTCCTGTGTTCACTTCTCAGGTCGTGGTTACATTGTGTGTGGTGATGAGAAAGGCAGGATATGGACGTACCACGCTGCCAACCTCCAGAAAAATGGCTATCAGACTGGAAAACCCATCCTGCCTACTGATGTAGGTGTCTCGACTGTATGCGTATACCATGCGAATGCATGAATTATTCGTTTTGTGGGTAAAAATTTCTGTCTGCAAAATTCTCTCTTGTGCTAGCAGCATTAAAAAAAACCACCAAGTTGGATTGCAGAGGATGGAAATGACTTGAAAGCTCCCAGATGGTGGAAATAGTCTGGTTATAAACAGCGGTGCTCTAAACAAAGCTAAAAGAAAATCCAAACAGTGACCAGAATCCATTCCTCACAACTGGACAGTGTTCTCTGTTTAGCTGGGATCATGTTTTTATGCAACAGAGGATAAAACATGACATTTTAATTAATTTTGATTGTTTTATTATGTTATTAAACTAAATACGTTCACAGAAAGTACTTTAGTTTAGCTAAATGGTTAGATTTACTACTATTTCTGGAAGTCTCTTCTGGAAGAACTGTGGCCAAATGCTCACAGGGATTTCTTTTTAAATGTGGTAAGATCCCACACACGACTGAATAAAGGTACAATAAAGTCAAGCTAGCAAGAGGCCTGCGTTTATCCTGCCTTACCAAAGAAAATGCTTTTATGTTGTTGATAAATCTATTTATTCCTGCAGCACAGCTTGATCAGAACCATTGCGGAAGCCTTTGTAAAAGCTGTTGCTCCACTTGCTTTGACTTTTTTTAGGCATCTAAAATGTACTAATATTTCAGATGCTCTTGAAATGTGAGGTGACGCCTTTCTGTTTGCACAGGAAGTTGCAAACAAGGAAATGCACAGTTTGAGCGGTTTAATTTTGTATGAAAGTCCCACCGAAAATGTGTCTAATAGAGAAAATCTGTCATTTTCTGCTGATGCTGTTAACAGGAGCCAAAAGGGTTTTACAAGCAAAGATTCATGGAAGATTTCATTATTATAAGTGTATATTTATAGTTTGAAAGACTGACTTTTTCGTTCAGACTTGATTCTGATCAACTAAGAATAGATCTGACAAGCCAGAAGATGCACTTCGACCCTCCTTTTATGTTCGTTTCTGTGAAACAGCACTGATGTTCGCGGGTCAATTTGACCCGAGGCACATTTAATTTCACAAAGACGTCCAAAAGTCTCAAAAAAACTTTGTTCATGTCTCATCATGAAGTCCAATGCTAACCATTTCAAACAATATTTAGTCCGATGATGTTCTTTACTGTTCAATATAAATAATTCCTTTGTTTGTTTTTGTTTACAAAACATTCAAAAAATATTTGTGTACACTGAAAATGCTTACATGGTAATTACAATAGTTTACATGCAGTTGATTTTGTAAAATCTCATATATTTAGATTTTACTAACAGTGTTTAGAAATTAAAGGGTCAACTTGATCTGCTAACATAAAATTACCGTATTACAAGCATGACATAGAAATTTGTATTGAAAGTAACTTTTATACAATATATTTTGTAACTGATATATTATTTTTATGTTTGATTTATTAATCATTTAGTGATTTCTTAAAAGAATAAATTGACAAAAAAAATTTACAAAAGAGGAAACATAACATACAGAAGATGGACTTAACCCTCCTTTTATCTTAGTTTCTGAAGAGTAACACTGATGTTCCTGGGTCAATTTGACCCTAGTTACAATTAACTACAGTACACAAAAGTGTCAGAAACCAAAAAAGTCACCAAAAATGTTGATTATATTTGTTATTACATCTTTTGTTAACCATTTTAATTAAGAGATGTTCCTTCCTATTCACATATCATTGTTCAAAGAGACTCGTTTAAACAATAGCAATTATTATATATGCAACTTTTTACTTTACATTTTCTTTTTTATGGCATTATTTTGATACATTAAAATAAGACACCTCTTATGTTTGGGGTCAAATTTACCCACTAACCTAAAATGCTAAAGAACATGTGAGAATTTGTGTTGAAAGTAACTTTTATTTAAAGAGAGAATACATTGTTTTAATTTCCATTTTCCAAGTGTTTCTGCATAAACAGACTTTTATGTTAAAATAAAGAACAAAACCAAAATACGATGGATGAAAAAAATAAAAAACAGTGAATATTGTTCGGCTTTCTTGGTTTGTGGTTCTATTTGTAAGCAAATTATTTGGATTAAGCTAAATATCCTCCCAAGATTGATGTATTTTCGGCTTTCATTGCAGGTGTTGGAGTGGCCGGCACCGAGAAGGAAGGGCCTCGGCTCTGTGGAGGGCCCCTCCATTAACAGCGTGGCGATGGATCCTGAGCTCACTTACATGGTCGCCCTGAGTGACAAGAATATGGTCATCATTTGGAAGAGAGAGGAGTGTTCATAAGCATTTTCTGTGGTTGTTTTTAAGGTGAAAACAGTTTTTTTTCTCTAACAATTTTCATATGGATTTTTATTGTTGTTTTCCCACCTGGAGAAGGGGAACTTCTAAGATGTAGAACTTTGAAATGTTTTTTTTTTTATTGTTTTTTAAGACTGGGTTTGGTAAAAAGCTCAATTTTAATTTCCCCTTTTTTTGAATTAGAGAAATATACTACTGTTAATATGTGAAAAGAAATATGTGACAGTTGTTCTAAACTGATTTTGACTGATGTTAGTTCTTAACGAACCAGAATTTTGTTTAAATAATTGTGCTTGAGAATGTATTTTTACGGCTTTATCTCTGTGACTCAACAGTATTAAACTTCCTTTTGGGTTAAGGGGGAAAAAAAAGTCAAATTTTTTTTTTTTTTTCTTTCTTTCTTTTTGCCATCTTAGCTCATTCAAAGCACCACTTTCATCTAACTTTCAAAATAAAAGTGCAGAGCTACCAGATAAAATCAAATCCAACCAAAGCTGATATTTAAAGATCGCAATATTAAAAGCACATTTTTGAAAAACGTTTGATGTGCTAATAAATAAATAAATAGATTCTAATCTATTTTCAGTGTTTGTTTAAAGAAAAAGACTTGAAATGTGATTGCTGTTCATAATTTATGTTTCAGTAATAAAACATGCAGCAATCCAGCTTTATTGCAAGAAGTGAAAGTGCTTTAAAAGATAAAGTACTGAACATTCCCTTCTTTCTAATTATGATGAGCTCAAGGAAAAGTTGGATTTTTGCTTAAGAGTGGTTGAACTTTTTGTGCGGCCATAAAACCTACCTTTTTAAATAAAAAGGTAAAGCTTTGTCTTAAATTATTTTAAATCAGTTTTTTTATGAAGGAATTGTTCCTTATTAGTATTTGGAAAACTGTATCTTTGTTGCAGTATGGAAGTAATCACTGCGAAATTTGATAAGCTATTGCATTGAGTAATTAACATGTATTTATACTTTCCAGTAGTGGCAAAGTCATGGTCTTTTTTTAAATTAAGTAGTTTAAAAAGGTAATTAATAAAGTGTATTAGTTCCTGAAAGTACTTTAAATAATACTTTTGAAACCTTTTAAATAAAATGCTATATAAAAACGTGGATTAACTAAAACAGCCAGGCTCATTTAGTTTTTTTCTTTTTCTGCGCCTTTGAAACACATTTTTATGGATATAACATGACTAAATTAGCACATACATTAAAATTATCCCGCTGATGTTTAGGTTTAAGTTGTACTGTCTGATCCGTTAAGTTCGGTACTACAAGTACCGGACAAGAATGTGTGTTCTTTTGTGTGATCTCGTGTATTGGGCATTGGCTGTAAATTGGGGGGTTACAGCAAAGGCTTGCCCCGCCCCCCTAGCCTCCTGATTGGCTGAGCTGTCATGTCGCTACCCCAAATCGCTCCATTAACAGCCAATCGGATTCAAGGCCTTCCTTTAGTCCGTCTACTGTATTCAGATACGTGCCTTTGTGCTTTAGTACGACGTGACCCCAATGGCTTCATAGCAGCCTTATTTTTTTTATTGGAGCAGGCCAGTCCTGTTGACATTCACAGACCATCTCCAAATGCGTTCAGGTTTAGCGGGACTCGCGGGGGAGATGCTGTGCGGTGTTACCGGCGGAACCCGGCCGAGGCTCCGCAGCCTCTTACTGGCCCCCGCTACCAAAACATTGCCTCCGGTGTCAGCTGCTGGAAGCCGCAGATTTCGGTCCACATCCTCGATGCAAGGATTTTCAGAGATGGCGAGGGAGCGGTCGAAGACTGTCACGTCTTTTTACAACCAGTCTGCAATCGACGTTTCAGCAGAAAAGGTAAGAGGAGGGAGTTTGAACAGGTGTTCTGTCCAGAAAAGGAGATTCCTACATCCCCGGCACCCAGCGAGTAAGCTAGCTGTAGCTAAATAGCGAAGCCGTTAGCACTACTGGCGTTGCGTTCAAGGACAGTCTGGAACCGGTGAAAAAGTCAACTTTTCTTTGTAATAAAAACAAAATAATATACACAAATCTTTCGTTTCAACGTGTTATGTAGTCAGCTATCCAACCAAGTTAAGATTTTTATCTGTCTTATTACTTCAAGTTAAACCATATAAAATTAAAATTTGACATATAAGTTATATAACGATTAGCGGCTTATTTTTTTTTAGCAGTTGTTACATAAAAATGTAAACAACGTTTTCTATGTATACACTTTATACTACGATGTAAATTATTGTTATTCTGTCTTCAGTGTAACACATTTCTTTGCCTGAGCAGTTACACTCTGTTTGAACTTTCGGTTCGCCCCGTAACTTGAACGCCGCGTCGTAAGAGAACATTTAGCTAGCTGAACACCTTGTGCAATAATTCGAAGCAACAACAGTATGTTCTAATGTGTTTTAAATTAGAACACGTTATTTATGTCGAGCAAGGCCGCACTTTTTTGTAATTGCAGGCAAAAATACTTGTCAGAAATGACGTTGGAGCGATGGATAATAATGGTTTGACCCAGTTCGGCCTGTGTTGACCCTGTGCTGCACGACTTCTCGGCTCCATAGCCACTGCCAACAATAAAACAATAATGAAGTCGTTTGTCATATAAAAAAGTTCTCTCATCCTCTTACATTCAATCCTTCTAAGGTATTTTTAAAGTTATTTCTGGTTCCATTCTCTAGTCACGTGCCTGACAAATGTCTCCTGCTGGACAAACTCCCATTCTTTGTTTGACTTTCTTTGCTCAAGGAAAATAGAAAGGCTGGGAATGCAACTTACAGAATTTGCCAGTTAGTAAAAAAGAAACTCACAGCTCTGCAGGTTTTGTTGGTGGTGGAGTAAACAACTGTTGTGTTGGGTTCCTCCTTAAGATTTATGAAATTGTCATTCATTTTAGTAAATCTCATAGGTTTGGCATTTATTGTCCTGTTTCATTTCAAATTATTGTTTGTACCAGTTACACATAAACATTGACCATGCCTCTCTTGGAGCAGCAAACGCTCAAATCTTTATAATCAGATACAGACAATGGATGTAAAAGCCTTATAGGTGTGTCTGCTGTATTCTTACTTTAATTTTGTTGTGGTGAATTCTAATTTTAAGAAAAATGTGAAGCATTTTACACTCAAAAAGCATCGATTTTGATTTGTATTGATAAATTTATAGATTTTTGTGGCAATTGTTTTTGTTAAAAGTTGTATATTGCAAGTAATTTGGTTCATCGGTGTTACTAAATTTAGTAACGATGGTTCAGCCAATGCTCACATGTTTAAAAGTTTTCCAGTAAAGACCCATTCCGATCATATTTTGATCTAATTTCAAAGTGTCCCTAGTAGTCTTCTGATTATGCTGTTTTTAACCAAAATTTAGAAGAAAAACGGCGTCCTCTGCAGAGCGGAGGCGTAATTCACCTCTGAGTTGTGTGTGGGACTGTTGGTGCTGAGCACCGTCCCCACTTCTCATCCATCATCTGTTTACGTTCTGTCCTGCTAGCTTACGGTCCCTTACACCCCCCCCCCCCCCCCAACTTAACATTACCTGTGCAACGAAAAAGGCCAGCAATATCTGAGCTATCCATTTTTGATCCAAATGCTGACTGATGCATCAGAATGGAGCAGAGCAGGGAAGTTGTGGTCCGCCGACTGTAGCTTTTGTCACAAATACAATAGTTTTCAAATGGCATTTTTTCCCAACTGCTCTGCAATAATTTGATTAAAGAGCTGCTCATAAATGCAATTTTGAGCTCAGTTTTTGTAATGCATGTCCTCCATCATCAGAAAAATGCAACAAGAACACGTTAAAAGCACAAATATCATTGTTAAATGTGTCTAATTGGTTGAAAATTAAACATCTGTCTTCTTTAAAATGGGTGTAGATTGAAATATTTAACTAATTTTATTGGGAAAACTGTCTTTCTCTCTCCAGGCCTCAGTGCGTCTAACCTTAGCAACCTTGCTGTACTCTGGAAAGTCTCCTGATGGACACCACATCTTGGTAAACAAAAGAGCCGCACTGAAAGCGCCGTTGAGTGTCTGTTAAATATCTCACCAGCGTTTCCCTTCCACCTGCATGTGTGTGATTTTTAGAGCAGTGCCAGGTATCTTCACAAGGAGCTTCCTGTAAGAATTGCTCATCGCATCAAGGGTTTCCGCAGTTTGCCATTCATCATTGGCTGTAACCCCACCATACTGCAAGTGGTAAGAATCACGCTCCTGCTACACGTTCAGATTTTCACAGTTTACATTTTCGGTAAACCGACGGGACCTGAGCTCAGCAGCAGATGCTCGCAAAGATTTTTGCTCTTTTTTTGTTGCCAAAGTAGTTTCCAAAAAAGGTCAGAATACAGTATTTCATGTAAATCCCGCTAAAATTAGGTTCTTTTTATGACAATCTAACTAAATGTGTTGTTTTTTATTTTATTTTTTTAGAAGTGCAGACTCCGTTAGATGTTTGCAACACATTCATGAAAGAAAAACAGAACACGACCTAAAGTCCTGTGACTCGGTGAAACATTTACCAGGTTTAGTGGTCATTACCAGCCTGTAAGAAGCACAACTGAGTTTAAATATAGATGTTACCTAAACAGCCACAGTCTGTTAGACATCAGTCTATTGTGGGCAGATATTTGATTTTAATCGCCTCAAAATGCTCCTAAAACAGTTTTATGTCAGTACAATTCAGTGCCGCATATCTGGATTAAATATTTGCATCAGAATGACTGAATTTATATCTAAACCCAATCCAGAATCACATATGAAAAACATTATAATAATTTTGGTAGAATGCTTGAACTTTTGGTGTAAAGGAACTTAACCTGAATTAGCTTGAGTTTTTTTTTTTTATAGCAAAACAGACTAAAAATATAAATATTTCAAACAAGTCTTTTTCCAACAGCATTTTTCATCTGCTGATTTATTTGAGTAAAGATATTTTCAGAAATGTAAGTGGGAGCTGTCCTCCATCATCAGAAAACTGCTGTAAAACATGTTAAAAACACAGTTTTTATCAGAGTGAATCATGAAAATACTTCTGCCTGCAGCGGCCGAGTCTGTTGACCGTAGAAGATTTTCAGGTTTTAATAAAAGATGAATGTCCCAGTGGGTTAAAGAGCATTTTCCACCTTGCTGTTCCTGTTAGAGAAGTTCAGTTCAACAGATCAGGCTGAAGTCCTGACGGCTCCCAATTTCATTTAGAATACATGCTGTTCATTTGTCGTGGTTTGGCTTTGTTTTCTCCGTGTGAAAGCATCAAAAAGTTATGTTGTTCATAGTTTTTCTTCTTCAATTTTCCTTTTTTATATGTAGTAGGGCTGCCCAATATGACGAAAATTTGAGATATTAGTAGTCAATATTGCGCTGACGATATAACTTGCAGTACACGAACAAATAGCAATACGGCCAAAAAACATTAATTCCATTTTACCGGCAACAGTTTAATTTAAATAAGAGTCAATGTCATTTAAATTATACTCCAAATGACCATCGTCTACATATACATCATCTGAATGTTCAAATACATAAAGGGATTTATTTGATTCGTTAAATACTTCCATAAAACTGTTTTAGCACATTTAAGGTTAACATTTATCGCAATTTTTGCCGTTTGTTTCCATACGCGTGTTGCACTGCTTTATAAAGCTATAATGATAAATTTGCGACTTATTGACTTATTGTGCAGGCCTAATATGTTGCTTTTTTTTGGTAAATAACATTTCACAGTAAGTGGACAGCAGCCCGTGGGTTTGTCTAAACTGGGTCTGGCATCATTTTTTTGTTTTTAAAGTAAATGTGGATTTGTTTTTAGAAGTTGGGGCCAAAAAATTTCAACTAAATCTCTGTGAAAGGCTTTTTTTCCCTTCACAAACAGAGTATTTGTTTGTAGGAACATCCTCCAGAAAGACAGAAGTGTGGTGTGAAATAACAGCAGATCTCTGGTCTTTCTCCAGTCGGTTTTCCCTCTAACTCCTTCAAAAATGCTGTTTCATTGTTTTTGAACTTTGCCCCAGATTGCTGCCTCTGTGGTTTCTCAGGCGTCTCTTGCATACAGGGAAAGTGGTTTTTGTTATGTAACCAGTTGTAAACAAAAAAGAGTCTAGGTCACCTTTTTTTCTTCTTCTTTAAAAAAACTATGAAAGCAGGTTCTAAAGAAAAGGAATTAATGTTAATCAGCCTCCAAATGAAGAGAATTCTCTTTAATTTCTGTCATTTTTCTCACTAGATTTCTTTCATGAGTAAAATTGTTTGTGAGAAAAGTAATCTACGTGATGAGTCCTGAAATGCTCAGTAATTAAAGCTACGTGAGAAAGGCTCCGTGAGGCTCTGGGGCCCGGTCAGGGGTCACTCCTGGAGCTTTGGATGCCGTCTGGTGGATTGGGTTGCAGAGCTTCACACTAACTACAGTCTGCTTTTCTCCTCCCCTTCCCAACAGCATGAACTGTACATCAGAGCCTACCACATGCTCAGCGAGTTCCCCCAGGTGAGTCCTGCACACAGGTGCCAAAGATGACAGATCAGAAGATCTGA
Source organism: Oryzias sinensis (assembly GCA_037389245.1). Classification (NCBI taxonomy): domain Eukaryota; kingdom Metazoa; phylum Chordata; class Actinopteri; order Beloniformes; family Adrianichthyidae; genus Oryzias; species Oryzias sinensis. The sequence continues at coordinate 4,474,015 of CM074497.1, forward strand.
GAACAACAAAACGTGAACATGTCCCGTCAGATGAGCCTGCATGCAGCAGCTTTACAGTTGGCTGACCCCAAATTTAATCTGCAGCGCTGAAGATTCAGGTTTCTACAACAGAGATTTAGGGCCACCAAAAACAAAAAAATGAAAACTACGCGATTTTAAGTGGTAGATTTACGAGAAAAAACTTGTAATTTTGCGAGATTAAAGTTGGAAGTGAGCATTCAGAGCAACAGCAAGTGAACGCCGCGCAGCAGAGCAGACCGACTAGACTCAATGGAACAGGTGAGCTCAATGTTTATTGATAACGTTCCAAACGTTTATTTGATTTAGGATTTATTCATGTTTTATTTATTGAGGGTGTCTTGCAGAATCTCTGCAGACGTTGATGAAGCCATCGGTATCCCTGCAGCTTTCCACTTCAATCCTTTCTTTCTCCACCAAAAACCAGATCTCTACATTCTGTCTGACGCTTCTGTCTGAGGAGGAGCACTTTTTGGCATTTTCAGCATTCTAATGCAAATATAACAGAGTATTTTCATTGGTCTTTATTGTTTTATGTTAAAACGGGACATTTCATCTGGAGGAGGGGGCGCATTGGTGTTCGGATGACAGGTTTATGACGTCAGGTGACAAATGAACTTCTGGGTGTGTGAATGAAAAGGAAAATAAAGTATTGGTCCTCTACACCCAAATGTGTTTCTGAGCTCCTTATTTAACAGATGAAACTCTGCTTTACCGACACCGAACCCCGGAAAGACGACTCCACTGATAATAATCTGATTTTGAAGCGCCAAAAGGTTCAGAATCTCTGGTTTTTAAAACCTATCTGGAAATAAAGCTTCACAAAAGGCTCCACATATTACATCTTCAAGCTAGGCTCCGATAAACAGACAACTTTGGGGATTTTTCCTCGTTGATCTATGACTTTTTTTTTTTTTTTAAATCTCGTAATTTATCAGTTATGACTTTCTTTTCCGTAAATTTATGACTTAAAAGTTGTAATTGAAAAACTTTTTTTTTTTTGTAAACTGGCCCTAAAACTCTGTAAGTTTCAGTCGCATTTCTGTTTCCTAAAACAAGCTTTAAGTTGAAGCAACATTTTAGGACATGTCACTGCATTTGATTGTACACTGACTTTACTTTGCCAAAAATAAAAGCTGTTTTTTATTTTTACTGTCCAAAAGTCAACTAAAGGAAGAAAAAATAGAATCTTAGTCTATTTTAGAGTAAAACTAGCTATTGTGTAATGTTTTTATAGCATATTAGGTTTTTGTTTTTATCTGATTTTTATCTCCACCTTCAGGTTTGTCGACGCTGCCGACTCGGTTGATTTAGTGAAAGCAGTTAGACGGGAACGTTTGAGAGAATCTCCCTGCCAAAAATTCAAATGCGATAAAACAAATCCAACTTACTTTGCTTTTTGTTTCTAATGCTAGCCACATCTTCCTGTTTTTATGAGGTGACAGTTAAAAAACACTAGTTATGTCTTTTTGCTTTAGCTGTTGATTTTCAAACCAAAAAAAAAAAAATTGAATTCTGAAAGTTTTTAGGCAGTTTTTAACAATAATGAAACAAAATAAAACAGACTTTTTCTTCTCTAAGTACACAAGTCTTGAGGCCGTGTCACACAGCCAATACATGCTCATTTTCAACGTATAAAATGTTTTGTGATTCATGCGTGATATTTGTAACTCATGTTTCTTGCGTTCTTCATTCAGATGTCCACTGAGGGTTCCGGCTGCTGGGTTTTTACCTAAATTCAGTTTTGAGCTCTTCAAGATTTTTGGCTTGTTGAGATTTACGCTTATTTGACGTAGTTTATACACAAATATTACGCTATTGTGCATGATTTTTGTGAGATGCATACACAAATTTGTGGCTTTCTATGACCGTCCCATGTATGTCTAGCAGAATTTTCCCGCCTGTTCCCCCGATGGATAACTTCTATATCTGGTAATGGCGCACATATCGCGTTAAAATTATGTAAGTGATGCACAAATAGCTAATGAATTGCATATAAACGGCGCAATAACCACACGTGGTTCATGCTCTACGGTGATTTACGCGGTTTATTCGTACTTCTTCTGTAGTTTTACCAAGGTTTATTCCTGATAGATCTGTGAAAAGGATCACAGATTTTCTCATTTTTTTCCACATATTTCACAAATGACCAGTTTTCATCCGTGCGATAAGAGCAAATGTCTGTGTGACACGGAATCCTACTGTATTCCTCTGAAATAGTTCATTGGCATCTTGTCAGTCGACATGATCTGCTTTCAATTGTGTTGCAAAAGGAATTTGTAATCCAGTTAATGCTAATGGTTTTTATGAAATAAGAGTTTAATGTAGTTTTATCAAATCTGAACCAGTTGTCTTTTTTTTTTTTACTGTACCTTGTTTTATTCTTAAAAGTTAATCAAACAAGTAATTAAAGAGATTATTTGTTGATTGAAACCACAGCAGATTTTTGTGTAATAATTGTTTAACCTTTCACAAATCTTGCCATTTGATCTGTTTTGTTCAATTAGGCTGCAGCAGAGCCTATGAAACTTTTAAAGGACTGATGTCGGAGTTGAAGTTGCATTTTTAAGGTAGTTTGAGGACTCAGGAATGTCTGTGAACGCTGTTGTCCTCTGCTGCAGATCAAAGAGCAGGACATGGAGGCGCGTTTCTGCAAGTTGGTGCAGCAGCTGCTGGACGACCACAAAGACGTGGTCACCATGCTGGCCCAGGGCTTCAGGGAGTGTCGGCGACACATCCAGGTGCTGGAGAAGCTGCTCTGCAGAAGGGGGTTTCATTCATAGGGTTGAGTTGATCAGAAGGGTCTTCTATACATGAGCTCTAAATACAGCTTGGATCAGCATTTTTGAATATGTTCATTTTTTGGGGGGGTTGATGAGCGTTTCTTTATCTTCTAATTCGTTTTTCTTTCGGCTTTAGCAGGATGAGACGATCATTCGCAGCTTCTTGGACACAACGCTGTGCTCTCGTCTCGGCATCCGAATGTTGGCCACTCATCATCTGGCTCTGCACGAGGACAATGTACGTCTGCCTTCGGAGAAATATTCTAGAACATTTTCTAGTCTTTTATTCATTTCTGCACAGAGTTTTTAGTCATCTTTGATTAGCTGCTGTTGTTATTTGAAAGTTTTGAAGTATTTACATTTTACTGGAGCATGTAAAAGCAATCACTGTTCAACTTCACTTAAATGTCATTTTCTTACTGCAGCCGGATTTTGTTGGAATCATATGCAGACGTCTTTCTCCTAAAAAGATTATAGAGAAGTGGGTGGACTTTGCCAGGTCAGTGTCTCCTGTTTTCCTTTTTGCTTCACCATATTATGGCTCATGAATGATAGAATATTGATCAGAGAATCATAAATCAGCTGGTTTCTATCTTTTTATTGTTAGGACTTGTTGAACCATTTGATCTGTTTTTTCTTATATTGATTTATCATATTTCAAACACAAGAGGTAAAAATAGACAGCTATAACAAAACCGTGTGCTTGGAAAGGAGTGGGTAGAAGAGAAATCTTTTTACAGCACCTTATGTTATGTGTTGACCTTCTGTTTGGCACATATGCAGAAGACATTTGTTTATTTGTTTTTTTTTTTAATTTTTGCATAAAGTCAAAGTTTAAATCAGCTCTTGACACTGACATTTTTATTTATGTAAACATTATTTGAGAAAAACGTCAGGTTTTGTGAACGTAAAAACAATTCTAATCGTAGTTCAATCTCCTCGGTTTTTATCTTAGACAAAGACTAATACAACAAACAATTGTTTTGTAAATTTAATACTTTTTTTCCATCTTTTATGCCTGAACTGCTTAACTGTAAGCTGTAGAAATCGAGATCAAAGTGTAAAAAGACTAAAGGAATAAACTTATGATTATGAGCAATGAAGAAATTTGGGATTTATTATCTAAAAAGGTTTAAATTGGTACTAAAGGTGTATTTGCACAAGACTCATTTGGTTCGTTTCCCAGATAATCCTTTTCTCGGTTTGTTCCCAATCGGGGTTAGCTTCCGTTCCCTCTGAGATTCCTCAGTCTGAATACAATCCGCCCTCGGAGCGGAACAACTGGACCAAAAGGGCCACCGTACGTAAACAGTGTAGGAACAGATGCTCCTCTGTGTCTCGTTACGATAGGAGCTGCTGTGACGTCACCCTAACAGAATTCTCTTAAAACAATGCCATAACACCACAACGATGAGACACAGCAACTTATTGAAATCTGGTCGGTTGAATTCAGATTCATCAAAACAATTTTGAAGACATCCACGTTGCTTCTCAGTGTTTTTCCGGTAACCTATATATCATACCCCCTAAATAAGGTAGCTTCTTAGCTGTCTCCTTGTTGGTAACCGCCCTGCAGCACGCCTCCACCGGACCAAAGCAGCAAGTAAGAAGTGTCGAGCTTAAAGTTGATACAGATGTTCAAAATATGACGTTTGAATGAACTAAAAGCGCAGGACGTCACACGGTTTTGTTTACGAGCTGTAGGAAAGGCCGCTTGACAGCAGTCTGAATACAGACCAAACGCAAGGTTCTGGACTCCATCCGGACCAAATTAAGCGGGCTGAAACCGGACCAAACGGTTTTCCCAGTCTGAAGACGCCCTAATGTTCCTCTTCTCCAACAGACGTCTGTGTGAGCATCAGTATGGAAATTCACCCAGAGTGAGGATCAATGGACACGTAGCCGCTCGCTTCCCCTTCATCCCTTTGCCTCTGGATTATATCCTACCAGAACTCCTTAAAAATGCCATGAGGTAACCGCGTCAGCAGCTCACATGCAGACAAACCTCTAGCTTTTTGAATTCTTAAGAAAAGTGTTTCTGTTGCTGTTTTTATTTTGAAACCATTATGAAATGTAATCCCCCCCCAAAAAACAGAATATGCTTTATTCTGAAAAACCCTGTTGTTTTATGGTTCATTTTTGGGTTTAGGCTTAGGTTTTAAAGACTTTTTAATGTCTTTATTTATTCTAAGGAATCATAGCTTTGCATTTTAAATGGTTATTGATTTAAAAAGTTGAGCCACTCAGCAAAAAAGGCTGTAACGGAGTCATTTGCTGCAACAGAGAGATCTGCTTTTTGACACAGAACTCTTGAAGGAAAACATTCCCACACGAAGAAACATAAACACCCTGTTTCAGTTACTTTCTATGTGCTAACATGTCAAACCCACCCAACATTTATGAGGACACACTCGGACAGATTGTCATTTCCAGCACCAAATCAGTGTTATAGAATGAAAAGAATTCTCATGAAAAGTGTGTCTTGCTCTTCAAATGACTGATTTGCCTCCTCAGGGCCACCATGGAAAGCCACCTGGACACTCCTTACAACGTACCCGATGTGGTTGTCACTATTGCCAACAACGACATCGACTTTGTCATAAGGTGATTCAATCAATGTTTCTTCTCAAATAAAAGTGCTTTGAGTGTAATTTGTTGGAAACCAACTTTTCCCTGAACGATTGTTTGGTGATTCCAGAGTAAACTTGGAGTTCCTTAAACTCCAAACATCTTTTTTTGATCTTTTGTGAACTTTTGATCAATAGAAAGCTGTTTTTAACAAAATGTAAAAAAATGAAACATCTGTCGTTTTCTAGGACCTAGTTTCTGCAGAGCGGCAGTAATTCATCAGAAATTCACCTCTGAGTTCTGTCCCCCCCCCTCTGCCGCTTTTTCCCCCCCTCCAATCTGGATTCACGACAATTTGTGAAAATACTCAAATGCTGTTTGAAGTTTAATTTTCTTTATAAATGTTCTCCATTAACAGAAAAATGCGACAAGATCGTGTTAAAAACAGGATTGTCATCAGAATGGGACTTTATTTATCAGTACTAGAAATTCCCTGTCTTTGTTCTTAATTGAAAAGTGTTTGTGTTTTTTGGGGCGTGGCCTTTTTAATGAAACACCTACTATTTGGGTATTTCACTTTTTATCAAAAATATCTCTCAGCAAACAAAATTAATCTAATTCTTTTGGTAACTAGTAAATGCACTTTTGGAAAAAAATAGTTTCTGTTTATATTTATTAGTAAAACCAAAGCTTTGAAAGTCTTGATTTTAAGTAAGTTACAATACAGGAAAATAAAACTAATTTTGGTGGTAAATTTAAAATTCAAAATAACTTTCCATTTAATTTTTTTTATGCAGATAGAAGGAATGTCTGGAATTTCCCCCCACACATGTGACCACATTTTGGTTTGTCCTTCAGGATTTCGGACCGCGGTGGAGGCATTCCTCACAATATACTGGACAAAGTGATGGACTACCACTTCAGCACGGCGGAGGAGAGCGCTCAGGACCCCCGCATGAGCAACTTATTCAACAATATCACCAACAGCGGGAATCAGTCCAGCCCCATGCACGGGTAAGAACACCAGTTTTTTGGACGCAGGACAAATGTCAAATCAAACATTTGAACAAATCAAATCAGCACCATTGGTTTCCCCTTGAACACCACCAGTCCCTCTAAACCCCTCTTTGCCTCATGCAGGTTTGGCTTCGGCCTGCCCACATCCAGAGCCTACGCCGAGTACCTGGGGGGCTCCCTGTCCGTACAGTCTATGCAGGGCATCGGCACTGACGTTTACCTCCGCCTGCGCCACATCGACGGCAAAGGGGAGAGCTTCAGAGTGTAATCTTTGTAAGTCCCCAAATGAGGCCACCGAGGGGGGGTGCGAAAAGGTTTGCCACTATGAAGGCCGACTAAGAGGGGGGGTCTCCTGTCTAGAGCGGCGGCCTTTGCGCTGTAATGTCTGTTGTTTGTTTTCGCCTTACACTGATTATAAGCTATGTTAGCTCTGGATTTGAGGATTTCAAATTGTTTTGTAACCCAGCCGGCATGTCGACTTTAACCTTTTTTTTAGTTTCTTTTTTTTATGTTCGGACTATCGGGACAAACTGTGCACGATGGTGGATTAAAAAGCTTCCTTTTTTCTTGAAGCTTCGCTTTGAATTTGAATGTTACAAAGCTTCAAATTAAAAAGGCTACGGCGTTTTAGCCAGAAATGTTTCAAATTAGACTTCCGAGACACTCCAGCAAAGCGTGTTCAACAGCACTGGAACAGAAAAACAACAGGCAGAACCGACTCATAGGCTGCGCTTTTTTACATCTGCAAGAGGACAACACTGAGTGGAGTTCAGCTCATCCGCATTAAACCATCTGTGGCTTGGAAACAGTGAAAACTGCCAAAACACCTGATATCAGTCTAGTTGTGATCTTGTTCCCTTGTATTTGGAGCTTTCCGGCAGGGAAGATGTTCAGCTGCCTTATAGTAGTCGACTCGCATGCTGACTTTGTCTTTTTTGTTGCCTTTCTTGCTTCACACACGCGCTCCATTATCCCAGAGTCATTAGTTTGTTGGTTTTTTTTGCACATTAATAGGTTTCCCTTTTGTGATTCTGGGTGCTTGCACATCTAGAAGTTTTTATTGTAACTATTGGTAAAGTAGCTATTTACCAGAGAAGTATTTTTTTTTCTATTTAGATCTGCTTTTTCTGTAGCTTTTTTGGTTTTATTTGAGATTTGTGGTTTCAAAAATGGTCTGTAACAGGGTTTATGCTGAGGTTGTACGTTTGTTCATCTGTTTTAGGTCAAAATTGGTCTTTATATTTAATATATAAAATGAGCAGATGGTTGCTTTTGAAGTTTTGCTTGATTTTAGGCTCCGATTAGCTAACGGCACTAGAAACCTGAAAGAAGAAAAGGATATCGCTGAGGAAACCTTTCTGAAGTAAATCTGCAGAATCCTAATTTCTACAAACAAACAAGCGAACCACTTTGGAGTGTTTAGTGCGTGAATCCGGTATGTAGATCCACAAGGTTTAGAGTTCACACTCCTTCTGTTGTGTTAAACATTCCCCAGATGACACAAAGACTCACAACAGACCCGCCACATTTCAGTTTGAGTTTGATTCAGGTTCACGTGTTTTCATTTTCTGTTCTCTTTTTACCCTGTGAGGGCATTAATTAGTCTTGGAGTATGAACTGACCTGATTCTGTTTTGTCTTTGAATCACAGTTACATTTTATTCTGTAGTTACATGTATTCTTTATTTTGTTTGTGAAAAAAGTTAATAAAAAAAAGCTTAAGTTCTTATATATGAACTAACAGTGCTGGTAAAGCTTCTTGTGAGATTTTTACGTTTATGTACAAAAAAGTTTAAAGATAAAAAAACAATTATCTTCCTCTTTTAAGTTATAAATCTGTGCAGAGAACGAAGACAAAAATATTAATGCTTGGATTAATGCAACCCGTCAAACTGTTTATTGAAGATCTGTTGTGTAAATGTATCTCATGCATGTAAAATATGAGGGGGTTCGTGTGGTTGGACATTGGGAGCAGGTGAGCAGCTCTGAGTTTTTTCTTTTTATTCCAAAAATGCTGCTGAAAGGAGGCCTGTAGAATCACAGCACGGTGCCATAAAATGTGCACAGTTTGCCCCCTGCTGGCCTGAAAAAGGACTACTTCTCATGCGTAATCTCTCCCTCCTCCAAGGATAAAAATAATTCTTACTAACAGAGAAATATATCAAGATAAAAAAACACTCCTGTGATGATCTGAATCTTGTTACTGATAAATGTCCTGTCATGGAAGTTTTGTTTTTTTTCTCCCAGACTAACCCTGGTTTCTAACTCGTATGTTTCTAAAGAATTTGTAGATATTAAATTTTACTTGATTGAAACCCAAAAGTGTGTCCTTTGTTTTGAGTTTTAAACTATAGCTGTACACAAACAGTTTCATACAAACAAAATTTTGTTTTCTTTACAGTTGGGACTAATTTCAGGCCTTCTGATGAAAATTTCACTACTTTTGTCGTTCACACACATATGTAGATAGGATTATAAGCAGGTTAACCCTTGTGCATGACCATTACCGGGTTCTCCCTACCATGACAAAGGTGGATAAAGGTGGAAAGATTTCATGTAATCCATGGACACCAGTGAAGATCACAAATCATTGAAGAAAAACGGTTCAGAGCACTGTCTACTGGGTCTAGATGACCCCACTCCCAAAGTGCCTAGGATAGCACAAGGGATAAACCATCTTTCTCTGTTGCTTTTTTGTTCTTGCTAATCCTTTTTTCTTTTCTTTCATGGTATAATTTTGGCATGTTATAAACTGACCAATGAGATCTCTCAGATAAAACAATGGAAGGGGAGTGGAATTCTACCAAGCTTCCACCTGATTGGCGACAGTAGTTACCATAGAAACATGGACTCAGACCAAATGGCTTGTCTGGCTCCAACATGGCGACGTTCGTATTACAGAAAAAAAGGCGACCGATTTGGCTTCATTTAGCTGGAAGTAAGGAATTTTCCATGGGTGACGTCTCACTCATTCATTACAGTTTATATACAGTCAATGGGAGGAAACACGACAAATGACAAAATTCCAACAAATGAATAAAGGAAGGCATGAAGCAAAACAAAACTACGTTAACTTTCATCTGTCCGTAGCCCGAGGAAGGAAAGATTTTTAAACAGGAAGAATACCATCTCAATGGAAATAAGAAAAGGACAAGATTCTCCATGTTTGCTTAGGACGACGCTGCTTCTTCTTTTGCATTGCTGTCTGTAGCAAATAGTTATACACACACCTACAGTAAATGCCTACAGTGCCCTCTAGCGGTGGTTAACGGGAAACAACTCCTAAAAGGGCAACCGGAAATCATTAATCTATTTACATGCCAAAAAACAAACAAAGGGTAATTATCTCTGTATATTTAAACTCTGGCATCAAAATTTTAAATCTGAATGGATGCAGTTTTCAGAAATGTATAATTTTTTATTTTTTAAAGCTGTTGTACAAAATGTTTGCTTACAAATTTTGTTCTGTTGTTACAGTTAAAGACCATGTCTTTATTGTTAGTAATTTGGTGATATTTTTTTAAAACTTAAATTAAACATATAATCGAAGTGTGAAATTATTTTTACCAGCAGATCAAAGAGAAAATAGACAAAGTAGGCTTCATTTTTATTGTATGACCTCGGCATTTTGTCAGTTTTTTGCAGTTGTTTGACATAAAAACTAAGCAAAACATACTTCATTCTGAATAAGCTACAAGTGCACTTTTGTCTTTTAAGGAAAAACAAAAATAATACTGAGCAAAACTTTGGTCAGTTCTGTTATTTGGAATGCAATAACAGGTTCCTTAAATCCCTGAATGTGTTGAATCACCTTCACAAAAATCAGCTGCATTCTTGAAGCAGCTCCTCCTCCCGCTCTGTAACCTCCTATCAAATACATCTCAGCAAAACAGAAGCTTATTACAGAAACCCGTGTCCTGACATTAAAAAATTAAAATATGTCTCGTTCCCACAGAAGAATATCTTGTTCGCACGAAATACTATTCCGTTCCCACAAGATAATTATGTTTTCCCTCGAAATGATTAACTCGTGCAAACGCAATAATTATTCACAAGTAATTCATAAACACGATGTCGCTCTCTGTCCGGCCGCTGGCCGGTAGACAGACAGCCAGCTGATATTGTAGTTTAGGGTCGAATAGGAATAATAATATTCAGGACTTGTCTAATATTAACATACTCTTTAGCAGTCACTTTACATTTGAAGGCTTGTAGGCTACATGCTTACTAACTAGCCGATCATTTTTCTTATATTTATTGAGACAGTAATAAATTGATAATTCTTGTTTTTCTTTTTCCTTTCTTGAACAAATGTGGGTCACAGAGAAATGGAAGTTACCGCTGAAAGCGGCTTTGGCGGCCGAATGGAGACCATATCCGTGTTTATGAAAGACTTATGACGTGAATCATTATTTCGTTTGCACGAGTTAATCATTTCGAGGGAAAACATAATTATCTTGTGGGAACGGAATAGTATTTCGTGCAAACAAGATATTAATTTAGGGGAACAAGATATATTTTCATTTTTTAATGTCAGGACACGGGCTCCGTAGCTTATAAAAGGCATCCTTGTGAGGCCAAAAGAACAGAAACACGTTTCAAATATGAAAACTGCTTTGATTTTTTTTTTTTTTTTTTTGCACAGGCTTCTATAGTCAAAGTAACAGACAGCAAAATAAAAATGCTGCGACAATAATGCAAACTGACTGCTTTGCAGGTAAGGCTTTAAAACACGAAACATTCAGGACAGGTGAGAACATTCACGCACAAATCCATTCCGTTCGCAGCCGATTCTATGTTGAGCCTAAATAACCCTTTAAATCAAGTATTGAATATGTTTTAAAGACCCACTCTGGTCATATTTTGATCTTTTTCCAAATCATTCACAGTGGTTTTTAATTGTGAGTACCGGTACGCCGTTTTGAGCCAAAATAAAAAAAAACCTGTCTTTTTCTAGGACATAGTTTCTGCAGAGCGGCAGGAGTTCTTCAGAAATTCAGCAAAAGACCAAGCTGGCAGTGGGGCCCTTTCCCCTCCCTGTTGACAGCTCAGAGCAGTGGGTTTTGTGGCACGCCCAGTGGATTTTCTGCATCACAAAAAAGCTCTTTTTTTTTGCCTCTTTTTTTTAAATCTGCTCCTGATTCAATAGTTTCAATAAAGAAATACTCAGAAATGCTGTTTGGAGCCCAATTTTCTTAATACATCATCAGGAAAAATTCCATAAGAACATGTTAAAAGTAAAAAATTTGATCCGTGTGGGTCTTTCAAGTTTCTCACCTCCATCTGAAGCTCTAAAGGACGGCGGGATGAGAATCAGGCTAAACTTAAGATGAATGCTGCTCATCCAGTAGGTTACACCAAGTTAAATGATCAACATCTTATGATTTCCCATTTGTTTAAGTCGTATCAGGTGATGGTTTTGGCTCAGCTTCTGATGCTGCTATTGCTTAAATATAAAAAAAGGTTTAGTCAGATAAACTCGTGACCCCAGACATGATAACACACATTCAAACAGCTGGTTGTTGTTTTTCTTAGCCTCTTCTTAACCTTTTTCTTAATCTGCGGAAAAAAAACTACCTACGTAAAAATAGCTCTCCATTATCCCTTGTGTTATCTTGTGGGGGTCCAGATGGAGGAGGCACGTTAACATTGGGAGCGGGGGTCATCTGGACCCCACAAGATGACACAAGGTTTATTGACCATCATCCAATAAATTTAGAGGTACAGACCCTACAAAGATACTGGTTAACCATTAAAGCCTTAGTCACATGCCCCCATTTAGGGGTTGACCTGCATTTCTGTGGGTTCTTGGGCCGACAAGAGGAGCGGCTGCATCTTAAAGGTTTCTACGGCTACATTCGATGGTCGTGTGTATGGGAAGTTTATCGCCACGTATTTGTACGGATAACTCGAGTCATACGCACTTATGACATGACGTACAGGTGGTGTGTCCACCTGTTAAGGGAGGTTGTGACGAAGGCCTTTAGTGAAAACATCGTCTGAAAACAAAGTTCTGGATGTCTTCACAAATGGAAAAAGTAAACGGAACCTAACAGCCCTTCTTTCTGTAAACGTTGCCACACTGTCAAATAGGCCCAAAGACCAGGTGGCTGCACGGTTCAATAAATAAGCAGTAAGACATGCATCGGTTTTTCACCAAACCGTCAAGCCCATAAGGGTAGAGAAGCCAGACGGCTGGATGAGAACGTGGGAGGAAGTGGTGGAAGCGGCGGTCACACACTCTGAAGGCCTCTCTCCTGCCCGTCTAGCTGGTCCTTTATCTTGTGTAGTTCTTTGATCTTCTGATGGTGGCGATCAGTCTTGTGACGGACAAGAGTGCGATAGAAGTGAACAGCGAAGACCACAAAAATCACGGCGACAGGGACCATAATGATGGTGGAGGCCAGCGCGGCGTGCCAGCCGCTGTGGGTGGGCCCCACTGTGCTGGGCGCTGTCGCCCCCGGGGAGGGCTTTTTTCTCTCTTTGCCGGAGTCTACGGGCAGGAACTTGACCCAGCAGAGGAGCACCACCTCCGCTAGGAACAGCAGGATGCCCAGGGCTGTGGAGAAGCCCCACGCCAACTCGATATAGTGGTGCATGCGCTCATGCGGCGACTCGCTGACGGAGTTCAGGTTGTGGATGTTGCTGACGGCTTCCACGTTGGGCAGGATGCAGGTGCTGATCAGCAGGGCGAAGAGGTGCACGGCCACCAGAACCGTGGTGCAGACACTAAAGGCAATGATGAGCTCTCTGGGGTAATTATACTGCTCCTTCAGCTCCACCTCCACCATGGCGACCTAAGACCCCAAACACACACTTGTTACTACATTCAGGAGGGAATCCCATAGGAAAACCCCTGATAAACGCGGATTGGGTAAGCACTCAAGCGCAGTGAAATGTTGTGCATCGGTGCAAAGCTGTTTTTCTTCACGTCAGAATCCACTGGAATTCTGACGTGAAGAAAAACTTCACGTGAAGAAAAATTTGCGGCTGGGTAGCTCGGTTGGTAAGGCGGGAAGCTACCATACAGGAAACCAGGGTTCGATTCCCGGAGGGGAATGAGCAATGGTACTGGGGGGCAATTACCATATCAATGGCGAGCAGTTAACATCACCCAGTGAGGGTCCTTAGGCAAGACCCTTAACGCTACTGCCTCCCGAGCGCGGTTTCGGCTGCAGCTCACCGCTCCCCAAGGGGATGGGTCAAATGCGGAGAAAGAATTTCCCTTCGTGGGATAAAATACAGTGTATAAAAAAATAAAATAAAAAAAAAAAGATTTGCATTAATTGCATAAATGGTTGAAGAGGAGCTCCAGCATTGACACTAATTCGACTATCGTTCCTGTAAGAGGGTTAATAAGCACAGGAGTCACAGACGGACCGTGTTTAAGTTTAGGTCGGTTATGCAAAAACTGTTTCTTTTGCACTTTTAGCAAATTGTCGCCTGAAGATCCAGAAAGAGATGGCAAAGTGAGCATTGTGAGGTTTTTCTAAAAAAAAAAAACTGCAGCTCAAAATATTTGTATATAAAATCTGAAGGTAGAAATACAGTCGTCTGTTGGTATAACACGGCTCACCTTTTGCGTTGAGCAGATTTTTTATTATTTTTTTTAAACAGCCCATGTGTTCTGCATCCTGATTGGCTGTAGACCATTGTCAATCAGTCTTCTTCATGCCTCGTCTCCGGCACAGAAATCTACATGAATCTCTGAATCACAAGCATATCTGTGTTTTTGTTGAATAATTCTGGTCTTTTTTTTTCTGTGAACTTCTGGAGTTTAAAAGAGGGATGACTGTGCAGGTGTGAGGTCTGCACATGATTTTATAGTGGTCAGTTCTTTAGTTGAAAAGGAAAAAAAGTGTTTTTGGAAGGAGGTTATAGTTACCTGACTAACCCTCATCTGATAAAACGCTTAGAACTGTTAATTTCTTGTTTATTTTCTTTAAGTTCAATTTTCTTTATAAAATCTTGAAAGGAGGATAATCAGGACGTTTTGATCTTCTCTTTCATTTTGAAAACCAGTTAGAAAGTAAAGCAAATTCTTTCCTTTGCTAAAAATAAAAGTAATGCAGATGGAGGAATGATTTAAAGCGGTTCCGTGTTCAGCAGATCAAGAAAGATTAAGAAGAAGTAAACACTGTATAAAGAGCCTTTCATTTATCTGATTTATGGCCTCGCATCCATAAAGATACGGATGGTATTAAAGGATCTGCTGTGAAGTAAAGAAATGATCGAATGCCGAGGCAGAGAAGACGGCTGCAGCGACTCACCATTGCAAAGCCAGAGAGCAGAGCGGACGTTCTGCTGGATGCCTTCAGCTTCGCACGACTAAGGTAGAGTTTCCTCCAGGAGAGCGCTTGCACTGAATTGTGGTTAGAGCTGACCAGTTCCAGGTAACTGCGCCGCACCCAGTCCCTATAGTCCATTCCTTCAGTGTCCAGAGAGTGGTCCCCCGACACTCCTGGAGCGGGAGAGCCCACAGGCACGTTCAACTCGCTGCTCATGGCACCTGAGTACAAAAGGAAGGCCACTTCATCAGCTCTCCAAGCTGGAAAGACTTACCGGTACACAAATCATCTTAATCAAATGCTACAAATCACATACATGAATAAAATACAACAACAAAACGAGTTAGGTAACTTCAACCACCAATCATAAATAAGAAATCTCTTTAGAAATCCTTATGCAAGAGGGGAGTCGGAGTTGAGTTTCCCCTTTTTTTGTTTTAGTGTATTTTGGCAAATGTTTTCCCATAAATCCCACTGGGAGGCTGTTTATGGACCATCTGTGGGTCACAGAGAGGCTTTTCCTGATCCAGCATAGAGACCAGGATGAGCTCTAGCAGAAGAAACTATTCTAAAGCTGCAAATGTGCACAAACTACATCCACGTGTGATTTTTCATTTTCCTTGTATGAGCTGGAATCTGGATCTAAACTCCGATATTGCTGACCATTTTTGTTGAACCGCCACCGTAAGGTTGGGGCGAGAGGGGCTGTAAGAACGCTGCAGAAAGTGTAAACAGATGGATGATGGGAAGGGCGGTTAGGTTACTCCAGTCAACAGTCCCACCCACAACTCCAAGGTGGATTTCTGATGAACACTCCCCGCTCTGCAGAAACTGTCTTATAGGTTTCTGTTAGTTTTCATAATAGTGGCTAAAAGACCACTCAAAATGATTTGAAAATACATTAAAAAAAAGATTGGAATAGGACTTTAAAGCTGACAAAAAATTAATTTCAATTTGATGTAGATTTTACTCAGGAAGTTCTTCTCATTTGCTATAATAATCTTTTACACAAACCTCCGTTTCTGTAAGCGTAGTGAAACATCTAACACCAACTTACTCAATAATTTCAAAATGCTGAGGGTTACAGAACCTTTCCCGTTTATAAACCGCACAATATTGTGGCACATGCAAACATGTAAAAGCACCCAAACAGGGATTTCCATCAGAGTGAGTCGCTAAAACTCCATATGGAGGGAGTCACAGCACAACAGGCATTTATGCATCACCACAATAAATATCTGACGGAACAGGATGTGTTTTTTTACCATTCATACAAAAGGTTCAAAATATAAGTGGGTTCAACTCAAAACATTAATCTAAAAGAAAACTGTACTAGGATTCAGTTTCTAAATATTTTTTAGCTAGTTCTGACTGCAGTTGTAACTTACCGTCTCTTGGGCTTTGAAATAGACAAGCAAAACCGATGTTAGCCTGATAACCACTTCATGAGTGAGATTAGGGAAACTTGTCAGACTTGTAGCCACTGACTTGCATTTTCATTTTAAATTTTAAGATCTCGCTTTCGTTTTTTAGTTTGATCATCCGCTTTGCATTTTCAGGATCATAAACGTAGAAATATAAAAAGAGGTTGGTGTCAGCCCTGAAATGAGGCAGACATCTGAACACATGCACGTGTGCTCCAGCTTCATTTAATGTGTTGAGGCACTGGAGATTGTGTATTTCCACCTGCATTTTTCTGTGATGACAACAGCAAACAAACACAATGGATTATTTTCTACACTAAAAAAAATAGGGGTAAGAAAAAAAGGTCTTACCAAGAATTTGAATTTTAAGAAAAACATGTTTTTTCAAACTGAGATTATTTAACTGTCGAAAAACATTCTTGATGAGATTATAATTTTTTTGCAAGACAGAAAATAAGACATTTTTTTCTTGAAAGAAGGGTCTTTTTACTTTCATACAATTTCCTCTTTTGCAGAGTGAAGCTGGAACTGACATCTCCAGCCAAAACAAATGAAGCAAATGTTCAAAGTCTTTTGTTTCAATCTTTCAACAGCTGTCTGCCTCTATGAACCAGTCATTTATTTACACAGCCTTTGAAGAGCACACCACTAAATATCCTTAAATAAACAAACCAGAGCTGGTTTTCAACTATGGCATACTAATTTTCTTATTTCCTGCCAAACATTTGGTCATTGTAAGTGAAGATTTTCAAAAAGGCAGAACAAATTCAATATGGATGTTGTTTTTTTCTTTTATATCTCATATCTTATAATTGTTTGTCATCAAATCAATGTAAATTTTCACCTTAATTTAAAGCTAAACAGACAGACATCTCTCCGTCTTTGCATGTGTTCTCTGTAAAACATCGCTGTGATTTGTTTTTTTTAGTTACGACTCAGAGCAGATTTGCATCTCAGTAAGTACAGAAACACATTTGTGTTCATGTAGGCCTGCATTTGTGTCACAACATTTACAGAATCCATCTCCACTTAGAATTATGTAAATAATATAAAGTACGAAGAGGGTTTGGTGGGTTTCCATTTAGGAAATGCGGGCAAATCAGAGCTTAGCCACAGGTTATACACTCCCTAGTGAATTCTAAAAATGCAAATACGTGAATAAGCAAATACATTGTCAGAATAATATGCTGGGCTCTCGGGAAATCTTACATTTGTATCTTTCTGCAAATGTTGTTCACTATAAAAGTCTTTTTGAAACAGGGAAATAATATCACTAAAGATCTGTTATTTATGTATAAATGAATGGGATTCAGAAAAACTACAGGTGAACAGTAAGAGTTAAGGTTTAGTGGTGCATTCAGTTTCACAGTTGTGTGCATCTTTCAGTCTAAATGTATATATTTAGAACACCAGCAGAGCATAAGCAGGATCCGTTTACGCAGAAAACCAATCTCAGCTTTTACAATTATTTTTAATAGTGATCCCAAAAGGGAGAAAAGTTTAACTAAGGAAAAAACGCGTCAAACTAAAAAAGAAAATTAAAGCTACAAGTAGCATTTAGCGGGCCCGAGCACGTGCGAACGCCCCCAGGCAACGCCCTGCTTAAGCTTTTTCATGTCGTGGGGGTGGGGCTGTAATCTGTTGGCTTTAAGGACAAAGACTTTTGCATATAGCATGAAAAATGAAAAAAAATTCTTCAACCGAAGACTCGTTTAGACCCTCATCAAGAAGAAGGCATTTTCAGATTAAGAAGTTGTCAATCAAGCAATGATGATAATCTCTAACACTGTACCTAAAGATGAGAAAAATGGAACTGATCTAATTTCCACTACAATGTATAGACAAGTGTCAGCTATGGCTGATAACTTGGCCAATTTGCTGGACCGGGATCTTGCAAAGTGCTGGTGGTTTTGCATCCAGTGTGATGAGTCTGTGGACAGCAGCAGTACAGCGCAGCTGTTGTTTTTTTTTTAACATCAAGACACAACTGCCCTTACAGATAACTACAAAAGGAGTTGAAATTTATAACACGGTAAAGGAGTTTTTGTGCAGAAAAAGGTACCATTAAAAAAGCCAGTAGCAGTGACTGCAGACGAGGCTCCTGCTATGATCAATAGACAAACAGGTTTCATCACTCACTGTAAGCTGTAAAGCTGACCCAGACTTTCCAAAATGTCTGCATTACTGCTGCTTCATTCACCAGCAGGCTTTATGTGCAGAAGTGATTGGCTCTGGACACATAATGACTCCTATTGTGAAAATCATAAACAACCTCAGCTGCAAAGCAAAACAGAACAGGATTTTCAAGGTGCTATTGGAGGAGATGTCTGCTGAATATGGCGAATATGAATATGGTGAATCTGAACTTGCATTTTTGACTGATATTACTGGAAAACTAAACCACTTGAACTGCGAGCTGCAAGGCAATTGCAAAACTATATTTATTTTATGGAACAGCCTGCCGAAGCCAGTGTTTCTTGTGAGTACCTTTTCTGCCAGGGCCTGCTGGCTTAGTCGGCTGTGAAGTGGACCCCGTTGCTGTCCCAGTATGGGTGGGCACTGTGGCGATGTTCCTATGGCCAGGCTGGCTCCTGGTATGAAGAGATTCCCAAATACCGTTTCCTAACCGCAGAGCTAGGGCTGGGCGATAAAACGATAATTATCGTTATTGCGATATTACCTTTTTTCGATAGTGAAATGAGTCTATTGCGATAAACTTTTATTTTAAATGAACACGGGAGAAACCCCCGGAAGACCCGCCCTCTTGTCCAATCAGAATTAAGTATCACAGGGCTAGACCAATCACTGAATAAACTGCGCCACGTCTAGTTAGAGTGAACGTTATTTACAAGCTAGGATGCAAGCTAGTATCTGCATGCGTTGCAAATCCTAACACTTGCAGAAAATGAATGTTCCGTCTGAAGAGAAGTTAACAAACTCGAGCCAAGCGGGCGCAGATGAAGGTTCAGGAGGCATTGTAGAACGGACCGGCCCGAAAAGTTCCGCCGTGTGGACGTTCTTCGGTTATCTGAAGTCGGATAAAAGTCAAAGTAACGTCTACTGCAAATTGTGCCAAAGAAACGTTCCTAATAAATGTGGAAATACTACCAACCTTTTTTCTCACTTAAAGCAGCACCACCCCCTCGAGCATGCTCAATGTCAAGACTTCAAAAACAACGGTAAGACCTGCCCTGCAGCAGCAGTCTTTACATTCGGCATTTTCCAATGTAACGCCATACGACAAATAATCGAAGAGACATTGCGACATCACAAATGCTGTAGCCTGCTGTCTGGCCAAAGACATGCTACCAATAAACACAGTCGAAAATGACGGATTCAAGCGGCTAATTAAGGTAATTGACCCTCGTTACGAACTACACTACGATACTACTACTACTACTACTACTAAACTACGATACACTTGTCTTCCTTGCCCGCAATCTGTAGGCTTTTGTTCATTTAGCAGAAATCACACTGACCATGGTGCCTATTTGTTGCCTCACAGAATAGGAGGCCATTTAAGTTGATCTGTTGTTCTTTTTTGACTTGTCTTTGAAAGCTATTCGAAGTTGCACAAAGTATTTAAATAAGAACATTTTTGTTTTAAGCTTTCTTTAATTCCTTGAAGAGCATTTTAAAGAAACTGAGGTGTTTCTTGGGAGTTTTTTTTAGTTTATTGCACTTTTTTTTATATTGACATAATTGTGTGTCAATATTCTGTCTATTTTTCTGTTAAACTTGAAAGTTCAAACATTTGAATTTATTTGTGGTCTTTTAAAACTGTGTGCAATAAAGATTACTTTGAAAAATATAGTTATTTGATATCGTTTTTAATATCGTTATCGCACAATATGAAAAAAACAATATCGTGATATGAAAAATCCAATATCGCCCAGCCCTACGCAGAGCCAAGCATATGTTTACATGTTTAGGTCAGAAATGTGATGAACAGCTTCATGTTGTCTAGTGATGTAAGTTTGTAACCTAATTAAACCTAAACATGCCACCCTGTTACTAATCCAGCTGATATGGTCCTCCATCTGTGTCTAAGTGATATAAAAGCATTTTTATTATATTTAGAGCTCTAAGCAACCAAACAGTTGTTTGAATTGGCGATTTATTTTAAAAAGCTGCTGAAAAAATTATCTTTTTAAAATGGCAATTTCTAATTTGTGTTTTATATTTTGTGTTCCATTTTTTATGCTGTAACCCTTGTGCTATCTTAGATGACCCCACCCTTACATTGACGTGTTCTCCCTACCATGACAAAGGTGGATAAAGGTGGAAAGATTTCATGTAATCCATGGACACCAGTGAAGATCACAAATCATTGAAGAAAAACGATTCAGAGCACTGTCTAGTGGGTCTAGATGACCCAACTCCCAGTGTAAAAGTGCCTAGGTTTAGCACAAGGGTTAATTGGGAAGCATTTGTTATTTGTTTGGTGTTTTTAAGGTGCTACATATAAACACATCATTTTGTAGAGACATTTGTTATCAGTTGTGTTTTTTGTTGCTGTTGTAGTTAAATTTCATTGGATGTATAGAAAAGGAAAAAAGTTGCAGCACTGATAAAAGAGGACATAAGAGATATTTATTATCCTATGTCGCATCTGCAGGAGTGTACTGAAGTTGGGTATGTTTTGTTTGTAAAAAAAAAAGATACAATTTAAAGTTAATTGCATTTTGGATGAATAAAAAAAACAATGATTAATACTAAAGATGTATAAAAGAAGAGGTCTTTAAGTGTTGAACTGGCTGTCTTTGGCAACATTCTTACTCCTCATCTTGCTATTGACTTGCTATTGCGTGGGGGGGGGTGACATCTGACACCCTGTGCTGCTGTGAATGTGTCCTGCTATTTTCCTCAAGACAGGCTGTTTAAAACAAGTGGAATGAAATAAATCCTTACACTTCAGCAGTTCATTGTAAGATTCTGAAATTATTCAGGAACAATTAGGACATTTACAGCTATATGTCCGTGAATTTTGGTGCCGATAGTTGAAAAATAAGTTATGATAAAAAAAATATTTTTTTGGAGTCTAGATGGATTCAACACAGGTTTTGGGATGAATAAAGATTTTTTTAAAATTCATCTGTTCCACCTACAAGTCTGCAAAAAATATGGAAAGCAGCAAACACAGGTCCCTACATTATTCTAAAATTTGGTGCTGATATATGAATGATAAGTTATGGAAAAAAATAGGTGTTTCTAGTTTTGCCTAAAAAGACGTTTTCTGACCTTTTTGGATGTAAGGTTGTCTCACAGTTCACCTGTAACTTAAAGTTCTGAAAATATTTAGGAAGCAGTAGCACATAAATGCCTATTAAATTGGAATTTTTGGTGCTGATAACCTAAACAGAAGTTATGATAAAAAATATTTGTTTGAGTCCAAAATATCTAAAAATTACTTTCAGCACAATAGAGAGATGAAGGTGGTTAAATGTTTCTAGTAGACCCTATAGTGCTGTTTATCAAAGTTGGAGATTTATAAGAGGCATCAAACTCTGAGATCTCAGCTTCCTGAGACAAGCGGCTGATTTCTTATGAAGCTTTTCTATATGACTGCAACAGAACTGACCACTTCCTGTTTGGCGGTGGCTTGCGGAGGCACTGTCAGATGTACAGCCATGAAACTTCAGATTATGAGAGAAGACCCTTCTGAGCATCTCCAGTTTTAATTTCATGCACGTAACAAAGCACAGAGAAAAGAGGGCAGAACGTGCCCCATGCAATAACTAGGTGGCGTTATATAGCTCGTCCAAAATTGTCATATCCATGGGTTCAGAATGGAAGTTTCATCAAATCTATTTAATTTCAGTGAGATCGGACAAGGATTGTGCATGTGACAGCAACTTTTGAGTGCATGGCGAGACGCCCAATTTAGCCGCTCTGTCATGACCACACCCCTTGTCGAAAGTTATGGTTTATGGTAACTTTAATGGCTTTTCAACAGGTGGACGTCATTTTGAGGTGTGTCGGCTCATCCTACTCCGAGCAGTGATACTCCAAGTCAAACATGTCATTTCCTGTTGCCAGCAGGTGGCGCTACACCTGTTCCAGATTTTTTCCACTGCAGAAATGTTCAGTCAGACTACAATCATGCACATCAATTTTGGATCAGATTGGATTATGCATGGCTGATGACAAACATCCGTAAAAACTTAAAAGCTTCACAATTTAACATCGGACATGTGTTTACTTTACAAAACCATAGTTTGGAGTCATAAATCTCTAGGAGTTCGTTCTAGTACGAGGCCTGCAAATGTCCAAAATACAGCAAAAATTACATTGACATCAATATAGCAGACTTCCTGTGCGAGTGACAGGTGGGGCCTGAGAGACTTTTTTGTAGGTTTCCATCTGATGGACATGTCCTGTTAAAATCAAGCTTGTACGTTAACGCATATGGCGGGGCTCCCGAAAACAAACATTGTAGGTGGCGCTGTCGAGCCGTTTTTGTGCGCCCATTCCAATCTACTATAAAATAAGAACATTTTCGCGACTCCTGATGATGTGTGTGCCAAATTCGGTGAGTTTTAGGGTATGTTAAAGGCCTCAAAAAGGCAACTTTTCCGGCAGAAGAAAAATATTATTAATAATAAACCTAACAGATACAATAGGGTCCTTGCACTACGTGCTCGGGCCAATAATAATAATAAACATTCGAAAAACAATAAAGGGTCCTTGCACTACGTGCTTGGGCCCTAAAAACATGATTTGAAAAGTGCGATAACCTATTTCAGGAAACGGAATACTTATCCAGCTAGCTACTTAGCCTAGACATCGAAACTGTTTCAAACGGAAAATTTGTTCATTTTAATTGCGTTTCATTGAAGGAACTTTTAATAAACTCACCTGTGTGATGAAGTGCCGTTAAATGAAAGATGCCAACTCCTGAAGCGGTCCTCTGTTCCGTGGGAAAACAAGAACCGCTCCGCTTATTCGTCACACAACTTCCGCTCTGCGCGTGCTCCCTCCACCAAAAGCTTCATTTGGCCCCGGCAATTAAAAAAAATGCGTCAAAAACTCCTCGAGGTTCATTCTGTCTAACACAGCTAGTTGTAGGAGGTTTGAGAGGCAGCAAAAGACCCAGTTGTCTTGGTTTGTGTGGTGCTGCTGAGGGGAGAGACTCCGAAACCATTCGAGCTTCCGGTAAGGCGTGTTACTTTCAGTATAAAAGCACGGTGAAACAATCAGTCTTGTATTTTGACAAATCATTTTACAGACGTGCAATTGTGCCAAATTTACTGCTAATAAACATTATTATGGTAAAAATTAAACTGAAATAGTCTTGGATTTTTATAGTAAATTGAAATATTCACAAAATGGTGATGATAATGAGAAGGTATTCGCTTTTTCTTTTACATAAAAGTTTGTTCCAACTTAATAGTACCAACGTCTGGAATTTAAGTGAAAGATAAAATAAAAAGAAAAAGTTGCTGTAATTGTAAACAATTAGTAAAGGTTTAACAAAAAGAAAAAAGATGCCTTTTTATTTATATTTTTTGGCTGATCTCCATAAATCAGTAAAAGATTTTTAACCATTTAATGAAATTGAAGTTGTGCCCACCTGTAATAACATGGGTTGCACTTCCTTTTGCCTTTGGATTTTCCAACAAAAATCTGAGATTGATCCATTTCTGTGCTGCTCAGTTTCACAAGGATTATGTTCTAATCCCAGTTTAATTGCATGCGGTGCAGTTAAAGCAGGATAATAGCAAAAAATGTTACTTCATGACAGTTCAGCCGACTATTGTCATACATTCTGTGACAAATGAAATGACTCATGTATATTTTAGAAGATTAGGTGTTGCCATTCTGACTACAGCATAATTTAATAAAAGTTCCATCTCCTAATCTAGACAGAAAAAAAACAGTGCAAAGTAACCAAATGTAATCAGAAATAATTAATGAGGTTTTCCAGCTGGCGGATGGGGGTAAAGATGTTTTTTTTTAAGTAAAACATATAAAACACAATACTATGGGATCAATACCAAATTAGAAAATAGCTAAATTTGTCAGAGAATTTACAACATAATTATAAAACACAATAGCCACAAATAAAACAGAACTCATTTGAAACAATTATTTTATTTAACGACAGAAAGCGTAAACGTGAAATCAGCAGCAACTAAAGGCTGTTGCAGAAGTTTTATTCTCCAGCTCTGAAAATCCCCGTTCAGAAATCAAAATGGGACGTCTCTGGGACACAATAAGGAAAAATGTATTTCCTTATTTCCTCTTTCACTCAAAAATAAAAGACCAAGACATGTTTTCCTGCAGGGCTTTGCAGCAGAGCTGTCATTAGACAATAAGTGCACAAATGTACTAAAATAAGAGCGGCATCTCAATCTAAAAGCTGTGTAGAACTTGATTCTATTCTTGTTTTTTTTTTATCCTTTTGATTTATTTCTATTTTAGGTTTGTACAAAGACATGAAAACATTTTTTTCTAGTCACCATCAGTGTTTCTCACCATAAAGTATAAAGAGATTTGTCCTTGAAGCTCCATAGGTAAGAATTTTGTTTCGATGGTTAAAAACGTGTATCTTGTGTGTAAAATGTGGTTGTTGGCCGATATTTTGTCATTTATATTTCTTACAGTTAAATAA
This sequence comes from Oryzias sinensis, assembly GCA_037389245.1. NCBI lineage: Eukaryota > Metazoa > Chordata > Actinopteri > Beloniformes > Adrianichthyidae > Oryzias > Oryzias sinensis. The sequence continues at coordinate 4,498,726 of CM074497.1, forward strand.
TATAACTTAAAAGTACTCCTTTGTCATAGACAATGTATTTTTTTGTTTTTTTTTATTCTTTTTTTTTAAAAAAGGTGGATAAATGGAGAGAACACTTGAACGATCAAACAGAAATGCAGACATACTACACAAAATCTTTTTTTTCCCCCACGTCTTTTGAGTTCCCAACATGGTAATGCTGTTGGAATGAGCACTGACAGCTCTGCCTGATCCCGTCTACACACAATGCCAGCCTGGAGCTTGTCATGTCAACACATCATATTTATAGAAATGTGCAATAGTAAACCAGCTTTAATAAGGTTTTATCAAAACTGAAAGATCCACTTGAAAAGTTGCTCGTAGCGAAGCCGTCCATCTCTGAGAGGTTCCTGTGTGGTTCCGTTTACGTCACAGTTACTATTGTGGCGTTGTGAATGGACTCCATAACAGCAGCAAGCCGGCTGCACAGGTCGTGGGCCTGGTTGACGTGGACTTTGGGTGGATCTTTCAGAACTACCGTCTCAGCAGAACCATCCAGAACTCTGGGGAGCAATTCCCCCAGTTTTACCTGCAGTGAATCTGAACACAAGGACAGCAGAGAAGGGAAATTTGTGATTCTCACTTGTTAGAGCAATTAAGGTTTGAGACTTTACTTGAATATTTTAACTGTTGACTAACCACGAACCAGCTTTGTTTGGGCTAATGCATCAAGCTGATGCCAGACTTTTCCTGATATTAGCAGGAACAAAGATGAGCGTATAATTATTGAGGAATAAACATTTAAATTGTTCATTGAAGCTAAAGAAAACACCATTAAAACAACTGTGTAAAGATTTATTAAATAAAAAACATACTTGTCAGATAAAAATGTTAAAAACAGATTTTTTCAATTCTCAGTTCTCCAGGTCATGATAAAATGAAAAGTTCTAAACAAAATTCAACTGGACAAAAATTTCTGGTGTGAATAAAACGCATGGGCGGGATCCACATGGAGTGAAAGGCGGAGCCTCAGAGATCAAGCCGTCTTACTCCCGGGTAGTGAAAAGAGCTCGCAAAAATATTTCACTGAAACAATATGATCATATATAAGGATATAGTTTACTCTGAAAGGCTTTGAAGACCATAATAACAAATAAAAAAGACTTATTTTAAACTGTCAAATTCAACCCTTTGTAGGAAAATAAGTCCAGAATTATACAATGAAAACAAAAATCTGATTGTGATTAAAGATTTATGCAAAGCTGCACGAATCTGTGTAGAAGACAGGGAACGGGGGAAATTGTTTGACAAGGTCTCCAGCCAATCAGAAGACAGTACACAGTGCTCTGTTAAAAAAACAAAGGATGCAAAATTACTCTGAAAAGAATCTGTGAAACCACCAAGGTGAACCACGATATAGCGTGGGATGACTGTACATGAGAACTGAACTGTGGGACCCCTCCCTTCCTAGTTTCAATTAGGAAGTACCGCGGGCTCCAAGGCGCCAAAAATCCTATAGACTTCTATGGAGATATAAACGGCTATTACTTTGTCATTATATTTATAGAACACACCGTTCTGGCTCTGCAACCTTCTTTAAAACACATTATGGAGGATTTCTTTTTACATTTTTTTCTTTTCTTTTTGCAAGTTATGCAAGTGACAAGCTGACCAATAAGATGCCTCAGTATAAGTGGGTGGTCTCACGTCTAATGTTCAAAACATGTGATTGAAAGATTCCGCTTTCAAGTGGTAGGGGTGTGTTCTTCCCACAAGCTCACTCCTAATTGGCCTGAGTGGTTGCCATAGAAACAGCGACTCAGACCAATTCAGACCAATCACTGCTCACTGACGATGTCTGGCTCCAAAATGACAAAGACTCAATTGACTTCATTGGGTTGTAGCTGGAAGTAATTCATTTTCTATGGACGACATCACTCTCACTCACTCAGTCCAGGTCTCGTATACAGTCAATGATGGACTCATGGATTAACTCACCATCCATGTCCTGGCCCAGGCAGCAGCACCAGTGACTGCGGACACTCTCCATAGTATCCCGGTCCTCTTGGGACACGGTTGTGTCCCGGCTCATCAGGTGAAGACAAGGAATAACGGATTCCTCCATGATGGAAACACCTTCCTTCACTTTGCCTTCCTCGCCACTGCGAAAGAGCCGCGACGCGCCCTCGTTCAAAGCCTAAAGCGAGGAATTTATTTGGACAAAGAGACGGTTTCACTTTAAATAAGAAAACAACAGCATATGCCTGATGAAAATTCAATCACAAGATTCTTTTGTGTTTATTTTGACGATTGAATTTAAAGTAATCAATACAAGATCGTTTTCTGATCTATATTTGTGGCTCAGTTGAGTCAAATTCTAAGACTTTTCATGTATTTATTCAAATAAGTGAAAATATTAGATTCAGCGTCTTTTCCCAGGACAGTCTGTTATGTTCTGTTCTATTTGAATTAAAAAGATAGAGTAAAAAAAAAAAGTCCAAATTTCAAGTTTATTTATAAGTGCCCTAGTTTATATAATGCAACATCCTGATTGACCTTTTGCTTCTGGAAGTTTTATTAATGTTTTTGGTCTGAAAAAACAATCTCCCCTTTTCACATAGACAATTTAAAGTCATTACATCCAGCAGCTTATAATACAAAAATTACTTTAACTTGTATTTTTATGGCATAGCTTTGGATACAAAATAATGCAAAAATATAGAGTGTGTTGTAAAAGTAAGACATGCTTTGCACTTTTATGCACACAAAGTAAACATGGGATTAATAAACAGTGTTCTTGTCCATAATTTTCTCAAAAAAACATTTGCTGGACAGATATCAGAAATGTCATGGCAATGGTTCCCAGAGGATGACTGCTATGATCCTGATAAGCCTGGGAACGTCTGGTTATAACCTTAAGAAACACCACATTCCTTTTTTAAAATAGATGCTCTCATGATCACTCACAAGGGTTTTCAGTTAGGCTTTTGGAAAAGGGAACTCTTTTTCCATTGAAAATAAAAGCCTGCACCGATGCCGTACTCACCATTAAACACTTCCTCCTGTAAACTGCGATAAGAGATTTATCCATTCCACGCTTCTCCCCTTTAATTATCAGTGCGTTGTTGGTTTCATACGCGTGAGACAAGTAGTTCAAGGCTTCTTGCATCCTACAGATTAAGAAAAACAATAAGACTATTGACAAGTTTGATATATAAAAATAGAACTACTGTTAGTCAACCAGAAAAATGTCACTTTTCTTTTAATAAGTTGAAGCACAATCATGAAGCCCAACAGAATGTTTGTCAAACACACAGCTCACAGACTTCCACTACAATCTGCTTAAAACTGATAAGCAGGATTGACGTGTCAAAAGCATGCCGTGTTGGACACCTACTTCCCATGCTGGTAGTGTTCCAGACCGGTCAGCAGATGGACAAACACCGTCCTGAACAGCCTGTAGTCGTCATGCCACTCCTGCGAAACCACACAAAGCAAACGTTTGATCCTATGCAACTAAATTAGAACTCCTGTGATTACAAGTCCATTATCACTTCACGTTTTAAAATCAGAGGAGTCACAGGTAAGGCAGGCAATTGCCAAGAATGAAGGAAAAGTACGTTTCTACCTAAATATGCAGCTTTAAATAGTGTCTGAGTCATTTGAGAGCTCAGGGCTGTGATGTTAGGGAAGGCATCGCCATTTGCATCACACTTTTTATACAGAGGCGCATAAAAGAGCTATACAGAGACACAGTCTCTGCGTTTTCATTGACTATAAAATTACACAAATTGGATTTTCGATAATAAATTCACCAAATGGAAACACAGCAATTTGAAGAAAAAAAATTGCATTTATCGAAAAAAGGAGGAAGTGGTGGTTTTCGACGCGTTTTGAAATCAACATATTTAGCAAAACTGCAACTTTTTTCGAATTAATTGAGTCACGTGACCAACAACCAAATGGCATTGGCTTCCTGGTATGAACTGGCTGCACAGCAGGCCCCACAAGAGGTCTTACAGCATCACACAGCTCATCAAAAGTTGAGCTTGTCGTGTGGGATTGTTGGATCCACAGCTCCTCTGTAAAATCATCAACCATGATTTCCCAAAATGGCTTCATCCGTAGCCACTCCCACACGTAAGGAGCTTGCTGCTCCATGGTCTGAATAAGACACCGACGTCTCCTTAGATAGATGATGATGAGCACTAGATGATTGAATGGAAACTGTGTAATTTATGTAAATCTCCCAAGCTCCACGTGCTGCGTCTTAGTACAGAAAACATGGCACAGAAGAAACTGACTGACAAGATCAACAGCCAATCAGGATGCAAAGATCTGCGATACAGCAAGATTGCAAAAAGTGAACTGCGATATAGTGAGGGACCATTGTAAAGCAAAATTCAAAGCTAACAGAGAGAGCCAGAAGACGGAGCTAGATTATTTTAAAAAGTTCTCCCCAACAGCTTAACAAACACAAGAACAAAAAGCAGCGCAGGACAGCTTGTTATGTGTCAGACAGGCTTTACAAAAAGACAGCATAAAATCAAAACCAAACACAGAGAGAATCCAATATTGACTAGGCCTATTAAAAGTCAGAATAAAAGTTAAAAACATAGTAAAATAAGGACTAAAATCAACTAAAAGCTCTCCTGAATAAAATCATCTTGACTTGGGATTTAAAAACAGGGGAAAACCGGCTTGAAAGGAGAGATCTCCTCTATTCTTAAAGCCAGCTTCTGGAACGCTTAAGAGATGTTGGTTGGAAGACCTCAAGTATCGGGCTGACGAGTATGAGGGTAAAAGGTCTGGGATGTACGTCAGGGTTTGACCACGCACGCAAGACTCTTAAAAACTATATATTTTAAATCAATTCAACCCTGAAAATGCACTGAAACGGTGAAACATGGAGAACTGTAAATCCAAAGAGACTCCTGGGATCAGAAATTCTGTTACCATGAAGATGCTGTTAGGATGAAAGATGTATGGAGAGGCTTTTTGACCAGACCTAAGTGAACTGCAAACAAGCAGCTGCATTTTGATTGAGACAACAGTGAGAAGCTCTGTTTGTGAGTCAGTAGTGACATAAGCTTTCAACAGATACAGTACAACAGAGTACTGTACTATTATTATTATTATTATTACAGCCTCATTAAAACAGTTATTTAGTTTAATTGAATCAGCCCACAAATGTGAAGAAGAATTTATGCCTTTAGCCTTCAAAATGCAGAAGTGCATTTATTTAACAACCATAGGAAGGTTTGGATGATTCCAAATGATCACAGAGAGGAGTGTTTGAGGAAAACCAGGAAACAAAAACCCTGTCAGTCAACAAAAAGGCAAACTTGTATGTTTTAAATTTCATTTAGTAAGTAAGATCTACTGTGTTTTTTCTTTGTTATGTTATTGAAGTGACGGTCGCTGACACTATACCCAAAGCTTAGGGGGTTTGTGAATTTCATGTTTGGTGTCCATTTGTAGTTGTGTTTCTATCTATTTGCAGTCACCTTTGACATAGCTGTCAAAAGGAAAGGTTGAATTCAATTCAAGTATGGAAATCTCAGTTTTTGTTTCCCTTTTGAAATTCTCATGTCTCCCCTCCTTTGAACCATGACATTTGGTAATGAGGTATAAGATAAAAGGACAGGAAAAGGTAATAAAATGGATTTTTCAAAGAATTTAAGCGTCTCCTTGAATTCCAAGACTTTACACTTGATTGAGATGGTTAAAGATTGCCTTAGTTCTGGCTTTGATTTGACCACTGAAGCTGTTCCGAGTTAAATATTACAACAAGATCTCCAAAAAGACTTGTTTTTTCATTCCTCTGAAGATCGGCTATTAGGAACTTTCCTCCTTTCTTTCTGGTTTTTAAGAACACGATCTTCTGCCTTACCAGCCTTCACCTTAAAAAACATTTGATGGCAAACGAGATCTTAGAAAAGCTGACCTCGGCCTCTGAGGTTCACTTCTGCTAGCGGTCTCTTCAAATTGCCTCTAGTAAAATTGTTAAAACAGTTTTGTAATTTTGCTGCATTCTCAGAAACAGCCAAAAAGTAAAAATGTGAAACACTCACCTGTGCACAAATTCCTGCATTGTGGTGTGATAGTCACATAAATGGTTACATAAGCTTGATATATTAAGGTCACCTTTAATTTCTCCTGTCTGATAGCTGAGACAGCATGCAGGTTTTGGTTTTTAAACTGCACAGATTTTCATCATCGGACACAAATTGGCAAAAGCTAAACCAATTTTAGAAAAAAGTTCCTGAACTTTAATATTTATGGCTGCATTTCATAAAATTGAGTCTGCTAGAAGGACAAAAGAAAACATGAGGGAGGCTTTCAACAAAGGCAAGATGAAAAAAGGTATGCTTCGTCTTCTCAATTGGAAATATTGTTGATGTTTCTGTGTTGCTAGTATGCCCGACAATTTAATTTTCTTTGATGTTGCTAATTCCACGTCATTTCAACTGTTAAATACACGACCTCTCCCCTTTTAGGAACACACATGAGGCAAAGCTTTTCCTACTGTGACTGTTTCATTGTGTTTCCGTCACTGCAGTTGTCTTGTCAAGCTGGAATGTTCACAGCTCTCATTCTCAAAGAGGCTAAATGTCATCCGCTTTATCGCAGATGGAATCTCAACCATGCAGATTCAAATAAACTCAAAAGGTCAGAGTACAAGAAAACAGTAGCCTAATTAACTCTCAAAAAAAGAGAAATATTTTGGGGAAAACTGCAAAAAAAAAAAATCCTTCTGTCAAAATGTTTTTATTTTATGAGATGTAGATGTTTTAGTATCCTTTTCTATTAACTACGATAAAATTAGATAAATATTCAACTGATGCTTCACGTGTTGTGATCATTGAAGCAGAGACTGTACCAGGTATTCGTCCATGTCCATATCTTCTGGCTTAATGAGACGAAGTTTGGATCGAGCTTCTCTCATGATACTGATGGCTCTGCATGCGAAAAAGAACAAAGAGGTTAAAACATGCAGATGAAAAATCTGTTCAAACTCTGTAGTTTGGACACTAGATGGCAGACTATGCCTGTTGAAATATTTTACTTTTAACGTAACCCGGGTGCTATCCAAGGCATTTTAACATTGGGAGTTGGGTCATCTAGACCCACTAGACAGTTTCTTCAATGATTTGTGATCTTCACTGGTGTCCATGGATTACATGAAATCTTTCCACCTCTATCCACCTTTGTCATGGTAGGGAGAACACGTCAATGTGAGGGTGGAGTCATAGGATAGCAGAAGGGTTAAGCAGTGGTGTCAACCTCCACGGCAGAGTTCCTACACGTTTTCCAACCAACCTGCCATTAAAGCTCCTAACACACCTGGTCCAGGTAACCAGCACCAATAAGGCTGGATTTCTGCATCATCAGCAAGAATCACCCCCTTGAGATCTGGAGTTTGACACCCCTGGTTCAAGGAGTCTGTAGAATACTTTAATAAGACTACATTTTCTCTGACCAGCTAAAATGTGTTAATACACAAACATATAGGCAGACTAAATATACTAAATACTTAGTTATATGATTTCATCAAGTACTATTTTTTATGGTGTTAAGGAACTTTTGAAAAAGCCTTGATTAAGTAAAATAAATCCAAATCTGTGTTTTCACCTCTCATCAAAGCTGAGGTTGCGGTCAGTAAACTGCTCAAGCAGCGTCCTCTCGATGATGCGCTTGGGCGCTTTGTTCTGGAAGAAGTAGACCAAAGCGTGCTGCAGACGAGCGTCGTCCTGCGGAGTGGTCTTCTCCTGGGAGAGCTCATGCAGGCGAGAATACTCCTCGTGAAAGGCCTAAAGAAGCCAAATAAATACATTTTGGGATCTCAGTCTTTCTAAATGCTTATTAATAACGAAGAAAAGTTAAAAAAAGAAGAAGTTACAAACCATGGTGGACAAACACAAGAGTGATTTATAGACATGTAACCAAAGAAGCACTTTCTTTTTTTTTTTTTTTGCTATTGCTATGCTTCATTAAGTTCACATCTGAACAAATACAAAAATTGTGTTTTTGTTAGAGTTACAAGCACTTTTTAAATAAACAAATTGCAAAAAGTTGTTCAATACAAATACACATTGTATATTTTTAATGCAGGTATACAGCAAACTGTTTACAGTGATCTGCTCAAAAAATGTAATTCAATATCATATTCTAAACCGCAAAGAAATGTGGGGGAAAAATGAAGGCAGAAGGTTGAGTTGGGTGGACCAGCCCTCTGATCATGGACCTTTATCAATACCTACAGTACAGACCAAAAGTTTGGACACACCTTCTCATTCAAATGAATGTGTCCAAACCTTTGGGCTGTACTGTTTCTAGGTTATTAACTGTAGATATTCACTAAGGCATAGTTAAGATATTTCTGTTTGAACCTATCTTAAGCAGCAAAATGTCGAAATGGCATTTGGTGTCAAGAAAGTAAAGAGTAATCCTAATGTAGCTTTTCCAATGGTAGAAAATTAAGAAAGTACCAGTATTTCAAAATCTTCCTGTTTTGTGTCTTTTTAAACCAGTATCTGTCTGTGATGGTTTTTCACAGTCGACTAAAAGTAGTTTGAACTAAACAGTGGTAAAGTTCCATAAGAGTGTCAAATAAACATAAAATTACTGTTAACATAACATTTCTTAGAAATACTTTTTTTCTACTAAAAAGAGAATTAAAAATATATATATATTTCTCACTTCAGTGTTTAGTTTTTAAGTTCATTTTTCAAAATATTTTTGGGTCTATTCATGCGCATATGTGTGAGGCACATGACAATCCACAAGAATGTTGTGAATGTTTTTCCTGACTATGCAGAGGAAACCCTCTTTCTATAACAGCTTGGCTTGTTTTACTCCAAACTGCAGACAAACTTTTGATCACATCGTCAAATATGCAGCCAATTATTAAAAATGTATAGAATTTACATGATGTTAGCTGATGTAATTTTAATAGGCATAAAATTGTTGGTTGTTATTGTGGCTGCTTTAAAGTCAGTAGAAAAAAACATGGGTTCACATAATAATGCTAAAAGGAGAAAACTGGTTATTAAAAAAAAAGTGAATTTGTTTGTTTTTACCTAATTCCCTAATTCAGAATTTATTTTTCCCCCGCTAATTCTGACTCAGTTTAACTATTTTGCCACAATTAGTTCCACAAAAATGTAACTCTAAAACAGCAGATAGCTGTAAAATAATAGTGAAAGTTTAAACGTTTTTTACAGTAATCCAATATAATAAACTCTAACAAGGATTCTCAAAGATCTTACCTTGATGAGGCCAGCCTCTGGGCCTTCTTTATCAAAGATTTGTCTAGCCTTGGCGATGGCTAAAATGACGCCCTGCATGGCTGGAGTCAGCATCATCTAGGAAAAACAAACAAACTCTTGATTGTGAGAGCTCAATTCAGAAAGAAAGAACAATTTTTTTTCTTACATTCTTTACATGCTGTTACATACAATTAAATATTACTACAAATTGTTAAACAATTTTACATGTAGTTACATAGTAGTACATACTTTTACATACTGTTAGAAAACTGTTACACATTGTTACATACTAGTACATAATATTGCCATCTGTAAAAATATTACTACATGCCAGTACATGATGCTACATAGGTACATGGTAAATGGCGAATACAGTATTCCCCTTGGATTTGCAGGGTGTAGGGACCAGAGACACCCGCCCAATAGGCAGAATCTGCAACTACAGAGAACGACCCCATCCCATCACCCTCAGTGGGCAAAGAATGTCCGTCACCGATCCTTACTCATCAAAAACCCTTCTGAAACATTTCTGATGTTTGGAACATTGGAATATGGATCAACATACAGAGTTGTTTTTTTTTTCAATTGTACTGTAGTGTATTTTCTAAGCCACATTAGTGTCACTCTGTCCGATTCTGAGTCAGCTGATGACATTTCTCTGTGCAGGGGCACAAACGTAGCGATTCAGAAATCGGTGAAATCAGCTGTTGCTCGCTGTTAAACATTCTTTAGCTGATCGGCTGGCGTGCTCTTCACCACCGCTCCCCTCCTCAGAAATTCCCACAGCGTCTCCCTCGGACGCAAAAGTCGTCAAAGTTGTCTGAGTTTTTGTGATGAACCGGAGGAGTAATGTGACTGAAAACTAATACGCGAATGCGTGAAACTGCGAATTTTAAAACCCCAATAAGCCGGAGAGCACAGTACTTGCATAGCACTTTTCTACCTTGCTCCAAGGCCCCAAGCGTTTTCCAGTCCCATTCACACACACATTCCCACGCTGATGGCTGCGCTATCGCCCAACACTAGCGCCAACTTATACCCACCAGAGGCAACGTGGGGCTCATGTCTCGCACTTCAACACATGGGTGCAGAGCTGCAGAGCTGCAGAGCATATACAAACGCAGGGTCTGCAGGAGAGCAGCCTCCATTGTCAAGGACCCCACCCACCCGCAACGAGGACTGTTCACTCTCCTCCCCTCAGGACGAAGGTACAGGAGTGTGAAGTGTAGGACCACCAGACTCAAAAACTCTTTCTTTCCCTCTGCCATCAGACTCCTTAACAGCTGACAGGAGTCTGAAACAACAACTGCACCTTTGCACATCCCCACTGTCCGCTACTGTTATTGTCACTTTTGCACTTTAGTATTGCCACCCGACATCTTGTGTTTTGTGTGTATGTTGTGTGTGAATTCAGATTCCTCTCCTTTTGGCATTCGGAGCAGGCAGCAAAGAAAGAATCTCATTGTACAGGGAAACCCGTTTCTTTACTGTGCATATGATAATAAACCTCTTTGAATCTTGAATGGGAGGGGCCAGGCGGGAATTGAAACCTGCAATTGACCGCTCTACTGCTGCTCTACAGCTGCCCGTGGTAACACACTAGTACATAGTGTAACAAACTGTAACAATATGTAGTTAACTGTAACACAATACATAGTGCTACATATTTTTACATACCAGTACCAGTACATACTAGTGCATATTGTTACAAACTGCAGCAATATGTTACAAAACTACAAATATTGTTAGCTAGACATTATTCAAAATAGGAAAAAAAACAAAGTTATTTAATAATGAATGATGAACTTAAACTACATAAAAAAACATGTGTGTAATTGACTGTAATGCTTGGTTCATACCTCTTCATTGTATCCATCAGCATCAGCCCTCACCATGATTCGACCCACATTAGGGATCTCCACCTCTGAGACCTCGTTCTCCGGCTGTCGCTGCCTGACCAGGTCTTCCTGTGGCTCCTCCTGCTCCCCACCTTGCACGTCCTCCTGATCTGTCATCTTTCTAAAGGCTTTCGATTCATTGTCACCCTCAGAAGTAAGGGCCTTCACCTCTGTGTCATCCTTTTGGACATCTTGGTTTGATGGTGGCTGATTAGTGAGCTCTGGATCATGGTTAGGAGTCTGGATGGATCAAACAAAAACACCTACATGGTCTTTTTGTGTCATGTTTTTACTAAATATTCTAAAACGGTTCAAGGAAAACAAAACTGAGCAGGGCCTGTCAAATTACACTCCAGATTAACTGTCACTGTTCAGTGACAGATCAGCAGTAGAACAAACTGCTTGTGTGTGTGTGACTCATAAAAACAAGTGACAGGGTGAATCTAAATTAGAAGTGAGTCTCTAATATATACAAACTAACTAATAGAAAAAAAAACTTTGACCCAGACAAAAGTACTTGACTTAGGTGGCCTAGAATTTCTGCATCATGTGTGTGAGAGGGTTTGTGTTTGTGTGTTAGCATAGAGGAGGGAATTGGTGTGGCTGGACTTTCCCACCTGACTGTGCAGTTTTTCCTGGTCTGAGTTCAACCTGCTGCTTGAATCCGGGGTGTCAGTGACTGCTGTGGCATTGGTGTCCTCTGTCTGGCAGCCAGGACTCTCACATGTTGCTGTTTTTGCCGATTCTTCTTCTGTAGGAGACAGAAGGACAAAAAAGGAGAAAGGGCACGAATGTTTTATTCTTAGCACAGAGCAACAAATTACTTTTAGCATGCAACAATCAATGCCGAGCTTTTTCTGGACAAGAACATAGTTTCTTACAGTAAGGAATCAAGTTAAGACAACAAATATTAGTGTTTATAGAAAATATTTAATTAGTCATGGGGTTATTGTGTAATGCTCTCAGCTTAAATACATTAAACTTTTGTTAAAAGGTTTTTAACAATATCAAAGGTTTAACTGACAATAAAAAATTTCAGTTTCTCTTCATTAAGTTATGACTACAAATATATTTTAGCCAATAAGAATTGTCAAAAAAAGCATAATGCTGCTACTGAACTTGTGCATAACAAATTTAAAACAACAGATTGAATCAATTTTCAATATAAAAACAGACTCTATATCAAGTTAGTTCTGGTAGTTTAGAAATAAAGCTTTATAAGAAACCTAATATTATTTTAAAAAAGAATTATTGTGTAGAAAATACTGAAAACGGTTCTTTGTTCTTTGGTAGACAGGACTCAGTAGCTGGTCTGAAAATAGTTAAACAAAGCTACTTAAGCCACTGTTAAAACAACTACATATCATAATTGCTGGTATTTTAATAAAACATATCATTGCTTTATATTTTCCTACATTTTTTATAAATCCAAATTGGCTGATAGCTGCAGATCCTCCTAAAATCCATACCAACGTGTTTTCATTGAAAACATTGATTTCTCCGTCGCAGCACTGAGATAAAACATGGTAATGTTAGGATTTACATTTTTCTGTATTTGGGCGACTGACCAAACTTTATTTGACAATCATTTTTACTTAATGGATTTAATATTTCAGGTATGTACTGTATGTGCAAAAACATGTCTATTTTTGATTAGGAGCAATTAGAATGTCAAGAAGATTGAATTTTTTTTCTTTTATTTTCTTTATATTCTAATAAATGTATAAGTTAGTATCTTAAAATCTGTGTTTTATAATTTCTTTGTATTTTTCCTTTGTTTTGATTGCTTATATTGCTTGAAATACCAAAAAAATCAATCATTATGGTCTGTAGTTTGTAGTCAAGTCAAACTTTGTGAGACAAATTATTCCAGAAGTATTATTATTATTATTGAATTCAATTCAAAAGTATTTTCAGATTGTACCCAGTTTTGGTTAAAATATAAACCTTTGATTTACAACACCCGCCTTGAGTTTTAATTATTAAACAAATCAACACGTTTGGGAGAAAACGTAAAACTGTGAGATGTGTTGTGGTTTCTCATCTTCTTGAGGAGACTACACACCTTCAGGTTGCTCTCCGGGATCTGTCCCTGGGTCCTTTGGGGCCTCTGCATTTGGCTGAGGCTTAGAAACAGCTTCTTGGTCCAACTTTTCAGCAGGAGCTCCAAACTGAGGCTCGACAGGCATTTGCTGCACTTTTTCCAAACTGGAGCTTGCAGGATCTACAGAGACTGCGGACTCTTCCTGTGGGGTGGCGGTTTGGCAGTACTGTTCCTCCCACTCGCTGAGCTCCTGCTGGAACCAGCGGTTGTCTTCTTGGACGTAGCGCCTGAGGATGGATGGTAGGGAATCCATACCATGGAGGACCTGGCCTGTCTCATTGTCTGTGTCTTCTGAGTGGATGTGAGCCATTGTTAGTGAGTTTAAATAACAAAAATACATTTTCGGTACACATTTTGATCAGTCATAAAAACTTTTTCGATTCATCTATAAAGTCCTTTAGTAAACGTCATGTAAGACAAACATCTGCTTATTCAGTTAAATAGTTTTACCACTTAAGTATGCTTTGTTTTTTTATTCTTGTTTTAGATTAATTTGCAAATCCAAGTTAGCTTGATCTTCTTGAGTGAAATGTTTTAACAACTCATTTGAATAGTAGATGTAAAATTTTGAGTGATCCTTCCAGAACTTTCTGAGTACCTGTAATGAGGTGGGGCAACTTGTCATCGATGTACATCAAGCAGTAGGCGCTGGCATTGGTCATGCCTCCAAAAGAGTCTCTTTCAAGCTCCTCCCATGTCGACTCTGTGATGCTGACGTCATTGTACTTCATCCAACGCTGGTTAGCGTGGTCATAGATGTAAGCCCAGTAATGACCTGCTGAAGCCTGGCCTTCATGAACAAGTACTGCATGGAGTCTGTATGGTACCTATGCAAGATTACAGTAAAGCCTTAGTCACTTGCACCCAACCCATAAGGATGCTGCAGGTTTTTGGGTGGCCCGGGCCTGTGGAGGATCATAGAAAGGAGCGACCGAATCTTAAGGGGGTGTCTTACAGCTCCCATGACGATTGTGCAGCCACCTTAAAGTCTCACTCAGATCATCTTTTGATCTATTTTAAAAGCGTTCCCAGGGGATTTACAAGTATGATTACGCAGTTTTTAGCCAAAAAACCTGCATCGTTTTCTAGGACATAATGTCTCCGAGTCGCAGTAGTTCATTGAAAATTCCCCTCTGTGTTGTTGGCGGAACCGTTGATGTGGTGGAGTAAGCCTTCTTCTACTTCCCATCATCCCCTTGTTTTCAATCTCCTTCTAGCTTACAGCCCCTTACACCCCCAACCTCAGATTACACGCGCAACAAAAATGATGAGCAATATTGGAGCTATCCAGCCATACAGTTTTGAGACAGATGGCAGCTCTGACGAGGAAAACAAAGACGTACATGGGTCTACAAGTGGATGCATCTGGATTGGAGCTGTGCCACTGGTGATTCTGCATCACACCTTCAAGCTTTTTCCAATGACATTTTTTTTCCAGCTCCTGATTCACAATAATTTGAACACAGAAATACTCAGAAATGCAATTTTAAGTTGAATTTTCTTCGAACATGTCTTCCATCCTCAGAAAAATTTCACAAAACATGTTAAAAATACCCTAAAAGGGTTTTCACTGGAGTGGGTCTTTAAGGTATGCCACAAAATGGAATGTAGGATTGTCATTTGTGTCTTAAGTGTATTGTGACGTATTTGTAAGGATAAGGTATGTTACACACTTATGATGCTGTCTTGCCGCACTCTAATTGTTAGTAAGGTGCACATACTGGTCCCTTACTGACATCGCTCAAATGTTGAACACACGGGATTTGCAGGTGATATGTAGGTACCCATTGAAGGGCCGTCGGATGCACACTCAAACTACACTCTGATTGTTTAATTTCCTCATTTCTAAGGGTGTATTCAGACTGGGAAAACCGTTTGTTCTGGACCTAGTCAGCTTAATTTGGTCCGGATCAAGGCCTGAACCTTGCGTTTGGTCTGTATTCAGATCTACTTTGCTGTCAATAAACGATACAATTTTGCTAAAGTTTATTGTTGATCAATGCTCTTTGTGACAATGGGGATGTAAATATGTAATTGGATCGCTGTCACAGTTAAGTAGGTGAATTGGAGGTTTACCTGACAGAGACTGTTGTCAGAGTAAATGCCCTCGAGGGTCTGAGTGACCTTCTCAATGGTGGCCTTTAGCTCTGGCAAATAGAAAGAAAACAGAACACAGAGATGAAGCAGATTTATGTTTCTGACGGAAAATCTAAGCTTAAGAGGTAAAATTAGAGATGAATTAATTTCTCCTGAAAACATGATTTTGAAAATTGTGTGTTTTTGTACCATTTATTTCGTTCTCCACTTCTGTCCTCCATCGCTGCAGGCAGGTTTTAACAAAGTGCAGCTCTTCCTCAGTGATGCTGTGAGGTGCAGGGTGTGGTGGGCAGTCAATGGGGGGTCTGCATTGGGTAAAAGGCTTGTAGATGGGTGTTCGTTGGCAGTTGGAAACACCACAAGCCAAACCATCATCAGTCTCCTCTGTGTCACTAAAAAGAGCAGCAGAACTAAGGTAATCCTGGTTTGGTTCAGTTTACTATTTAAAAATTCAAAGACAGAAAGCTTGTTGATGAGAAAAAAAGTCAGTGATCGGCTTATTCTCTGGTGGTGAGAAACATACCTACTGTCTCTTGGTACGGCTTCACTGTGGGGGAAGCTAGCAGGAGGAGTTGGCGAGGCTGTAGATAGTCTCATCTCCTCAGTTGCTGGAGAGACACTCATGGGTTTTGTAGTAGCAAACTCCAGAACAAACTGAAGCATATCAGCCAGGGGATATTTGACAGGTCCTGAGCCAAAGTTTTTATAACTGTAGTTAAAAAAGAAAGCTTTAGTAAAATGTAAAATTGTTCAAATTATTCTCTGTGGTAGGAATGACATACCACTCCAGTTTCTGTTGAAGAGCTGCAAGTTGTTCTTTGTGCCTTTTCACTTCTCCCCTCCTTTCATTCGTCCGTTCAAGATTTTTATGAAGATATCTATGCTCAGAAAATGTCCATAAATGGATAAAGTAAGATTTGGTGAAATGCCTTTATGCTGTTCTTCTGATTCCTTCTGCTACCACGGAGTATTAGGCCCACCATTAAAATACATTTATTAGAATAAAGTTAAGTAAAATTTCTGAGAGAAAAGTCGTAATTTTACGCCGTCGGCAGTATGGGAGCAGAGGTCCGAAGTCTTCATTGCACAATGGATTTCTATATAAACTACAGTCTTATGGCATCACCAATAATGGCTGCATTGAAAGATTTATATTCCATAATAGGAATGAAGGCCTACACAACCAACTAGCTATATTTTTTGTATTAGCGTGGGTTTTTCCTTGTGAAAGTCCGACTTTTTATTCTCATAAAATTACACTTTTTCATCTCATAAATTTACGATTTTTTCTCGTAAATGTATTTACTTTTTTATAGTTATGGTGGCCCTAATACTCCATTGGATTCTGCATTTAGATCTTCTTATGATAAAAACCCCTTTTGGCCTTGGAATCGTTAGTATAGTCCTCCTAAATACCATTTGCAAAGTATTGAAACTTGTCCTTTTTTCTGATGACACTAGAGTTTTTTTGTAAAAATGTAAAACATTTAATAGAATAAATCAAAATTAAAATAGTAAAACTTAAACATCAGTTTAACAATAGGAAGCTGTCATTGATATTAAAAATGTTTATGTTTACAGTAATTGCAAATAAAAACAAGAGGATGTAAAACTGTCTATTTGAAGGAGTAACAATTAAATAATATCTGATTTTAGAATCCTTGAGGTATTTTCTGAATAAACTTTGTCTTGGAGCCTCATTTAACATATATTAAAGGTAAAGTGATTAAAACTACATTTGTTTAAAAGTGTTAAGTATTATTTACCCTGTAAGGTGCTGAGAATGTTATATTGCTCAATGTTATTGCCTTCTTTGTTGAAATGTGGGGTAATAGATATAAAACCAATTTCATGTTACATTTAGTGCAGAAAACATATATTCGAATAACATATAAAGTTGGAATATACATAAAGCTTTATTTATTAGGTTTAGTGGAACAGCAAACTTTATTAGACATGTTTAAAGTAAAAAATAGAGATATTCCAGAGAGCTTACGAAATTATTCGTTTTTACTTCAACATAGAAAAAACACAGGAGTAAGTTTGATTTTAAGTTTAAATTTGCTCTTACAATTTTAAAGCAAACATGTTTTTCTTTTGTTGGGATATAAGTTTGGAACAGAAAGTTCTGAAAAGTTGCTCAAAGAAACTTTTAACTAAGAAAATATCTGTAAAGAATGAACTTTATGGTAAAAGGGTCAGAAATAAAATAAGAACTTCTCACTGCTCCTTTTCAGTCATGAAGATGTGTGGACGTATTGAATATGTTAATGTGTGAAGGGAACAGCCCATAAAAATCTTATTTATGTATTTTCTGTCAGACTCACCTGTCCATGTAAATGATTTGTGGAAACTCTAACTTCTTGTGTATCTTCTCAGGACGACCGAGCTGAGTGTTGAATTCAAATCTAGAAAGTTCAAAAGTCAAAACTGGTGGTAGCTTTTTGAACCATCTCTGCAAGTAAATAAAAAGATTATTTATGAGCACATTTTAAAATAACACACAAACACAGAGACATTGATGTTTAGTCACCTCACGCCCAGGTGTGACGCTGTGATCTGAATGCAAAGGTTCGATTTCTTTCTCAACCATGGCGCCCTCAAGGCATTCATCAAGGTTGTTGAAGCCGTTCACCTGCAGAGGGTACTGGCCGAACTGCTCAATATTACACAATGTTTTACCTGCATAGAAAAGAGAAGCTAAGACTAAATGTACACTGAAGAAATGGCAATAAAAATCTGTTGAAAACCTCATACCCCCACATTTCCGCTCTGTGACAAAAGTGCCGTAGAAAAGCTGAACCATGGGGTTATGCTGCTTGTCTTCTGCACTTCTGAAAGCAAAGCCAAGCTTTACATAACTCGTGAAAAAATATGACATATTATTTCATAAACATCTTTCTTACGTTCCATTTGCTGCCAGTTGAAATGCATCTTCTAGCCAGTCGAGCAGTTTGTGGGTAAATTCACTGACATCCTATAAAGGAAACAAAAGCTTGCTTTGTTTGGACCTGGGCTTATTAAATTATTTTATTGCATGAATAGGGATTGGTGTTTTCTACATTTTTGTTTATTATGTACAGCACCTTGAGCTGTGTTTTACATGAAAGGTGCTATATAAATAAAATTAATTTGAAATTTGAATTTGATACACCACCAGACCAGTCTTATCGACACATGTTTCGTCATTTTAAGTGGATTTTAGCCTGAGCTGCACGTGTTTTATACCTGCTGGGCTTCACTTGTCCTGAAGGCATCTCGCAGCAGCTCCACCGCGGCAGAAGGATCCACGAACCGCCGGGTTGAGCCTACCATGAGGGCAAACAAGCAGCGTAGCTCCTGCATGAAAGCTATGTTTCTTTTGTCCTGTTACCATAAAGTCAGAGTCAGACTTCACAGCCATCATGCACCTCACATGAAATAAAAAAATGAAAGCATCTCATAAATAGAGGCGAGAGCAGGTGACTTACCGCGTGGCTCTTACACTTCTCCAGTATTCGCTCTGACAGATGGTAGTTGAGGACAAGTCTTTTGAAAACAGGCAAGTGGAAAAGTGACTGGAAAAAAACAACAGTTATAAACAGAATATTTTCAATAAAATGTTAGACTGAGGAGATTGCACTGCAAACTATTTGATCCTTGCGAAGATTTAAAATTGCGTTTTTAGACATTCAAGAGATTTGACCAGCTTTTAAGTTGTTTTTTATTTAACATCACCATATCTGCAACCTAGTTCAACTGTGACAAGGACTCTGACTGAAAAAAAAATATAATGATGATAATTAATGGAATATTTTTTACTGATTGTAATCAATAAGCACTCCTGTAGTAGATACGGACCAGGATGTGATCAGTTTGATAAAAAACAAGTATAATAGTTAAGTAACACAATAGGGGAAGATTATATAGGTTTGGCTCCATCCAGTCCTTTTCAAGCTATTAATTTAACTGTTTTTGACAAACTTAACATTTAATTGATTCATTGAGTCTTGTATTGTATAAGCACAATATGTCTATTTACGATTAAGAGTAAGTATAATAGGATCATTTATATGTGGATGTGTACGTATATGGATATCATTCTCTTCTACTTTTAGATTTTTTTTCCAATCAAATCATGACTAATCATCATCAGTTAGATGTATATCTCTTTTGTTTGACTTTTTTGTTTTTGTTTTGAATGGTTGAAATAAGAAAATTCCAAATTCAAATCCAAGATTTTCTTAAACACTTCTCTAAAAATCAGCACAGAGTAGAAATTCTTGTCTCATCAAGAGCTAGGATATAGAAAAACATAAAACATTTTTTTTATTTTTATTTATATTATTCTTACTCTTTTTTTCCTGTCAGTTGTTATGGTAACGAACAAATTTCCCACGTGTGGGATCAATAAAGTATTTCTGATTCTGATTCTGATTCTGATAAATTGTTATCAAAATGAGTCAAAATTCCTTTCTCCATACAATAGAAAAATACGATTTAAGACTTAAAAAAAAACCTTAAATTTAAGAAATGTTCATAATATTTCTAAAAGCCTTTTTTAAGGAAAAAAATCATCTACTTGGAGAAGTATTTTATTAAGATGGCACAACTTGTATTAAGAACATCTAATGAACTATCAGTAGGTTAATAGAAACTCCAAATAAATACTAGCAAATAAATACCGGTACTTATTATTGGGATGTTTAACAATCAATTTGAAGTAATTCTGTCAAACAGTTAACCTTTTTAGAACGCTTGACTTGATGCATGGACAGATCATTTTACTACTTTCTAGTGATTTTCCCCTTAAGATTAGTGTTCTGCTATCTTTGCAGTGTACCATGACTCTATTGGGTGAACACTGTATGTGGGAAAGATCACAAAGATGCTAAAGAGACGTCCACACTTTAATTTCTAAAATCCTGACAGCTCAGGGACGAGAACCGTTAGCATTGTAAAGATGATAATTCAGTCTACAATTTTTGTGCTCCCTTCAGTAAACGTTTTGGATTTGTCACGATTTCTGCACAGGAAATGATTTTTGTTACTATCACAAATTAAAATGATAGTTTTTTACGTTTGTAAAACAGTTTTCTTTTAGCTATCAGGAACCCACTTCACATCTCTGTGTTGTAACTTCAGTGCCTTATGATAAGCTTTATGTGGACATGGTGGTTAATAAAGTACTATGTGAGGGTTAGAGGCTTCTCCAGTAAGTACTCATGAATATCTTGATCAATATTTCCATTTGAAAAGGGAAATTAAATTACGCTTTATCTCAGTTTTACAGTAACTTATACCACAAAAGATAAGTAAGGGAATATTAGCTGTCACCTGAATTGTGTGGTAACTTTGCTTGAATCTGATTAGGTAGTTTTATTTCAAATCAGTTTTCGTCAAAGCTGCAATTAAAGGCAAAATGTTCACAAAAAAAGAGGTGATTTTCGGACGACATAAGGCGACATCCTCCTTTCATTTGTCTTTATAAACAATAAAGCTGGGGATTTGCCTTTTAAACAGATACAAAAGCATCAACAGGGACGAAAAAAATCACAGGATCACCCCCCCCCCTCCAGCATCCTCACACCACTCTATACTTAATTAACCCGACAGCGAGGCCTCTGGTTTCTGTAGAGCCATCCGATATGCCTTTCTGACTTTAGTCTGTAATGGCCCTGTAATAGCATCAGCAGCTCCGAAAAATACAATTTGCACTCATTAGGCAAAAGGTTTTGTTTTTCAATGGACGTTTAACCTCGTTAGCACGAGACCCTGATAGAAACAGGATCAAAAATATTTTCAGTGACACAGAATGAATGTTGATTAAAGCCATGTTGGGCGCCAAACATCAAGGTTTCAAACAAAACATTTTTGTGAGATTGCTTCAATGACAGTAGTTTCAAACTGTTTAACACAGAACATTTTTACAAAACACTTTAAATGTAATACCATTGTGTTTTAATACAATTTAATAGACCCAAGTCATGGAATACACATATAGATCTGATAAATAACCTAATTTCTTTATTAACTTACAAAACTAAATTTTATCTAAATACTTACTGTGACATTGTCATCAAAATATACCCTGTGGATTTATGAAATGGGAAGGGTAACATTAAGAAATGTTGTTTTGCTGTACTTCTCTATTGTCTTGTTTTAGATGTATTACATATTTTTTTTTAATCCTTGTTTATCTGGGAGTGGTCTTCCACTTCCCTGCACATTAGCTTGTTTTTTTGTTTTTTTGTTTTTATGAAAACACTCAGAATTGTATATACTTTGTCTTCTTTGTATATCATGTCATTAATGGCTTGTATGTTTCTTTTTTTGTGCTAAATGGAATTAAAAGAGAAATGACAGTGAGTATTGTTGTAGATAAGGAAACCTGCTTGGTAATACAGGGAATTGATAATAATTGACAAACAAGAGAAACATTAATAGCATTTATTTCAAGACCCACTCCGATGAAAATTGTGTGTTTGGTGTATTTAACATGTTTCTTTAGCATTCTGTAGAACCGGAATATTAATTCTACGCAAAAATATGAAATGAAATAACTCAGTGGGATTACATAAGTGTGCTTATTCCAACTCCTTTTTAAGCAATAAGTGAACCTCTACTTGATCTTACCTAATCAATATATTTTATGAATTAAATTTAACCCAAGTGTGTCTTTGTTTTAGTTATTTTAATCCCTGCATTTCATTATTTCTGTAATGAATTTGATAAATCTGTGTTTATTTTTCCTTTTATTGTGTGTCTACAATTAGTGCTTGAAATAAATCAAATTAAATCAAAACGAGTTCCGTCATTTGTTTTGCCTTATTGGTAGTTTAATGGAGGTCCTGATTGTATCTTAAATCTAAATATTAAAGGTCTTTACTTTCTGAAAAATATGACAGTCTCATAACAATTTTGAAATATTCAGTTGTTTGTTTTTTACTCCTTCCATCTTACTCCTCCCTCTGCTGTCCTTTGGCTGTCATGTTACCATTGGGTCCTTTTTGCCTTAAAGGGTTTATTGTTTTTAAAGTGAATAAGCTCCTCCCCCTCACCTGGATGACAGCACTGAACCAGCAGGTGTTTCCCACATTGCGGATTCCCACCGGCCAGTCATCCTGACGGATCCAGTCTGCAGGACTGCACATCTCACTCTGAGCTTCACACCTCTTCCTCTTCATCCTTGCAGCATTTTCTTCTGTGCTGGCCTCCAAAGCCCTGTGTGATCAAGGGAACTTGCTGAATACAGCGATGGAACCTTCTATCCAACACAGATTTACTCCGCTAACTTTAGGGACAATAAAAAAATGAGAGAATGACTCAAGAATTCTCTTCTTCATACCCTAATTTACAGTAATTTCTTGAATGATCACCTAGATCAGTTCACTTTTAAGCATTTATAGGTATATTTTTTTATGCAAAGAGATTGACAAATGTTTGATTTCCAAAATTTGCAGGCAGAAGATAACATTTTGTGCAGAAAATCTAAAAACAGCAAAAAACACAAGTTAAGGATAAATATTTAGTAATAATATGTGATTACCTGTGTAATTCTCGCTCTTCTTCCTGGGCCTTGTGGGACTCCTGTAGACTCAGCTCTATGGCGGCCTGCAACTCATCTTTGGGCAGTCCTAAAGAGACGAGTTAAAATTAATGTCGAATAATTGTATTTATGCTCTAAGCACAACATTTTTTTAATCAAAAATGGCTAGAAAAAAGTTTGAGTGCTTGTAGCAGAGCAAATAAAGCATTTTTCATTTGGTGCTTTTTATTTCTGTTTGTACATTTTAGTCTTTTATCTAGTTTTTGTTGAAAAACTATTTTTTTTATAGAAGTTAAAAAATACTTTTAATGTTCACACACATTTCATAAAGAGGTTGGCTCTTTTTTTCTTTGTTTCAAAATGCTTTTTCATTTGATTTGATTCATTGATTTCAAGTATTGTAGTTAAAGAATGAACACAGATTTATCAAACTCAATACAGAAATGATGAAATGCATAGATAAAAAAACAGAAAATAAAACAAAATAAAAGACACTTAAATTACATTTGCTTAATTAAATCAAGTGATGATTAACTAAAGTTAAGTAGAGCTTGATGTATTGTATTTTTAAAACAGTTTTTAACACCAATCACCTTATTTTCCACACATTTTTTCAGCTGTTTTGCTTGTTAGACATGTTTGACATGAATTTGAACTCTTTTGACCATTTCTGTTTTTAAAGATATGGGTTTTATTTTGAATAAAAAAAGATCATAGTCCCTTTCAGAGACTACCTCTTATACACACTTGTGTGTATGAGAATCCGAACAACACAAAGTGTCATCAGCGTAAAGTTTTGCCAACATACTAAGACAAATAGGAGGACTTTGATTCTCATTTAAGCAAAGGTAAGTAGTAGACAGTTTAATTTTTAAAAACATAATACTCATGAGAGTAGTCTTCCTCCACCATACTTGGTTTCAAGTAGATTTGCGATGTAAAATCAGTGCTCTCTTTAGAACAATAATAATTGTAAAACCTTAGTTTTAGAGAAAACAGCATGTTAACTTCTTAAAAACAAAACTATTTCCTGGTGGCAGTGGGTATGCCACAGATTGCAGTTGTAAAATGTTTTTCCCCAAAAATATTTCTCAAACCGTGTCCATATAGTTTTAAAGTAAAGCCAGTCTCACCAGGTGTTGCTGATTCCTGTGGCTCTCCAGGGTCCTGAACCCCCACAGTCGGGGTTGTTAGCAGACCAACTGCATGTCCAACATCTCCATGACTGGCCTTTTAAAGAGTTTAGGGAGACAAACGTAAAAGTGAATGACCTTTTTTTTAGAGAGATGTGTCATTTTAAAATAGGTTACTGTGTAAAATATAATATGTAGCTTTTGTTGGAAAAACTAAAAACTCTCAAATTGTTTTTTTTCCCCATTAATAAACATTTCTAAATGGTTAATTGCACCGAAGCCCATGTATTCATACAATTACAATTCTGTATTAGAGATAAAAACCTTTAAAAAATAAACTAGCGTACATTATCTTTGATATCTTTTTGCTTTATTTGTTAATGCTTAAGCGTTTTATTTTTTACAGTTTTTCAAGTCTGAGCCTCCTAATTTTACTGCACCTGCATGTGAAATGACAGTGTAGTTGATCTTTATGTCAATTTCACTTTTTGGAAAGTGATGCTTTCCAACAAACAACTTTTTAGCATCACATGACACTTGAATTTTAAATGTTAGGAAATAATTAGTTTGCGCGTCAAATCAATCTGTTTTGTATAACCATTTATTAATGGCAGTCGCCTTTTTCTGTGTAATCAGCTGTCAGAATGATCAAAATAAAAGCCTAAAACTTAATAAATCAGTGGCTGATTACTTCTTACCTTTAGAGCTTTATAGAGAACCTGTTGGTCTTGGATCCCGGTGATTTCCTGCAGTTGGTTGATCAGCATTTTGCTCTGCTAATTAATAAGAAACAATAACAGACTTATTTCTATGTCACAGACCAGCAGTTTCTTTTTTGTTTAATGTTTTTGTAGCATAGCCTTTAAAATTTGTTTTTGCAGCAAAATACCCCATATGCAGGACAAGGCAGCTGTCATAAATCATTAATTTTAACATTCTTTCACAGAGAGACCTCAGACAACACTTGAACAACAACAAAATATTAAAATACATTTTTTAAATAATAATAAAAAAAAACAATAAAAAAAACAGCACAGGGAGGATTGTATTCTTAAACTTTGACACCTGTCCTAAGCAAATTCAAAATAAAACAATTTAAAACGTTATTCTTGAACTTCTCTGTTAACCATTACCAGCTACATAGATACTTTAGTATATGTTGGCAGTGATCAAAAATGCAACAACCTAATCTGGACTCCGCTTTCCTAACAGCTAACTTTGCAATTTCTTTATTAGCATTTATCCAAGTTACCGTAATTGTTAAAGGTTTTTGTCAATCGTTGAACATCACATCCAGGATGTTCAAGTCTAAAAGAAATACTTTACACAACTTCTATCTTTTATTTAATACCAGTAAAGAAGGAATATGAACTTAGTATTGGTCACCACTAGTGTTACTTTAACTTGAGTTATATAAAATGTATCAGGTAAATCTGGTCTAAAACAAGAATACATGTTACCATCAACACCAGTAAGTATAAGAACCTCTTAAAGACCCACTCCAATGAAAATTGAGGGGTGTGAGGGGCTGTAGGCTTGCAGGAGAGTGTTTAACCCTTATGCCATCCTAGGCACTTTAACATTGGGAGTTGGGTCATCTAGACCCACTAGACCACATGTGTCAAACTCAAGGCCCGGGGGCCAAATCTGGCCCGCCATGTCATTTTATGTGGCCCGCAAGAGCATAAAGGTTTTTGATTTCTTAAAATAAAAATTGTATTTCGTTGAATAGATATTATTTATGTGTAGCTGCTGTAATTATTCAATGTTTGCAGCTCTTATGTGTTTGTGCAGACAAATTGCTGTCATCAAACCATCAGTTGGATGCAAGGCTGAGTGCAGCCTTTTTTTGTAAAATGTAACACGTGTAATACATGTTCTTTCTAGCTCAGTTTTATGCTATTTTTCTTTATTTACTTGGACAGTTTGATCCTTCATTAATGGAGTTATGTGGGTTTTAATAAGCGTTCAAAATTTAAAAGGATTTATGCTAAAGTTACAAACAAACATATGTTTTCTATGCAACTGTAATTGTCACTTTAAACAGTTAGAATAAATAAATAACGAGTAATTTAACATTAAGGCATAGGTAAGTTTATTTTTCATTACATTTAGTTACATGTATAAGTTATGTCTGGGCCTATGAGGACAGCCACTATACTGATGTGGCTGGTCCGGCCCACAACTACTGCAGCTCTGCTGAAACTATGTCCTGCAAACAACACAGTTTCTAATTTTTTTTTTATTTGGCTAACTACGGCATGACTATAATAAAAAAAATAAAAAAAAATAAACAAACACTGGGAAGGCTTTGACCAAAAAACGATCAGAGTGGGACGTTAATCTAGAAAACCATGAACGTTTCAAATGCAGCATGGCTTGAGTCAGGTGATATATAAAGCTTGCTATTCTGATAGCAGGTGTTCATGTCATTGTAACCCTGTGCCACACACACATTTACACACACAGGCGGAGGCAGACCAGACTTATATGGAGTCCGGGGGCTATCTGAGACCCACTTGGTGAGTCTCTATTTTCGTCCACAGACACGGATAGCACAAGCTTCTGTTTATCATTCCACTCACCATGCCACTGGGCACTGGGTGCCACTCTTCCTCTTTACCCCAGACACACACCCCCAACAGCAAATAGAGCCAAACCTTTAGGTTTTTAATTTTAATTTTTACCTTAGACATACACCAGGCTTTTTATTTATTCCTAAAAATTGATAAAGTTCTGGGAACAAGACTTTTTTTTTTTCAAAAAAGAGCTTGTTAGCATTTGGTTTAATCTAGTTCAATAAGCTGTTTTCATGTAAAAACAAGAGGGAAATACTTTGATATTGTATGCATCTGTACTTCAAAACAAATATGTCTATAAAAATGTGCAACAATTTTATACGTGAAATGCAAAACATTTTGCAAACAAATAATAATAAAACACTGTAATAAATAAATAAATATTAAATATAAATAAATAATATGCAAGATTTTGGTTATTTTTTTGTTTTTAAACATACTTTAATGTAAAAGAAATGCTTTCTGTCTGGTTTTGAAACTGAATCGACACATGTTGTTAACTTGACAGATAATATGCAGGTTAGAATTGTTGTGTTTGGTTAGTTTCCGTTAGTTTTTCACTCCTTTGATCTCGCGCTCACCGACTTCGTTGACTGATCTCCATTCTCTGTCTGTTCAGCGATCATTGCAGACCGAACCCCACTAATTTCTTCCAGTTTCGTCGAATCTTTGCGCTCAGTCCCTCTCAAGCCAGCTCCATCCGTCAAGCGCCGCGAGCGACCGACAGACCCGGCAGCTGCGCGCGCTCACTGAGTCACTCAACAGCGCGCGGTCACAAGGGAAAGCACGCGCGTGACTAAACCGAGGAATAACTTTTACCCTCTAAGAAGTTAAATACTTTTATAGGGTTATTTTTAGTTTAAAAATATCCATTCATAAATTTCTGATAAGATATTTAAGACATTATTTATTTTGTTAGTACTTGTTTGGATTGTACCATATGCAGGGCAGGGGTGTCTATGATTGGGGTCAAAGGGGCCCCATTGACAGCTGTGAGCAACCCCTGAGGCAATGACGTCCTCTGCTTTTAA
Source organism: Oryzias sinensis (assembly GCA_037389245.1). Lineage (NCBI taxonomy): Eukaryota > Metazoa > Chordata > Actinopteri > Beloniformes > Adrianichthyidae > Oryzias > Oryzias sinensis. The sequence goes on from CM074497.1 coordinate 4,526,326, forward strand.
TTAGTGTTATGGTCATTGCGCTGTTATTCATGAATTAAATTAAATCTCTAGTATTTGTTTGAATTATACTAAACATAATACCCTATAGAAGTAGAAAACAGTTTAAAGTACATTCTACATTCAGGTGAGGGGCTATGTGGTGTAATTATGACTTTTATTTTGAAAGTTTGGTAAAAACATAAATCAAAGCCTGTATAGAGTAAAATAGATTAAAAGAATTATTGGCAGGGTATGTAAACAGGCTTGGACTATTTCTTTTTAATCAGGCAGGCTTTATGTCAATTTCAAGATTGTGACAAAATACCTACCTTTCTTTCATTAAATAAATAAAAGGACAAAAATTATTGTTATCTTATTTAGTATTATTGTTTGCAATAATGTCTGTTTTCATATTCTTCGTGTTGCTGTGATTGGCAACAAGTTTATCTTTTATAGAAACCAGTGGATGTCATATCATCATTGTCTCTAAGGTGTTTCACTATCGTTCATATCCTGTTACCCCTGTTATGGAAAATCAATAGTAGTCTAACCAACATGTCTGCGAGGCAGGTTTACTGTTCCTCTCAGTTCTGCTTCTGCTGAACTTATCATTGGAAACTGCATATTTAACTGTTTACAGAGAAATATTTTCATGTAAATCTTGTTGACGGGCATTCTGATATTTGCTCAATGTCTCTCATTTGGATGGTGCTGCTGTTTTCAGGTAAGACATTCTTTTACATTCAGAGACGGTCGCAGTGCGTTAATCTTAACTCAAAGAAAGGATTTACTCTTTATTCCAACATAATCCACTGATTTCCACTAATAAAGGTCATTTATATTTATATTTGATATCATTTTTTTAATAGAGAATATGTTTTAGAGTGTTTTTTATCGTTTGAGTGTTAAACCAGAGCACGATTTTTGTTTTGCTTTTTTGCGTATTGGTCCAAATTAAATGTTGATATTAAAAAAATATTTTATGAACTAACTAAGCATCTTGTTTGAACATATACGTAGCATTGTAGTGATTCACTGTGTCTACTGTTATGCACAAGACAGGTTTTTATGTTTGTACCGCATTTTTGAGGGTTAAAAAAACATTTACTTTTTAATGTAAACAGGGAAAAATAAAAAATGTGTGCACGGTACTCTAACTTCTTGAATGGCTGCTTGCATGTTTTGTTTCCTTCCCCTTAAGTTTCAGCTGACCTGGCTGATTGTTTACCGGTAAAGCCAAAGAGATCTTCACTAAACCAGCTAACCAGAACCCTCCTAAGGAACTATGACTCTGGAGTTCGACCCGTCCACAACTGGACCAGTACCACTACCATCTACATTGACCTTATACTGCAGTCTGTTCTTGAAGTGGTGCGTCAAATTTATTGATTTGATGTTTTTGCTATTGCATGGAATGATGCACTTTTCCTATTGCAAAAAGCTATTCAAAATCATTTAAACGTATGGTGGTGAATATAATTTTCTACGACTCAAACATTTTTATTGTCCCCTAGTATTACATTTTTTTTACTTTTATATTTCATCTATGATGCTTTAGATGCTTCTGTAGCTTAATAGATTTCAAAATAAAGAGACAACAAAACAAAATAAATATAAAAACAAATATTTAGAGATAACTTCAAGATTCTTTGGCTTTGGCTTGAGCTACATTTACTGTATGTTGCATGTAAAAAGAAATGCAAAAGTAGGAAAGTAAGTTTAATTTTGCAGTTTAAATAAAATTAAAATCTGGATCTTTTCAGCCTTTCAGAAGTCGGTGATGAAGAACTTTGATAATAAGTTACAGTTGTCTGCTGATGACAGCATAACAGTATTTTTTTTTAATCACAATGGACATAAAGACATAAAGACAAATATTTGACAATATTTTAAACCTGTTTGTTCTCTCAGGATGGAAAGACTCAGAGTATAACGACCAGTATTTGGTGCAGACAGGTATGTTTGCTGTCAATGTTCACTATCATTAGTTTTTTTCCACATATGTAATAAAAAAAGGGGATATACCTTTTGACAATTTTTTTTAAATTAAAATTGACATAATGTTTAAACATTTGGTTTAATGTATGAAAATACTGCTTTGTGTAAAACATTTACTTTTGCCAATAGCTGCTGAAGTTTGTTTTGATGTCCGTTTCGCTCTTGTTTGTCTTTGCCCTTTTGTTTAACTGTTTTCAGCATTTTTGACTTTGTCATCTACAACAATTTTCTGCATTAATTTCTAATTTTTTCCACTATTTTTAGATGTGGAGGGATGAATTTCTTGTTTGGGACCCAGAAGAGTTTGATGGCATCAATGAGATTTCCCTTTCGTCCGATGCTTTATGGGTTCCTGATGTCATCGTGAGTGAATTGTAAGAAGTTCCAGAAACGTCTTTACTCTCTAAATTTTTTTTTTTTTTTTTAGTTTGACCTGCAAGATTAAATTCACTCAGTATATTATTGACTATAGGGATACATTTTTTAAACAGATTTACTTAGACCCACTTTGACCCAAAACTATTTTTATAGCATTTGCAGTTGTCTTTTAATTATAATTATACAATTTTTAGTCAAAATAAAGAAAACAGTTGTTTTCTGGGACATTGTTTCTGCAGAACCTCCTTAATTAACTAGAACTTCGCCTTTTAGCTGATGGCGCAGAGTAAGCCCCCTCATTTCCCATGAATCCTTTGTTTACACTCTCTCCCACTGGCTTACAGCCCCTCACGCCCCCAACCTGACATTAGCGGTGCAATAAAAAATGCAAGTAATATTGGAGCTATTCAGCTGTACAGCTTTGAGGCAGGTACTATCTCAGACAAGGAAAACAAAGATGTGGATCAATTTGTCTCTTCAAGTGGATGCATCAGAATGGAGCAGGACGCGTGTGGCCAACTAAATGTAATTTAACATCACAAATAATTTTTCATATATGTACTCCGTCATCAGAAAAATATCACAAGAACGTGTTAAAAACACCAAAAACACAATTTTCATTGGAATTGTAAATGGGTTTAGAAGATGAATGAATTACTGGCTACTTTAAAATAAAATTCAGCAATAAAATAAAAATTCTAAATTCTTAAAACTTGAAATTTGGCTATATACAAGGCTAACCAGTGAAATATATCAGTAATTTCCAGCAAATCTGAACAAAATTAAATTAAAGTCAAATTAGAGGAAACTTTTGTGTTTTTTGAATGTAGCTGCAGTCATGGGTAGTGAGGCATCTCAAAGTGGACTACTAAAATCCCCTTTTCTTTCTGTTCGCATCTACTTCCTCTGTGTTTCCAGTGTGAAGGAGGGAAAGTCACCTCCAATTCCTTATGTTTATGTCAACTCCTCTGGCTCGGTGAAAAACTACCGGCCCATCCAGGCGGTGCTGGCGTGCAGCCTGGAGATGTATGCCTTTCCATTTGACAAGCAGAACTGCAGCCTCACCTTTCGCAGCTGGCTTCACTCAGGTGTGTTTCATATCTTGTATGTACAGTGGTCAACAAACCAAAACATCTCATTGACTAACACTATATTATTTTTTTTTTAACTGTTTTTACCACTCAGCTTCAATTTTCAGCAAGTTAGAAAAAAAGGTTTAAAACCATGGTCAGCAACCACCTTTGAAGAGAAATGACAACAATTTTAATAAATAGTTTTGGTTAATTTGTTTATTAAGTTTTAGCATGTCAGATAACTTAACAAAATAATGTTAAAAGTTTTATATATTGTCTGAGTGGTTTATTTTTTAAAATACATTTAAAGCACATATTCTTATTATTCTGATGCACAATTGCATTTAGGCCTACATTTAAAGATTTTTCTATGAAAATTGGTTTAACCCTTATGCTATCTTATGACCCCACCCTTACACTGATGTGTTCTCCCGACCATAACAAAGGTGGATAAAGGTGGAAAGATTTCATGTCATCCATGGACACCAGTGAAGATCACAAATCATTGAAGAAAAAAGGTTCAGCGCACTGTCTAGTGGGTCTAGATGACCCAACTCCTAATGTTAACGTGCCTAGGATAGCACAAGGGTTACACATCAATATGTTCATGTTGATGTATTTAATAGTAAAAGGATTACAGTGCAATAATGTCATAATAGGAAATATCATGTCTGATTTTCTTGCATTTTTTAATTTAAGTAAATCTGCTGATGCAGGAGGATCTTATTTAAAGATGTATTTTATTTTGCAAAAAACTTGTATGTCCTGCTACCAAAAGTAAAATAAGTTAAAATTGTTATTTATAAAAACAGATAACACTGTAATAATTCAATTCTTTTAAAAATTCAAAAGCTACATTTTGATAGTATAATGGCCACAAAAACATCAAATCCCACCTCACCTTTTATTTTTCTAAAAGGTGAGGTGGGATTTGACAGCTTTTGTTTGGTTTTGGTCTGTAAAAAACTGGAGCAAATTGCTCCTTAAGTGTTAAATGTTGCAGATCCCTGGCTCAGTAGACTTAAATGTCGCTGTTTTTCTTAGAATTTGTTTAAAGAAAAAAAGTGGAATAAACATATTTGCTATTGATTAAATACTTCTGCAGTGGAAAAACAGCTGTCAGTGAAGTGTATATTTTAAAGTCCCACTCAAGTTATCTTTTGAATTGTTCCCATTGGTCTTTCAATTAGGATCATCCCAATTTTTGAGTTGTGGGCAGTACTGTTGGCGAGGAAGTAAACCAACCCTCATTTCCCAACATCCCTTTGTTTTCCTGCTCTCCTGCTAGCTTACAGCCTCTCACAACCACAACCTAAAATTACTAATGCAACAAAAACGGCGAGCAACATGCAAGCTATCCATACGTACAGTTTTGAACTAGATACCAGCTCGGATGAGGAAAACAAAGCCGTACATGGATCTTTCCAATACTTATGTAATTCTCTAAACGTTTGGCAACAACTTTTGGGTCCAAAGATCTTTAACACAAACATGTCAGCACATACACAATACATCGACAGCTCACACGAACATATGCATACAAGCGAACACATGTCAAGCTCATCATTCTGTCACACATACTGCTTGTGCAAAGGTGAGCTGCGTTACTGGCTTTTTCCAATGGTACACTTTCATCTGCTCCTGATTCACAATGATGTGATTAAAGAAATTCCCAGAAATGCAGTTTTAATCTTAATTTTCTTCATATCTGCCCTCCATCACAGAAAAATGCAATCAGGACTTCTAAAAACATCAAAAACACTATTTTCATTGGAGTGGGTCTTTAAACAATGAGTCAGTCAATGACAAAAACCATGTTCAAAAAAAGTGGTCATGTACCATCTCTCTGTGGAAGACCCAGACTTGGTGCTTGCAAATGATGGAAGAACAATATAATAATTAAACAATATAATAACAATATAATATAATGATTATACGAACAATACTTTAAATAGGATAGGAGAAATATGCAAAGTTGAATTAGGCTCATCTCTTTCAGTTATGCATCCCATTGAGCACTTTATTTAACCCTTGTGCTATCTTAGATGACCCCACCCTTGCATTGACGTGTTCTCCCTACCATGACAAAGGTGGATAAAGGTGGAAAGATTTCATGTAATCCATGGAAACCAGTGAAGATCACAAATCATTGAAGTAAAAAGGTTCAGTACACTGTCTAGTGGGTCTAGATGACTCAACTCCCAATGTCAGAGTGCCTAGGATAGCACAAGGGTTGCAGTAAAAAAAGAGGTGGTATGTTTTCATTTAGGAAAAAACAGACCAAAATGCATAACACTTACATAAAAAACACTTAAGCTTCCAAAAAATCTAATTTAGTTTGTTTTGGTTTTATACTTTCTGCCTGGTGATAATAATTATGATTGTCTCTGCAGTGAATGAAATAGATCTGGCCCTGTGGAGGAGTGCAGACGCCATCGCTAATGACAAGCGGGAGTTCATGAATGATGGAGAATGGGAGCTGCTGTCCATTCCTTCACAGTACCGGCAGATCAGTCAAGACAACACGGATTACTCACAGATCCAGTTCAACGTATGTGTCATGTCGATTCACAGTATTTATGATTCAACTGGGAGTTTTAGAAAAAGAAAGAAAGATGAATAAAATAGCCAGATTTAGATGTATTATAAGCTGTTGCAGAATTAAAGCAGCTTTACAACAGTTGATTACTGCACTTGTGATTAGTGTGATCGCGGTCTAAAAACCCTTTCCCAGTGACCCTCCTCCCAGCTGTGTGTTAGAATTGTAAAGGGTAAAGCAATTGGCTACGACCTTCATGGATTGAGCAGCGCCGATAATTTCAAATGATGAGAATGTGGCTGCTTCTGGCAAGGAAAGAGACGGTTAGAGAGCAAAGCCAATGAACTGGGGAGGGTGAGCAACCATAATGACACTGTCTCAGTGGCTGGCTGATCAATGGACCTCTTGTTAGTTGTCGTCCAAATGCCTCCATAGCCCGTTGCAGGTGGAGATCAGGGGTTGAGAGGGCTGTTATTTATTCAGCTTAGAGAACGAGGACGATTTGGTGACGGGACCGCTCGTGTTTCACTGAAAAAGCAAAGATTTGGATCTATTCTTTATGAAAGTTAAAATACTTGAAAGTTGAAAGTTAAAATACAATTCAATTCATTTCAATTTTATTTGTATAGCCCAAATTCACAACAACAGTCGTCTCGATGGGCGAATCGGTAATTGAAACAGTGAAACATGAACTCAAAAGGATCATGAATACATAGAATTCAATAGGAACTTGTATTAAATACATTTTAAAAAAGTAAACGAAAATAAAAATGTGTAATATAGTTTAGTATGATCAGATCATTTTCACATTTTTTGAATAAACACACTGCAAAAACTGAAAGTAAAAAGGCTTTTGTTTCAATAAAAGCCAGTCTTACAAGAAAAATAATCTTATCAAGAAAGTTTTTCAAGAGCAAAAAAGAATCTTAGTTTAAGGAAACTAATCATCTTTATTTGTGAAGCGCTGTAACACAGTAGGAAAATGGAAACAAAGTGCTATACATAAAAGCTATCAAAAAACTGTTTACCTATATAAAATCTGAGAGTAAATAAAATCTTAAAGCTTTATTCAAACTGGAGTTTCTGCTGAAAAGCATCAAAATGAAGGTTGTCTTCTCAGTTTGTTGCTCTTGTGTTTGTTTTAGCTGTTGATCCGCCGGCGCCCCCTGCTGTATGTAGTGGGCCTCCTCATCCCCAGCATCTTTTTAATGTTGGTGGACGTGGTCAGCTTCTACCTTCCTCTGGACAGCGGCACGCGCATCGCCTTTAAGATCAGCATTCTTCTGGGATACACCGTCTTCAGAGTCAACCTCACTGATGAACTGCCTGCTTCTGCTGTCAAAACGCCGCTCATAGGTGGGAGAACTCACACGTTTGCGTTACTGATTCTTCTAAATCTACCATTTTCTAAAAACAATATTCAGAAAAACGACAGAAAACTGTAGCATTTTAGAAAACTGCAAAGCTTTTTCTTAAACTAAATTTGTTTTATTCGATTCTGAATTTTGCTATCAGAATTACAGCAAAATCTAGAAAACAGTGACCTCACAGTAAGATGGGAGCTTAAAAAGAGTTATTTTTGAATATATAAAAAAAGTCATGATACCAAAAGTGCCTTTGTGTTTTTATTAATAAGAGGCGTGAACCTTTTCTAATTTTAATGTATTCTTCCCAGGTGTTTTCTTCGTGGCATGCAAGGCTATGTTGATGCTCAGCCTCACTAAGTCAATATTGGTGGTAAAACTGCTCCATCACAGTGAGAAGGAGGTCAAGCAGATGTCTTTATCCGCCTGCCTGCTGGACAAGTACGGTTCTGCTGGTCACAGCTACACTGACAGCATTTTCACCTCCATCAAAACCCTGGATCACAGTAACCAGCTTGAAGGTATGAGCTAAAATGACATCATCTGGTAGTAGTAGAATTTGTGATATGAGGGTTTATTTCATCTTTTTTTTCCAAGCCTGCTAACCAAAAACAACATAGCAAACGACAGATTTTAAAAACTGCAGATTTTCTGTGTGAAGAGCTGACAAATTCTCTTAGCATCTCTTGAAAAAAATAAAAATAAATAAATAAAAGAGTTGTGACTCATTGTTTGTAATGTTTTTCCTCTCTGCACAGACTTTGATGTTGACTACTCACTGGAGGAGGATTTGTTGTCCCTGAATGAGATCCAAGAAGTCCCCTCTGGGCTGGAGCGGCTCCTCCAGGAGCTGGTCTCCCTCCGTTTGGGTTTTGCCCAGGAGGACAGCGAGTCCTTGGCTCAGTCGGAATGGCTATCCCTCTGCTTGCGGCTCGACTGCTTACTTTTTCGCTTTTATCTTTTTGTCCTTGCCTTGTATACAAGCACTTTGCTGCTCCTGTGGGCCAGCTGGAGCTTTGCTTAACCTGAAAACATGTTGACATGCTGGATTACTTTTAAATGGTACAAACAGCTTTATGTCTGCAACGCTAAATACAACCATTCTGAATTATGTTGGAAAACCTTTTTTTGCAAATCCTTAAATACTGGTTGAATTTCTTTTTATTTCCAAGATGGAATATATTGTAAAAACTTAATACGAAATTATATCTGGATTTGACTATAACACCAGCTTCATGTGTAATCAGCCCAGTCCCATGCTTAATATTTACATACATGTGTGCTATGACTCTGCAGCTTGAATTTGTTGTTTTCCATAGGTATGTTTTTTATTTTGAAAATCTGAAAAAAAGTTTGTTTCTTTTCTAAATTAAAAATATAATAAAGAAGTGAATATAAAAGCGACAGACCATCAGTCACTCAGTTTCTTTTATCATCAATAGATGCTGAAAAACAGGGGGTAAAATCCAACAGGAATAAGTCTGAAAGTCCCACAGTCACGACTGAATCAAGGACTGAGTTTGTAGGGGGAAGTGTTATGGTATGGGAATGTTTAGCTGGATTTAGGGTTGAGGATTTGCACAAAGTGAGAGGCTCCATGAACACTCCAACCAACACACCGCACCATGCATGTCCATCTGGTATGAGCCTAATTGGTCAAAAGTTCATCCTGCAAAAACATAAACCCAAGCTCCGAACTACCTGAAGACAAAGGAACAACACGGTGACTTTAAGAAGAAACATTCCTTACAGCGCTAGAGTGTATTTGAAAATCTCTGTGGTAATAGATTAAGAGTTAATGTTAGAAAAAAAAATATTATATTTTTCCCTTGATTGATAGTGAGGAACACGTTCACACATTTAAAAAAAATAATATAGTTAAATGATCTATATTGTTTTTAAAAAATGAACAGAAAAAAATACTAAACAAAAATTTACTGAAAACAAATTCCTTCAAGACAGATAAATCTTTTAAATTGTTTTTTTTTCTGATGATAAATGTAAGAAGCTGACATGAATGAAGTTTTAAATGTAATCAAAGAGACAGAACAAAAAAGTGATTATTTCAGTCATTGCGTGAATTTCTTTATTTCTTATTACTATATTTTTTATCCATGTGTGTAGCTACACACTATGATAACAAAAAAATCACAAATTACATTTACGTTTAATATCTCAAATTATGTTTCCATAACAGTTTATTTCTGTTAGGTAACATCAGCCCAACAAAGGTCTGTCATGTTTCCTGGTAGTAAAAATTCTCATAGCTGAAACTGTCCAGGAGACATTTCTCTGGAGAAATCAAACTGTTGTTCTGATGGTGATGATGAGAGTATTTAGATTATTTTCCTTTATTGCCACAAAACACAGCAGTGTTTTGAGCTCAACTCTGAATACATGAATATTAGACATGCATCACAGAAAACATATAATACAAATAACTTAGAAGTTACATGTATTAAGACAACACCATTACGATGCTAGTTTTTATGCATTTAATTGATTTTTTATTTAAATCACCATAAAACAGGATTGAGAATACATGGAACAAGTAAAATAACATTTTCCCTGAAAACAAAACTGTTTAAGGTCATTTTTTTTATAACACGTACTAAAAAAATATACAAGCACAATAAGAAATCTAGTCTAGAAAGTGATAAAATGTTTTTTTTTTTTTTTAACTGCACTTGAGTCTTAATTAACTCTTGGTACTTTTTTAGCCAAGTGATTGTTGGCTTTCTTTTGAGTAAGACTCCAAACAATGAGGTGAATTTAGTATTTTTAATGTCGGATTACTGTTAAAAAATGGGTTGCGAAAGAATACTTATACAATCAGAACAATATATATTTGTTATTACACAAAAACTCCACAATAAGCTGTAAAAAACAAAAACACCTCAATTCTGAGTTGTAACTTTTGTCATTTTTCACTGCAAAAAACAAACTGTTTTGTGTTATATAACTAAGATCAAATGTGTAGAGGCAAAATAAGAAAAGGTAAAAAAAACAAAACAAAAAAAGAACAGGCGAAGCTCCACTGAACTACAGGTTTTTCAGTGTTCCAAGGGTTTATTCAAATGAGTGTCAGTATTGTGAGTCATAACTCTTAGTATCACTTTGTTATGGCAAACATCTTAAAGCTAAAAACTCTTTGAAGCCTTCATGTTGAATTTTGAATGAAAACTACAGTAATGGGGGGGGGGGTCAGTGTCATTCTCACATCAGTAGAAAGACCAGTGAGATTCAGAGAATACTATAAGTTTATGTCTTTGGCAGGCAAATATGCACACATATGTATTAGACAGTTACATTATGGCCACTTTAGATTGATGCTTTCTGAGGCATTTGGAAATAATCATCAAAATGCTCTGTTAATTTTAGTTAAGACCAATCACTTTTACAAGACTTTGGTTATATTTACGTACAGACATCTACAAACAAGTAAAGCAGTGAAAAGATGTCAATGTTTACTCAGACTTTGCCATCTGCAGGTGAGACGACATCCTGCCTAATAGCTTTTTAATTGACTATCACTGTCATGCCCTTCTAGTGATGTTGCATTACTTAATGAAATCATTTCTCAGATGGGAAACATGATCCACTCTCAGCAGCCCTGGGAGAGCGTCTGTGGTTTTTCCGCTCCACTTATCACCGTCAGCTGCTGCTTTACTGAACGAGGAGGAGTGGCGTCGCGGCAGATTGATGCTCCCTCTTGACCCGATTGACACTAACAAGATCTCATCGTGGATGAGGGTGAAGTGATGCATATAGTCGACGGGTGTGTTAAGGATCCCGTGGCCTTTCATCAGAGTGACTTTGAACAGAAACAGAGGTGGACCAGAGCTATGAGACCCTCATCCGCCTGGGCATTGCTTCTTTTCGTTCTGATTGATGGAGCATTAAGAGCATGCACAGGTACAGCAACTTCTGATTTTCTTTTTTGGTATTTGCAAACGTTCTGTGATGTTTTTAGCTTATTATAGATAAAAAGCATCTTCAGTTTTAAATTAAAGTTCTTTATGAGAGCTTTTCAACCACTAAGCAAGTGGCATCATTGGATCATTTCAGTCGAGTCGTCAGCATGTATTTTGTCTCAACATTTATCAGAGTAACATAAATGTCTTCCTTGTTTTTAGATTACCAGATTAAAAAAACAGCACTGCTTTTAATACACCTGTTCCAATTACAAGCTTCAGTTTAAGATGCTGATAAGGCTTAAGTGCTTAATGCGATAAAGTCAAAAAGAGCAGAATTGAACAACTAAAAACGAAGACATTTTATTAGGTTAAGACACAAATGAAACATTTGGAGCTTTCAGAGGATTGCCACCAAGAATGTGGGCATTTTTTTTTTTTAAATCAAGATTTTATTCTGAGCTGCAAACATTAAATGAAGATCAAGTTTTTAAGAGTTGGGTACTTAAATCAACTGTAGCCCCGACTCATGGGAAGACCCTTTATGTAACAAAAATAAAAAGGTGCAATAAAATATTCTACAAAATGTTTCCATCCCTTCCGGCATATATAGCAAATGCAATCCAGGAAATTCACCAAACCGCCCTAAATGTCGATCATAACTCAGGACCTGATTTCACTGCTTATAGTAATTTAAGGCTATTGGCTTCTCTTAGAAAGCAAAGAAATTAATTTGACCATAGGACAGACTTTACTCCAGTTTTGGCAACTAGTGCCAGATACTCCAGATTCTCCATACTCCAGATTCTCTGAAACTGAACAAAAGTGTTATAAAATGTCTACAGATGTTGGCTATGAAGGCTACAATGGGATTGATAAAGTTGCAATGGCTCAAACACAGAAAACTTCTATTTCTACGATAGTCACCTTAGAAATTTTGAAGCCATTATTAACATTTTCAAAAAAATATTTGTGGGATTGTTTGAAAATGGTAACATCATTACAGTGAACTGATACAGACTGGACAGACAATAGAAGCATCTTTGTGCGTTTGGATGTTTTGTATTTTACTTGCTGAGGTCTGCTTTTGCTGTTGTGATTTGTGTTGTTTGTTGGTTGGTTTTCCAAACTTTGTGTGCTACATGTCAAATTTCAATAACATAGTTTGGAAAAACAGAAAATAAAGACATTTGATGACATTTTTACATGAATATGCACTAGTTTTGAAAATCCTTTTTGAAAAAGACCAAAGTCTGTCAATTCTTCATGTAGTAAAGGTTGAGCAAACGCTTAACCTTTTGTGTCTTTTTAGCAAAAAAACTAGGCAGCAGCAGCAGCAGCAGCAGCGGACGGTTTGCCAACGCTACTTTGGTGCGTCTGTCTGAGTTTCTGAGTTCAGGATATAAGAAAGGCGTTAGGCCGGTAAAGGACTGGAGGACGTCCACCATCGTTGCTATAGACCTCATGGTTTACTCCATTCTCAACGTGGTGAGTTGGAACTCATGCATGTCTTTAATCAGTGCTGGTGGTTGCACATTTGCATCTTTGATGTCATTTTGTAACTACAGCGTTTTTAGTCTTTATTTGATGTAATTCTGTAAAACTGCGGTTTGTATAAACTGGAGTTTGGACTGAATTGAAAAAGGGTTTTGGACTTTGGCTGTTTTTAAACTTTGCATATATAATGAATTATCGTTTCGCCTATGTGTATTTATTTGATCAGTTCTAAATAAACACAAACCTTAATAAATAATCTAAGCTTACCATGTTCATCTATGCTGGCTGCTTTGAATAAAATAGTACTTTTGTGTTTTAAAAACTTTAACCCTTAGCAGTCTTTGTCCTCACGTGTGAGTTTTCCAATAGCATCTTTCATCAGTTTCAGCTATAGACAGTTTTCATTCACCATTTTAACGTAAAGATTTTAAAGAGTCTCTATTTTGAAATTTTTGTTTAAAGCCCAACATAAAAAGAGCTATGACACATTTTTATGACACCCTTTTGAATAAAAATCTTCAGAACATTGAATAAGCTGTAGTTCAGTGATTTATATAGACAATTTTCACATAGTTTTAAATTTGTCTTTGTTTTGATTTTGGCTTTATACATTTTTAGTTTGTCTCATCATGTTTGATCTTTGTTAGACAACATAAAAACAGTTCAAACCCAATTGACAAGTGAGGTTTTTGGCCAGTTTCAGTTTCTTTGTGGAATCATTGTGTAATGAGCGGAAAACTATAAATATATATATATTAAAAAAACAAGAATCTGGGGTTGTACTTATAAAATCAACCACTGTCACAAAAACAGTTTTAACTAAATATTAACAGATCAAATTGTGAAGACAAAAAGCTCAAAAAGAACCTGGACTTCTAAGGGTTAATGGTTATTTATTCAATGACCAGACCAGCCACCAGCAACCTGATATCTTGCATCAAATTATGTGTTTTTAGTGACTCTGATTTCTTCATGTTTTCCTCTAAAGGATGAGAAGAACCAGGTTTTGACAACATACGTGTGGTACAGACAAGTAAGAAGGATGAGCGATTCAGATATTCATATGATGAGCAATTTGTCATTTTGTCGATCTAAATAGTTGCAACATTCCTCAATAAAACATTGATGCATTACCAATTTTTTTACATTATTCAAGCACCTTTCTTTGATGTTGATTATTTCAGTCGTGGACGGATGAATTCCTGGTGTGGAATCCGGAAGATTTTGATGAAGTCAAACAAGTTTCTCTTCCCACAGCTAACGTGTGGGTCCCCGACATCCTCATCAACGAGTTGTAAGAGTAATCGTTAATGGTTTGTGAGCCTTTCGCTTTGTTCCTCCTCCCAGCATCGCTGTTGTCACTTGTGTCTGTCATCTCCAGCGTGGATGTGGGGAAGTCTCCAGACATCCCTTACGTCTATGTCACACACGATGGGCTGGTGCGAAACTACAAGCCCATCCAAGTTGTCACAGCCTGCACTCTCAATATCTACAACTTCCCGTTTGATGTCCAGAAATGCAGCCTCACCTTCCAGAGCTGGCTGCATACCAGTAAGGATGTCTTTATTAACTGAATTAGTGGCTCAGGAGATGCTTTTGTTGTTTAAAAATGAGCACAGTTAAAGGTAAATGCATAAAATTGCACCACAAGTGATTGGAATTTATGCGTTTGCAACACAAAAAGGCAAGTTAGCAGAAAGCTACCTGTAATTGATGTGTTTCACGCAGCATCAGCTCCTCTAAGTCCAGAGCAGAGCAGCTGGTTTGCTGCCCCACGCTGGGATCTGTGCTCACAGAGCGGGGTTGTTAGGTGAGGGTTGATGTGTTTCATGCCGGCTCCGATATGTTGTTCCATTTGTAGTTGATGACATAAACATCACTCTGATGCGAAGCCCCGAGAAGCTGAGGGACGACAAGAGTGTCTTCATGAACCAAGGGGAGTGGGAGCTGCTCCACATCCTGTCCAAGTACAAAATCTTCAGTGTGGACAATGACGACTATTATGCAGAGATGAAGTTCCATGTAAGCTTATGAATTTCTGAACATTGAACCTGAATGCAGTCTCATTTTTAAATGTATTTGGCTTAAATTGGATTTTGCACAGGTATTTTTGTTTTTACATAACACCAAAAATGACAACAGATAATGCTGATACTTTCCCTCATAGATTTTAATTATCTATAGAAGGAGTCTGTAACCTAAAATGCTAAAATGAGCCATTTGTGTCAGTTTCCTACCAACCAAAATGCTCACAAGTCCCACGTCATTGTTTAGAAAACAAACTTTATGTTTTTGTGTCCATTACGATACTAATTCGAAAATGCTTTCAAATATTCACAATCATTGAATCATAACAGTGTTACATACTTTTTTAATGTAAAACAAACTATAAAACTTATTTTTCTTTCAAATACCATGGTTCCTTTCAAAATAAAATCCACTCCGTGTCAAATAGGATCCTCCTGCTGCAGCAGATTTACTTAAGTTAAAAATGTTTCAAAGTCAAGTCAAACATCATTTTTACTATTATTATAACTTTGGCATATCGTCATCCTATGTCTTCTTATACTTTTAAATTTAAACACGACAACATTGGTGCAAATTCCTTTTTTTTCTGTGCAATTTCATACATGTAAATGCTATTCTATACTTTAAGATCTTAGCCTCTGAGCAGCAACCAGATTCTGTTGTGCAGCAGAAGGTAGGAATATGTGCTGTAAGCTTATTCTAATAACATTATCATAATTTAGCTCATATTGCTTTAAATACCCAGTCCTCAATCAAATTGTTAGCTTTTTTCTTGAAAGCCAAGGAACCACCATGGAGGGATAAAAGAGCTGAATGTCGCTTCAGAGCCGTGTTTTATCTAACTCAACTAATCTGTTTAGTTAGTTTATTTACACGTCTAACCCAGTCCTTTTTCCCACATCGACTAATTTGGGTTTTGTGTATCGATTTAAAGGCAGTAAAATGAAAGCCTCCACAAAGAATTAGCAATCTTTGCTTTTGTTGTGCACATATTATTTTTCGAAAATCAAACCTGGCTTTTCTTTTCAGGTGGTGATCCGGCGGCGGCCATTGTTTTACACCGTGAATCTGCTTCTGCCCAGCATCTTCTTGATGGTGATGGACGTTGTTGGCTTCTATCTGCCGCCAGACAGTGGAGAAAGAGTTTCCTTTAAGATCACTTTGCTGTTAGGGTACTCGGTCTTCCTCATTATTGTGTCTGACACTCTGCCTGCCACAGCCATAGGAACGCCACTGATAGGTAGTCGACCATTCAGAGAAGATTTTCTTTAAAGCATATATAGGCATTTTTCATCAAAAATAATCACATTTTAATGTATATAAAACTAGTATTACTTCCTTCTCCCCGTCCTGCAGGCGTGTACTTTGTGGTCTGCATGGCCCTGCTGGTGATCAGCCTGACGGAAACGGTTCTGATTGTGCGCCTGGTTCACAAGCAGGACCTGCAGCCGCCGGTTCCCCATTGGGTGAAGTACCTGGTTCTGGAAAGAGCTCCTGTCCTTTTCTGCATCCGCAAGAAGCACCGCCTCTGTTCCAGACTGTCCTCCCAGGCCTCAGACCTGGAGCACTACAAGGAAAACAACTATGGGACAGGTAAGGTACAGAGGAGAGTTTTAGTCAAGTGAAAGATTTAAGCGGTTAGAAAAAAGGAGGCGTTTCCATTCAATTATTTTATTAGACAACTTTCTCATTGACTGGATGTTTTGTTTGTATTATTAAATAACATGTAAAAACTAAACATTTTACTTGCATGGGATAAATACCCCATGAAAAAGTCATCAAAGGGAAAAAAAGTGAAAACAAATAAATACAAAAAAAAAGAAATTGGTCAAAAGGTAACATGAGCTTTTTATTATGTTATTTTACTTTATGCCAAACCTGTTATATAAAGAGGAAAAGAAAAAACAAAAATTCTATTAATATATTACATATTTGAGTGTTTTATATAACATCTCCTCTTGGGACAGTTTAAAGTCAATAAATTAATGAAAGCATTTCTTCCTGCAGAAGAAAAGAAAGTCATGTTTTTGTTCCAAAAAATAAAGTATTTTTTTTTACTTTTTAGATCTTTGAGACAGTTTAAAGAACCACTTCAACGAAATTGTGGAAAATGTTCATCGTTTTTAACATGTTCTTGTGACATTTGTCTGACGATGTCGGGTTTGAGGCTTGATGAGCATGAAGGACCCAAAATGCAGAGATGGGAGGCACACGGTTCCAAGGCCAGAGGTTTATTAACAAACACAATGTGCTGCTAAGCAGGAAAGGAAAGGAAAACAAAACAAAACAAAACTTACTGAGGGTTAACCAGGTAATCAGACAAACAGGGCAGAAGACGGTCAGGGAAAAGACTAAAAGACAATATGGACCACCACAAGAGAACGGCAGAGACAAGACTCAAATACAAACAGAACTGACAAGACACAGGTGAAAACGATCAGGAGAGATTGGGACCAGGGAAGTAAAACTCAAAACCATGACATGCAGGAAACCTTTTAAAATAAAACAGGAAACAGAACTCAAAAATGGCAGAAACAAAATGGATGTAACAACTGAGGCAAAAACCATGACGGACGATGGAGGACATAAAAATAATGAGCTTAATTCTTTATTCTAATTGTTGTGAATCAGGAAGCTACTTAGTTTGAAATTCTGATCTCATCCACCTGTAAATGATGATGGGGAGTGGGGGTGGGGTTGTTCTGTGCCAACAGTATAGCCACAACTCAGAAACCAATTTCCAATCTGCAGAAGCTATGTCTTAGAAAATGACACTTATGTATTTTAATTAAAAATGGTAAAATCCTAATCAGAAGACCACTGGGAATATTCAAAAAAAGGATCAGTGTGGGTCATGCATGAACATGAACATTTGTTAGAATCATCCTGGCCTTTGCCCAGTGAATGAAAGTGTATGCAACTCATCCAAATGTCATCTTGTCCTGCAGCCCAGTGCACCCTCCACCATACCTGTGAGATGGGCCAAAGGCACAGCCAGCAGGAACGAGATGTTGGGATGCTTGGATTGCGTCCCCCCTCATCCAGGGACACCAACCCACCGGTCATGGACAACATCCTGCAGGAGGTGACGGCAATACGCGGCTTCCTGGAGAAGAGGGACAGGTGCCGGGAAATTGCCAAGGAATGGCTCCAAGTCGGCTACGTGTTGGACGTGCTGCTGTTCAGAGTCTACTTGGTGGCCATTGTGGCCTACAGCATCACACTGGGCACCTTGTGGTCAGTTTGGCAGGTCGCCTGAGCGTTGCCGCTTTACTGATGTGAATGCAAACTCAGTGGATGTCGCATTGCTTGAGTTAGTGGCTCTATCCGCTACAAAGGAGTGGGAAATAAAGGGGTCCTTAAAAAAGTAATTTAACTGGCTAAACGTCTACAGTATGAGGGCTCTATTGGCTTTCAGTGGCAGGTTTGATGTGATGACATTGCTTTGGGCATTTATGTTTTACGCCAGATCACATACGTAGAGGGTCTGCGGCACTCAAGTACAATGGAGATGCTTCTAGGGGTTTAATGGAAAGCATCAAATGATTATATTACATCCAGATAAAACATATATGGATCATTTTAAAGTTTGTAGTAGAATAAAATTTTTTTAAGATTTATTCAACTTCATTTAACCAGGTCAAACCCATTGAGATCAGCACACGTCACAAAGCAGAATAACAATAATAAAATAAAATTATACGGTTGGAATTTGAATTCTAAATTTAAAATTAAAGTACAAAAAAGTGAGATAAACGTGAAAATGATCAGAAAATATCAGAAAAAAGGTTGGTACCATAAAACAAAAGTAAAACATTATAAAAAAAAAACACTAAAATTTACAGTACAGCTTTCACATACTATCCTCTCGGTCAGTTATTTGGAAAAAATATTTGGAAATTAAATACAAATACAAAAATTTTATGGGATTTGTGATACTGGGAGACATTTTAGTGTTAATATATTTTTTTGCGTAATTCTCTATATGCAAAACTTGGAAGTAAATATATAATTTAGTGCAAAAAAATTTTTTTTGTCTGTCTTTCTGAGATGATAAATTGTGCTAAAAAATGCTAAAGCATTGCAAAACATGGTGTCAATGTTCAAGAGTGGGATGGGTGGGCATTGTATGTGTTTTATTTTTTTATATATATATATAAATAAGATGTAACAAACTATTAAACTTTACTGGTAATGTTTTTTGTTTTTGTCATTTGTTGAAATTATGTACTAAAAATAACTTATTTAGCCACAGAATGAAACCTCTTAAAAAAACTTAGCTTCATGGATTGTATTATCAAAAAAAGTCCAACTGTTATTACAGTAAATCTTTTTAAAATAAAAGTAGTCCAACTTGTTACGGGAAAATTAAATTGCTTGTTATGCATTATAACTTGAAATGATTATAAACGTCATTATATATGGTTAAATTATCATGAAACAGTTGCAGTAAAACCGTTTAGCACAGATCAGATGTTATTTGTTGTATAGAGTAATATTACAACAGAGCACTATAGCATTTCCTAAACCCAATTATTGAAAAAGCTTAATGTACATGACACCGATAAAAATAAAGAATGGGAACTCCCTGATCTTGGCTCTTGGCAAACCAAAAATTCCATTTTGAGTCAAACAGGTTTAAAACACGCATATGTTTCTAACGTCAGTATTTTATATAGTTATGCAGCCAGGAGCAAAACTCAACATTTTTAATTTTTTCATCCTTCAGAGGAGCTTCCACAACCTGTAGTTCTTCACATCCGCCACAGGAGGGCACTGTGTACAACTGCACGACTTTTGTCGAGCAGGAAATAGACAGCCCTGTGGACCATGTTAAGTCACACTTTAGGTGTAAAAGCTTTTTTTTATTTTTCATATAAAGTTGCAAAATGTAGTAATGCTTATTAGTAGTACAGCCTTCAGATGTATACATTGTGCAATTGCATTTTTTAATACTTCTGACAACAGGATAAAAATCTTCATGACTAATTGTTTACAGTCGTGTTTAGAACTATATATAAAAACAAAAGCATTTTGGGACACCTAAATATCAATTAAAGTTTTGTAGATTGGAAAAAAAACCATATGAATAAACTTGAGGGTTTATAATAAACCGAAAAATCAAATTTGATGTGATGTTGCTCAAAAGTTTAGTCTGACATGCTTTACATTAAAATATTTTGAATTTAAACTCACATGATCTGATTAACCCTTGTGCTATCCTAGGCACTTTAACATTGGGAGTGGGGTCATCCACTAGACAGTGCGCTGAACCTTTTTTCTTCAATGATTTCTGAACCTTACTGGTGTCCATGGATTACATGAAATCTTTCCACCTTTATCCACCTTTGTCATGGTAGGGAGAACACGTCAATATAAGGGTGGGGTCATCTAAGACAGCACAAGGGATGAAAACCTTCCAATCTGCAAGCAACCATGTTTGAAATGAAAACCCAGGAACTTAAACTGAATTTGAATAGCTTAAAAGCCCGTTCAGCCAAGTAGGTCAAAGATCTGTACTTCTGTGGCAACAAAAGGTATTCAAATAAATAAGCAAACGAAACATTCATCACCCCCTGTCCCTTCCTTCCTCATGCTCCAAAATAAGATCAAAGCAACAAGTCCAACCAGAGCATTCACAATGACTTCTTCTCATTTCCTGTTTTTGTTTTCTGTCAAAAACTGAAATGAAGGAAGCAAAAAGACCTAGCTGCTAAAGTGTTTCTGGTGCCGTTCTACAGGGAGCCCTGCATGAATGAACAGGGAAAACAAAGAGCTGCCTCATTAGTTTCCAATATACTGAAGTCAACATCTGATCATGTGAGTCACAGAGAGCAAATCGTGGCAAAACCAGAGCGTAGAAGTAGTGCAAATATGTTATGTTTAAGCTTGCAATAAATTTATAGCTACATTGCAAAGTCAAAAGGCAAACTATATATTTGTCCTAATCCAGACTACTGTCAGAGTAGCAAAACTCATTACTCATTAAAAGAATAATTACAAGTAGCTCTTTTTTTTTTTACATTTCATGCATAATCACAAGAACATAAATATTTCAAATTTATTTGAGTTTTGCAGCAAAATAGTCCAAAAGAAGGTACACAGTTTTGAAAAAAGTATGTCACATTAAAAAATGGTGTTTGTTTTGGGATGGAAATACAAAAAAAAAAAAAAGAGAAAGGAAAAGAATTCTTAAACTTTTGACTGGATTGGAGAAACTATCCCTCTTTTATGAAATCCCACAGAAATGTGAACGCAAAGAGGCAGAAATCTTAAACCTTACATAAAGAAGCCTGAGGACTCCACTGGAGGGCAGCATGAGAGGGGCTTAATATTATGGGGGTTAAAAAAAAACAAGCAAACGTATTTGCGTTTTTACAAGGAAGGATGTTGCCTTTTTCAAAGCATTTGGTCGAGACTATGATTCATACAATTGTTATAATTAAAAAAAAGTAGCAGACATTTTATTTAAAAATATTTATTTGTAGAACACAAAGAAATCATTTATTGTTGTATTATTGCTGTCTTTCAATTTCAGTAGTTGTAATCTATTTAGCTTTTTTCTTAGATGCAATTTGCCATTTGAGCCACTAGATGGCTCTAGACTGCTCTAAATCGAGACAAATTTGATGTGTAACATTTCATGAGCTATTAGAAATTAACCAGAATTTTTGTCCATATCGACTATTGTTTTTTTTCCAGCCACCATATTTTTACATTTTTAAATTAACTTATAAAAGTCCCAGTGTCCTTCCCTAAAAAATAATGTTCCATGTTTCAAAATGACAAAAAAACAAGCCTTCATACAGATCATTACTTTTCTGTTCTTGTGCAATAGCTGACAGCCATGCTTTCACAAAGCAGGAACTACTTAGAAAAAAATATAGACAAGTTTGGGTAAAATGTGGAATTGATGTGTTTCTCTTAAAGACCTACTAAAAAAAATTGTAGTTTTTGTTCTTTTGGAATCTTTTTCGTGATTAGGACATATAAAAAGAAAGTTAAGCTCTATGCATTAATGAGTGTTTCTATATTCAAATTGTCATGAATGCGTCCAACTGTAGACAAATAGATCCATGAACGTCTTTGTTTTCCTCATCCAAAGCGGGATCTGGCTCCAAACTGTATGACTGGATAGCTCCCATTGCTTGCCATTTTTGATGCACGGGTGGGTTGGGGGTATGAGGGGCCGTAAGCTAGTGGGACGGCGTGTAAACAGGTGGGTGACTGGAAAAGGAGGTGGGCTTACCCCGCGCCACTGACCTCCCCCACAACTCAGAGGTGAATTTCAAACAATCTCCTGCCGCTCTGCAGAAACGGTGTCCTAGAAAACAACACGTTTTTTGGCAAACACAACCCCGGCATAATTAACAAACTACTGGAAACACTTTTACAGTAAATCAAAAGATGACCGGAGTGGGACTTCAGTGTGACAGGTCAAAGGGGAGAGTTCAAATCATGTGATCAGGTTAAGCTTACATGATTGAGGATTGAACCTGGTTGGGGTTTAGAAAACATTTCAGTTTGAGTTTAACTGTAATGCTTGCTGCTGATGACACACACTACGACTCACACGCACAAACAAACACATGTGAAGCATCTCATTCTGTCACGCATACGATTTATGCCAATAAGTGTCGGGTTCTATTGCGGTGGATGAAGGAATGTAAAAAGAGGGGGAGTGCCCAGTCATCCCCACACCAAGACCCCCACTGAAGGAGAAGCAGCAGTGGTAGTCGGGGTCCCCCCAGACACCCACACGGGAAAGCAGATGGAGGAAATCCGCCCACCGGGCCATGACCCACATCAGCCACCGCAGGAGCAGGGCCGACGGAACTGCCACAGGGACCCCCCCAATGCCAGAGAGCAGGTGGTTACAGGAGCATGGAGAATGCAAGCTTCCCCACCGCACCATTAAACATAAATCTGTAAAGTTATTGATCAGAGTTTAGTAAGTTCAGTTTAGAATTTTCTATTGAATTGTGTGTTCATGATCCTTTTGATTTAATGTTTTACCCTACATCAATGCGCACAAAGCCCATCGAGACGACTGTTGTTGTGATTTTGGGCTATACAAATAAAATTGAATTGAATTGTTGCTTTGTCATATTTCTCTAATCACACCGTTTCCTTTTAAATCTTACTTGGTACATTTTTGATGTACAAATAGATAATGAGGTGGATTATTTCTACATTATCGCTGATTTTCTTACTTTCACGTCTGATCATTCCTGAAGGATGTCTGTATAAAGTTTATTGGTAAGCCTGAGATTGCTGCTGCTTTTGTGGTTCATAACTAAAAAAAGAAATAATTTTTTCTACCGGGCATCAGCAGAGAAAATTCAAGACTCCGGCAAACATTTTAGTGACATAAAACCCTTTTAGAAAATATTGAGGTATAAACATCTTTCGCTCTCCGACGCATGTCAACGCTGATCCAGAAGGCAAATATCGAGTGAGAAAGAGAACTTTGAGACAAAATAAGTTCATTTTTTTTATTTTTTTTAACTGCAGATTGAAAGTATACAACTGAACATCATGATTTGATTTTTATTATGAGACCCCATAAATAAAAATACACAGAAAAAAATTCACTACAAAAAACATCTACTGTTAGTAGGATTTGAAAACCAAAGAAATATTCTTTATATTTTCACTATAAAAGGCACAACATTGACTTTATTGACAACATAAAGACAACCTGCAGCATTAAATCTTTTATTTTCCTTTTTATTTTTTTCACACTCCATCAGAGAACACTGAAATGTTACAAAGAGATGTGTTTGATTCTACGTGGAAAGAAATAAAAACAGAACAGCCTCTATATCAGACTGTGGCTATAGATTGATGGCTTGGCTCAACAGGAGCCACTACCAAGGAAAAAAAAAGCAAAAAAAAATAAAAAAAAGTAGCACATTGTTGCCGGAAAAGACAAAGGACCTTTGCAAAGCTCTAATGCATAAAAAAAGAAAAAGAAAAGAAATAGAAACCACAACTGACAACAACACAAAATAAAGAAACATAATAATTGGGCACCTTCTAACATTAGGCTAAGATTAGGTGCTGAGGTAGACAAAAACTATAACAATTCAAATCATAATAAAAACACTATTTTTTTTTTAATACAGAGCAACTTGACTGGCACTTGTGCTGTCACGACAATGGTGGAGAGAAGTAGCACAGACAAGCCAGGGAAGGACAGAGAAAAGCTTTGTTACATAAAAAGCTTTGTTATGCTTGGTCCGACAGGGCAATTGGTCCTCAGTGCTAATATAAAAAAATACAATGTCTTGGTGCTTTGTTACTCAAACAATTTTAGTCGAGACCTCGATGGCACATGCATTGCAACATTGCATGAAATGGCTAACTTGCTCTAGAAACACCACACCAAAACACATAGTGCCAGCTCCAGGGATGCCATGATTCCTCTCTGACGAATTTAACATCCCCTCTTAAATGCATTTTGTAGAAATTAATCAAAAAACAATTACTAAAAAAAAAAAAAAAAATTATATCAGCAGGAAAACACCCCACTGCAAACCTGCCCAAATGGAGGTTTTAGTTTTATTTTTTCTTTCAAGAAAAACATCCTGATCAGCAAACCTGTTGCTGAGGGAAAAAAACAAAAAGACAGACTCTGGCTTAATTTGCTTAAAAGAAAAACAATTGCATGAAGCAGATTTTCTCCTAAACAGTATTTGCAAATTTCGCCTCTGCAGCCTCTGAAAAGTATCAGATTCCCCACCTATAAACTTGTGTTGCGAAATAAATGCTTTTGGATAGATCGCAGACTTTAAAAAGTAATTGCAGGAGCTATTTCAATAGCATGAAGGTTTCTTTTTTTTTGCTGTCTTCACAAATGAAGACCTGCTTTGTTCAGAAAACAATATACACAAACAAATAAAAAGAAGAACACTGGTCATATATTGATTCATGACATCCCTAGGGTGCTGGAGACAACATTTTATTTTCTTCTGAAAATACGGAAAACGAAGCAGATATAGATGGATATTTTTGTTGAACAATTTCCATTTTTAGGCACAAAGATATTACAGAAACATCGGAGGAACACTGAGGGAAGAACTATATCAATGCCAATGTATTACATATATATATATATATAGATTTTTTCCAACAGAAAAAAAGTGGCATAGAATATTTTCTTTTGTATTTGATCTGATTAGTGCATTTTTCCCACTAATACACACGCACGCACACACAGGTAAACACACTTTAATCCTCTCTTTCACCCGCATGAAAAAGTAGAAAACATTCAGAGGACGATGATGATAAAATGACTGAGCGGGTCTTGCATTGTGGTGTTCAGACTGAACAGTGACTGGATATATTGTAGTTGGTGGATAATTTTCTGGGGGTAAATGATAAAAAAAAATGACCCCCTCAGCTCACAGTGTTTGAGAATAAAATGGCAAGACAACTTGGGACATGCCATCCCTTCTTCTTTTTTTTCAAGTACAAAAACAAAAATATTGACAGTCAAGTTTGATTGAAAACTGTGAATAATGAGTACTAATTGGTCGGTTTGGCAGGTTTCCCTCCTCCTCTGCCTTTTTCACTTCTTTTTTTTAAGGTCTGTCACATCCATTGTTATTATTACTTTTTTGTAACGTTTCACTTACACACACACGCACACACTGGTAAAATTTGTGGTGGATAGATTATTCCCTTCACCTACAATGCAACTGACATCCAGAAAGCAACACTTATTACAATATTTTTCACCCACGGTTTCATTTTTTTTTGTGTTTGTTTTTTTTTTCTGTCCAACAATATCAAAGAGGAGCAAGGCAAAAATGATTCACACCCAGAGAGAAAAAAAAATTGACAAATCAAGAAGAAATACAAATATTTGCGCCCTGCTGTAACCCTCGACAAATGGAAAAAGGACCGACACTGAATACAAAAATATCACAATTTTTATATATGAAATTGCCTCCGTTGGTTCTTGTTCAAGAATATACACACGTGTCATAAGAGAGCTCATCTGCCAAGAGAATCTCTATTTTTAACCTTCTGGTTCATCTTTTTTGATTACAACTTGCAGTTCCAATTGTCCAACGCACTCTGCATCACGGCAAAAATGACCTGTCCTGTGCGGTTCAGCGGTTTGGATGAACCCTCTTTTTTTCACATTACAAAACTACAACTCTATTCACATATTTTCAAGTTTAAATTCTTGTTTTTAAACGCTCTTATAAAGCAATAGTACTTAGTCTTATCCTCCGCATCCCTCTTACTCATCACTTAAGGCTTCAAAATTGCTTTTTTTTCTCCTCCCTCTGCTGTTGATGGAGATGCAGGGGGTGGGGTGGGAGGGCTACAGGAGAGGAATAAACATCCATTTGAATGACTCTTTTCACCACCTCTATGTTTATCATCTCCTTTTCATATAGACTTTGCTTAAAAACACAATCATAAATCAACTTTTGAAAGAAAAAAAGCATGAGATGAAGAAGCAATGACAAAACAATGCAAACACAAATAAATGTGCTTTCACCAAATGAAAAAAAAAAAACCCCAACAACTTGAAAACAAACACACACAAAAAAAATTAGAGGTAGCTTTTATAACAAATGACCAAACCTTACGGCTCTTCAACAAACAGGGTTAATAATACCAAGTTTGGCAACAAGTAATGCACAAAGAAATACACAATGTTAGAAAAAACAAATCTCTTCATCGTGGCACTTATTTTTCTGCGTACACATTGCTTCATTGAGTTTGCAGTGCATTTTTCTAGCATGCACTCATGCGCCCTTAAAATAAAAACAAAACCAACAAAAAAAAAAGGAAAATTAAAATACACAAGACATGAGGTCACAAAAGCGAGGTAATTCAAGTACGATGTGTTGAGATCAAACTCAAGGTCGAAAATAATAACAACAGGAGACAAGAGAGACGAAGCGCAGGGACCAAAACCACAGAGAACTGATTCATTCAGATGTCTTAGTGCTTGCCTCTTTAGCTATTGGGCTGAGTCCGATCAGTGACTTCTCCCTTTTCAGTTAAGTATTTGGATAGGTGCAATAATCATACAGTTTCAACCATCAATACCTGTGACTGTACATGCCAATCAGGTTTAATGCTAAATTTCTAAGACACCAGAAACGCTGACCGCTCACCACCACCACCACCTGCAATTGTCCGACTGAACTTTCTGGTTGTTATCAATATTTCAGCAGACGTTGGAAATTTCTTTGCACAATATCGTGGTGTGGGTGCCTACTGACCCTCTCCTGAGCCCCCTTTGCCATGGAGTGGCGGATAGATGCATCAGCAACACAACAGGGGAAAGTAATTTGTAATCTGAAAATGCTTTAAAAAAAAAGTATTCCTAGTGGTAATCCAAAAAAAGAACACTTGATAATAAGATGCAGAGATATAACCACAACGATGGATCAGAATATGCAGTGGTGGTGCATACTATAAAAACGCATAGGGCGACGGAACGCGGCCACAGAAAGCTCTTCATGCCAGACAGAGAGAGGGTTTCCAGTTGGAAACACTAAAGGAGGAGAAAAACAATGGGAATTTGGGACTTTCAGCTTCAAATTAAAAAGGCAACTTTAGCCTCTTGACAGCCTTCTGTCTCACAGCCTTTCACATTCATGTTTTGATGCCATATAACAGTCTTGAAACTGCCACAGCACCTCTGGTAAAAGTTAAGGTGCGGCGCGAAGGCGTTCTCTGCACTTTTTCAACATTCACCACCAGCAGTCAAAGCTGCAGGACTCCCAAACATAGAACCTTTTTCCTGGCTCATTTGTGCTTACTGTGGCAAATGGATGAATATGAATGTGTTACCCTTTATGTCAGCTCCTCTACTGTCTCTTTAGTGTAAGATATTGATAGTAATCAGGTCAAATGCACAAGGAAAAAGAAGTCCAGTTATCTCCTGCTAAATAGGTGAAGAGGGCTGGTATTTTGGGTTACTGTGTTTAGAGCGAGTTATAATTCCATGAGGGATTTATGTTCGGAATCTCTCTAACATCAAACAGAAACGCTTGTGTTCTTATTTAGGAAATCAAGCTATGAGGAACTTTGACAAAAAGCAGATAAAGTATATGAAGAAAAGTGAGGAAAGTT
This sequence comes from Oryzias sinensis, assembly GCA_037389245.1. Taxonomy (NCBI): domain Eukaryota; kingdom Metazoa; phylum Chordata; class Actinopteri; order Beloniformes; family Adrianichthyidae; genus Oryzias; species Oryzias sinensis. The sequence goes on from CM074497.1 coordinate 4,554,203, forward strand.
TGCCTTTAGCTCTCGACGGAGAGCTGTGAGCAGCAAGAGGGTGTCTCAACTTGCTCTGGAACCAGGAAGACTACAAAGAAACAGAAAATAACTGCTGGAAACTCTCAGTGAAAAGCAGCACTAGCATCTTTCCAAACGGGTACCTGGCTTGCAGCATTTTAATATTCCCACATGTCCAGTCAATGGTTTTAACTACTGCTGATTCTCAGGGGCTATCTCACCGCCTCTGCTAATTTCTGAAGATTTTTATGGACTAACGAGTGGAATTCAGAGACAATTGAAAGATTAATACACCGTTTGGACATAAAGAGAAGAAAATAACAATGCACATTTGAAAAGATTTAAAAAGAAAAGAGGTGGGTTCTGTAATTTTCTTGTAATTTTCTACAAGACGAGTGATCTGGGAAAACCATGTGGTTACTGTGAAAGATCCCCAGAAATGAGAAAGCAAAATTAATAAATTGAAGGAAAATATAGGAAGGTTAATGGAGTAATGGATTCCATAGATTTGCAGGTTCAGATAGCCCTTGAGAATCGGATTTCTCACCAACAGGGCAGCAAGATCTAAAGAATCCCCTTCTTGCAGGCTGCTTTCTTTATGGCAATGCATAAAAAGACCTGGAACAATAAAACTGTTGCAGATGTAGTGAATGACCCGGTAAATCCGAAACAGTGGTGGAGATGCCCTATCTCCATGTCCAAGTGTTTCTCCTTTTAGTCCTTTTGCCAGATCATCACCGCCCTTTAACCCTGCTTGTTGTCGCCATCTTAGCATTGAAAAACCCCTCTTGTTTAAGCAGTTTGTCGTTGACATTCTGATTGGCAAGACCCACGCTTCCAATACGATCCATTACATTCCCCTTACCTTTGACCCCATCCCAGCACTCTTCATTCATTTGCTATTCTCAAACATAGCAAAGGTACAGGTAGGTCTTCTCTATGCGCCAGTCTGGGGGGATATCTTCCGGCTTGTGGCCTTTCATGTGCTTCTGCATGGCTGACAGGCTGGGGCAGTACTCCAGGCAGATGGTGCATTGGTAGGGCGAGGCGCCATTGTGGGTGCGCAGGTGCTTTATCATGGCCGAGTAGTCCCTGGATCTCTGGTGGCACAGCTTGCACTCGAATGGCTTCTCACCTGGGAATGAAGGGAAAGAGATGATGCAAGTCAAAGTGCCGTTCAGCATTAGTGTTACCTCCAAGTGATGTGTGACAAGAGCCTTACAGGAAATAAATGAAGACAGTTGGTAGAAGTTAGTTACAAAAACAGGACAAGATCTATTTGTGTGTTTGTTGTTTACGTTTTGCTCTATTCTGACCTTTTTTTTAACATATGTGAAGTTTGCCATTACAGATACAAGGTAGTTCTTGCTTAGAAGGACATCCCTGAAATTTCAAAACATTCTCAACGATCTTTAGGTTGTCAACAGAAAAAAATAAAATAAAAGAAAGAAATATGTGGTTTAAATCAAGCCTTAGTCACAACTGCCCTTACCGGTATATACAGGCAGTCTGCGGGCGAAAAAAAGGCCAAACCTATCCAGAGCATGCATGTAAGGGTAGGCAATTTTTTACCTCCCTCAAAACCTGCACACTGTGCAAAAAAAGCCTGATAGTGCTACATGATTAGTGCAGGCCCCTTGTGTGCAGCCGACTGCTACAATATAGACAGTAGTTTCTGCATAGTTGGTGTAGACATCCTCTGGGCATCCTACACTTGTGAATTGTGCAACTCCTGTGTGTGGTGCTTGCCCAAAAATTGACTTAAAAACTTGCATAGCAACATGGGAGCGCAAGAATTGTAAACGTGGAGGCCTGAAACCTGCATATATGTGCTTTACATAGACTTTTAATTGGAAGTGGTCGCTTGAAGGTGCTATTGGAACAGTCCCTTGAACGAGGCCAGTGTGAACGTAGCTATACAAATCCTTAACGATAATCTTACCACATGCACAACAATGGTACATTCAATTTTGATGACATCCTATAAGGTGGCTATGAACCTTAAGATGCAGCAAGCCCGAATAATCCAAAAACCTGCAAAACCCGTACGGGTCAGCCCTAGTATGGGTGCATCTGACTGAGGCTTTAGGAATTTGGCAAAGATTAATTATTTCAAAGGTCATTATCAACACATTATAAACTAAAACTATTTCAAGTGACCACAAAATATAAAGGGAAAAACTTCAGTTTTTAACTTGGAAAACATTGTCTCCTAAGAATTTATCTCAAAATTAGCTCATACCTCTTTCGAACGTGTAATAAATCAAAGTGTGACACTGGTTTCTTGGTGCGGAGGCTTCTATATTCAAGAGCCACATTTTAATTTAGTATCAGCAGCCCTCCTAAATGTGCTAATCATTTGAGTGATGGCAGAGAATAATCCACCAGCGCTGAAGCCAGCAGCCTCAAATTAGACATGTAAATGCTGACCTTTACCAATGGCATTTGAAATGAGCTGTCGGAAGTGATCTGGCCCAGCGCTTTGCTGTCACCTTTCAGCTAAGGCACCAAGCGTGTGCAGAAGCTGAACCCTCCATCTTCATGCCTCTGATGCTCGTTGTTGTGAAGCCCTAGTTAACCTTGACCTCTGCGGAAGGCCAGGTTGTCTTGTCATTTAGCCAATGAGAATAAATACAGTGTTCCAGGTCTTCATCCGTTTCGGCGTGACACCTGCATGATGTTATTATTGATAACCAGACTGTAAACAGAGTCACTTCAAATAACCAGCTAATAATGAATTGCAAATGGAGCCTTGGTATTGATCTGGGATTGGCATTTGGGATGTGTGAAGAGAAGGGGAGGTGGGCGGGGGGTGAGGCTGCCAATGTCGATGATTCATCAAGCAGCTCCCTTTTGTGTGAGGTGGCCTTTGACTGTGAGCTTGTCACTTGCTCTTGTTATCTGCTGTTGCTCTACGGCTTAACGCAAAGCCCCCCCTCCCCCGCACAAAAGGGGAAAGGGTGGATGGAGGGGAGCCAATTATTGGACAGGCTGCCTTGATAGTGTGGCTTAACAGCTGGCTTATTGAATAGGAGATGGGGGGGGGGGGTGCTGCTGTGAGTCTGCTGGATAAAAAACGACGTTGAGGGAGCATAAACTCTTGGCCGCGTGCCACGCTGGTGCACGCTTGTGGTTAGGGCTTTGCTCTCTCAGCAGCGTCCGTAGCAGGCACTCATTCTCCAGGGCACCTAGCCTATCACAGTGTCAACATCTTTATGGGACTCTAAATTCACTGGAATCAATATAAAGTCTTCTTCAGCCTTCATTTACAGTATAACTGCATGACAGATACTGTACTCAGCTTTCTGTGCCTTCCCTAGATACCAATGAATAAGGATAAATGTTAACAGTCTTTCCTCAACAGCAGACTGACATCATGCAGGCTCGATCACCGCTCCAACTGTTGTTGTGTCCTTGGGCAAGACACTTCACCCTCCCTGCCTCCAGTGTTGCTCCACTGATGTGTGAATGCGTATGAATGTCCCGGTGATGGTCAGAGGGGCCATAGGTGTGTACTGGCAGCCACGCCTTTGAGTAGCTTACCATCAGTAGCTTACTATCACCAAGTATGAATGAGGATTGAATGAATGATTGACTAATAGACATACATTGAGTGTCTGGAAAAGCACAAATAAATCCAAAGCCAGATTTCTACTTTGCCTGTACATTGCATCAGTGTGTGTTCTTGTATAATGGTCTCTTGTCTTACTTTTGGTTTTTTAAAATTTGGATCCGTTTTGTAAAGCCCTTTGGGTATCATGAGTTGGAAAAGTGCTAAAAAAATGTTTGATTTGATTTGAAATGATCTTTGCCTGAAACATTTAGGTTACCAATCAAACATTTCCTGTTTAAGTACTAAGAAAATAAAAAAGATAGTTGACTTTTCAAACACAGTTCTTATTGGCTAAAGGGAAGGCTAAAAAGCTGGAGTATGGCATGTACTTTATATATATATATATATATATATATATACTGTATATAAACATTTTCCTAGTCCCTGTATGCACACAACTGACATGTTTATATCTTGTGCATTTCTGTTTTGCTCTAATATAGTGACTGCTTTTAATGTAATTTTCCATGCAGACAGTAAATGGTAAAATGGTAGTAAGTCCCAGTCGGCCATGCACACACACATAAATGCTATTTTACGTATTGACTGAAAGATGCGTTGCAAGTTAATTAAAGCTTGTTCAGTGTTTTTTTCACTCATATGCAAAATTGGTGAGAGCATTAAAACTTTCAACATTGAGTGTATACAAAACAACAGTTTAAAATGTGATTTTTGGGTAAATATTTCTTAACGTTTTAACACCAGAGCAGAGCAGCAAAATAACTAATGCTCTGTCCTAATGTAACTCTTTGGCTATTTGATACAATAACGTAATTCCAATGGATTCTGATCTGGAAATGGGCGGGTTTTCACAGTTGTCTCAGGCTGGACGCTCTCCCACAAGGACACAGGTTGGTCGCAAAGCGTATGCAGTCTGCAAGGCATATGCAAAGCTGCTTTTTCCTGCGTTAAAAATCCTCTGGTTTATTTTTAAAGTGTCTCATATCAGTGCAAAGCTGCTTTTCTCAGTTTCAGAATGCATTGGAATTACGTTAATTGCGTCAACAGTTAAAGAGTTACACTGATTCACTGAAGCTAAAACTCTGCTGTTAAAGGGTTAAGCACTATGGAGATATTTAGTTAGGTTACCATCTAAACATAACAGCTACTTCTGTCATTTATAAAACACACTTAGCCAACTAATTGTAAAAGACGTCCTTGTAAAGTGTTTTAATTAGACTTGTTTTAGCAGCGCACCTGTGTGCACTCGGTAGTGGGTTTCCAGCTGGTGCTTGAGGCTGAACTTCTTCCCGCAGCCGTTACATTCATAGGGCTTCTCCCCGGTGTGGATGCGCTTGTGGCCCTTCAGCGTGCTCTCATCTCGGAAGCAGCTCCCACAGAACTCACACTCATATGGGTGGTCCCCTGCTGCAATGACAAGACAGAAAGACACATTTACGTCATCTGTAGATAAAACACATGGCTTTAGAAGGGGCTACACTTGAGGGAATTACAACAACAACACAAATACAGAGTGGGGTGGATACAACGACAGAATAAACTCATTAAGACTTCCAGTTATTTACATGCACAAATGCAATTTAGTTATAGTGACAAAATAGGTTTTATTTTTGTGGTAGCCTGATTATACATTTTTAGTTTCCACCTTTTGCAATCAAAATGTTGTGATATTTAAAAAGCGTCACCATCAGCTTTTCCTGATTAATGTGACTGTCATCCACAATAGAGGGACATCGGCATTATGTTCCAGTGGATCACACTTTAACAGCAGCAGACAGATACAACCTATGATTTTCTCTGCACAACCACCCCCCACTTTTGGTGTGTTTTGTCTAAGGACTTAAATAATTGCAGGCTGTTATTGGTATGTGAGATGTTATAGTGACAATGTCGTCATATCAACAATGCCCTAATGGAAGACCTGACTGATGTGGAAATGAAAGGCCAATGAGTTTCTCACAAACAAATTCATTATTGTTTTCGATGCAACTGTTTAATACAGTAGAATACAAGTAACCAATGCAGATATCGCTTATTCAGATATCTAGTCATCACATATATTGACTGCATTAGAGAGCTGGACCGAGTGAAGCTACGTTCACATCAGGTATGTGACACGCGTTCAAGAACGTGCACTAGGCTGTCGCTACCAGTTACTAGAAAACATTAATTACGACATGTCCGTCTTTTCACAGTCTTCCCACATCACGGATAACTAACACAGAGCGTCCTTCGATTCATTCTAGACACAGCTAACACACAGGTTCTCAGGAGAATGCTGGAAAGACGTAAATATTATTGGTTCCCCCAAGGGTTTCACCTCCACCTTCCTGTGAAACAGAGTTGGACACACACACTTCTGCAAACATGATTATTTCACCTATATATCTGGGTAATGCTTAAAAAGCAAATATGAGATAACATATCTATTATTCTAACAGTATGTTCGCCACCTACAGTTGGAAGAGGCTTGGTGCGGAAAAGCCAAATAGGTGCAAATTTTGCTATCCTTGCTCCAGGCTTTTTCTTTTACAGCTCTATTCCGATATATGAAAGACATTGGTGTCATCTGTCCCAGCTATCCTAACGTCATTACCACATCTGAGTGCCTGACTGGTTAAATTTCAACTTGTTTTAACTTTAAACACGCGTTCAGTGGACGCTTGGTTTGTAGACCCTGAAAATGGTTGTAGAAACTTACGATTGAACACGGAAGCCTGAAATAAGTACGTAGGCTTTTTATTGAAAGTGGACGCTTGATGGCGCATTGCCAAGTGAACGTAGTTTGAATGTGTCTTCACCCATAGAAAATGTAATCAAAATATAATCAAGACGCCATTTTTTTTGACAATATAGGCACCACCATGTTGGAGCCAGACGTCAATAGTGAGCAGTAATAGATGTGATGTTGATCTGAGTCATTGTTTCTATGGCAACCACTCTCACCAATCAGGAGTGAGCCTGTTGGCGGTCCACACCCCTACCACTTAAAAAGGGGCTACAAGATATCTCCCAAATGTACCAAATGTTGGACTAGAGGGTCAGCAGGCACCACATACTTTTTTGAGGCATCTGGTTGGTTAGTCTATAACTTTGAATAACTTACAGTACAAAAAAAATGAAAAATAGTAAGATTAGCAAGATTGCTAACAAAACATAACGACTGTTTATTTTTCCATAGAAATGTAATTGGGATATTGGCTTCTTGGAGTCAGCAGGTACTTCCTGTTTGGAATGCCCGGGGGAGGGGTCACTCTGTCCAGTTCTCATATAAAGTCAATGATTACACCTCACTTTCTTGGACTCCAAAATGGTAAATAGTGTTGGTGCTGCTGCACAATCTGAGGTAAATCACAGAAAATATTTAGATCCCAGGCTCAGTGTAGCAGAACATTTTGAATTAAAAAAAATACATTGAGCGTCCTCAGAGGAAAAATATCTTAGTGCTCCACAACAATATAAGAGACAATGCACCAATTTTTACGCATTTATTCATGCTCAGCTGTCTGTTCATTACACGGTGTATGAATGCATTTTTACGTTTTTGTTTGAAAAGCACAAGACTCCATCTTTGCAACCGAGCCTGCAATCCAGACACCTGCTCGGCTTTGCACATACAGTATGAATGCCATTTGAAATGAAAGTAAAGGGCATCACGTTCAACTCCTCAGGCATCCACAGCACCAGGTCCCCACTGGGCAGCTGTAATAAATATTCATGTGATGATTCAATGATCAGGGATATTATGATTTGCAGGAAGCCTCTCACCAGCAGCCCAAAGACTAATTGTGTTCCTGTGTTTGATGAGGAGCTGCTCATTCCATAATTTGCCCCCCCCCTCTGTTCTCGCCTTACTATCTCCTAAGTAATGTTGTGGATATTTATTAATGTATTTCACTTCTGCAGGTTTAAGTCACCATCAATGACCTATGCCTTTCATTATCTGCCTGTCCAAGAGGCAACGTGCCAAGGAATAAATTGCATTTCTCGTTATGTGCTTCTGCCACACCCCACTGTTAAGAGACAATTTTGCTTCCATCCACATGTTTTATTTAAGACTTCATCTAAGTAAATACAGTATGTATGCAAGCAGTTTATTTATTTAGCATGAGCGAGAACTAAAGAAATGAAAGAAAGGGGAAAATCACTGATAACATTATGGGCGTGTTTTAATCTTATGGAAAAATGTGTTTTCTGATGGTTTGGGATGTTGGACGCATACTCATTAAAGCAATGGGGGAATGAGGGGGGGGGGGTAGAAGCTGAGACAAGGATGGAGCAGGGTATGTGGGTGTATATGGCAGCGGCAGTGGGGGCTGGGCAAAAATCAATAAAAGTGACAGTCTTTATTTGTCTGCATGAAGTTATCAGTGGCTCCTGCTGTAAGACATTGTGCTCCTTCTAGCGTCTCAACCACAGCAGAGATCACAATCCATCACGGAGCTCCGTTGGTTTGCACAATGCCACAAGAATAATAATTGAGCTCGGATTCACCTGCCTTTAATTAGGGCCTCCTATCAGACCAGAAAGTGGGATGCTAATGCTGAGAGAAGGCATGTGGAGGGTTATTTACGCCCAATGTCCTGTTGCTGGGCTAACGTCTGCTGTTGATGAAAACATTTCGACTTCAAATAATAGCTTTCAGCTGTTGTTTAGTTTAATAAGATTTGCATCTATGTGTTAGAAAATTCACTACAAATGAAATTATGTTTCCTCTCAGACTGTGGTTTGGTATTATCTCTATGTACTATGTTGTAGCTCTTCATACACACAGTGGCGTATTACAAGAGTACTCACGATGTCTTTTAGATATGCAGCACAAAAGACAAATGGTGTAGGACAACAAGATTTACCAGCTGTGCGTCTGAGACTTAATTTAGATGACAGATGAAATAAGAGAGAACTGAGAAGACTGTGAGCAGCATGACAAAACACTTTGAAAAGTGAGGGAAAGTTTGAGAAGTCCTACAGCGTTATCAAGTTAAAAACAGGAACATACAGGCTGCCAAGAGAGGATACGCGGTAAAGCTTTAGTCACGTGCTCTTGTATAAGGGTTGACTCGTACGCGGGCTGTGGATCTTTGGGAAGTCTGGGCCTGTGTGTCTCTTGCGGTTCCCTTGAGGCTTGTAAGGCAACCCCAACAGACGTTATGAAAAATGGAACGTATGGTTGTTGTGTTTGTGGTAAGTGTACTGTGAAGTATTAGTATATACCATATTTTCTGGACTACAAGCTGCTACTTTTGTCATACTCTTCCAATCCTGCGGCCTATTCAATGATGCGGCTAATTTATGCCAGTTTCAGAGAGGTGGCTGAACGTATTATCTTATTTCCAGCAACGAGACGATTTATTTTGACACACTCACAAGCAGCCCAACAGAATGCAAGTCACTTCTGCTCTTAGACCCCTCAGTCATGGTGCAACAAAATGAAACACCCATGCTCAGCCCTACTTTGGCTGCTTCCCACAATCCTTTTTGTCATTAGACCCATGTGTACGTGACCTCCACAACATGACACAGCTTTCAAGTTAATAGCAATCATTAAAAGCAGTGTGAAAAAAATCCACCATCACCAACAGGTTTGGAAAAGCCGGTCTGCTGCATGACAGAGTGTGTGGCCAAGAATGTCTAACGCTATTCCAATCCGACACTGAGGAGGAAGACTTCCATGGTTTCAGTGCACAGGAGGAAGATGAAGAAAACTCTCAGTGACTTGTACCTGTATGTATTTTAAACCAACCCTGTTACTACCATATTGTTGCAGTGTCACTGGCACTGTTTGGAAAGAAAAGCTCAGGTTTACTATTAAAACTCTGAAAACTCTTTCTGTGTACCGTCTTCCTTTGTAAATATCATGTGTTGAACTTTCTTTCCTCTCCGCTGAAGGCGGATCTTCCTTCGGTTGTTCACTTCCACGTTTGGACCCTCAGAGTCTCCAGAGCGGGTTACTTAAGAATCATTCATCTTCTTCTGGGGGAAACCTTATTTTATTACAGTTCCCATCATTCATCTTCTTCTGGGGGAAACCTTATTTTATTACAGTTCCCCTTCACTCTGTATATCAAACATGAACACCCCCCAACACACTTTTGCTGCTCTTGCTCTCCCTCCCTCTTGCACTGTTGTGCTCTCCCCTCATTCCGCTGCAGCTCCCTGCTCCTTCTTAGACACGCGCGCTGTTTCAGTACATTCACATCCTCAATCTACAACACAATGTGGCAACCTGGGGGTTAGCCCCGCCTTAAGCCCCTAAGACTCATGGGAAGTAGGGAATCGTGGGTGTAAAGTTCCTCACTATGACTGAGGGGGCTGTGAGCAGAAGTGATCTCCATGCTGTTTGTGGGTGTGTTCAAATAAATAGGCTTAAATGCTGTGTACTTCACCCTCTCCGGCTGTTTGTACTTGCTTAGTGTTTGGTGTAAGATAATCGGTGACTTACTGATTGAGTCGTTACAACATGCGGCATGCGTCTTGTAGACAGGTGCAGTTGTGTATGTACAAAATGGCTTATCCTTTATAAATTAGGGGGATGCGGCTTGTACTTAGGTGCGCTCTATAGCCCGGAAAATACGGTAAGTGACGCTATCGCATGGTGCCCTCACGCCACATTTTAGTTGTTAGTGAGGTGCAAGTACTGGTTCTGCGCATAAATTACATAGATGTAGGTGATATATAAGTGGCCATAGGACGCCTGTAGATGCTCATACAAACTACACTATTTATTTATTTTCCCGATTTCCAATAGTCAGGTTGCACACTGAACAGCACTAACAGGCTCTTTCCCAGTCCGCAGGATTTGGTGGCATATTTGTCTCACTAAAACAAAACTAATGAGGGAAATTATTAGAGCCCTAATTCTAAAAACTATTGTTTTATTTTCTTTTAGTCAGAGAGCCATAATGGAGTGCTCAAGTGTGGCTCCTGAGATGCAGGCTGCAGACCTCTCATCTTAACTTTTAAAACCCCTTGGATTATCACAAACATGAGAAAAAGGAAAGTTTGAGCAACAGTATAAAAGACAAAAAGCAGTAATGCGATTTTAAACTGCCAAACCCTCAGTGCTATCATGCATGTGGCACTGGAAGGGGCCAAAACCTTGAAATCTTCATCCTTACAACAAGGGTGAAGATTGAAATAATAGAACACCTAATCTATTTTACCCCTTAATCATCTGTTCTTTGAAAATATTTTCCTTCATGCAAGGGCATTTAAAAACAGAAATATCAGTTTTTAACAAATGTTGGTAGGTAAACCTTAACAGGGAACATCTGAACTGTATTTATAGTTCTAACCCCAAAAACCTTAAAATTAGCACTAAAAATTACATTTTAAATACTAAACTTGTTTATCTCTGCTCTGCAACAAAATTGAGAAGACTTATCAATAGCAACTGCAATTGTACAGCTCTGCTGTGGCATCACCACTCGAGGGCGCTAAAGAGCAGTTGCACTGGGGAGCCCTGAATAAATTAGACTTTATTTTATAATCACATTGTGAGCATGTAAAAAGGGGTAGACTTCGTTTTGTTGGGATATTCTCAAGGGGGCTGGAAATAATAGGGACATATCCTCTGTCCACCCCAATTCTGAGACTATTACTTACTCTCTGCTGCCCCATTTTCCCCCACAGCCTCTATTCTATATCCATTCTCACTTTTTTGTGTTGTTTTTCTGTCTCTGCACATGGTGGGGACGTGGCAGATGAGGACCTAGCACACTGAGGTGGAACCACAGCCGGCTGAGCGTGCCCCCAAGCATCTCCACCTGCGTCTCCTGACCCCCTCCTGTCACCTCTTTTGACACCCCAAAGGGCTAGAGAGGGTGCCCATGGGCACGCGGGGAGTGTTCATTATGCATGGTAAGAGGCAGTAAATTAGCGGGCTTGGTCCCTGCCAGGACCAGAACTGGCTTCAGTCCTTTTTTTACACTTTCTTTCCCTGTCTGGCTGCGGCGCTATCAAATACAGCTGCGAACACAAAGCACCCTGCCACAGTAGACAGCAAATTGGCTCAGAGTTTAAAAAAACACACAGTGCACAACAACAGAATATTAATGAAGGCCTGGTCTGTAAAGAGAGTGTGCATGTCTGGGTCTGTGTGCTGCTAGGGTTGGGGAGTAGCACAGCTGCTATCATTGGCACTCCAATAAACTAGCATTGTTTTTATGCAACTGTACTGTACGAACATGCAATCTAGTTATCCTGCTACAAAAAATACAGAAACAATGCAATTGTAAGAATGTAACATGTCAAGAGGTGGTGATCAAACTGCAGGTGGATGAAAGAAAATAGGAGAATCCTGAGCAGGAGGAGGAGAGATGGCAAGATTAAGATGCTCAAATAAACACAATTAAATTTGTTTTCCTTCCTAAATAGTGATTTAGTGTCAAAGCCCATAATAGCAAGGCTGCTCTCAAAAAAATAAAGCTGTAGACAGGTAAAATGAAACCCACACTTAATAAATGTCCATAAAAGCAGCTCTTTCTGCTGTCAGTTGGTTCAACAGAACGGTGATTCAAGCAACAACTGAACTACATCTGCAGGAAAGCCTTTTCTGGAGATGAGCTGCCACAGTCACTCCATTAGAATTAGGGTTGAAAACTGGAAAACCGAGTCTTGGTATTTACAGGGAATTCTTGTCAAAATTGACACCCATTTCCTTGGGAAAATACCTGCGGGAACCAGTGATTCGTTTTGTCTCGGCGCCTCTTTGATGCGTTTGTGTGCGGAGGACCAGTGTGTGCTCCCAAACAAAGACGACTCATCCTGTCGCACTTCGACACTCAAGTCCTACACTGACATGGAATGATTGCAAGGATGAAATATGAATGAACTTTTCACCTTTTGCTTTATTCTTTGGGATTACTGTCAGTGTTTCAAGGTCTAATTTAAATTACGGTAGTCCTTTCAAAATAAAAAAATACTTATTTACAAAACTGCAATTCAGTGTAGGTGATAAATCCAGATGAAAAACTAAAATAATTACCATTCCCACAGAAAAAAATTGTGTAATGGGAGAAAGTTATTTGTGTCTATATGTACTAAGCTTGATTCATTTGCGTTTATATGCACACCAGTGTCATGACAGAAAAAAAACACATTTTTGAACTAGTTAGGATCTTAGTAAAAAAAACTACACTAAAATTTTGTCTCTCCAATTTAAAATTTCACAAGATCAGTCAATAAAGAAACACTCAATTGTGTTTTTGATGTAATGTTTGTGATGTAGTGTTAGGCTGGGGGTGTGAGGGGCTGTAAGCTCGTGGGAGAAAGTGTGAACAGAGAGCTCTCAGCAATGGGGTGGGGAAAAGGGAGTGCGGTTGCTACACGTCAACATTCACATCCACAACTTTCGAATGAATGTCCTGGAGAACAACACTTTTTTTTTTGGCTACAAACGGTATAATCGTAATTAATAGACCACTGGTAACACTTTGAAAATAGAAGATCAGAGCGGGACTTTATTGTTTCAGCTTTAAACAAAGCTTAAACACAGGAACGTCTCCCTTCAAAGTGAAAAAGACATTTTTTTTATATCACTTATAGACTTACATTCAAAAATACCTAAGGGCTTCTTTGTCTATGCTATATATTTCAATGCAAAAGATTTAATGTCAGGATTTTGTTAAATAACCTTTAACTCTTAAACACGAATAAAGTAATTTGAGCAAATAAAGTTCGAATCCTTTTCTACTTGGTTCTAAAAACAATTTTCACATAACTAGGGTTGGCCAGGACTCCCTTGTAAAAGAGGTTTTTAATCTCAATGGGACTTTCCTGGTTAAATAAAGGTTAAATAAAATAAAAAAATGATCAAATCATCACTTTTAATAACTTTCTAGACTGTTGTATTTAAAACTAAATTAAATCAGTTGTTGCAATAAAAACATTACTTTAAAAGTAAAATTGGTTAATAATTTTTCATTATTATTAGTATTTGTCATCTGACTTTATTACTTTATTTATTTTATTTCCGAACTAATGACTCATCCCCGATGAAAAAAATAATGTCAAGTGGACCGGTGGACCGAGCGACAGTGTCTCTGAGTGAAGCAGCCAGACTTATAGCTTTGTGTTTGAGGGGAAGGGAGGATGCTTGGTTACGTGTGCACTATGTGTGGGAGACTTAGGACTGCGATCCGTCCTGCAGCTCTAGGTGAACGAGCTACAGAACTCAGGAGAACCGGGCCTTCCGGTAAAAGTGTGTGTCCGGGCAGAGCTCGGGACCGCGGTGTGTGAGCTTAAAGCAGAAAATGTCGCTCAGTCCGTAAAAACCGTTCAAACAATCACGTGGATTTGTGTTTCCAGTCGTGTCGCAATAAAATAAAGGCTGATGTTATTCCCACGTATTTACGTGCAGCCAAGATGCAGATTGCAGAATTTCCCGCATGGATTTTATGTTCATCAAAGGCTAAATGTTGTTAGCGTGTGTTAGCCCTCTCCTAACCCTGGCTTTTTGCAGCTCTGTTCTTCCATAAAAAAAGCACTGACCACACGGATTAAAATTAAAATGATGAGCTAACAGGCGCTTCATAATAACCGTAACATTAATAAAAGCACGTTAAGATCATCTCGTATATTACGGATTGCCAGATATTTATCTACGTAGCCTCTCAGTGGAACACATTTCCTCTTCCGGTATTTCAAACACTACCGCGCATGTGCGAATGATTTATTCCGACCGAAAGTGTGACCCATGTGAACGTTTGTTATAATCGGAAAAAAGTTTTTCTGGGCCCATGTACACAGTTGAATTCTAATTGGACGATTGATCCGATCAAGATATTTTGCACATGTAACCGCGGCTTATGGCTTATGGTGTCGACTCGAATCTTCCAAGATGGATTATAACTGATATATTTCATTTTGAAAAGATTTTACAATGGTATAGGTAAATTCAACGAACAACTTGACTCAGACAGATCGATATGTTTGGATTGATAAACTGATTAATCAATGAAGTCAATAAATTGTGACACCCCGTATTCAACATGTCACTTATATTTAGTTTAAAAAAATCACTAGTAAGTTTTTGTTTTTTCCTCTGACATGTTATGATTTTGCGTGTTTTTTAAAATAAATATTGAACTGTCACCATCATGCAGGTTGACCTTAAAATAGGCCAAAGCTGAAGAATTGTTTAAAGAACAATGTTATTAATTTCGGTGCAAAGAAACTGCAGCCTTGTTATTATGAAGGCACCATATTTGATGCAAACATAAAAGGAATGAAAGCAAAAAAACAGAGCAACTTGTTAGTTTTGCGGCGTCTACGTAGCGCGCTGTGCGTTGTCTCTACTTGCTGTGTGGGTTTTTGTCACATCTGCTTCGACAAATAAAGCACGATGTCTGATTCCTCCGCTCTGTTTTTGTCTTGTTACCCGGAGGAGCGTGCATGATATTATTAACATCAAAGTGCAAACGGAGAACATCATGCCACCATTATTTTTTTCTCTCAGAGTAAATTAGGACTCATTTCTGGCCCTCATCATGGCTGTGTGAGTTGGTGACTTTATAATCCCCTGACAAAAGGCTCTGCATCATTTTTAAACGATTGCTTTCACGGCTGCCTCATTGTGATTTAACGCACGCCCACAGTGGGATGAGGTTCAAAGTGGTAAAAGGCTGCAGAGTCTCATCTGCGGCTCCGGAGACGAGCTGAGGTGACATTTGCGTTGCCAGGGTGGGCAGGTGGATCAGAGACGCCGCATGTGTCCTCTTCAATGTCTGCTAGAGAGAACAGATGTGTGCACTGCTACTGTACAGGCGGCTCAAGCAGCCACATCCCCCCCATCCACCATCACACACTAATGGTGTATTCGCCTGACTTGTAAATAGGGCCGACTGCTCTCATCTCACTGCCTTTCGTTTCAAATATTTATCCGTGAGCTGGTGAGCTAAATCGGCTTTGACAGTGAGACTGTTATTTAAGGTCGCACAGAAGCGGCTGGGCGAGAGACCGAGGGAAGAAAAAAAAGGGTCCATCCTCTGCTGGTGAAATGGGATTCATTTCCATGTGGTCATATTCTGTCATGACTGTGTTTTTTTCCCCCCACTGTGAATAGCCGCATCCGTCAGGCTACTTCTGCCCCCATGAAGAAAAAATATTAGGACCCAGGCCGAGCCACATTGGAGAGCCGGGATCCAGAGAATTACAGGGGAGGGAACCAAAAACGAAGAAAATAGTCACTCAAAATAGTCTTCGTCTGACTGACTCAGAAATGATTTGTGCTGGCCTCAATATAGCCTGTTTAGTCAGATGGGCTAAATCTTTTATGTTGTAATAAAACATGTTTCTTTATACTACAAGCTGCGTCTCTTCACAACAGTTTATTTACATACAGTTATCTAGCAAGGTGTCAGATTTGGTAAAATAACATTCTTTAATCAAGCATTTATACTTTTTAAATATAAATTTAAATAGACAATATGACGTTTTTTTTAACTTTAATCAGTTTGCACATGCAGAAATGGATGGAGAAGCAGAAAGTAGTTTAAAATAAATTAAGCGGTCTGCTAAAGAAGATTCTGTGATTGATAGAACCACATCTTTTGTGCCATCTTCTTAATTTTTGTGTGTGAAGAACATACATTTTTATTTGTGTTGAAAGCAAACCCCCAGCTCAGATAGAAAAAGAGTTTTTTAAAGGTGAGGTTACTTTTAAATAAAAGCTAATTTTGAACAAAATGCAACACTTGAATTTGGTTCTAATCTGAGCTTTGTGCTACATATTGTTCATCATCATCAAGGAAAAATTCACTGGAATTAGGAAAAAAAATGTATTTTTTTTTAATCAGTGTTGAATCAGATATGTTCTTTTCATGGCTTATGTAAGATCTCTGCAGAGATTTTTATGTAGCGGATATTTGAAAATAATAAAGTACTTATGGACTTTGAGAGGGAAAGTGTACGGAAATTTAATGACAGCAGCTTTATCAATCCAACACAGAAATAAAAGAAATATTGACAGTGATGGATTTTCTGTAAACTTAAGTTGGATTTCTATTTATTGATATTATTTTAAAAGGTTAAATATGCAATAAGAGTGGTTTCAATATTGTAAAATACATATTTTAGCAAATGTGTGACATTGATGACTATTAACTTGCTACATAAACATGATGCTGCTGAACTGAGGCTGCATGTCCAAACTTAAAACATTTTTTTTAATTTGAAGGTTTTTTTTAAACTTTGTAGTTTAGCTTGGGTTTTTAAAATCAGCAAATTTTAAAAACCCAATCTGATGAAAATAGTGTTTTTAATATGTTCTTGTGGCCTTTTTCTGATGATGGAGGACAAATATAAAGAAAATGAATCTGAAAATAGAATTTCTGAGCATTTCTGAGCATTTCTCTGTTAAAATCAGGAGTAGACGAAAAAATGCCGTTTGAAAAAGATTGTTTTTGTGTATAGAAAATACGCTGGGCGGGCCTTAAGCTCCCCTGCTCCGCTCCATTCTGATACATTCACTTGCAGACAAATAGATTTCTAACGAACTCCTGCCGCTCTGCATAAACTACGTCCTAGAAAATGATGCAGGTTTTTGATTTTGGATAAAAACAACATAATTATAATTTAACACAATCACTGGAAACTCTTAAAAATGGCTCAAAGGATGATTAGAGTGGGTCTTTTAAAAAGGAACCTTTGACCAATATCCTTCACTTAGTTTTAATTAGAATAAAAACTTCTGAAGGTGTTATTCTCTTAATTTTTAATTTTAAACTTCTCCAGAATGTTTTGGATGATAAAAACTAATGTTAACCATCTAAAAAGAGGAAGATGATGGCCTAACGTGCCAAGAGGAGCATGTTATGTTGGTTTGTTATTCTGATGTCTCACAGA
This sequence comes from Oryzias sinensis, assembly GCA_037389245.1. Taxonomy (NCBI): domain Eukaryota; kingdom Metazoa; phylum Chordata; class Actinopteri; order Beloniformes; family Adrianichthyidae; genus Oryzias; species Oryzias sinensis. The sequence continues at coordinate 4,571,622 of CM074497.1, forward strand.
AACTTAGCCGTGAAGGTATTTTGGAATGAAATTGGAGCGGGCCCTAAGGCTACCAAGTAAACAGCAGAGCGATTATATATCCTATTTTCTCTGAGGGATCAGGATCGAGAAGGTGGAGGAGACCTAGCTTTGCCACAAGCATAATGGAGATCTATGAAGTAGGCTGCAAAAATGTATCAGAAAATGATTTGGCGTGGAGCACACACTGCTGCTTTCATTTATATCACAGCCTTATCATCAAAGGGAAGGCGGATAGCTGGCGCTTCCACTGACCTGTGTGTGAGCGTAGGTGACGTTTGAGTGCAGTATGGCTGGGGAAAGTCCGGTTGCATTCACTGCAGATGTAGCTGCGCACGCCGGCGTGAACTTCCATGTGCTGCTGCAGCGCCGTCTGCGTCTGGAAACGCTTCCCACAAAGCAAGCAGAAGATGGCCATGTCCGATCCTGCAGAAAGAGAACCACAAGTATTTAGAAAGCTACATGAGCGGATCATTTTACCCATCAGCTTTTTGGCTGTCTAAATTCCAGCAATGTGTGTGAAAAATGTACTAAAAAGAAAGGAAAGCCAGACGTGCAAGTTTTGCGTGGATTTCTAGTTATTGTCATTGTGGCACTGAACTGGAGTGCTCCATTTCCCAACAGCTCTAGCAACACAGACAAAACAAATAGGGCTGCTGAAGTTCACTGATTAAGCCACAGTATGTCTAACAACACAATGAGATCGGGTGCATTATGTTTCCCCAACTGTTACCTCGCAGGCTTAAGCAGAGCCTCCTACACTCATGGAACCGGGATTACAGCTTCACACAATATCCATGTTCCAGGGCTGCTGTGCAGAAAAGATAAAGATCTCCAATACGATACTTCAATTGAATTTTGACTCCAACACGAATGGAGCATTTTTCTCTTGAAAAGATAAAGAGCACACAAGCTACAAGCTACAAACAACTTAAATTCACAAACAACCGCACACTCCCGTGAACACACTCCTTTCACACTTTTTCAATTACCCGGCTGGGGAAAACTCTGGGGGAAAGACTGAGTGTTTCCAGCTCAGTTTCTATTTCATCAGTCAATAACACATCTTTGGGGCAAAGTTGACACTAATTTAAAAATCTATGAAGAGCGGCCCGCCTCATGTTCATAACCACAGGAGGAGGAGGAGGGTCCATGACAGCCTATACGCCAAATCAATCACTGTCTTGGTTGTTCAGCACGCCGAAGAGCGCGGATGAAAGGGGAGGTGTCCCAGCAGTGGAGAACGCCAAAACAAACCAAGCAGACGAAAGAATAATAATCTGATATTTGCAATGCGGGCGAGGAAATATTATTGACAAATGAAATGAGTTTAGGACTGCTTGTTTAGATTCTGCTGCAGTAAAAAGTTGGCAGGTGCATCTGCAGATGTGGAGAGCTCGAACAGATTTAAGTTGACTTTAGCCCACAACCCACTTAAAGCCACATCTTTGAACTTTTGCACAGCTTAAGGTATAACTGCCGTTTCAAAGCTACGACCAAGGAAATCGCAAAGTCTTTCATGTTGGTTTTTTTTCAGCTGGAAACACCTCTGCATGCGTTAAACCTCTTTCAATCCCTGTTAGAACCACAAAGTTCTTGTTTTTTTATTTTCTTGCAGCATTCCTGTAATTCAAAGATCTGCAAAGCACATTCATAAACCACACACTTGTTCCATCTTCTTAATAAACTTTAAAAGTTTATAAAAGCTATCATTCATGGAGTAAGGCTTTAGTGATTTTTTTTTCTTTTTGTAAGGCTAAGCAGGCTTTACTCATTTAAAGTTTAAAAGATCTTTTTTTCTCAACCTTTGAGTGAAATAATTTAAATTCAAATACATTTTTAGTTAAACACAATCTTGGTTTTTATTATTTTAGAATATAATATTTAAATTATCAGGAAAAGAAATGCATCAGTAGATTTTTAATTTCATACTTTTATGATTCATTTAAGTACATTATCATATAAAAATTGGGATCCTAAACTACTCTCTAAACCAACATCAAATAAACTAAGGCTCAATACCAAGAATGGAGTATTAGGGGCCACTATAATAAAACCAAAAAACACAACAAAAATGGGAATAAAGTTGTACAATTTTGAAGAAAAAAGTCAGAATCAACTAAAAACAAAGTTGTACATTTATAACAAAAACAACAACAGTTTATATGCATAAAGTTGTAAATTTATATTTCAAAAAGTCCTGCTTTTGGAAAACATTACATTAAATTTATGTTGCAGATAATTCAGAGATATCAGATGGACGTCACACTTCTTTCAATGAATCTGCACACATTGTAAGCGCTTTGAGCCCCAAGAAAAAGCGCAGATAATTTTTTTTGTTATTTTATTTTATTTATTTTTTTGGTCAAAGTGGAAGTGATTCTTTACAACCTGACCAAGTATCCTCATTAGGATTCTAAACAAGTCACGCTCAGTTTTAATTTTAATGTATTTATGTTATTTTGTGTGTAATTTATCATCGTAAGTGGAATTAATTTGAATAAAATCTTTCCCTTTTGTTTTGCCCTTGAAGGTACTTACTTACCTAAGTGTTGAGAGGATTTAGGTGAATAAGTTAAAACTTATGAAACTCACAAATTTCACTCTGTTTCTTTTATTCCGCTTGAGTAAAGTTTGGATTTGTCGATGGAAAATTCCTTTTTTTTATTAACTCTGGGCACATTTGACTAAATGTCTTTTTGTTACATTTAGAATAAACAAAGGACTCACAAATCTCATGAGCTGGTTGCAAAGAACAATAATAGGAGCTCACATCTGAAAAAGGGACAAAAAGTGTGGGAGAACCTCCTAAAAGTGGGTGGAGCTTATTGAGACTTTTTCCAAAAATGGAGAATAAGGTTGAAGCAAAGTTTTTGGAATGCGATAAGTCAGCATACCTTTGACCTCAGGGTTCAAGCAGGAACAGGACATATGAAATGACACACACCCTGGACACACCCACCGACACACAACCACAAAGCAGAGGAACAAAAAGTGGAAACACTATAATCATGACCGCTTTGCAGTTATTGTTTAGCGACATGGGGCTAGTCTACAAAGTACTTGTCTGCAACAGTGAATCAACATAAAAAAAGGGTCTGACAGCTGCTGCATTCATGAAAACAAAATAAAGCAGTAAAACAAAAAGGTCAAAGCGGCAAACAGACTAAACAAAGGAACAAAGACAAGAATAATCACTTCAACCAATGAGCAAATATCAAAATGTCCAAAAAATGTCTTTTGTAGCTGTATAATCTTGTTTATAAACAATGTTTTTATAGATACAAACATAAGGACTATGAAAAAAAGTTTATGTTTTATAATTTAAGGCAAAACTCTCAACTTACAACCCCCTCTAGTGGTTATAGTAGGAATGACATTACATTTTTGTAAAAGAAACAAAAAGGTTTTCAAACTGACCAAATAATGACATATGTAGTTTAAATTAAGATTTTATTATTCCAGAAGGTGATCTGGAAAGATGCTGAAGAAAGGTATTAACATATACTTGGATTTTCTGCTATCTATGATTGCAGACAGGCCAAAGCTGAGATGATTGTTGTGATTCATTGCCTAAAACATTGGTTTCCTCATGTGGGGTTGAGAGTATTTGGGAAAGAGCAGCTGTTTTATGAAATGATCATGGTTCCAGTCGTGTACTTGCTCTGAAGGTCGACGGGTCCTTGATTTAGTGTTTAAAATACAGTGACTTGAGTTGACAACAATACTTATGACTCATTTTGGCATCTAAAAACAACCAGTGGGGGCTGACTTGGCAGTAAAAAAAAAAAAAGCTTTTTTTTTAGATGAAAAAAAAAGTCGTTATAAAACCAAACCATCAATTAATGAAGGCACTTTAGCAGCAGGAAGTCCAATCCTACTGTCCTTCTCACAGGATTTTACACGGTCTTGATTTAAGTTTTTCACCATTTATTGACGGAGACGATGCCAACACAAAAAAAAACAGATCCTGCTGTTTCTAAAATGTTAGGTTTTTGTTATTAGCCTTTGAATGTAAAATGTTTTAAATATTAATAATGATCATAAAGACTCACAAATACATTTTTTTCCAAGTTGTTGGAAAATGTATTTTATCTTTGGTCCAAGCTGGGATGTTTATCTACAGATTAAAAAACATTAGATCCCCTTACTATGGAGTCACCTGACCAACATGCACCCACACTTATTCAGACAAACTAATGTACATTTTTAAAAGGTGCTTAAAGAATGGAGCAGGAAAATAAATAAGGTAGCAGGATTTATATAAGCTGCAGCCATTTTTTTTAAACTAAAATTTCTAAGAATTTTAATTAAAGATCCACTCCAATCATCTTTTGATCAATTTCCAAAGCGTTCCCAGTGGTGTTTGAAAAATGACTGACGTTTTTAACCAGAATGATGCCGTGAAGTAAGCCCACCCCTATTCCCATCATCAGAAAAAAGCCACAAGAACGTAAATAAAAATCCAAAACAGGATTTTCATCGCAGTCTGTATTTAAGTTGACATTTCACCTCTTACCCAAGAGGCTTTCTCAATTTAAATTCCTCACAGTCATTGTAAAGGAGTCGTTTTTGCACAACGTGAAAAAGCTTCTTTGTACTTTTTGCCCTTGTCACATAACTGAGAGGTTACTATTTTAATAGTTACCTTTTTTTTTATTCAGCGCATCTTCTCTCAGGGGAAGAACAAAACACTGTAAGCAATTAACTTCATGTTGGCACGTTTCTTTTCCCCCCTCTCCTTCATAAAATAAGGTGCAAGGTCAAGTAAATTTTAAACTGAACACACACAGAGAGAAGTTATGATTTGTAAACTGTGGTGTTTTTTTTTCGACAGTTACAGGAACCTTTCTCAAATTAGAAAGATCAGAATCAGAATTACTTTATTGATCCCAATATTGATACTTTATTGATATTAAATGGGAAATTTGTCCGTTACCATAGCAACTGACAGCAGAGAAAAAGGAAAGAATAAGAATAATATAAAAACAAGAACAAAAAAATGTAGCATAAATGCAAACAACAAGGTGGTATAATTTAAAAAGCTATTTACAGAACAGTGCAGATGTGCAAAAGAAATGTGAAAAAATAAAAAAATAAAATCCTTGGAATAATAACAGATCTAATGAAAGTTATTTTATTTGTTAAAATCTGCTTGCGCCTGTACGAAGAACTGTGGTGAAAGTGTGAAGAAGATCAGGTAGAAAATTAGGCGCAGTATAAAGTCGGTAAGGGAATAATTGTGTGTTGGAGGACAGTGAGTAAAGGTGCTGTCAGCTCTTGATAGATAAAGACAGCAGTTGAGAGATAAAAAAAGGAAGGGAAGGTGGGAGAAAAGTAGTTGAACCAGGAGGTCTATTACAGTGTAAAATTGAGTCAGCCCAAAGTGACACCTGAAAGGAGGAGCTGGATGAGCCGCTGGAGCTGCTGTGGGTTCTTAGTCTCAGTCCTGTTTGGCTGTTTTGAAATAATTTACCTCCTCTAACCAGCCTCCCCACTTCCTGTGCCATCTATTTATAAAAGCTTGGGCAGTTTGTGGCCGTTTTTTGTGCGAAGCTGCCGCAGTGCCGGCAGTATCTTAATGGTCCGAGAGTGGCTGTGCTGCTGTTATTTAAGTGGGGGGATAGACACAGGCTGGTAATAGAGAGGAATACTCCCCAATGGGAGGTGACAGAGGCCGGATGGGCAAGGAGCAAAGAAATGGTTTCAGGGTGCAGGCTGGACACAAATTTCAAAGTGCAGCAGGTTAACCACCCACACATCTAATCTAATAAATCTTAATACCTTGGTTAGTAGCTTATAAAACGGGAGGCAGTTCTTGCCTATTTCTATCAGGGGGAGAGGGGTTTGAACAATAAACCCTTACTATTCAAATTTTCCCAATATTAGTAATTAAATGTTATTTTCACTTGTTCTGTACTAAAAAGATTTTTTGTGTAGGTTAAAAAAAAATGTAATCGAATTGTGCTGCTTCAGAACTTGAACCAAAACCTAGATTAAACAGATTAAACACAAATGTTCTTATTCCATACTTTACATACTGTAATCTTCAATAGCCAAGTTAGTTTCTGCTCTTAACGCTATACAGGCGTCCCCCATTTATTGCAGGGGTTATGTTAAAAAAATGACCTGCAGTAGGTGAAATCCATGAAGTAGGATTCTGAGGCTTTAAGATGCCTCACTACATACTCTATGCACTTTTATCAGACAGACAGTATCAGCTTTACACTTTTCTCTAAACACTCTCAAAAATCAAACCCTCTTAAAAAAACAATTTCAGTTTTAAAGAATGAAATAGAAGATCTGCTTGCAATTCAAGATTTTTACAGAGGAGATTGATTGATATGGTCAACAGCCAATCAGGAAGCAGAACACAGTGCGCTTTTAAAAAAAACAGCATTCAAAATTGCAATGAAAAAAATCTGCAAGAATGTGATAAACTGCGATATAGCGAAGGAGGACTGTGTAACCATTTTTATAACATCTGAAAAACGCATTTCTGATCCTAGATTTCCTCAAATAAACCTACTGTAGATGACTTGGTCCAAGTTTACTGTGCTGTAGTTCATCATTATTCCATTAGAGGCAGTAGAAGGAATTTTCCTGCACATTTCAAAATCGCTGCTTCCATGAAATCTCAAAAAAGAAAAGAATTGGCGGGAAAAGTTGATCAAATTTGCTGAAATGGAAACCAAATAGATATGAAAATTTTACAAAGACTATTTATGAATCCACCATTTATGGACTATTTATGAAGAAAACTTGGTTGATTTATAAAAAAAAATAAATGTTATACATTTCCTCAAGTGAGAAATTGTTCAAACACAATGCATTGTGGTCTATATTAGCCAAACTAGTAAGGATCGACAGTGTCTAGTTTTTTGCAGGGAGACTTCTGGGCAGGAACGGAGCAACAGGGTTTGGGGTGGGGGCAGCAAAAAGCCTTGCCCTCTAATTTCTGACTTATAAATAGTAAAACTACTGACAAAGATGCTTCTTAACAAAAGCAACATTTTTAAATTAACCCTTGTGCTATCCTAGGCACTTTAACATTGGGAGTTGGGTCATCTAGACCCAATAGACAGTGCTCTGAACCTTTTGTCTTCAATGATTTGTGATCTTCACTGGTGTCCATGGATTACATGAAATCTTTCCACCTTTATCCACCTTTGTCATGGTAGGGAGAACACGTCAATGTAAGGGTGGGGGTCATCTAAGACAGCACAGAGTTAAATTAAGACAATAATTATAATAAAGCTGTTTGAAATACATACTTTTAATGGCCTTCCACTCTGGTGTTTTGCCACCCTTCCAAAGTCTTCTCCCCCTCTCCCCCCCATACAAAATTTTCTAGCTCCACCTATGGTTCTGGGTAATGTTGAGGTCTCTGAATTTTGGAATTGCAGATTCAGAGACCCTGAAAAATGGCGAATGCCCTATATAGCGCTTTGAGTAGTGAGGGAATTCTGACACAAATTTACACTATGTTAAAAATATGCGTCTCCAATGTGAGACTGTGGTTAAATAAGGTGTTTTTTTCAATGAACAGTCATGTAAATATTCTATCAATCCATTTTCTTAACCCGCTCTATCCTTTTTGGGGTCACGGAGATGCTGGAGCCTATCCTGGCTACTGTTGGGCAAAGGCGGGGTACACCCTGGACAGGTCGCCAGTCTGTTGCTGGACATCATGACAATACTTTTACATTTTGAACTAACATAATTGTGCGCAAAACTTACCAAGTCACCTAACGTATCACAGTTGACACCATCTACATCACTTTTAAAAAAAAGGGTTTAAAAAAAACATCTCAATTCTAAAAAGAAATCACATTTTCTGTCAATCATTTGATGTAGTGTGTTTCACAGGGTTATAGCTTTTTAACAAAATGCTTCTTGAAATCCACCCTGAACCTTAGAGTTTCTGGGACGGGTGCAGTCGAGGCAGTTAAATGCGTCCTGCCCGTGTCGTGCAACGCAGCGTGCTGAACAGAAGACCTGCCAGATTTAATGAGGCACAGAGCAGCAGGACCTCAGCACAAGGTGTTCAATCACAGGCCATTACCGACAGGCTTCAACCACTTTTACTGCTTGCTCTTGTCAATAGCAATCTATAAGGAGGAAATTTTATCTGTGGTGAGGCCTGAACGTGTAGGCATCTACATTAACGGTGGGTGCTAAGGTGACGTTTCAAGAGAACCAAAAGTTGTGTGGACTTGTTGAGCTTATGGTATCTTTGTGAGCTGCGTGCATCAAGTGTCTCTCAGAAACTACGACTTATGACCTTCATCTAGTCTTAACAAGAGCGTTAATAATGTTCAAAAGTTGCAACTGAAAACAAAGGAAAAACAAAAATAAAAAGAGTCCTTCAACAACAGGGTTAATCTCTACAGACCTTCATAAAACACATTATTAAATTGCACAACATATTATTTCCAGTTTTAAAAAAACAACAACAACATCTTAGAAATGTTGACAACAAACCAACAAGGACGTTTTATTTGAGTCAAAACAGCCATCGAGGGGAATAGACACTCGAAGAGATGCCTCTTAGGAGGATTGGCTTTGTTGGATTTCTCACATTTTTAGCTCGGATGAGGAAGAAATTTCTCGTCAGCAGAAAAAATACTGTAAAAGATGAGCGATAGAAAAATGAACAGCATTTAAGACCGTTTTTTTTTTTTTTTGTGGCACATTTTCAATTATGTCGTCCTCACAAATCCTCTACGAGTCCTTGGTCAAAGGTTTTTTATTAAAATAAAAAACATTCATTTTTATTGAAGGAACCATAAGAAAATCTGACCACTTCTCTTAACAGACATTCCCATCCTCTTATCTTATATTTACTCTTGTTAAAGTGTCTTTTGCAGAGCTCCAATCTGTGTTTAAAGCAGCTAAATCACAGTAACCCAATGCAGCTATAGCAAATTTGAATGCAAGACTAAGCGGATTGTCTTTTTGCCTACTTACAAAGAGTTATTGAAACAGAAATCGCCCTTGGCGTGCGTCCCATTTTAGAGGAACGACCAGCAAACTGATCCGGAAAAGTTACGATCATTAAGCTGCTCATTAACACAAATGTCAGTGATTCTGTTTGTCTTCTTGCCGATGGTCTTTGCTGCACATCGGAGTGTCACCGGCACCCCAGCCGACCTGAAGCCTACACTCTGGCAGCTACCAACTGACATCCAACTGCCAGTCACCACAAACACCCATCATAACAATCGGCGCAGCGAGGGACGGGGCCGAGGTTGACGCTCCTGCTGCTCTTTAGCTCCATCAAGTGTTTGTTGTTACTCTCATCTGCAATCAGGCTTCACCACACGTCCGTTTAAAACCCCTTTGAAAAGGTCATTTTTGCTGCAGCCTCGAGACGTGGTATTGTCATGAAAAGAGAAAATGAATGCTTTCTAGAATTAACACGATCTGAAAAAAGGTCTTAATGTTGGAGTTTGTCCTTAATATCTCCCCATGGAGGCATTCTGCCTCAGCATATTGAGGGACAACTATAGACAACTCCTAGACTTTCAGACAAAAGTTCCTACATATGTATCAAATTCAATATTTCCAAAACCTTCATCATCTTCAGCCATAATGCCATCCATCTCCAGCACCTGCTGAATCCCTTTTGGAGTCACAGTGTTGCTGCGGCCTATAGGAGCTACTATTGGGCAAAAGCAGGGTACACCATTGTTGCCACTCTGTTGCAGGGCCACACACACACACGCACAATTTAGAGACAATAATCCACCTATGAAGCATGTTTTTTAACTGTTGGATTTAATCTAAGCCTCCACAAGAAAAACATGCAAAATCCACACAGAAAGGTCCCAGCTGGGATTCAAACCAGGCCTTTTTTGCTGTGAGACAAGAGCGCTAACCATTACGCTGCCGTGCAGCATTATTCAAACTTTCATTATGAGCATCTATCTTTTTGTTCAGACTAAAGGCCCGTACACACCGGGACGAATCTTCGCCAGGCGTTATTCGCCAGCATTTTTCACCACGTTTTTTGTGTTCACACCCAGGCAATTTTCAATGACGATGAGCCGAGCGAACATGCAATTTCATTCCCTGACATTAGATGGCGCTTAATGTAATACAGAAATACTCCTGTACACAAGGTGGCGCGGCGCAACTTTACGCTTCTTAAAGTCGCTTTTCACTAAGAAAAAGAGAGCAAGTGTTTACGCGCTTGTCAGAATCATACAAAGAAAACATGAATATTTCCAGCACCAATAGCTCCAACTGGTGCTTGAAATGGTGGTTCGGGGATATTTTAGAATGTCCGTCATTATTTCTTCGCGGCAGTGTAGACGCTACTTGGCGTCTATCTTCTTCGCCGTGACGTATGTGTGCTCAGCAAGACAGTTTTGTGTTGGAGCGCCCCCAAGTTGTGTTTTACTGTAACTTCAGAAGCTCCAGACACGTGTGCAAAAGCGCCATTCTCATTGGTCGTATAGTTTTTGACGCGGCGCGTCAAACCAAAAAAACGGACCCGAGGCGTTTTTTAAAAAGTGACGCTTTGACTCGTGCCGTTTTTTTTTGCGTCGGTGTGCACACTCACATTGGTGCCCCATGTTTAGTCACGAGGCGTTAAATGTCGGTGAATATCGCGCGAAATTCGTCCCGGTGTGAACAGGCCTTAACTTTTATAAAAAAAACTATTTTTTTGTTAATATCATATTTTATTATTACACAATAAAAAGTTTACCTGTCAAAATACTTACATTAAAAAAACTGTCACTACAGTTTTAATTTATTATTGCTATTATTTAAATGCAAAATAAGAAGTCTTAAATCTAGAATTTCTTTGTCAACAGCTTAGTTTTTATGTTTCCTAATAACACAACAAAACAACAAAAAGCTGCTTTGACTTTGAAAATGTTTCCAAAATCGTTGGAAAGTGGCCAAAGATTTGCACTCCAGCGTGTTGATAAAAAGTGCTCTATTAATAAAGTAATTAATTGATTGAATGATTGATTGAATTGTGGATGGTTTGGCATGATTTTTATCCAAAACATGGGTGTTTTTCTTTTTTTTTCATACCCATAGGTGCACCTTCAGACAACATCAAAAATGAATATTAAATTTTAAAGTATAAGATAAAATGCCATTATTTTAAAGTTTTGTTTATCCTTAAGTTGACTGCAGTAAAGCTCAGAGCAGAAGAGTTCTGCCTGTCAATACAGAACCAAAAATGTAAAAAAAGAAAAAATCCTCCTGTTGAAGCAGCTAAATGACACCCATTGCATCTGGATTACATCACTCTGCAGATCGAGGCTTAGTCAAATTTTTTACTTAGTCTGTTCCAAGCTTTTAATAGTTATAATTTGGCAATAAAACACTGTGTATAATAGGGATGAAGTTTGGAAAACTTTAAATCTTTTAAAGAGTGAAATTTTCCGATATGTTTTTTCTGAAATTAAGCTTCTACTGACAAACTTCCTTGCATCACTTTTGATGCCGTTTTTCTTCCCTCGACTCCTGCGGTTCGAGACACCATGCATGACACGCGCTTTGTCAGAAGAATAGGTTTCAAGAGTTGCTGTATTTAAGAATTCTATTCATCACCTGCAGTTTAATGCCATGTTCATCATGCAGAGCCTCCCATTCACAGCATCCTGTTATCCAGCTGTGCACAGCCTTCCCTTAACACTGTCTTCTAATCTCACCAGATCAGTCTGGCTCCTCTGTGAGCCTCTGTTTGTGTATAAGAGTAAAGAAAATAAGATGGAATGTTTGTGCTACAGCTAATTCATTTAAAACACCTCCACTGAAGCATTTATTGATCAAACTGAAGCAAGGAGGAATGAAAATGAGGCATTGGTAACAATGAAGGAGTTTTAAAAGTAGAGAAAAACTACTGCATCGAGCAACAAAAGCAAAGAACATTCGCTTTTAGGCAGGGCATGATTTAATTTAATCCCCGTTAACACTAAACGTTAGCTTGAAGAAGCTGCACTGCAGCTGCAATTTTTCGTGCTTTGCAAAACTTTAATTAAACGTTTAACTAAAATGAACATATTTTATAGATATTTCAAATTACCCTAATGCTTAATAAGCTAAAACAAATCAGTATTGAGGTAATAATGCAGAAATAGATCAAATGAAAAGAAATCTCTTAAAAAAAAAAAGGGGGAGAGAAAAAACTCAATACCGCTCTGCTGTGTTTTGCTTTTGTGATGTTTTATTTTCCGTCGCTGCCTCCCAGTTACATCAGGCAGAGATAATTCACATCGAGCCCGCAGCAGCGCTGACATTGTAAGATGAACTGCTCCCCGCTAGATTAATGCCACCAGATGCCAGGCGAGATGCCATATTAATTACCCAGAGATAATGTCAGCACAACCATATGGCAGCTCAACTGGCCATTTAGTTGACAGGGAGAGGTCTTTATAGCCGTGCAAATTTCCTCATCTGCACAGCAGCCCGGCCTAGTCGAATCCTCTCCTACTGTACTGTGGCAGCTAGAGATCTTTATTGCTGTTTGCACATTATTACTCAAGCTATGGCATTAACCAGTGTGGAAACATTCCTCCGATTTTTTGGAAGTACCATTCGTCATTAATGTTGGGAAGGAAAAAAAAAAGACCAAATTACGTGATTTTTTCTTCTTCTAATCAGTTCGTTTCACCAGCACAAATTCACGTCCTCTCTGTTTATTAATGCTTTCCAAAGCAGTTATGTATGAACGTCTTTCTGTTCAAAAGCATCATTGATTCCTTTTTAGAGTTGTTTACAGAAGGCAGAGTAAAAAATAAAATAAAATTAGCAGCGGCCTAATTTTAAAGATTTACATTTTCACCTGAACAAATAAGCTGAAAGAATGGAAAAGCCCCCGTGGCACTGAAACAGAACGTGCATAAAATCAGCTCTCCAGAAGCTCAGCTCTTTGTTTTTTTTAGATGTTAAACACAGATCTCTCCCACCTTTAAGCTTGCAGCAGATCTAAATCCTAAAATGTCAGTAGAATTTATTCATCTCTGTTTGTTTTCTTTCTTAGCGCCAAGCCAACTGTGAAGATCATCAAAGATGCAAGCTGGGAAGAGAGGAACGGCCACAAAGCCCTTTATCATGATTTACAGTCTCACAGCCAGACCCTCGTTGTTCTGGACTCGAGGACCCTTTTTAAAGATGGACCACGTTTGGCATCTAATCCAGCTGGCCCCTGCCACCACCACCGCCACCACCACCACAGGAGCACCAACCTACCCCACCCTCCAATCCCCACAAATCCGATTTAATCAGACAACTTGTGCAATGTGGCTTGGAGTAAGAAAAAGGATAATTAGTAAACAGAGGAGCAACTCGCCAGGCTTCATTGGCATTCGCACCGGGTTACTGTGTTGCATTTAAAATGCAGTCTGATGAAGTCTACAGAATCAAACCATTTGTTACTCCTATTGAGCAGGCTTCAGGCTACTGGCAATTAAATTGGAATTAGCGCTGGGGAATGAGATACGGCAGATTCATACCAAGGAGATGAGGAAGGGAGTGAAAAGGAAACAGAGAGAAAGCTGTGTCTGGACCTCGATCTGTTTGACAGTGGGTCAAATCTGGAAAGACTTGGGTTTTGTCTGCCTTTTTCCGCTGCACGACTCCAGTTATCATCTTCATAACTGCTGTCCACTTTAATTTGTCGGTTTGGAAACTAGAATTATTTCTAAAATCAATCATTAGAGACTCTGCACAATTAAAACTGCTTTGAATTTCCACTTTGGACCATCAATGTAAAAAAAAAAAGTGAACAAATGGGCAGTAATTATCCAATTATATGAGGAATAAAAGAAGTGACAACAAAGATTCCAATTGCTCTCCCACAGTTGACGGGGTGTTGTTGAGCTGGGCACCAACAGAGCGCTGGTCCACGGGCAGAGGAAGTGAAGTGAAGAAGGAACAGATAAATGGAGTGGAAATGGGAGAGGACAGCTCCTGAGCTACAGCTGGCCTGCGTAACTCAGCCAGCCTGACCGTGACAACTGGCTCGCTTTTCTTCAGCTGCTCTGACAGCGGTCCATTTTCAGCGGTGAGAGGGTGAGGGCTGTGGCTGATACGGCTGGTAAATGGCCAGCAGGAGCCATTTAGGATGGAAGAGGTGACTATATGAACCGTACAGTAGCTGAGTCTGATAAAGAAGCAGCATATACTGGAAGGCTAAATTATGAAAGAATAGTTGGCTATATTGTTTTTATTAAACCAGGTTGCACCGGATGATAAAAACAGCCTGTAAGGGTCAGACTGACCTGCCTCCAAGCTTTGTGGAAAAAAAGGGCTTTCAAAATAAAATATATTTTAAAAACTTGGCCTGTTATGTGCTTCATCAAGAACTTTAAATTTTAAAGCACAATTTTCTAGACGCTCAAGTTCATATCTGTAAAGGTTTTTCTGAGGGGCATATTGTCATAGTTAAAGACCCACCCCAATAAAAATGCTGTTTGTTTTGTTTATCTTTCAGGCAATTGTTTTCACCTAATTTGATATGCGTGAATCCCGGAATTTAATAGTTAAGTTTGACCTTTTTTCCATCTATATCATCATTTTTCAAGATGAAATATCATTTTGGAGGGAAATTTAAAAGATAAATCAATAATAAATTAATTTGTAAACTAAAATGAATCAAGTAAGTGTATTGCCAGTAATATCTAGCACTACTAGCAAGCAAAAGGAGTTTTACATTGAAAAAAGCACAGAAAAAAGTATTTTAAAACAGAAAATAATTTTTTTTTTAAAGAGACGAATGCAGTGAGAGGACTCTGAGCTGGCATGCACTGAGCTTAAATTATAGTTTTTAGTCTGAACTTGAACATTTTTGGAGTGAAAGATGATCACTGGATGTTCCAGATTTTGCCTGCATGAATCTAAAAAAATCTGCATCTGAAGTCTTGACACTGAAAACCAGTAGACCTCCGGTTTTAAGCATTTTAAAGTTGGACTAGCACAGGGCGTGAGTCAAAAACGTTTTCCCACCTCCGCCCTTCATCGTCTTGTATTGTTTGATCCGTTGGTGCAACAACAGCCTCTTTCTGACAGAGTTCACGATTTAGATGATGCATCAACAGCTCCCTCAGGCTATTTGAGAGGAGACGGTACAAAAGGATAAAGTTACACCAAAAATGACACTAAGTACACAGAAAAATTAAACCAGAATCTGTTACTATGATGATGCAGACTATTATAGAATCTTTAGAAGCTCATTTATAGGTCTACGGCTAAGAAAAACTAAGAAAACAGTTCTGGCATGCAGCAAGCATCACGTTTTGAGAAATTAAGAAGCTTTTTAATGTCTTCTCGGCAACTTACACATTTATTGTTGCTGGTCAATTGAGCATTAGTGACTCTACCAAATTGAAATGCTGGACATTATTTTCATCGCAGCTCCTTTGTAATAAAAAAAAAACAACAACACTAAGCAGAATGTGCTATTAGAAGTAGACAAAAAAAAATTGGTCAGCGAGGCGATCATTATCATAGTTAAGTGAGCGCCTCCTTGTGTGTTTGTGGCTACGTAAATGCACATATGCACTCAAATGCTTCATTCTCAAGGTTAAATACAAAGATGTTGTTCAAGCGAAGTCCATTACTGCACCAAACCAATGAAAATAAATGACAGCTTTCAGTGGGAGGTTCGAGTATCCCACAGAGAAATTTGCGCAGCTCGGTCATTTGTATGCCGGCTTTTCTCCACACAGAATGCTCAATTGCGTGTTTACAGATGAAGCACCACATTTGAGTGCAGTCTTATTTTTCTCTTTAACAGAAAATAGAGACATCTTCACTCTAAATATATCAGTGAACCTGTTGGTTGATGTTAATCCCCGTCACTAAGAGGGATGATGGCAACAAAATCAGGTCCCTCCTTCTTTAGCAAAACTTCACACGTGCCATAAACGAACAGCAACATGTCGGTTGTTTATATTTAAAGAAAATTTTAGGGTCTAAATCGAAGCAAAATATGTTAAAATTTAAATTAAAGGGCACGGTCTTTGACAGCTGGGAGTGATTTCTCGTTACACTGTTCTAAATAACAGAAAAGAACTATGTTCCCTTACAAATAGTCCTGATCACTTGAATAGAACAAAAAAGGAAAGTATATCTCAGAAATCAAATCAATACTTGCTTTACCAGTCTATTCTGATGATTGCATAAAGGATCTATTGGGACCGTACTGCCGCATGAAAAAGCCTTCTGAAGCTCTGCTACTGAGGAAATGTTTGCATCTCCATGTTTGAACTCAACGTCATGCGCTGCAGAGAAATCTGGGGCAGATCAGACAACTCCCTGACTACATGATGGATAAGGATATAAATATCTGACGTTCCCAAACTTTTCCCACAATTCTCACTATGCGAGACAACAAGTGAAACAAAGACGAAGATCAGAGATGCGCTGAAAAAGTTTGGACCCCCCCCCCCCCCATCTGCTTGAGTTCCAGTGTTTAACATGCAAAGTTTTTTTTTCATGTATAGGTACTCAAAAGAAGGCACAAGAATGTGTAGATTTTTAACCAAATATGGGGGAAATTCAATACAAAGATATATTTGCAATTCAAAAACAAAGATTTGTGCAGATTTCTCCAACTAAACGATTTCACGAAAATGACTTAATTTTATGATTGTAGTTCAGGGGTGCCCACAGTTTTCACAGCATTGGAGCTACTTCTGAAAACAATGAGCTCCAAAAGATCTACTAACATATTTCAATTTATTTGTTTAGAGGATAAGCCCCTTGAGATGTGTCATCTCGTTTTCAAGGGGGATATATATTTAACAATTTATATATATGTAAAATCAAAATTCAAAATGTTCATTTTTATGAACCTAAATACACAAACTTATTATGAAAAGTAGATTTTAAAAGGAATCAGACCATTATTTTTTAATTAAATTGATAAACCTAGATTAATATATGATAGTAGAACATGCTAGAAAAAAAAAGTCACTTGTGTTTGACGTGCCGACACCAGAAATCTTCAGTGTGCATCCTGTTCGAGGTTTCTTTTTCAGTGACTGTTGAAATAAATAAGGCATGTTGCAACTATAGATCCATGGTTAGGAGTCTGACGCTGAACACCTTTCTGAAGTTTAGGAGGAAGAAAAACTGCTAGCGGAGCGCGGCGCCCATTTTAATGGGAACATGCATGTCTGGGGAGGGGGCTCTATTTTAACTTTCGTACTCATTTTGATATTATTTATCTTGTCTTGTCTTAATGTAAAGCACTTTGTGTTACGTTTTTATAGTAAAACTGCTGAATATATAAAGTTTAATTTGACTTGATGTGCAGTGAGGATGTTTTATTGGCTTCTCTGCAAGTCAATCAAGTAACACACTTTACAGCAAGTTTGATGATTGGCTCACAGCAATTTTTCATTTCCTTTATCATCATCAACGTATTGGGCATTACTGATTTGGCATACTTATGGACTTAATGTGAGGCAAGAGAAAAAAAGGGATAGCATAGATAAGAAACAGATTTTCATTTTAAATATTTTTTTTCTGCACTACTTTTCAAGCTTTTTCTGCAGTATCCTTACGTTTTTCATTACCTAGAAATAAACTATGATTTACATTTTTAGTTTTGGTTAGCCACAAAAACTACAAATATTCTACAGTTTGATGTCTTATTCTAAAGTAAAACATTCTCCTAGTAAGAAAACCCTTATTTTCTATCATTTTTCCACCAGTTAATCATATTTTTTTCTTTTGATCTTCAATGATTTCTATAGGTTTTTACAGATTTGAGGACTTGTTAAACATCAGTAGTCTGAATTCTCTGGTGAGTTTTCCAATCACATCAGCTGTTTATAATGACAAAAAGGAACAAACCCCCCATTTGTGTAGTTTTTATTCAAGATTGAACATAAAAGTTTAAAAAAGCTTTTAGCTTTGAAATTTTTGGTTTAAAACAAACCAAACAACGACACATAATTGCAATGCCACTTGGGAAAAATAATCCTTGGAACATTGTATATTTAGTGGATCTTTGCCTGTTTTCTTTATTATTTTGACTTTCTCCACATTTTATTGGTCTAATGACTTTTTGGGTATTTTTAGGTAAAAAGAATGTCAAAACTGTCACAGTTTCAGGTTCATTGTGGACTTGCGTGTAAGATAATGACAAATACACAGTTTCTACATAAAACAAGGAAGCTGGGTTTGTACTAAAAAGATGGATATCAAACACAAAACTGTATATTAGACCGAATTGTAAAGTAGCAAAAAAAAAAAGAAAAACGGTCAAAAACGCTGCTAAGCGTTGTGGCCGCATCCAACAAAAGAAAGTGTTTATTTGGTCTTTTACTGATTTTTTGAAACTATTTGAAGGAAGGAAAAAAAACTCCACCCTGTCAAGCACCACCCCACCCAACCCCTTCACCTTTTACCCCACGTCCTGCATTGGAATCTTTCCTCGCCTTCCCTGAACGTATTCTTCTCTCCGGCCATCTGGACAGTGGAGGCAGACAATGTAAAAAGGAAAAAGGGGGCTGGCTGATGGGGTTGCAAACCCACATTAGTCACAGGCTCTTAGGCCCTCCGACCCATGCTCACAAATACATACACACCAAGAGCCAAATGACCCCGCTCCCCCTCACTGGGGCTGCTGACATCGCCTTTCCTGCTGGACAAAAGGCTTTTAGCACCTCACTCTACTGTCCCTAACCTCCTCATACACACACACACACACACATTCAGCACCCATCATCCTTTGCAACACAGACAGGATGGGATGTATGTTTTGTTTTCTCAGATGGCTTTAGAAGAAGGGAAAGGAAGGGAGAGGTGGACAGAAAGGAGGCTGTGGGCAACTTAAACAGCAAATTATACGTGAACGCACAGGAAAAAAGCGGGCAAATCGCTGCTGAATTATAAAGGTGTTAGATACAATGGGCATGGGAGGCTTCTGGGCCGGCTGAATGCAGCGAACATGCGCCTTTTGTCAGGAGCAGTAGAGGATGGCTCCTGAGTGGAGGGCTGACAGAAAAGTCGCAGCGCACTACAAGTCTCCTTTGTTGTAGAGGTGTGCATTTAAAATACATACATGGGCTTTTCTTCCTCTGCAGACGAAACAAGACGAAAAAAAAAACAGAGCGGCGAACTTCTTGTACTGCAAAACAGACACCAGCATCCCACAATGACAACAGCGGGGCCGTGACATCACACAGTCATTCTAAGCCTTCACTGGCAGCTTCACAATGAAATACACAGCAAAATAATGGACTGAGAAAGAAACAAAACAAGAAGTGATTTCCATGAGATCAAGAAGCTAACTGAGTAAAGATGTGGAGCACATGAGCACAAATAAGTAAGGAGTGTAAAATAAACCTCACCAAACAGGCAAAAAGCTGAATAAAAATGTTTTTAAGAATTCAGAAAACAGAGGAAAAATGTCAATTAAATCAAATCATAAATGGCAAACTTGTAAAAAAAACATAATTTGTTTTTAATAAAAAATGAAAACAGCCAGGTTTTGACACATTGAAATAACAATTTCCTTTAATTATTTTTAAAATGCTTTTATAACCAAAAAATGTGTATTAAGTAGAGCAAAAAAATTTAAAACCACAAATGCTGCATATTTGTAACAATTTACGGTTTTAGTCCAGAATAGATTTTGGCTTTATTGCTAGTTTTCTTTTAATTTAAATCTTAAAAAAAATGTTAAAATAATATAAAAAAAGTAAATTTATATAAACTTTTATATTTTAGGGTTTTCTGTTTTTCTCACTCATTTTCAAAGTTTTACTTTCAGACCTATTAAGAAATAAATCAACAAAAATAAGCCTATACAAATTATATTTAAAACAAAATCAGATAACATTTTTTTAACGTTTTTTTATTTTTTCAAATTTAAACGAACCACGTATATCAAATTTTCTGTTTATGTAAAATATATTTACTAATTTAAACAAGAGTTTTATTTATTTTGTTTCATTTTTAGCAATAATCTGCACATGTGGATATTTTTGTTTGTGAATTTTGTTTTTCCATGGGTCTTATTTTGTTAGTTAAAGAATATTTAAGCTTAAATTTAGATTATAGGTGGCTTTGCTGCCTCCTCCTTGAGACTAAATCTCAAAAGTGCCCTGCAAGAAGCGTTCATTTGTTCAACCTGTGTGTCCATTTCCATCAAGCAACAGATTTACATTAGCTTAAAGAGCAGTTAAAGCCATTTCCCAAACAAGCAGTGAATGAATGCAATGAAGGCGAGTTCAGGCAGCCGTGACCTTGGAGCCAAACTGCAAGCGGCCGCCTTGACTTGGCTGCTCGGAAGAAAAAGCCTTTATTTATAGATCATCTGCGTGTCGATCAAACTCCATCGAGGGGAAAACAGCAACCGTCGGAGAGGAGGAGGAGAAAGAGGGAGCGTGTACAAGTGTGTGTGCGTGTCAGTTGCTGTGAGGGTTGCTTTTTGAAGAACTAATAAAGTGGTGTGCCTCAATCTCACTTAATTCCATTTAAAGGAAATTGATTTTGAGGTTGGGGGTAGGGTGTGTGGTGCTGGTCGGTGGTGGGGTGGATGTGTGTGCGTGGGGGGGTTGGATGGGTTTGTTTTCTGCTTCCATTTCAGTAGTGATGAATTCTTAGTCCTCTTTCATTTCATTCAGCAATTTGGAGGAAGGACGTATAAATTAGTTTTTTGTCTGTACAGGGGGAAGCAAAGGAAGAAATTAAACTTTAACAATAACTCTCACACTATGATCTGAAATGAGTTTGGTTCTTTGGGTTTAGAAAAATAAAATTAAAGGCAAATATTACAGAACGCATAAAAAGCATTGTAGTTGACAGCTTGCTATAAACTAAAATCAATATTGGAACAAGAATGCAGATTAATACAGAACATTTTCAGCCTTTGTGACTCCTTCAAATGTTTTAATATTTACATCAAATCATATTTTAAATTTGTAAATTAAAAAAATAAAGAAAATCAGACAAATATTAAGCTCAGATCTCAGAGCAGCAAAACATGCAAAAAATGAACTCAAATTAAAAGAATAATGCAAAAACGAAACATTATTATATTTTTGAATACGAATAAAGACACAAAATCAAGGTTTTAACATTTTTATCATGATCTCTAGTAATGTTAGGAATTAAGAAAAGATTAACAAAATCATTACTTTCAAATTACACAACAGAAATTGGTCCCAAGACAAATAAATATCACATTCAAGTTAATATTTTATAAAAAATATATGTAAATGAAATACAATTGAAAAATAATTATTTTTTGTCTCATTTATGGCATCTTTCAGAGATAATTTTTTGAAAGTCATACACTTCCACCATTCGCTCAGTCAGGATTTCTTTTTTGCTTAAGACAGAAAAAGGAATAAAAAAACAAAACCAAATTGCATCTTTAATTTTTATCTTGTCGTTTCATCACTGAGCCGTTTGCAGATTCAGTCATTTTTCTCGCCTGCGTGCTCAGAAAGATGAGAGCAGATGAGGAGGTTGATGTTTTCCACATTTGGTTGGGAAAATCAAAGGCAGCTGAAAAACTCAGAGAGGCTCCAGAGCTCCTCAGAGAGAAGAGGAGAAAACAACTGCGTTTGCTGCCAGGATTGTTAACGGCCACCTGCATGCGGCGGCCATGTGCTTTCCATAATAGAACTCAGAGCGGAGCGTTAAAGCGGATCTGAAGGGAAGGAGTTCAAAACCCAACTCTAAAATCATCTCCAACAATGAATACCAGGTAATGGGTACACATGTGAAACCGCACACGCTCCTTGACGCAAAGCTGCAAACTTTTACTGATCAAATTGGGATTCACTGAAGGCAGAAATGAAATCATTACTAGAAGACCATCATCTTAAGCCTCATCTCTAGAGAGAAGCGGGGCGCCCGCTGCCGAAAAATGCAGATAAGAAACGATCCAGCTTCAGAAATTGGTCCTGCAGGACCAGTACAGAGGAGAGATTAGTGGCAGATAATCATATAATGGTGATGATAGCGCTGCATGCAGTATAACACCCTCATAAAGTCACTTCTGAATAAAGAAAGGAGATGCGGATGAGTGGAAATAAAAGCACTTAAATGTCTGGGTGGGTTTGATGTCTGAGACGTGGGCTAAGCTGCCTCTGAACAGCAGGGGGTGCTCTTCTGTTACCACAGGACAGCACTGGATCTCACTGGAGAAGCATGGAGAAGGAGAAAAAGTCCTCACATGACCTCTGAGTCTAACAGGAGTTTGCCTTCAGATAAAAAGCCTCTTATATGGTGTATAAGTTAAGACTTAACAACCCCAGTTTCGACCACTAAGACAGTTAATGGCTGAGAATGGAGATTAGAAAGTACTAAAGAGGGTCAGGTGTTTATTATCAAGTTCACTGCGTGCTTTAAAACATGCTTTTCTACACAGAAAAATGAAGATGTAAACAAAGGATAGACAGAAAAGTGGGTCATGTGAAACTTTAACATGTTTGACCCTAATTTTAGTGGGGAAACTTGTTTAAAGTCATTTTTAACAGTCAAGAAATGCCATCAAAACCCATTAAGAAGAGCTAAAATTAGAAAAAAGAAAGAATACCTATCTATAGATTTTATTACTCCATAACCGACTGTCTTATTCTAACTGAAACAAAATTTAAAAAATCAGAAACTTGGCGTAAAGATCATAAGAATTATAGCATGTGGTGCAAAAACAAGAAAATGACTTCAAGACAGTGAGAAAAAAAAATAGCCAAGACTTTTGCATGAATGGTACGAAGAAAGAGCCATAAAGACTTCAAAATCTACGAATTAAAAGAAATAGAAAATACCCTGCTGCCACATTAGATCTATTTTTATGTCAGAGAGGAAATAGAAAAGGCTGGCAGGCATGAGTCCTGCGGTGAAATAACACTTTATGTAAAAGTTAAAGAAGTTTGAAACACTTCTGCCGACTTGTGTCTTCTACATGTCTGGTGTTACCACCTTGCATCTGCTCCCTAATGTCTATCTTTAGCTTTTCCTCTATAGCTCTGCGTGTGTCTTCAGGCCATATTTCTCAGTTGTCAGATCCCAGGAAATTATAGCGTGGTGTGGGAAGAAGAGACCACAAGCTCCCTGACCCAGACGTGCAGCTATAAATCCACACTTTTTTCCTCCTCTTTTTGAGGGGGTTCTCCCAACTTGACCCCATCGTTTCCTCCGTACATCTGGCCTGCAAACAAGCTGACAGACACGCTCAATGGCATCACGCACCAGACCTAAACTCAACCCTCTGCTCACAAGCACGGGTGGGCAAGCATATTTCTCTATTCTTGCCTTCACATTAGAAATATTAGACTTTATCCATCATTTCTATTGCTCTCTCGTGTCTTGATAAGAACCACAAATCCACCAAAGTATCTCCTGAAAGTTGGAGCATCTGGCCTCGTGTAAGCTCCACACGCAGCCACCATTCTTTCACGGACAATAAAAGCATTTATTAAAGAAGAACCTTGACGTGCTCGGCTTTATGTGCAGATCAAAACTGAACAAACACATGTTTGTCTTTTGAAGTTCCCACATGATAAACACCCCTGGCTCTCAGCACAAACTCTGGATTTGCTGACAGATTTACGTTTGCCGTCGTGATGAAAGCTGATCAAAACATTTTATCCATTCCCGCCGGAAGAATTTGTCTTTTTCTTTTTGGGGGAGTGGGGGTTAAACAAATCAAGCTACACTATCTAGCAGTCTGTATAAATCTTTTTTTTTTGTTTGGTTTGGGTGCTGCTTTTGGCCAGTCAATAGGGTTTCTCTATCACATTGCAAAGAAGTTGATCCTGGCAAAAACCTCGTTTTCAGATATTCAAGACTCATCTTTGTTCTACATGTGACCTGGCATTTGTCAAAGTCAGAAGAGTGGAGAATTGTTAGAGAACTGAATACAATCAAATTATTATCAAAATAAGTTAAAATCCTTTTGGTTCAAACTCTTGACAATAGAAAAGCTTCATTTAAGAATCAAAAAAGTCAAATTCCACAGTAATTTTTGGTTCAATTTTAAGGTATTTTTAAAATTTCAATAAAGTTAGAACAAAAGTTGAGATTTATAGTCTAAGAATAGATTTTATCAGTATTTTGTCTTAAGGACCAACTAAGGTTATATACTTATTTCGTTCATATTTTGTTCTAAAATGTATCGTTTCCACTTATTACACTAGTTTTTTCTCACTTTCATCAAAAACCGATCAAACCATTTGCTCAGAACTGGCAAAAATACTTATTATTGGGGTGTAAGTCATTTGTTTTTATGTAATTCTATCTAAACAGTTGCTTTTTTAAGCATATTTTTCACATTTTAATTGCTTGTGTGAAACTCCTTGTTTCTAGATTTGTATGTCTTTTACCTTTAAGGTGACTGCTGCATGGATAGATCATTTCTCTACTTTCTAGGGATTTCCTCTTCAGAATTGTGCTTTTTCTTATTTTGAGGTGACCTCTTTTTGCAGTGCAGACATTCAAACAAAACCGCATTATAAACTGGAATAGAGATGTAAATATGTTAAAGGAAAGCTGCATGTACTAATTGGAGAAAAACAAAGCCCAAAGCAACCGTCTGCTGTGGTGTGATTCAAGTGAGATACAAGGCCGCATCAAAGCTTTAAAAGATGGACTTTCTCTTTTTTCCTTCTTTCTTTTTTCCCCCTTATTTTCTGAGCTGTTTAAGATTCCTGGCCTTTCACCTGACCCCAGGCTTTGGCCGGGGGGTGGGGTGGGGTGGACTGGAGGAGCGGTTCCCTGGCGGTGGTGGGGGTTAAAGTGTAATCCTGGTCCTATGACCACAAAGGCTTGGCCCCTGAGGGCCAAGGACTGGCCACATTTTCTGAATTGCGACGTTATCCCTGAGCAAACCCTTCGGTCTGACTACATATCAGAGGATTATATCTTAAGACTCCTCTCTGCTTTGGTGTTACCAATTCCCCGGCAAACAGATCAGCCATTGTTTATTCTAATATTTGTGAGAGGAGCAGCTCGTTCCATACGTCATCAACTTTATAGAATCGACATGTCAGCAGCAACCGGAAAGCAAGAGGAGCTTTTTTCTTTTTTTTTGTTAATCAATGCCTCACTTTAACCAATTTCTACCTAATTGTCACATAGCATCATTTCAACTGACACGTATTTTAGGCCATTCAGATGCTGATATGTGGCTGCTAGCGCACTGCTAATTGGTAGCTTAAGTAATCAATTAAAGGGTGTTTCTCCAACAGCTTGTATGCTCCATTATCATTAGTTTTATTCTCAGGAAACCTTAACAAACCCTTTTTAAGAGCACCGCAGCTTGGCCTTGAGCGCCTCTTTGCATTTAAACCTAAAGAATTAGCTTCTTTTTTTTTAAAGAAGAACTTCAGAGGATGGAGAGAACTGAAGCGAAAGAGAGAAAAGGTTTAATTGACGCCTCCCCCATTTTCCCAGGGTGAAGATGAGAGGGAGGAGGGCTCAAGGGAAAAAGATGGAGGGGGGGTGACACCGCACTCCCGGTGCTGCGACTGTACAAAAGGAAGCAGATTTGCAGAAGAGATGACCCCTAACCTCTAAAGCTGCAGAAAGGGTCCTTGGTTGCCCCAGCACCACCTAATCAATCACCTCCTTCAGCCCCGCTGGTCAGTCGGACTGTAAGAGGACACTGCAGTCCGACCGGTGGACCCACCCCCCAAACATTCCTCTGCAGGAAGCCTTTTCTCTTTCGTTAAGGGTGGGGGGTTCAGAAATGAAAGCTTCACTGTTTTTTGTTCTTTTTAAAAGCAGACCGGATCCTGTAAAACTTCAACTTGATTTGTTTTAACACCATTTAATTCATTAAAAAAAACGCATTTAATGATAGTTTTTTAACTGGCTTGGTAATAATTACAGTAAATAAAAAAATAAAAATAAATGAAATTTAATAAGGAAACACGCTCGGGGGAATAACAGAGTTTGACTCTTACTTCTTTACTGCGTTTTAACAACTATTTCAGCAGTAAAAGTGTATTTTTTGTGATTATTTACTGTTCAATATCATGATTGATGATAGATTTGCTCAACGTTAATTTAATATCCATACCGTTTTATTTGAAAAGGAAGAATGAACCCTTTCTTTTATAGCATTAAAATTTCCTTTCCGAAAAAGAATTGTTTCAAGAAAAAATGTCTTAATTTCTGTCTTGCTAGAAAAAAACATTTTCTTTTTCAAAAGCAAAATAAACATAGCTTGAGAAAAGAAGTCTTAGTGACTAGGATTTTTTTTTTTTAATGAGAATTCTTACTAAGACCGTTTGTGTTACCCCATTAGTAGCTTTTATTTCTTTGCTTATTCAAAGAAAATGTGCCAAAAAATTTTGACCTTTTTTTTAAGGAGCCTGTTTTTGAAGTAGGAATATGAAAAGAAACAGACACAAAAACCTTTTGCTAATTAAACATCAACTGAAAGAAAATATTTCAAAAGAACATTAACACTTTTAAGACAACAGAGTCTTTATTTCAGGGGGAAGATCGCCTTTTCCTAAATGTATGTTTTTGTTAACAAACAAAGCGTTTTGTGTTCATTTGGGAGTTCATGGAAGTTTCCTTCTGCTTTCTGAAGCATTCTCATCCTGAAACAAAGACATGCTCAAAGTCTGCTCCATGAAAATGTTTAGACAAGACCAACAATCAGTCCAGTAATCTTAGAGCAAAAACAAATGGGGACTGAAACTTCCTGATCTTTCACCAATCTTCAGATTTAGTTTGAAGAGGGCAAGTCTGGGCGACAAACAAAAGCCTTTCAGATGGATGGCCCCAGTTCTCACTGAACCAGTTCAAGACAGACGGAAAAGACACTGATTATCAATAAACGTCTGTGAGACTTTTCCGTTGCTGCTGTGAGTTCACATCCCTGTGGATGATTTCAAACATTTAGCAGCAAATATCAAAATTAATTGGAATTTCCTTCACACTGACCCATGTTGTGTTCCCATAGCCATGCAAAGTTAATGTACAACCACGACATGGACTAAACAGCATATTACATCAAGTCTATTTAGGTTTTTTTTCTCCAGCATATGCAACACTT
Source organism: Oryzias sinensis (assembly GCA_037389245.1). Classification (NCBI taxonomy): domain Eukaryota; kingdom Metazoa; phylum Chordata; class Actinopteri; order Beloniformes; family Adrianichthyidae; genus Oryzias; species Oryzias sinensis. Next base: position 4,598,641 of record CM074497.1, read on the forward strand.
AAGAAATGTCAGAAGAATGCTGGCTAATAAGGTGTTGGGGTAAACTGTTGGGTCACTCCTGACACCACGCCTCAGCAAACGCGCAGAGGGCTCATTGTTACCGAGAGCGAACAATAAGAGAAGAAGTGAAACAAGAAAGTTCAGTGACCCAACTCGGCTTTTTCTCTGCTTCCCTGCACAAATTAACACTCAAAGGATGCCTTACTTTTCCCCCTCCCTTACAGACCTTATCTAGCATACTCTAGTGGGTTTTTTCTTTTGCAGTTGGTTGCAAAGGCCCTACCAGGTGCCATCTATCAAAACAATCTGCTCTCAAAGGGAAACCTGCTATTAACTGATAAGAGTCTGCCCTCGCTGGGGTGTAATGAGTCCCTCTTGAGTTCTTTTTCAAAGTATTGTCCTGGCAGGCCACCTCCAAGACAAACCCAACACCACGTCTCACTCCTCTTTAGCTTGAAGTCTCTTTACACCAACGTTTTGGTGTTGAAATGAATCCAGACAAAGTGAGGAATGAGACGGTATTCAATCGAGAAGTCACTCCTGCTTGGCTTCATCTCATTAGATAAGCACTATTGCTGAGAAGGTTCAAACACGACAGCTTACCTCCATCCGCTGGAGTGATGCTACATGGAACCATTAATTAATTCTTGACTGCAGCACACATTATCAGTCAAGGTCTGTAAATATGCTGTGAAAATGACATTTAGGGAAAAAACCAATCAGATTTACAATGTTTTCTTGTCTCTCAGGAAAACACTGATGTAAACATGTGCAGATATAATATCATGTTGCAGTTAACCGCTTGGCGTGCAACACATTGTGGCTCCAGGGAAGGTTTGAAGTATTTCAGTCTAATACCAGTGACTTCCAATTAGTTTTTTCAAGAGAGAGGGTGATCCTAATCCTGTGCCATGTTATACGTCACAATATAATGTTCAATACTGACAAAATATTGACAAATTACAAAAAAATAACTTTGTAAACAACAATTGGTTTATAAACTAGGCGCGTCTTGAAGTTGCTGCCAAACTTCAGTCACTGTAATCACTACTGTTCGCTAAAACCATCATAATTTATATTTAAGTATTTGTATGCAAGTATTTGTATTCTTCTTAAATAAAGTTACACTAAATTTGAGATTCGTCAATAAAACAAGTTCTAGTTTTAGTAAACACAGTGCCCTCTGATGAACAAATTGTTATGATTATCCTAAGTTAGAAGGAACCAAGTTCGATTAAACTGGAGAAAACCCTTTAAAGTTGTTTGAGGCTCTTCTCTCCATTGAACACATCTAGCAGGAGGCTGCCAAAATGACCCATCAGAGATTGACGGGGGTTAAGCTCCCATAATCAATATGACACTGCTAAGTGGCCTTTGATTGAGCTGCACGCAGTGTAAAAGGACATTTCTGTGTGCCCAGCTGCTCCTGCCACCAAGACATGCAGCATTTGTCCAAAGCTAAACAGTCTTCTGAATGTCATTGTCACGGGTACATTAACTTTTATATGAGCCTGAGAGACAGACTAAGAGAGAGGATGAACGGCTATTTTCATTAGCGTGGCTGCTTGGAGCCATTAAGGGTGCCGTCGGATGGACAGGAATGATTTGCATGTGCTGCACTAGAGGACCTCAGTTTTTATTCCTTTTTATGCAATGGTGTGGCGAAGGTGGCGGGCAAATTTGCTGGTGAGCCACCTTGTGTCACCAGGCAACTGGATCTGATGATTCCTTTGTTTGGGGTGAAAGGTTGGAAGCACTCTTACTAATCTCCTTGCTTCACAATTAAGGAACACAGGAGAGCAGCTCAAACCGCTTCCCGCTTTCAAACAACAACGACAAAAAAAGAAAAGGCTTGAGAGACTCCTCTATTGTCCGATTTCCAAAGTCCCCACCGCCACCTCCCTCATCTCTCTCCACGATAATCGAAAGGTATTTGCACTGTAAATTAAAAGGGCCCTCGTGCACTGCTGGTTTAACACTGACGAGCTCTCCTAAGATGTCCACAAACAGCTCCAATCTAATTACAGAAGGAGATTTACTTCAAATAACACGCCGGACAAAAGAGCCCTGCCTATTGTTGATGAGGGTCCAGTGTTCCACGTCTCTTTTTCTTTTTCATTCTCTTGGGCGAATCCTTTTATATTCAAAGTCCTCTACCAGCCAAGGTTAAAATGGGCTATCTAGACGTAAGCAACCTCCTGACAAGAGAAACCTTTTTATTCCCTGGATGGCAAAGGCCTTCGCCGATCTTCACCATTCTGTGTTCTTATCTATCCCTCTTTTTTTTCCTCCTTTCTTAACCAAGCAGATCTCAAACAAAGCCGCAGCGGCTGGCATGCAAATGGAACGGGGGGGAACAGTGGTATCCAAGGGAGTCAAGATTGTCCGACAACGGGACGCGCTGGCTGGGGTTGCATTGTGACGTGCAGCTAAGACACATCCTCGGGGTCGAAAGAGGGAGGAAGGGGATAGAGGATATTGGCTGACCAGATTTGCAGCATGTCCTGCTGACTTCCATTTTATGGCCCGTGAATTGCAGAGCCCTCTGGGAGTCTATAATCCGTGCACCCACCCACCCGGCCTCCCCTCCCTGTGCCTATACCACATCATTTTATTGGTCTTTCTAGATGTGTGGCTGCTGTCCGCCGTTCACAATGATCCGTCCATGTGGGGGTTTTTCCCGCAGCCAGACTGTTGCACCACTATGAGCATCCCAATTTGCTACTGGATGCTCCCCTTCCTCATAAGAATACAGCTTCCCTCTCTGACATGCTGTTGTCCCATGGTTTCCTGCAGAGATGCCTCAAAGCGACCGTGCCCACCATGACACTAAGCCTCGGCACTAAAGCTCCGCAGTGCAGGGGCCCAGTTGGTTTTTTTTTAATGAATGAAGCTGGGAGCGGGTGAACATAACAGTGCCAGCTTTCATTCACACATTTTATCTCATTTACACGCAGGCCACACATTTTCTATTCACACAGGCCTCTGTGCATAACACTTATAGTGGCGGCGGATGATTACCACAGAGCGCTGGTCACACTTCAGCCATGCTCAGCATCCATCAGCCAAACTCAGGATCTCCCTTCGCCTGGAAAAACTCATTTAGATCTTATCTGGGTAAAACTTTGTTTGCAGAGGGAGGAGAAGGAGGTTAAAGTGACTGTAGTTGAGGTTGTGCTGCTTGATTTAATTTAGCCATCGATAGCGTCCCCGACCACTTGCACTCTTCTTAGTTTCGAAGGTGAGGGAGACTGAGTGCAGTAAGGAGGGGTAAATAAGGGAGGGGAAAAAAACAAAAAAGATGCATTTGTTTGCAGAGACAGAAATAAAGTGAACTGTGATAATCTCACCAACAACGTGACAGTACATAAACCTACGTGAGAAAACACAGGGATGTATAGAAACGGGGGACACGCTCAGTCACTGATCTTATTAATCCATGCATCTACAAAGCCAGTATGTATTTACTCTATGTTTCAGGATTATGAGTTATGAATAAATCAAGAAGAAACAAACTCTAGTTGTTCCAAACATGTACTGTAAATAGGAAGTTTTGTTGATTTATATCCAATTTACACAAGCATTTATACCATTTCCCCCCCTGAGCTGTTGCAGATGATGGCAAACTAACACACACTCTTTAAACTACCGCTTTTTATCTTTACGTTCTACAACAGCATTAGTGGTTTGTCTGACACTTTTAATCCCTCCTTTTCACACAATAAAAAAAACGACAGTTGTTGAAATTGTAAAACTAAATGATTCAACATCTTTGAAAAGTTTAAGTAATTATTAACCCTTTTGAGACCCACTCAGATGAAAATTGTGTTTTTGGTGTTTTTAACATGTTCTTGTGGCAAAGCATTTCCGAATATTTCTTTATTCAAATTGTTGTGAATGGAAGGCAGATGAAAGAATGCTGTTTGAGCTTATTTGTGACATAGAAAATATGCTGGGCAGATAGGGTAAGGCTGGATAGCTCCAGTATTGTTCACCATTTGTGTTGCACCTGTCAAGTTAGGTTGAGGGTGTGAGGGCCTGTAAGCTAGAGGGAGAGCGCTTAAACAGAGGGAGAGCAAGGATCTTTTGTACCAACGGTCCCGCTCACAACTCCACTCTGCAGAGGCTATGTCTAAGAAAAAAAATGTTTTTTTATTTTATTTTAGCTAAAAACTGCATAATCATAATTAAAAGACCAGAAAATAGACCAAAGGATGACTGAAGTGGGGCATTACCACCATAGTTTTGGCTCCACTGTTGATGTTCTATGGAGTACCATAACTCTTTAACCGATAACGTCATTCCGACAATTTCTGAAATGGAAAAAAGCTGCTTTGCACCGATACTATTGGCAATATTGGGTTTAGCTTAAAGTGTTGCATAATGACACAAAGCTGCTTTACTCCACATCAGAATCAGCTATTTTATGTTGGTTGTGTAAACACTTTACAACTCTAAAGTGTTCCATATTAATTACATTAATTAAAGAGTATTGGTAATTCAAAAAACAACACTGTAGCTAAAACCTTAACATTAATACATTGATATACAGTGCTCCCACATTTATACACTTTCCTCAGACAGAAATGAACCTGTTCACACTTTCTTTTCTTGTTTAAAGACCAGGGTTGAGCTGCAAACGATCAAAGATTTATTTAGATTTGGAGACATGACATAGAGGAGATTGATTGACAGTAGTCTACAGCCAATCAGGACTCAGAACACAGTGCATTATAGTAAAAACATGCAAAATTGCACTGAAAAAAGAAAAATCAACACAACAGACCTTGAAGAGTGAACCACAACACATCGAGGGAACACTTGCTATTGAACCTTTTAAAGATGTTGGATCTTTTAGTTTTACAATTTATTTATTTGTTATTATGCAAAAATGTGGTATGTAAGAATCAGTAAACCATTCCTACCATTATAAGAAAAGATAAAAACAAACCCATTGGAATACCAAGTACTACTACAGCAAAGTAGCAATAAAAACGACATGAATGTTGTAATTGTCAACATAGAACAGTGGATATGGCACCTGATCCACATGATGGTCCTGAAAGCCCTGCGTGCTCTCCGGGCGGCCGGGCCCAGACTCACAGACGGATAATCTCCCACGTTTCTGTGGACAGCTTGCTCAATTATGAGTGGGATGCTGAAACGGCGAGCATGAGGACAGCGCTAATCAGCCTTTTGACTCACCAGATGACGCCAATGTGCTAGAGCTTTGCGATCAGAAGTCATAATGCCACGCACATCTGCCCTTGAACAGAAAGCGCCGGACCAAAATGCCTCATAGGGATGCAAAAATGTTCTTTATGGCGCTTTGTTGGTCAAAGAGAGGGCTGGGCAGGTACGATGCAATAAACATTCACATTTTGCAGGTATGCATGCTCATTTCCTGTGTGTGCGTGTTTGTATCAGCCACACATGTGTAGCACTGTCTACCCGGGCTGCAAGAATATTTGCTTTGCTTATCGCAGCTCTAATGCTCACTGACAACTTAATAACATCACAATTAACTAAATGCTAAACAGATGCCAGTGCTGGCCTAATGTGATTGAGACAATCGGCACTTTTGACGTGACCCCTGTACAGCGCTGCCATTGGCCTAATTTGCTTGAGTGACACGACTAGACTGGGTGTGTGTGTCTCTGTGTGTTTGTTTTGGGGGAACTGATTGAAAGGCCACCAGTGTGAACAATTTGCAAGCAAGAAAACCAGAAGAAATCACCAAAAATCTCCTGTTTGACAGTCATAACCTGGCATTGCTTTCTGTCTATTCTCCTTCCCTCCCTTTTCCAGCCCTCAATCTTTAGCCAAACTATTTCTGGCTTGAGAAAAGAAAGTGTTTACTCTGTGGCCAAGGCCTGCTGGAATCACACTGTGTTCCCACTAGCTAAACCCGCGATTGCCACTTCATGGTTTGCATATTTTCCTGGTATTACAAGACTTAAAAAAACAGACAGAGGGAGATAAAGTAAGAAAGACAGAGAGAGAAGAGCAGAAACATTCCTATAGTCTATTATTTGAGAATTTTACTTGAGCACTGCTGTAGAGAGATGATTCGTGTGTAAACAGGAACACCAACAGCCGGACAGCAAATTCTTTTGAGGCTTGTGGAGTCCAAACTCATTTCTGCAGATGTCACATGGGAGAAGCAGTCCTGTTGTTTCTGCTCACAGCTCATGCTGGATAGCAGGCAACTGCTCACACTGTGGCCTTAATGTGGCAGCTGAATGTGCAGATTTCAGAGCAAATTACAAAGTGTGGATAAACGATTCAGAGGGAAGCTGCAGAGCTTGTATAATCTATGAATCTGTGGAAGTGAAACCTACATTTCCCAGCAAAAAGACAAAAACTCCCATTATCTGCTTACTCTTAACTTGCAAACTGCTTTATCTGCACATATTTTGACCTTTTTTATTTTTGAGAAAAAGAAGCCCCACTTCAAGCTGAATGTGCTTGTGGCTGGCTTATCAATAAAATACAAGAGTAATAAATTATGGCGAGACCCAGAAGCATCTACTGGAACAAAAAGAGATGAATGCAGCTGTCAGAAGCCGGCAGATAAAGATGGGATAGGGGGAAATCATCAGTTGAGTGCTCAGAACGGTCCCGCTCAGATCGACTGGGAAAGGCTTCACTGAAAACACTAAAATGACACGTTGGATGTCTTAAACACACACAACACTGTTGGAGTGTTGCCTTTTGGTTTGACACAAAATTCACTTTGATTGAAAAAAGGGAAATGAAAGAGGATACAGAAATAATGAACAGTTGGATCTTCTCTGACTGAAACATTTGCTCTTAAAAAAACAAGTTTCTTACACAACCTATTTCAGCAAAACACGGCTCCTCTTGTATGTTTATTATTTTGTGGATCAGATCTCATGCAGCTTGTATGTTAACCGTTCCTTTAGACAAGAAAAAAGAATTAGAAATAAAAGGAAATAGTCTGTAGTGTTTAAAGACCCACTCCAATCACCTTTTGAGCGATTTTTAAAGTGTTCCAAGTGTTTTATCTAATTATGATTATGCAGTTTTTAGTAAAAAATCATAAAATCTGTCATTTACTATGACATATGCAGAGCGGCAGTGGTTCAATTAGAAATTTGCCTCCGAGCTGCGGGCGCCACTGGTGATGCAACCCCGCCCCCTTCTCCTCCCCATTGAGCAGGCAGCGTGAGGGTATTTTCTACATAACAAATACTCTCTTTTTCAAACTGAATTTTTTAGTCTGCTCCTGATTCACAACTATTTGAATAAATAAATAGTCATAAATGTCCTCCATCGTGAGAACAAGGCTACAATAACATGTTAAAAACCCCCAAAACATGGTAGAAACACCCAAAACAGCCCCGTGTTTCCTCTAAATACCTTTTCAAATATCGACTATTTTTTGAAGAATGTTGAATAAAAAAGCCGCTGCCTTTGTTTTTTTCCGAAAAAAGGCCGTAACCTAAGGTGAGTTTATTTTTCTGCATTCACTGCATGACAGTTGGACAGAAGCAGAGCGGGTTGAACAACTCTAAGTGACAGCAGTGCTTTTCCTTTAAGGATGAGTGCTGTGTGAAAGCCAGACTCCTTCTTACAGAAGCCCTGCAGCTGGGCCCAGTTTAGACAGAAAAAAACCTCTAATGTGATGCCACACAATTTGAAGACAAAAACATTTTTATATATTTGTCAGAAAATGTAATGAATCTTAGAAGTGACAGGGTAACTCAAGCATTTCTGGATTTTGTGTGTTGCATAACACAGAGGGAGGATACTTGGCAGTGTTTGTGCATGCCTATGTGCACAAGTTCAGTTGGTAAAAACAGACACATGATCTTTTGCTGCTAGTCCCCCCGGTATTCTGACTGGGACTTGCCAACACCAACATGGAGAAGAGTGCGTCTGTCACGATGATCCCTTAAAACTATCATGTGCTTATTAATCTAATCGCAAGCGCGGAATTTAACATGACTGAGAGGTGTCGAAAGCAGGAGAGGGAAGACAAGTCGGTGGTATACAGAAGTGGAGTCAGACTGCAGCTGATGGGGCCAAATGAAAACATACAACAATAGTTCGTGCTGAGATCAACAAGACTCAGCCACAGAGGCCAAATATTGTCATCGGAGAACATTTGCCAAGGGCTGGAGAGCAGCCAAGAGGCAGGCAGAGATCAAATCTGTCTTTGATGGCCAACAGTAACCCATGCTTCCACCACACAGCCTCTACTGTGCATCTTGTGTACAGTACACACGCGTCCACATGAATACATGAGGACTTGTTCAATTTCAAACTCCAGCTGCTCTTTTAGAATCATCTGATGAAGCTGCTTTGGCTTTTGCCCATCACTTGAACACTTACAGACTTTCACAGTGTCTGAAAGAGGAAAAGAGGAGGGTTTAGCCTGCATCACACCTCAAAGACCCACTCCAATGAAAATTGCGTTTATTGGTGTTTTTAACATGTTTTTGTGGCATTTTTTGGAGGATGGAGGAAATATATTAAGAAAAGTAAGCTCAAAATTACACTTCTGAGTATTTCTTTATTCAAATTGTTGTAAATCAAGAGCAGACAATAAAAGCAGTTTTATAAAAGATTGTATCTGTGATGTAGAAAATAAGCTGCTTCCTGCTTCGCCCCATTCTGATGCATCCAGAGCTTCATGAGCTTCTGCAGCCTTATGTCCCCTACCGTCCTCTTAGATCCACTGATCTGCCTCTTATAAAAGTACCGAAAACAAAATACAAACTTTGAGGGGAACGAGCTTTTGCTGCAGCAAAACTCTGGAGCATTAGGGAGTCTACATCATTGCCTGTTTTAAGTCCTTTCTATAAACTGGGCTTTTGATGCACAGTAAAGAGGTTCCCTGTCTTTTTTTCTGTCACTTTGTACGTTTTGTGCATTTTATACGTATGAAATTTCGGTCTTGTGTGACACATAGGTAATTAATAATAAGTGTTTCTTGTGTTTGTCATTCATCAATCTGCACATATCTGTCAAGGGTCTCAGCCAACGGGTCTTTATGTGAATTCAATTTTGCTGTTCAAGATTTATGGCTGGTTGAGTATTACGCCGTTTATGCGTATGTTATGTAGCTTATGCACAATTATCACATTAATCTTATGCAATTGTGCGTGATTTTTGCGAGATTTGCAGCGTTCCCCTTCTGTTTCACGGACTTTCATTCACCAATGTGTAACTTTCATATTGCGCATACTGCGCGCATACCACATTCAAGTTATGCGATGAACGCACAAATCACAAATAAATTGCATAGAAACTGTGCAATAATCACGCACGGTTTATGTTCTAGGTTTATTTACGCGTTCTTTGTTTATTCGTACTTCTTCCGTGGATTTTAACGTGGGTCATTCATGATACATCTGCGAAAAAGACCAAGACTTCTCTCACTTTTTCCACCCAATTGCCATATGTGCAATATGCACAAAAATGCACGTAGTGGCTGTGTGACACAGCCTTAACCTCACCACATTTTAATTTATTTTATGAAATGTTTGATATATTTTGTTTTAACTTTATGAGCATTTTTTGAACACTTTGATCTATTTTATTTATTTATTACAATGCTTTTTTTTAAATCTCTCTGTCATAGTACACCACTTTGGGTCTGTATGGACAATTAAAGTGCTTTTTAAATAAAGCTTATTATTATTTTTCAAGGAGAGGTTGCTCCGCTAGTAAGGTCCTGCCCACAACTCAGAGGTGAATTACTAATGAACTCCCGCCGCTCTGCAGAAACGATGACTAATTATTTTGACTGAAAACTGCATAATCGTAATTAAAAGACCACCTTGAACGCTTTTAGAATAGTCCAAAAAATGATCGGAGTGGGACTCTAACAAGTTTGAGACCTCACTGTCAGAATGGCAGGAAAAGCAGTTGACTTCTATTCCCATCATTCACTCAGTGCTGGAAGCAAACCAGCAGCCAAGCCTCGGCTCCGTGTCGAGCTCAGGGCATGGATAACACTTAACCTTTGAATGTCACCGTATGTAATATCAAACACAGAAGTAGAATGTCAAGTATCACCTTCACATGAAGGGGGGTGTCATGAGTACATGTGGGGCAGCAGAGGTGTCATTAAAAACTGAAACTTAAACGACGGTGGTGCACTTTAGCAGCCGCCATCGCAGCCGATTCCTCAGGCTGCGATGCGTCGTAGGGGCCCAACCCACTGATGATTCTTTAACTGCTGCTCCTCCAGTTGTCTGGCAAGAAGACATTTCTAGCCATGGCTGTGAGTGCCCCCCACCCCCCTGTCCATTCGTTCCAGACTGGAATGCCTATATTTAGAGTAGTGCTTTCCGCTGTTATGGCTGTTGAATCATTAGCCTCGTTTAACCCTCCTCTACCTCCAGTGAGCTGACTGGCTGAGGGCATACCCCTTAGGAGTAGACCCCCACCCCCAAGTCCTGCCCATGCAACCCCACCTTTGCACATCGAAAGCTGCGCAAAAAAAAAGTGTCGGGGGGGGGGGGGAGGGAATAAGTGGAGCCACTCAATAAAGCTTCAGGGGTTTGGTTTTGGATGAAGGACAAACCACAAGATGATGATAATGCAGGGCTATTTTGGAGAAATGTTGCTGGCCTGAGAGGGCACCGCTGCCTCTCATCTTGTTTTGTTCGACATGCTTGAGTGAAGCAGAGGGATGGTGATGATGATTAGCTGGCTGGTGATCCCCTGACCTTTCCCCCGACACACCCATTAGGACTAAGTGTCTTCATGTGTAGGAAACATCAAAATCCAACGAAGCAGATTGGAAAAACATCTTTGGAGAAAAACTCCAACGTTTTTTGCCTGCTTTTTTTTTCTCCCATTCCTCTTCAGCCTGCCAACTTTATGCAGAAAAACTTCAACTGAGAGGGATCGAGCTCTGAGGGTGTGACTGATTCATTCTTTTCACATTCAACAGAGCAAAATTAACCTGACCAAAAAATATCTCTGCCTTAAGTGTTAAAGAGTCTCGCATAGAAAAAAATACTGCAGTGATTAAAGAATCCAGAGGCAGAAGATTATTTAACCTTAAGAAATGCAGCGAGAAGTTTCTGGTTCCTTTATCAGCCATGCTGAAAACACATCATGTGATCATGGAAAGATATTTTGATACGTCTGCATCCGGAAACAAGACAGTTGAGAGTATTTATCAAAACATGTCAAAGTTGTCCAATGCATTATAAAAACCCAGAAGAAGAAATTTGACAATTAATCCAAGAATCTAAGAGTCTAAACCAAAATAAGCTAAAGTCACAAAAGCAACAAAGATGAGTCAGATTACTGAAATAAAGCAGCTGTAAAAGACAAACTTATCCGTAACGTTTACAAAAAAAATAAAAAGAACAATTTTAAAGCAAACCTGAAAAAAAGGTTTAAAGAGGTTTTCTTTAAAATAACCAGTTTCAGACTCAAGTACCTTATTTTAGAGTGACTGACACATTTTCATCTTTTTCAAACTGCATTGTTCGTCTACTTCTGATTCTCAATTATTTGAAGTGAGAAATATAAACATTTGTTTTTGAGCTTCATTTTCTTTTACCTCAGTGGGACTTTAAAAAACTTAACGCCCTAAAAAAGTTGGTTTGTTAAAAATATAGACACACCGATGACCAGGTTATTGTCCTAAAGCTTCAGATTTTAAAAAGTGAATGCAAAAAATGGAATTAATACTGCCATTTTTAGATTAATCGAGGCTTTACCCTTCATTAAAATGTGTAGGAAGCTCTGTGGATGATTTTAAATGTAAAAAAAAAGCAGTACTTCTTTAGTATCAATGCTTAATATACAAGTAAAAAAAAAGACTAATGCAATTTTGGAAGAAAATGAATTTGAGATTCCGTAAACAAACTAATGCAATCAAAGCCAAAAGTTGTCCAAAAACATTGGTGTGTGCTATTCTGCTTTGACCAAATAAAGTTCATAATAAAGATATTTCATGTTAGTTTTGCTGCTGTGAACTGGCAGCTGACAAAGATGGAATGCTCCACCGCAAATCAAAGTAGACCCGTTTTTGTCACATTATTTTTCTTTTGATCTGTCTGAGGTGCCATACATTATTATACATAAGAAGATTAGTCAGAAAGAAATCAGGACTCACTTTCGTACTTTCAATTACCTTAGACACTCCGCTGTTTGCCCAAAGCCCTAATTTTTCCAGAAAAAAGTGGAATTAGTTTGACACGATCCCTTCTGCCTAAATTAAGGAGTTTGTCAGCAGCAGCTAAACCGCTGTGGGCCATCACACATCTGCCGAAAAGGGATTTACTTCTTCCTATTTACATCTTGGCACCTAGATCATCCTCGTCTTCCCATCTTCGTAGCCGAGCACTGATAAACAACACTGGCCTGCCAAGTTTTCCCGGTCTGTTGATTGCAGCTGGGTCTGTCTTGATTTAGGACAAGTGGGACTAATCCTAGGCGATGTGATCTGTCTGTTAGTCTCCAGCGCCAGTTAGCCGGAGAAGGTTAAGTGATGAAGGTGAAAGAGTCTTTATGTGGCACCTAAACACAATCCCCCACAATATATCATCCTCAAACAGACTGCACTAAATTGGATCCGAAAATCTTTGTTTGGGAGTTTTTCCGTGACTTGTGACCAAGACTCAACTAAATAAGCAGTGCTTACAGTTTAAAAACCACTCTATGAATTCATACAGACTTGTAATCAGCTGGAATCTTCTTAGCAAGAGTAGATCGGAATCTTTCAGTTCGTGATGCTGTGTGTGACTGCAGACTGCTTACCAGTGTGAATCTGCCGGTGAGCCTCCAGGGATTCCTCTGTCTGGAACTGAGCACCACACTGGTCACAAACTATGGCCTTCTCCCCAGCTGCACAGCGAGAAACAAAATAAACGATCAAACTGTTTGCACCACATTTGAAAAATGTATTTGACGATAAAGTAAAATAAAAAAAACTGTAAAAATTTCAGGGAAACATGACAGTTTCACTAACACGACAAATAATAGACAGAAAAAACAAAAACAAAATCTGGTACAGAAGTTAATATGCAGAAACTGATCTTAGGTGATAAGTAGTCAACCAAATTGGGGTTAAAAACATTTTCTTGACAACATATTTCTGATGATAGAGAACATCCTATTCAGAAAATTGCATTTCTGAGTATTTCATTATTCAATCTGTTGTGAATCAGGAGCGGAAGGAAATATGTCGTTAAAAGAAAAAAATTGTATATGTTACGTAAAAAATGTGAAGGGCGGGCCACAAGCTCCCCTTCTCCAAGCTCTCAGCAACGGGGAGGGGAAGGGGGGCGGGGTGGCTCAGCGGCAACGGTTCTGCCCACAACTCAGAGGCAAATCTCTAATGAACTACCGCACAGATAATGGTTTTTGAATTTTGGCTAAAAACGGCATAACCATAATTAAAAGACTACTGGGAAGGCTTTGAAAATCGCTTAAAAGATCATCGAAGTTGGACTTTAATCAATTTACAACAGGAAACATAAAAAAGTAATGTGCAAATAAGTAAAATTTTCAATCAAAAACCAAGAATAGAAAATCTAACACGGTAAGAAATAACATGAAACTTCCTGTTCAGATATTTAAACAAACTAAAATTGAAATGATGTGAAACATTACTACCTTGTTTCATTTATATATGACTTAAAAAAAAAACAATTATAGCCTCTGAGAATACTTGTAAATGAAAATGTGATTATAGTTTGTCCACTGGAGAGCACTGACATGTTCGATTCTCAATCTATGAAACATCTCTCACGACAATGACGTGTGTTTTTCTTAATGTTATCTCATTTTGTCGTAATGATTGAGCAACATCAGGCACGCTTTGTCTAAACTGTCAAAAATGTGGCTGGACACGCAGAAGTGGTCTGCTGATTGTGCCGCATTCATTTTCCCAAGAGCATGCCGCAGTCAGACGGATGTTTATGTGAATGAATCTTGATTATTCCATTCCCTAAGTGTTTACACATGACTATCTGTGTACACAGCATGCTTGTTAATAAACAGAAGGGCGTTTTTCTTTTCTTTTCTTTTACTCTTATATTAAAGCATCTGAAAAGCCAACATAGATAGAATTTTTTAAAACTGAGAGGGTCGTTTTTAGAATTTCATTAGATAATTTTCTGCATTTTATCATTATTAAATTGTCTGATTGAGCTTTTCAGCTGTATAATTTGAAGAGTCAATTCATTCGCCCTCAGACAGGTCAGAATCACTCCAAATTTCATGAATATGCAAATAAAGGCAGACGGTTTCCTCTCATTTGCCAAATGCACTACACACAGCTTCACTGGTCTGAACATTTCTGCAATAAATGGGTCCATATTTGGGCCAGTTTGGATACCGAACATGATACTTCACTCCAGTTCAAACTACAACGCTGCTGTAAAAATACCTGGAAAGACGTTTCTCTTTTTCTATTTTTTTGCAAAACAAATACAAAAAATAAGTGGACAATCATTTCAAAAGCGCACAATTGTTTTAGCGAAACGTATAGACATCTAACATTAAAGCAAACATCACGCAACAAAATGAAACTAAACTAGCCTTTATCTGTCATGAACCCTTTGATAGAAATGTTTTTTATCTGCTTTTTTTTTGCAATATTCGTGACATTTTTTTGCACGAAATAGCCCAGATTTAAAGTACTGCAGCCTTTTCACTCTGGATTCAATGATGTGAAGTGTGTGCCTTAATTCCTCTTTTCTTGAAATTTCAGATTTTTAGAGCCGTCTCAGAGTGCAGATATAATTGTTAAACATGTAACACCTAATAACCCCTAAAATATCTTAAGTGGGGTCTGGAACTCATTTAGTCTTACGCAAAACAGAATAAAAATACTTTAGTGACTATTCTAGAGTCAATCGGCAGCATATTGGTCATGAACAGCTGTCATTTGGTTGTCTGTTAGAGCAAATACTAAAATAATGTAACAGCTGGCAGGCGGGAGAAACAGATCAGTGTCAAAATCAGTTTTGATCTAGAGATTTTTTTTAATTGGTTTTTACTTTTCATTACAGATTTTTGGAAAATGCTGGATATTTGGAGCCTGAATGTGAATAGAGAATGGAGCTGGATTTTTCCCATCAAAATTGTGTTTTTAACATCTTGTGGCATTTTTCTTTTATGACGGGGGAGAAATATAGAGAAAATTTAGCTTAAAATTGCATTGCTGGGTTTTTATTTATTTTAATCATTGTGAATCAGAGGAAACAAAAAAATGCTGTTTGTATGTGTTATGTAGAAAATACACTGGGTGGGTCATAAGCTCCCTGCTTTGCTCCATTCCATCCATTTGTAGACGACTAGATCCATGTACGTCTTTGCCTTCCTCGTCTGAGCTGGCATCTGTACGGTTGGATACCTCCAATTTAGGCCAAAACATTATAATCATAATTAAAAAAACACCGAGGATGCTTTGAAAATAGCTCAAAAGATGATCAGAGTGGGACTTTAAAACCAAACTCGTCTTTAAAGACAGTGTTTTTGCTTTGGGGTTTGTTATCTAACTCAATGTGTGCAGTGGAGCAAAGAAGTGTATTTTCTAAATAACTTTGATTTAAAGTTTCTCTACAATTATTTCAAGAATTTCCACTTTGAGCCTTGCTTGTTCCATTTATTTAAGGAAATAGCTTTTGAGCAATAAGCTATAAAGCTCTGTTGCTGTAAACTTTGTGCCCATGTGCAATCAAGTACAGTAGTGAACAAAGGAAAGAGAATAAGACACGTACAGGGTGTGGGTGTTAAAGGGCATATCAAATGAAACTCGGGCAAGTCATTTTTATGGCTTGGCAGTTCATGCTGTGCATACCATACACACCACACATAAATAGCAGACTTACAAACTGAAGAAATGTATGCTTACTGATTTAATCTTTTATTACATTTGACGTATTAATGTTTAATTTTATACAGTCTAATATTGCTGTTTGACCTTTTTACCTCGCTACTGCAGAATGCAGCCGGCACGCTTATGCAGGCTGCGGTGAACATAAACAGGATGCTTACTTCTCCTTTTTACTGATGAGCAAAACCGAACTTGTCTACAAAGACAGGAAATAAGGCCCCCGCTATCAGGCAGAAAAGCGGACCTAGACCACAGGTGTGAGTCGAGCAGAAGTCAACAATAGGCCACATATTTGACACCTCAGGCGCCTACACACCCTACACAGCAAGAAGTGTGCTTCGCTATACCAAGTAAAAAGGAAATGTTGTAGACTCGAAGCAGTTCGGGCCAGCAAAAGGTCAAGCCTCTTTCTTTGAAAAAAGGAGCCCACATTTGAACGGCTGACGCACCAAAAAAGGACATTGTCAAATTGTAGCCAGGGGATTGGCGGCAACATCACAGGAAGGCAACTCAGCAGCGCACGCCACTATAAAGACTTCTCCGTGTAGGAAGTCCGTGCGCTTTTTGCTCTTCTCTTTGGGGGCTTTCCTCCTTGCTATAGCTCTGTGTTTTTGCTCTCTGTCTTAGAACCATTGTATCAGGGAATAAACTTTGTTAATCTTTAATCGGCCGATTCTGGGTCATCTCTCCTCGAAGCTGAACACGTTTTAAAGAACCTGCCAAAGCGGGAAGCAAGGTTCTTTTCCTTCAAAACACACACATGTTGTTTAACATCTGGATATTGTGTTGTTTAACATCTGGATTGTGTGTGTGCCAGTGTGTGGGCGTCAGCATCTGTCTCCAGAGCAATCTCCCCTGACCAGACCTTGGTTTTGTTCTTGGCATTGCCTCCTGGGTTACGACACCTCCAGAGATAGAAAAGGAACACAATGAAAACAGGAAGCCGATTCTTAAATGATAGAAGAGAAATTCAGGGGATATGGATTGTGAGGTTTTGCAACCGCAGTGGTATTAGGGAACGGCCTGTACTGTAATAAACCCTCCAAAAGCAGAAACGACACAGACCGTACATGACACAGTGTGCCTGCCAGTACAGTGCTTATGCAACAAGTTATGCAAAAGATGGTACGCTGCTCAAGTGGGTGTGACAAGATCATAAGCCTCAGTAATGCAACCTATGAAGCTTGCACATTCTGGATTAATCTGCAGGATCAGATGATTACTTAACAGTTTACTTAACAGTAATAAACTGTGTTCAATAGACTCTGCAGCAGAGCGAAGATGCATTTTAAATTAGCTGCATATATTCAAAAGGCATCATTTTCAGAGTGAGCGTATGGCACATAAGCCCCAAATGCACAGATGAGCATATGGACAAATTAGCCCACGAAAGGATTCACTTGACCTTTAGATGAGAAGACATGTAGTGAAGATGTAGACAGACCCCCCCCCCCAACACCCCCCAGATGAGCCTGATTTGCATTAATCACACAGCACCACTGTTGCATCTTAAACTTTTGATTCATTGCTGTTTGTAACTGTAATTATTTTTGTCCATGTGCTGCCGCTGCTCAGCTAAACTTCAGCGGATTCCTTCCATCCATCGACCCAGGCTTATTGATTGCCCTTGCAGAAACCACCTGGGACAGTTTGACAACAGAAGAGCATTTCTTTTCCACTGGAGCCAATCAATTGTTATCAATAATCAATGCAACCATTATATTTTTATGACTAACTGCGTATACTGCTGAAAAAGTTACAGATTTTTTTTAAGAACTGGTAAAAACAACAACTATGTTCTGCACTTCTCCACACTATAGGGTGCACCAGATTATAAGGCGCATCGTCAATGAAATTATGTCATACATGAAGTGCACCAAGTCTTTTGACATCAATCTGAGTCCCTGATTGGTCAAAGCTTAGGTGGTTTAATTTTCAACAGGTGTTCAATGGCCGCATGTTTTGTAGATAAAGCCTGAGAAAAAGACTTAAAAATGTGCGTAGCAACATGTGAACAGGAGAGTTTTGAATACAGAAGCCCAAGCGCATTTACACTTTTACATTTGCCCCACTTTGACAGAGCGCCATGCACTTCTCAAAATGGCTTTAATATCAAACCATTAAAAAACAAAAAAGCTTTTAAGGGTGGAAAATACAGTACTTCTAATAAGATTGTCAAACAAATCCTCACAATCTGCTGCAACCGTTTAAAATCCAAGTTAATTGCAGCAAAGCTCACTCCTGATTTTAGTTTGAAATTTACACACTTGCAGGATTACCACAAGCACCAACGGTGAGGCAGAACTATAACCAGTCTTCTGGGAGGCCAAGAGGTGTGTGCTAAATGGGCCACGGATAGGGTTTTAGTGCAGGGCATGCCCCTGCTCGCAGCCGAAGGACATAAATTGTCAGGAAATGCCTACATGTTGCTTTGCTTCAAGGACAAAAGAGTTGTGTGAGGTCACTGTGGGGTAAAAGGGGGAGGAAAAGAGGGAGCGCAAGAATTCAGGGTGCCTGCCGCCGGGCAGCCACCCAGCCAGATGCCCGTCACTCTAGTTAGCCAGCTAAGTGCTAACAGGGGGCCCCTTCGCTTGGAAACAGACTCCATGAGCCATTTGCAGTGCCAAATTAAAGTGATAAATCTTAAGGACTCCTTTGATCACAAGAGGGCGAACTTGTTAGTTTGGAAAGATGGGGAACTTGGCATGGTGGACACTCACAAGTTATGTGTGCTCCACAAAATGTACACTAACAGCAGACCAAAGGAGGGGGACTTAAATTTACTTAGGAACCCCAAATAACTTCCTGAGGGCATTATAAGCAATAAAGCATGATCAACGCAAACAGAAAAAAAGGAAAAATCCAAAACAACGAAGGAATCTCCCAAGAAACTCTTACCCAACCTCCCCCTCCAGCAAGGAGTCCTGAGTCACAGCCACAGATTTAGCTGACATAATAAAAGCTGCACAATCGACGTGGAGTTTGTGTGCATGTGTGCTTGGAGGAAGGGGGAGCAGTGTGGTGATCAGGTGCCACATGCCACAGAAGCTGCTTCCCTTTTCACTTCCCTCTCTGAAATATTGCCCAACTGCTGTTGCAGCGCCCTGTGGCTCAGCGATTTCATAAAAAGCTGTAAAAGAGAAGAAGCCAGCGAGGGCTCGCTGCCAATCAAGCAAACTTTCTACCAAGCGCAGCAGCAAATACTGATGCTATGCTTCTGTAAAGTGTTATCTTGATCCGTCTGAACAAGCCAAGCTGAGAGACACTCACTCCCAGTGTGTCGCACTGCTTTTAAAAGGCAGATTATCTTCAGTCTCTGTAAATGTTTCTGTTATTTTTGAGCAGGGCGTTGAGTGCAAGTCAGAAGTGTGTGCTTTAGAAATACTTTGCAATCCCTCATCGATTTATTCTTCTAGAGATGGGCTGCAATATTTTTAAGACTGCCTTTAAGAGCAGTAGGTGAAGGTTTTGAGCTTCTGAAAACACATCTCAATAATCAAATGAAAATCACAACTTTTAGTTTGATCACGTAATGCTAGATGATGCCTTTGTGGCCTACAAAACATTAAATTTGCAAGCACATTTCTTTTGAGAATTGCATGCATGTGAAGGGCCCGGCAAAGAGTTGAAAAGCATAAATTAGATTAGGACCAAATGTGAAATTGAAGGGAATACAGTTGATAGAAAAAGCAAGAAAAAAAGACACAAGCAGCATGATTTAAATCTTTAGCTTACATGCACTCATACCCAAGTTTTTTAGGTTCTATGGGCCTGTAGAGAGTTGTAGACAGGAGTGGCAGCATCTTAAACCTTTAAAACCAGAGTCTACCTACAGTATGGATACTTTTGACTACCGTCAACTGTTTATGCAATTAGCATAATTCCAGCGGATGCTGGAGTGGGTAAAAGAAGCTTTCTGCTGATATCGTTGCAAAGCTGTTATGAAAAAAAAAAGTTTCTCCACGTCAGCATATGCTAATTCACATGGATCGCTTAAACACTCGAGGAGTTATGGTATGTAAAAGTCCGTGCATTATTTAGGTGTATTTAGGTTCAACATATCTGGAGTTAAAGGGCTAAGGGGAGCATAGGCATCTTACAGTTCCCTTGAGGCTCAAACAGTCACCTTAAGGGACGTCTTGAAAATGGATCATACCATTGAGGTGGTAAGTGTATCGTTAAGTCTTTGTAAGGCTAATGGGAGCTGCATGCACTTCTGACATACGGCTGATGCTGTCATACGATGCCCTTACGCCATACTTTAGTTGTTAGTAAAGTGAGAGTACTGGGTCTATACTGACTGCACGTGAATGCAGTGCACATGGGATGTGAATGGCATTTGCAAGTGCCTGTAAGACACCCTAAGGATGTCCACACAACCAACACTCCGTCTAATTTCCTCATTTCTAACAGTCAGGCTGCATGCAAGGCGTGCACACTTATCACTTGAACAGTAATAATGGGCTCTTTGCACACTGTGCAGGGTTTGGGGCGTTCATTAAAAAACAAAAAAACTCTACGACCCGCCTCCATCTGATCTACTTACCCCTTACCTAGCCTAGCTCTAGACTCATCTTTAGAGGGCACTGTAGGTGTGTGTATCAGTATTTGCTATACTGACTCTGCGCTGCTCAGTCTTACACCGAGCTAGGCGGAGTTGTTCAGAAGTGACAGAGGATTAAGAATTTGATGCATTTAGTTATTTTAAATGACATATAGAGTTTGGTTGACTTGTTAACATCTTCTCTATGATATGGTTACCTTGAAAATTGTTAAGAATAATGGTTCATGAGGATGCTGAGCAAGCTTAGATCCAGTATGGACAACAGCTCTCACTCCCCACTGCCGGCTGTGAAAGGACCGAGAGGTTCCTTCGGCGACAGACTCGGACATCTGCGGTCTAGAAACCAGCGCTACCACAGGTCTTTCATTCCCTCCCCCATCATACCGCATAACTCATCTGTATGACCAGGTCATCAAAATTTGCACAATTATTTATCTATCTATTTACTTAATTGTTGTTTTTTTTTCATGCAACGTCTGGTGAGCTGTAATTGTGCTCTCACTTTTTTTCTCCTTTGGGCTGTCATGACGAAGGAATTTCTCGCTATATGTTGCGCTACTATACTAGATTCCTGTTTAATTAGGCTAAATGAGCATCAATGTGTTTCGGTAGTGAAGTGTGCAAATGTTCAGTCTAACTTTACCATCGATTCCTTTCTTTTAATTTGCCTTTTAGGATAAAAAGTATTTTTGTTGGCATATTTTGATAAATAAATTTCTCCCAGATCTTCTTCATTATGTATTTTTTTTTTGGGTGCTGATACTTGTATTCCGGGGTGACTTTTAGGGTGGAAAATACAGGTATCCTGTGTTGCACTCATGAGACATGGCTTCAAGTCTAAAGCAAGGCCTTTTACAATCAGGTCATTCACATTTCTTTTCCATTTCTGTGTCGTCTCTGTTTTCCAATGTCGAGGCTCCACCAGTAATGTGATTACTGTTGAGCCTGGTTCAATCTGACCACGTCCACAGCATTATTCTGGAGTGTTTTACTTAAACCTTACTGCTGTGGGCTCCCGCCCCCCACCAGCAGCAGCATTTCACCATGAGGACGTGAGGAGGATTGTGGATTAGCCTCACAGCCTCACAGGGAAGTGATGGCGCACTCCCTTGCCTGTAATTTGCCCTGACATACAGTACTAAGTGCTTGTTCTCCAATTTCCCTAAGTAATGTGTTGATGGTGCTGCTTGTTATTACGCTCATTCCAACGCGAGTGGCAAATGAAAACCGGGGTGGGGTGATGATGGGGAGACAAAGAGCGAGAGAAAAACACCCTCAACACCCATGTGGGTATTTGGGAGGCGTGATGAGTGTATTGGGCGCAGGAACACACACCAGACGTCACAAGACTCATCCAGATCGGAGATGTGATCTCATAATGCCACCATTCAGAGGCTCTGCTCATTCAGGGGAATATGTCAGAGGCACAGAGAGGCCTTGTTTGTTTGGGCTGACAGAGCTGCTTCTCTTGTGAAAGACCTCATATTTCTGGTCAGCGAAGGCTCATGTGCGACATTTACCATCAACTCAGCCTACTTTTTTCAAAGGTAATGCATACAGTATATTATTATGCTTTAACAGATGCCCTCCATTGGGATCACAGTTTAAAAGAGAATCTTTCATCAAAGACAGTCGCGGAATAAAACACAAGATTTTTTTGTCTTAACACACAAAAATCTAGGCCACCATGTTGAGATGGGAATTAAACATCATCCTCTCAAGGAGATAAAGGCAATACTGCGCCTAAAGCGGATGTTCGTTTTTTTTTTTTTTTGCAAAACATGCAGATATTTTCCCCTGGTTAAACATCTTGCTGACAGTGAGCAAGCAGAATTAAAAATGTCGAGACAGAACTGAAAAAGCAGTTTTCCAGGAAGTCATGCAAAGACCTTCTGTTTCCTGCAGCCCAGTCATGATAATAAACTGTCACCAAGTCTCACTCACTCGTTAAATGCTGTGATATGAACTCATATATGCTATTATATGAGCTTTCAAGCTATTTCATTGAAGAGCGATTTAACAAAGAAGGAATAATAAGTAGCAGAAGAATACACGATATTTACTAAATTGAGGCAATTACTGTTATGCTTTATATAAGTTGCTAAAAAAATTATTTTTGGGACTGCAGTCATTAAAAAAGATTCAATCAGATTTGGTAAAAATGAAATAAAATGTATGAAATAAACACAAGGACACTATTTCTTGAGGACAATGGTGCGTAGTTCCAATCCGTTGAGCATTTTGGTAAAAAAAAAATGTTTTTTGTACAACCTTCTAGAAAAAAAAAAGAATAAAGACAAACAATTATTTGAATCAGCAGGAAATAAAATCCAACCTAGAACTCCACGGTAAACACCACATTTTGGAAATGGTCTGTTGAGTTTTTGTTAACCAAGGAAAAAAGATTTCAGACTTGAAGAGAAAAAAAACCCCACACTGTACGTATTGAAAACACATTTTTTAAAGCACAATGACCTTTAGGAAGTCATTAAAGACTAATGCATACTGTTTTACTCTTCAAACAAGAGGTAATATGGATTATATTAAATTTGAATTCCAATTTTTGTGACCCTTATACTCCTCTATGCAGGGCTATCTGTACACAACGGCTTTTCTCGACCAAGTGTCCGATTGACCCATCCTCTAACAAGTAACAGTGGCTAAATGGGAAATTAAAAATTTAGGCAGAATTAAATTAAAGGGAGAATAAAAAATTACAACCCATCTGCTAATGGCTGACCAATAACGCACATGGCAGTTTTAAAAGTCCAAACAGGGCGGAAGAAAAAGACCCGACAAGGGAAGATGGAACGGGAATGAGTGTGGGGAAGGGAAGGAGGCAGACAAGCGCACTCACTAACAAAAACAGAGCCCGGCTGTTCACTGAGCCCACATAAATGGCTTATGTAAGAAAGTACTCCCAGTATAAAAAAACACGGCAAAAATCCATGAACTCACACCGTCACTAACCCTCCTCCTCCTATTGCACCCCTGCGCACATTGGTCTTACTACCGATGCAGGAACTTTCATTTGGCCAGTTTTTCCCAAAACCCTCAAAGACCCAATCAAATGAAAATCCTGTTTTTGTTTATGATGGAGGACATACATAAATAAAAAGAAAATCGAGCTTTTTCCTTTATTCAAATCAGTTTGAATCGGTAGCAGACAATAAAATGCTTTTTGAGAAAAAAAGTTTGTATCTGTGACGCAGGTGCCACAATCGGTGGGCCATCCATTTGTAGACAAATGAATCCATATGTGTCTTCATTTTCCTGGTCTGAGCTGGGATCTGGCTCAAATCTATATGGCTGGATGGCTCCAATATTGGTTGTCATTTTTGTTGTGCTGTAATGTTAGGTTGGGGTTGTGAGGGTCTGTAAGCATGTAAACAAAGGGATGATGAGAAGTGTGTGCATGCTTACTTAGCGCCAATGGTCTTGCCCACAACTTATAATGAACTCCTGCTTCTCTGCAGAAACTATGTCCTTGAAAATGACGCAGGTTTTTATTTTATTTATTTTGGCTAAAAACAGCATAATCACGATTAAAATGACCACTGGGAATCCTTTAACAATACATCAAAAGATGATTGAAATGGGACTTTTAAATGTTTCCAGAGTATGTATTGGATTTAGAAGTCTTCAGCATAAAATGAAAGTACAGTGACAGCTAAAAGGACACTTATTTTGGAAAATAGACACTTGTTGTGGCACCTAGGAGTCAATCTGGTTCACGTACAAAAAAGCTAAAAACACACATGGCACAGTTCGGCATCAGAACAATGAGTACAGACACCACACGCTTCCGTATCGTCTTCATCCCCTCTCCTTTGCTCTACCTTCACCGTTGTAACGAGCTCTGCTGTACAGTTTTATTTACACCAGCCTCTTATCAGTGCTACAGCAGCACAGAGGCTGCCAATTGGAGAGGACAGGCCACGGTACTGCCTGTACCCTGTTGTGGAGTAGGTGTATGCTGCTTGTGCTCCCAGCACACTTTTATCAAGGCTGAGGAAAGTCTGGGCCAGCGCCAGGCTGGGTCTTAAAATAATAAAACATACTCAGAGGCACAGAGGGTGGATGACTTTGAAATAAGGCGTCGCTGACACCATTTGACACAGGTCTTGGAACACACGTGTAACTTAAGAGGGATTTGTATTCAAGGATGCAAAGAGGAGTAATCCCTCTTAAATCTTTTCGACAACCATTTATTTGTACAGGCACATGGTTTATGCTCTACATTTTTAGAAGAGATAAATTATAAATATAAATTCCTGAAAGAATGAGCCAAACAGCGGCATACAAGCAGCTGATGATTCCACAGTCAACGTTCATCCTAGAATAGTTTGAAAATCTGCTAAAGTGTGAGGATATTTGACATCTTTTGAAGCACTCCACTGATCACAGAAGAAATATAACAAGAAATGACTTACCAGTAAAAAAAATAATCAATTGGTTTTATGCCAGTTTTGGATTCCATGTAGGCTAAGATGGCAAAAGAGAAAACACCTAAAACCATTCCTATTTTAAGCACCTACTGTATATTAGTGCGTATGTTCAATCAAATGATTGAAAAACCAAAATCCACAACATTTTTTTGGGTCACAATTAAAAAGTTGTTCCAGTATTCCTGAGTTGCTTCAATCTTCAAAAAGCAATATGATAAATTCACCAAGATGGAACTAATAACAAACCCATCTAGTCCTGATAGCATCCCATTTGCCAGAGGATTAAATAATAATGACAGAAGGAACTGTAATGGGACAGGATGAGGCAGTGGAAATCTAGGGAGCATTTCTTGGAGGAGTACAGGATGCAGAAAACTAAACAAAAACAGAGGAGCCGCAGGAAGAAAACACTGTTGTACACAGATGATACTGTAGCAGCTATAAAACATGCAGAGAGCCGCCTAATATCAGCAACTCACACAGGCAGGAATGACTTTATAGTGTGGGCAAACACGGCGATATAGATAAGAGAAGATAAACTCCTATGGAGGGTGGATGGGCGGGCGGGAGCATTGGACAAGCCATCAAAAGCTCAAAAACATGTTTGCTCCCGATGATATTGTTATCAACAGGAGGGGGAAAAAAAAGAAATCAAAGGAGGACGAGGAAGAGGGAGGGAGAGAAAAAGGAGGAAGCAGATGAAGACAGAGAATATTCAGGTCGCATTTGACAGCTTTACGGTCTGTTGCACTGAATGCGATGTCTGGGGACGTGGCAAAGCAGACAAATATTGACTTGCAGAGCATTCACATGTGCACACATAGGCCCACTTTTTTTTGACACACACACACACACACTGGTGGGGAAAACACACAAGACACTCCCACATGAAGCCTCTAAATTCAGCCACGTTTGGAATGGATGAGCTCACATTGCAACATCATTCACCCTTGTTTCTTTGCCCAGCTCAACCTCTTAATCCATTTTGCCTTCAAACCAATTTGTTTGTCCAATAGGTCACAGACAGTTTCCTGCCCTCACTGTTCCTTCTTCTTTTCAACTGTTTATTTCTCCCTCCTCATTCGCTTTACTTTCCCTGAATGACGCAGCCATTTCCAGAGCTTTTGCCCCCTGGGAGATCGAGGGCATCTCAGTCCACGCAGTCATTTGCCCAGCCCCTACCCCCTTCCTTCCTTTCCTGCCACTAGTTTCTCCATCTTTTTTTTTTGACTTTCAATAAAAATCGTTTTATTTTCTTTTTGCAAGAAAAATAATCTTAAAAGATTTTTAATAGCAAAATAATCCCAGTTTAAGATAACATGTCTGAGTGACTGGAATTTCTTCTTAAAATATGATTTTTGTTTTGCTTAAAAAAATCTGCCAAATGGGTAAAGAATTTTTTTTAACTTATTTCTAAGGGACCTGTCTTTACAGTGCAACTATTTACCTATAGCCGTATCAACAGAGGGGATTATAAAGATATTTTATAATTTTATATTTTTATCCGTATTCTATGGGAAGGCTAAAAATCAACCGAAATATTCATTCAAAAAATCCATTTCAGTTTAAATCCTGTTTTGTAGTTAATCTCATTGCCTACCTATTGGTTTAAATATTATACTTCAGTGGTGGAGCTATAACATTTTACATAGGGGGAGGGAGAGAGGCAGGAGACTTCGGAAGGGTGGCAAATAAGAACTTGTTCTTTTTCAATGAAGTAAATTTATTGTTATTTTTATTATAATTGTTGTTTTTGCAATGCTTAAATAATCTTGTAATGATAATTTCTTATTTTTTGTCAATAATGATACCAACATTAGGTCAACACTTGTGGGGCAGAGCTTTTTATGGCCCCCTTGTAGCTCCGCCCCTGCTATATTTGTAGATCTGACAATTTTGGTCAATGTTTAATTTAATAATTCAGTATCAAACAGGCTTATTTTGACAAATGTTAGAAACATTATCAGGAAATATTGTTCTTATGGAATTGGTTTCCAGGGTACAAATCCTAATAAATGTTCTGAATCTTTCAATGTCTCACCAATGATTGGTGGGTTTGAGCTAAATGTCACAGGCGGTGGTCTCAAGCATAAAGTTTACGTTGGTGCGAATAGCTTTCGTTTGCAATGCCCCATGGGCTGACATAAATCTGTCCAGCAGCATTGTATACCTTTGTCTGTAAAGTAAGATGGCAGAGTGCTGGAGGTAATGGGGAAATAAAGAAAGATCCAAGTTGTAAAAACCTGTAATTTTCTCAAGTTAGAGAGCACACACACACAAGCATCTTAGCCCCATTACTGTCCACTAACGGCAGTTACCATAGACTGCCAAAGACTGATCAATTTTTTCTCTTCTTCAAAATCTCTATATAGGTCTTCAAAACCAGGCCTTTTCTCTTCCCAGACTCTCCCCAGGGGTAAAATGTGCCACATGTTTTACACTTTTCTTTCAAAAACCCCTTGATTTAAAAAAAGAAGGCAGAAAATGAGGTTTTGATCAGGATCCCTGTGCTCCTACGGGCTTCAGACGCGAGGATCTTAGGTGGATTATGTGTGTTTGTGTCTCGGTACAAGATTGAGCGTGAAAAAGAGCAAGACAGGATGCAAGAGACATGGAGGAACCACCTGGGGCTCTCCTGGTGTGAGGAGACAGGAGGTCTGGACAAAAGGGAAGAGTTAAGTCAACCATTTCCTTTGTACATCAGGAACCATCCTGGTCTGACAATGTTAGATGGGTAAAATTTTAAGGTAGTGCAAAAAACATACGTATGTATGTCTTAAAGTCCCACCACAAGTATCCTTTGATCTTTTTTAAACGTTTTTTCTACATCACACTCTATTTCTGTCTGCTACTGATTCACCAAGATTTGAATAAACTTATTAATTTTCTTTATATAGGTCCTCCATTATCACAAAATGCCCAAAAGAACATGTTAAAAAAAACACTATTTATATTGGGGTGGGTTTTAAAGGACAATGCAAACATAAATGCATCAAACTAAATATGAAGAAACACAACTCAAGGCAAGATTGCACAAGGAGATATAATAGACACACCCAAACTCTATAATAGGACAGATATGACCTAAAAGAAACAGACTCCTTTTATGTCCTTTTGAAAGGGTTTGAAAGGATTTAGCTGAAGTTTACAAATGCTGTTTCATAAAATGTAATAATTAATATTGTACAAGTCTTTCAGTGTGTGTGTCTAAAAGTGTACTATGTTCACAAAAACAATATAAGTATAATAATCAAGAATCTTGCAGGTTTAAAAGTCAGGTTTAAAACTAACTGACTGGTCAAATGCGAAGACCAATAATCAGGCTCCGCCCACTGTCATTGCCAATGCCAGCTGTCATCACTTACTTTCACCGAGGCATCTGATTGGCCAGTTTGAATAACTTGCACTACAGACACATTTTCATGACAAAAATTTTGATTTTTTGCAAGATCGTGTTTAAAAAAAACGGAAGCCGGAAAAGAATGATTATTCTAGGGCTGCACTGTATCTGGAAAACTGGTGATATGCGATATTAGAGATTAATATTGCGATAACAATATAATTTGCAGTACATAAATAAATAGCAAAATAACCAAAAACATCATTCTGATTTCATTGCAACAGTGTAAAAATTATACTCCAAATGACCCCCGTTGACATAGGTGACAAACATCTAACACAATAGGCGTCCATCGGATTGGTCAAATGTATAAAGGGATTTATTTGATTCGTTAAATGCTTCAAGCTGCCATAAGATTGTTTTAACACATTTAGGGTTTATGGTTTATTGCGATTTTTGCCGTCCTTTGCGATATGGATATTGCAGAGCTGGATATTGCGCTAACGATAAATTTGCGGTATATTGTGCAGGCCTAGATTTTTCTATCAAATAGAATGACTGAGTAATAACTGGTTATTCCTCAATAGAAATCTAAGGGATTTTGGCATCTTGAAACCAGAGGGCACTTCCTGTTTGGATGGGGTCAACCAGTCCAGTTCTCATATACAGTCAGTGGTTGGGCCACAAACACATGGCAAGAAGTATCAGTAAAGAACGAGTGGAAAATGTTTGTTAAAAAAGTTCTCCTCTTTTCCTTTCCTACGTTTCAAAACAGGAAATACCATGAATTGCAAAGTTTTTAACAGGGACTTGAGAAAGTTTTCATTGATGCAGTATGTTTGGACTGATGAAACATCAACTAACTGTAAAAAGTGAGGCACTTTCAAGACTAGTCATCTATGGATCCCCGACCTAAAAATAAACACAGTGGATTAGAGTTCTAATTGCAGATCATGTAATTCCCCATTGCAAGAAACAAATACAACTAAGCTGATTTGGAAAGCAGCATTCCTTTGCCACTGCTAAGTAAACACAGTTGGATGTTATGACGCAAAGTCAACAGTTGTGAAACATTTCCACCTTCTCAATAACCATAATGGTTATCGGAATTGTACGTTAAGGTCAGAGCTCTGAGCTAAGTTCAAGGTCAACCTACGGAACTAGTAACCTAAGTGGAGTGTAAAGTTAATGTGTAATCCACATGGCTTTTCTTCTCCAGATAAACAACCAAAAAAAAATATGAAAGGCCATTAAAGCAAAACTCCACCTGTCCTTTGATTATGCATTCACATGCACACACAGCGTTCGACTGACAGAGGCTTTTTCAGATAAGACTGTTAAGCAAACTTGAGGTCACACTACTTTTTAGAAGTTTTATCTCTCAAACGCGCTGTCAGAAGAGTCTGCTGCAACATTTGTAAATTCTTAACCTTTCGTCTGTGAACCCTTCCTGCTTTTTAAATTCTCCTCTGGGAACTCAATTCAGAGTTGTTTCTTCCCCCCCGTCTACAGCTGGGAAGTGATCCAATTGCATTTGAACTTCCTAATCCTTTATACAAGCTTCAAGACAATTCCAAATGTAAAAAAAAAAAGGTTAAATCAAATTAACGCTACCCCACAGCACCTGGATGTGCAGGGCTAAAGCTAGGTCTGAAATATATAAAAAAAAGAATCATGTGCATTAATCCTGAATATTAATATTGCCATGTTTTTATTTCCCTTCTGCTACCATTGACCCATTTTTTTTTAATTGAAGTGTTAATAAAGTTAGCTCTGATCCTGAACACGATAGGCTACAGCTTAGAGGAAATTAATACATTTGCTACACTATATATTTGCTTGAAGCCTATTTTTTTTTATTAATTTCCTTCCAAATAGTTTTAATTAAAGCAAGTCCATTTAGTTTTTCATTTTAGTGAGATCAGAGATGTTGGTCAAGTTGGTTTAATCTGACGACTTTGTGTCACAGTAACAAGAATGCCTTAATATGGAAACAGAAAGCCTGCAAAGGAATAATGCTGCTTTATGTTTTAGATTTTTAATTCAAAATCTTAATTAAAAAACTACTTTTAGTAGCATGTGTTTAATGAATACAATATTAACAGATCAGATCTTTGTAGGCATGCTCCTAAAGATCTTTAAAATCCTATTATGTCTATTAATTGGTTGCATCATTTTAGATTAGCATTAAAGTTTCGCCCTTGGTTTTTCAAGATTTTATTTGTATGTTTTTGATGTGCTTCCCTCTTTAATTATGCTTGTGTTAAGAAGGAAAATATACAATTTAAATAAATCTCTGCAGACTAAAAAAAGACGTCAACAAACTCTTCTATTTCAAAGACCTCCCAAACGCCGCCCAGTATCAGGAATCCTTTTTTTTAACACAGACATAAAGCTTTCATTATTGTATTTCATTTTCTACCAGCATTCATTTGCATATCAAATCTCATGGACAGAGTTTGATCAAAACAGCCCATCTGTCGTCGAAGGGCTAAAAGCCGTTTTCTCCGTCACAGGAACAAAGGCACAAACCTGAGACCCTGACCAACAGTTGAACCCCTGCCCCTGCGACCACAATGCACTGCTGCACAGCCAGCTGCTGGCAATCCGGCAATTGAAATCCTCTTTACAGTGCTGTAAATGCATTTATAGTTCAAGAGGGGACAGGCAAGATGGCTGCATTATTTGAGGCAGAAAATCTTTTTTGAGATGCCGTTCAAAGCCCGGAGGTTTCTGAACCTTCGTCAAGGTTTGAGGAGGTGGCAAAAATTAAGGGCAAATAAAAAAACAAAAAACCTTGTCTTCACATTTTTACCATCTTCTGGAACAATGTCGGAAAATTACAGGGAGCCGGAGAGTTGAAACCAAAAGGACTTTTATGAGTTTTACAGAAACTATAGTCTGTGCTTATTAAAAACCAGTGCGACATTTCCCCTATTCCATTTTGCCCAAGTTTTGAGAACTCACTTTGATCATATTTTAATTACCGGTGCAACAAAAATAGCGAGCAATATTGGAGCTATCCAGTTGCACAGTTTGATCCAGATTCCAGCTTAGACAAGGAGAACTAATACGTACGTGGGTCTATCTGTTTGCTAGAGGATGCATCAGAATGGAGCAGAGCAGGAGGCTTATGACGCAACGATGATATTTTCTATGTCACGAAAAAGCCAATTTTCAAACGCCATTTTTTTGTCTGCTCCTGATTCACGACGATTTGAAAAAAGATATATTCAGAAATGCAATTTTAAAGTTAATTTTCTTAATATTTGTCCATCATCAGAAAATGCTATACAAGAACATATTAAAAACACAATTTTTACTGGAGCGGGTCTTTAAAACTCAATTTGAGTAACTGCTTGACTTGGCACATTTTTTTTATAAACACTGAGTGGTCCAGAACAGCCAGATGAGCAACGTCCCCCTTAGACTCTCTCCCTCCTCTAACAATCTTCAATAACCTGTAAAGATTTAGCGTTTAAAGCCCATTATTTCCTGGTTTTAAGTCACGCATTGTCAAAGGCAAGCCTAAATTTATTAAGGCAGGAGTCTCGAGGTGAGAGTGGAAAACTGGGAAAAGAGCGAACACCAGGGTAGTAAAGCCAGACAAAGAGGGGAGAAGAGTCAAAAGTCTAATCTAGTTAAACCTCCATATACTTGCTGCAAAACAAACAACTTGCTCTTTTTGCAGTTGCCAACAAATTGGCAGTTTTTCTGGTTTTGTGACCAGCCTGCATAATCCCAATAAGGTACAGCTCACCAAACACTTACGTTGGGTAAAAGATGAAATGAGGCGAATCGGAACTAAAGGAGTGAAATCCAGATGACAAAAGATCATAATGGCTTAAAACAACAGGAAAAACTATAAATATGTTTTTTTAACTACACTCAGGTGCAGTGATTTACATACTTGTTTATTCAGTTTGAACCCAAAATCCTCTCCTCCACTCTGTTAAATCTTCCACATAAAACTTAATAAGGGCCAACTTCAAACGGCCAAATTGGCTCAATTAGGGAAATCTCACAACAAGAGCTATTAAGGGGAATAAACCTACCTCAAAATACCACAGGACTTGTAGTCATCCAGCCCATGTATAACTGTAGACTGACACTATTCTGAGATTACTCGTACTTTTCCATGAGATCATCGTGTTTTTTTCCAGCAAACAAGGTGTCAGAATAATAATAAAATAGGTTAAAGGAGAACTTGGAGTGAACATACCCTTAACAGATGACATTTAGATCCTATTAGTTATCAGTTTTGAGGACCAGAAAACAGATTTCTGGCTTTCTAGTTCTGCTGCTTTTGTTTTGGGCAACAATTAAGTAATCGTATAAAAGATAGAGAAAATAGTTTAAGGTATGCATGTGGCTCCAGGCACACATTCCTAATAAAGGACAGACTAAAACACGGCAATTATTGATGGTCTGTTTCTAATAACTAAACTGAAATTGCTGTTTTTTCCCCAGCTGAACTGAGTTTACAGTGACTTTAAAGGATTTTAATTGTTTGTCTTGAGTGAGAGAAAAGTGGGTTTCCACATTTTTGACAAGTTTCCAGTTTGGATTAGCAGTTGCTTTCCTCCTGCAGGGCCGTGCAAACCCATGCGTGCAAGTCTGGATATAGATACAGCAGAACTCATACAGTAGAGGCAATGACAGCTCCTGGCAGGCAGCCAGTAGTAGGGAAGTGTGTGTATATATGTGTGGGTGGCGGTGTGTGTGCTGTGGGGGGGGGAATCAGCTGAGCCAGAAATAGGCCAAATGGTGACGGAGCAGTTTAAAGAGTTGGTCTGGCTTCACTAGGGTTGCTCATGAGGGTTTCCCCTCATTTTCTGCTGTTAAAATGAATTAGAAAGTGTGGTGTTTTTATTACCTAATATGCAATGTTTTAGCTTTATGCTATGAATTGTGCTCATTGAGTTGTCAAAAAGGTAAGTAATGATGAAAGTTGCACGGCCTTAATGACATTTTTTAAATATGCTCAACATTTCTCTTCTGTTAGGTTTTCTGCAAAATGCAAATAAACCACATTTGTGTGAAAAAAAAAAAAACAGTTCTGCCTCCTTTTCATGGATTCAAACAATAACATTTAGCAAAAAAACAAAGTCTATTGTCCCACTCCGATCATCTTTTGAGAAATCTTAGAAACGTTCTAAGTGGTTTTTAAATTATAATCATGACGTTTTCAGAGCATTTTTCGTCTGCTTCTGTTTCTCAACAATTTGAATAAAGAAATGTGCAGAAATTCACTTTTGAGCTAAATTTTCTTAATATATGTCCTCCATCATCCGAAAAATGCCACAAGAACATGTTAAAAAAACATGATTTTATTGGAGGGGGTCTTAAAGAAATGTTGTGGGATAGAGGAGATTCAGACTGTTCGGATCTTTGTAGGATTTTCCACCTTTCTCCTTTCACTCAAACTGGTGGGTGCTCTTGGATCTTTTTCTTGAACTCACACATCTACTCGAGCAAATGCTCCCTTGCTGGGAAAATCCACTGGCATTTAAAGCTGTGAGTCAGGCAGAACTGAGTTTTGGGTCAATGGGCAGAGAATATTATGAGTTAGTTATGCCATAACGCACAGACAGCCTGAGGCATCAATGAACTGACAATGCTGGCAGTGTACTAACATTGCTCCTCTGCTGAATTTATTGTGTTGTCTGTGACCCAGCCATACACAGCTATTACCAGCAGTGATAATTTATTGCCTGGGTTACAAAAAATGTGTACTTGATGTGGTGAAACATTCAACACGACTGTAGCAACCTTTCAAATGGATTATTAAAGGCGTCTTTTGGCAGCAACATTTTGCAACATTTTGGATTATTACATTTTTAAAGGTCTGCAGTCAAAACTTCCCTTGTGTGTGTATAGGTGCAAATAAAAAAAAGGAAAACCTATACGGGGCCCGCATAAAAATTTAAGTTCACACTAGAGCGAAAACTTTCATGCACATTTTTACTACGGGCATGCTAGGTCGTGGTGAACACCTAACGCCCAATGTTACAGCCATGTCCAAAAGGTGGTGTTCGCGTGATAAGAGTGCGCTCCTTGCTGCAGCCTGATTGTTAGAAATGAGGAAATTATACAGAGAGTAGATTGTGTGAACATTCTACGAACACGTATGTATCACGTGCACACTCCGTGCACGCGCATTTGAGTGGTCTCAGTAAAGGACTTTACCTTACTGATTACTAGAGTGCAGCGTAAAAGGGGAACCGTACAGCATCACCTGTATGTCATAAGTGCGTGGAACTTACGAAAACAACATGGCTCACCTCCTACCTGCACCACAATGCTACGTTCCACGTTCATGATGTCCCCTTGAGGGGGCCATACAAGCCTCAGGGGCACAGTATGACCTGGGGTCTCTATTAAGACGGACCCACTCCTCCATAAGTCTGAACAACCCAAAATCCCACAGCACCAGAACAAGTCAACTGCCTGTATGGGTGTGACCAAAGTATAAGTCATTGTGTTTGGTTGAAGTTCACAATTGGTTCTCATTTAATTCATAGTAAATGGTAAATGGCATATACTTACATAGCGCTTTTCTACCTTCCTTTACAGTCGTAGACCCATTCACACACACATTTACACACTGGTGGCTGCCGAACACTGGCGCCCGCCTAACACTGGCGCCCGCCTACTACCAGAGGCAAGGTGGGGTTCAGTGTCTTGCCCAAGAACACTTTGACACATTGGGGGCAAGGCAGGCAAGGCGGGAATCAAACCCGCAATCTTACACGCAATCTGCACCACGGCCGCCTCCAATTTATGCTATTCAGCTATTGTCCAGGCCTATATGGGTGCATGTGACTAGAGCTTGATTGGTGTATGTTAGACCTGGAATCACTGCTAAATAATCCCTGAAGATAATTTGAAAGACTCATCGGCAGAAAAACAAAAATCTTGAAGCACTTTTTAAAGATCTTGATAGGTAAGAGCTATGTCATCTGTTTGTTGCATTAAATCAAAGTACAGGTGACACCAAATCCTCTGGCAGCAACTCGACTGCATTTATGAGGTCAGGCTTGGAAATCTGTGCAGACAGCTTCAAAAACGGCATATAGACAGCTAACTAATAGTTGCAAATCGATATGCTCTGTACCCCCAACCCCCCAAATATCCCCTGGGGAGTCATCCAAAAGCCTGTTTACTCCGCCATTGAAGTGCTTCATCTTCTGACCAGCCGTATTAGTATTCTGTAGCCACTTGCTTGTTTTCAACAGTTATAACACAATATCCATGCTTTGCTTTTATGTCGCACCTCCCAGTGGAATTAGCAGCATAAAAGCAATCCTTGTGTGTCCTGGCTATTCCAGATGGCTTTGGGAGTGCTTTTATCTTTTCCCCTCTGCCTCACTCCCTCTGCCTCCTTTCACTTTCCCTTGCTCCTCTTTCTTCCCCCCACATGAAAGTGCCGCCGGCAGATCTTTGCTTAGCCGGGTTCATTCTCTCTTCATCCGAAAATATAAAAGTTTCAAAGAGCATTTCATGAGGGAGCTCTTCCATAAATGGGATTCATAGCTCTCTAATCTGTGCTGCGAAATTGATCTCAAAAGTTTCCCAGAGCTATTGGCCAACTTACATAATGCAATAAAGGGTCGTGCCTGAGAGAATATTTACTTTTATTACCATTTGTGTCACAAACAATACAAGCACCCTGGTTTTTCCACTTGGTACCATAAAATAATTTATGTACCCCAGAAAGAAAAACCTTTAAAACATTTCATTAAAATTTACACAAAGAAAAAAAAAAGCACAAAGCCAGTTTGAAGAGAACTTTGAAAATCAAAAATGTGACTATTAGATTTTAAAAAATAATACAGAAGGAAGCACAAAAGCAACATTTAAGAGCTTATGCTGTGTGAGCTGGGCAAAGACGATGCCCTGTGTGATTATCAATTCATGTGATCGTCACATGGCGCTGTCGAGATCTGCACAGAAATGGAGGAAAACACACAGCCACTAAATACAGCCTTGTTTTGAAGCCCTGGGGCATGGGGAGCGTCACAACAGAAAAACAACAGGACGAGACATGCGAACAGAGAGCGGGACTGTCCACTCTCACGTCAAACCTGCCCAATCACACACGCTGTCGATAGACAATGAAGGAGCTGTCAGTTTTAAATGATGGACTCTAATTTCTGCAGATGTCAGGGCATACCACAGGCTCATTGCACAAACGGCAACAAGTGAAAATCTAATAAGCGGTTTGCGTCTATGTCTAGCTGTTATATCATTACCAGAACAAAGTGGTACTGTTTGGCGTTCTGCTGGAGACTCCAAAACTCCAAACTCTGTCACACGTTGGCCAACTCATGGACAACTCTCCCTTCACCTCAAGGAGCCACTTTGGCTTGGGAACATATGCCTGTGACAACAAGCAGATCGCTGCTCTGATTTGATGAGACACTAATCATTCAGGAGGCAACACAGAACAGAATAGACAGATCACCCAGCACAGCGCCCTCACACAGAATCCTGTATTCTTCAGGTTTAAAGACCCACTCTGAGGAAAATTTATAGAAACATTTATAAAAAAATAATAATGTTGAAATATAAAATAATGTTGAAAAATAGATTACAGTGTTCCCTCGCTATTTTGTGGTGTACCTTTTTTAGCGCTACTTTGCATCCTTTTTTTTGTTTTTTTAAACAGCACACTGTGTTTGACGTCCCGATTATAGCTGTTGGTCTTGTCAATGAATCTCCTTTGTGCCGTGTCTCCTGTACAGATTGCGTTCATCTTGCCAAAGTTAGAATAATCTTCAATTGCGATCAAGTCTTTGTTTTCATTCTATAAACCTGGACTGGTTTGAACTTTGAGAGTTTAAACAAGAGAGAAAAGTGTGAACATGTTTGAGAAAAGTTTAGAATGTTTGTTTTGTGTGTGGAGTTTTACAGCACTAAAACATCTGTATTCCTACTTTGCAGGTTATTTATGTAACATATTCTCCGCAATAAACAAGGGAACAACGCATTGGTGAAGTAGGATATACGTTGCTCCCTGCTCTGCTCCATTCCGATACATAAAAACAATTGGCGGACGATGCTTTTCTCATCTGAACTGGTATCTGGCTCCAAATTGTATGGCTGGATTTGATTTGATTTGATTGGAAATTGTTTATTTCAAGCAATCAAATAGGAATAATACACAACAATACAATCATCAGTTATACATTCATACAATAACTAATCAAACTTAGTATAATTAGACATATTAATAAATATTGCTTGAAAGGGAGTGGAAGGAATGAAACTTATATAATCACACCCCTGCTCTACCGTAACCATTTTATTACATGATTTATTAATTTCCGGTTCCTAGCTTTTATCAGACAGAATTAAGAATCTCGAAATATCAATAAAAGCACATGATAAAGATGAA
Source organism: Oryzias sinensis (assembly GCA_037389245.1). Taxonomy (NCBI): domain Eukaryota; kingdom Metazoa; phylum Chordata; class Actinopteri; order Beloniformes; family Adrianichthyidae; genus Oryzias; species Oryzias sinensis. The sequence goes on from CM074497.1 coordinate 4,636,231, forward strand.
TTACTTCAATTATTTTGTAAAAAATAATCCAGAAATCAGCATGGCAGTTTTGATATTGCTCAATATTTTTGTTGTTAGGGTGGGGGTGTGAGGGGATGTAAGCTAACTGCAGAGCATGTAAACAGAAAGCTCTCAGCAACCGGAAGGGGAGGGTTGCTCTGCGCAACGGTCCCGTCTATAACTCAGGTGAATTCATAATGAAGTACTGCAGCTCTGCAGAAACTATGTCCTAGAAAACAACACATATATATCATTTTTGGGTCAATACAGCATAACCATAATTGAAAAGGGGAACTGGGAACGGTTTGAGAATAGCTAAAAAATGATCAGTGGGACTTAAAAAATGCAAATTCGAAAAAAAACAAAAAAAAAAACAAATGCGGGATACACCATTTTTCTTTAAAGCCTTGCATGAATGCACGGTTCATAAAAACACAATTTTGCACTACAAGAGTTATACATTTATATTAAAAAACTGCTGCTCCCACTGCCAGAAAATAGCAAGTGAAAAATGTCCTTTTTTGTCAATTTTTCCGCTTTGAATATATTTTGCGAAGGTTTCAGGGCGTCACAGGGGGTCCGTAATTATAGTAAACACCAAGAGCCGATATTATTAATATGGAATTACACTATTGCATGTACAGTGACAGGACCAAAGCATGACATAAAAGCTCAGTGGTCACATTTTGCTTTTATTCACACACTTTTCTATCCCTGCTGTCCATGCTAGTTCTATACTTGGGGCAGAAAATGGGTTTGAAATGTAGAGTTTGTGTCTGGCGAACACTGTCATGGTTACCACATTGAAAATCTATTGATTGTGTCATTACAGCACACACATATGCAAACACACCGCATGATAAGGAGCTCTGACATTCTGCTAGCTGTCCAGCATAAATGTCACACCGTCGGCGTGCACGCACACACAAGAGTGTGTGTGTGTGTGCACGTGCTGGAGGAGGTTTTACAGTTAGGCTCAATACAGCTATGCCGGCGCACACTCACAAAGCAACACAAATCCATACTAGCCACAGGCCCCTCTCCAATCTATTTTCTGCTCAGCTGGTTTTAAATGAAGTTATTATGACTCATTAAAATGCCCACAAGCTTGTGGAAGTCGGCCAATTACAATTTAAATTTAGCCTCCTGCTCTCACAACCTTACCACCTCTCGTCACTTACAACAAACCTCTCATCACCGATGCAGTTTTTTGTTTTTCTTCTCCTTTTTATTTTGGTGGAGGGGCATTAGCGATGCAACCAGGAGGTCTTTCAAGACCTGCCCCCACAAACACAGCTCATATGATCACAGATTCATGCAGATTACCACAGGGATTTACACAGATACATGAGAAGACACTTGCAAGGATGGAACATATGTTTGGGACACAGATTAAAGAAACGAAAAAATATAAATCAAAATGGGTTTATATTGACATGCTGTCCACATCCACAGACCAGAACTTCCTCCAAATGAGGAAAAATACCACTAATTGCTAGACAGAACTGAACAAACGGACCTTGCCAGCACCACAAGTACATACTTCCACAAACAAACTTTATTTGGTAAACTTCTCATGCTTTTTCCCAACCATGTGCTTTGTCACATGGAAAATCCAGAGTCGGTTCACAAAATATATGCGATCGTGCAGAATTTATGTAAAAGTAAACATTGAAATAGTTTGTTTTTAACTGTATTTGCATGTCTCATGTTTTCACTTCCAGTTTAACAGCACATTGCAATCGTTTAAAATTATAGAGCAGGCATGGAAAATACTATTTAACCTTACATGCTTTAAACGGGTATTATGCATCTTTATGGAAATCTGAGTTTCTAGTGTTACTTTATGCTCTTCCATCCCTGCATGAACGAAACAAACACTTGTTTGCTAGAGGACTTGTAATCAGTGATGTCCTTCTGTTATTCAGGGACCCTGAGTCTAAAGGACCCTCAGCCTAGAAAAGGAATACTAGAAGACTGGACTGAGCAATTCCACCTGATCCTGCTTCAGTCCCCCTTGAGCAATGCTCACTGTTTAGGCAGCAAGAGTCCCCTCAAACACACACATGACCTAATTTAACACCACAGTCTGGAGCAAACAAACGTCTGCAGCTTTACATCTTCCACCTCTTTTTGAGTTAATGGCGTGTGCTCTTGGTCTGTGAAGATGTGTGTGCTCGATTCATGTGGACACACAAGTTTCTGGGTGTGTGCATTCTACAGTATCATTCGAATTTCCAAGAGAGCAAATTAATTGGCAGCCCTTTTGCAATAATTGACTTTTACCGCACACAAACACACACATGCATTAGGTACACACGGTGAGCAATCACATCTCACTCCCTCTGAAACACACACACACGCACACACATGCTGCTTGCTGACAACAAAGCTGCTGGGAGGAGGGAGGGAGGGATGATGAAGCGAATCCAAAATTCAATCGACTGTGTTCTTGTTTTGAGCAGAAGGCACACAGTGTACTGTACTGTGAGAGGCCATAAAACTCTCACTCTGCACACAGGAACACACACACACACACACACACAAAAACAGCCCTTGGTAGACACACAGACGTTTCAGCAATCACCCTCCATCAAAACACTTTGTCTCGCATACAAAAATAAGACTTGGCATTGGAGCGGAATACCAAATCAAGCCCATTAAGGGAGCACAGGGGCACTCGCTACTAAGCAACCAAAAGGATTTAAAGCAGCAAAATCTCTGTAATAAAAGGAATAGGATCAAGTCCTTCAGTTTTTTTTTAATTCTTGTCTGAAAATAGAGAGGTTGGAAAAGTCAACTCCATGCCTTCTTTCTGCCTTTTAGATTGATAGGATTTGTGAATAATCAACATCACAGGAGAAAACTGCAGTTATTGGATAACAAAATAATTTTCTTCCAACAATTCTTGGTAGGAAGTAGAAATGTGGGGTTTTCAGAAGACAAAGAGGAGTCTATTAAAAATATGTGAACATTTTTAGCCAGTCTTTAGACAGAAAGTGTTTTGGGTGTTCAAGAAAGGTAGAAAAAGGCTATACAAGTATATGCCAATAAAAAATGACGATCTTTATTCTATCGTAAGCAATTTAAGCTAAAACATTGTTAAAAATATATATATATATATTTTAAAAAATGAAAATTTCTATCTAAAAGATATGCGAAAAGCCTGTTCAAAAACCTGCATTCAGTGTGTTCTTGAATGCTCGGTACATAGCATGACATTGCACTCTCTCCCTGTCTTCTCTCTATTCTGTCCATTCCAACCAAAAATGTAAATATAATTAATATAAATTTTAGCCCGATTAATGTATTATAGAACTGGACTAAGCCAATGTGACTTTAAAGTCAATTCAGTCACCATTTTTCTGCTATACCGACACCTCTGTTTGGAGCCAGATGATAACAGAAAGCAGCAATTGGTCTGAACCGGTGTGCATCAACATTTCTCTCTCTGGCAACAATTGTCGCCAATCATGAGTGAGTATGGTGCAAGGCCACACCCCTACCACTTTGAGTGGGCTCAGGAGAACCTGTCAATCAAATGTTTTGAATGTGTAAGTCGGGGGTTGGCATCGGGGCCAACATGTTAAAAAAGGTATCAGACAAGAATGGTTATTCTGACCAATAGAATGACTGAGAAGCAGCTGTTTGTTTCTCTATATAGTTCTATGGGATTTTTGCTTCTTGGAACCAGCGGACACTTCCTGTTTGAAATGCCAGGGGGGAGAAGTAACTCAGTCCAGTTCTCTTATGCAGTCAATGGTTTAGCAAAAGGGGTTCATACACATCGTGTGTCTGATTCATTAACCTTCTATTGTAACAGTAAAGTCTGTCTAACACAAGAGGCCTTCAGCTCGTATCTGCTTGTTCTGCAGATGTACACAACAAATTATATTAAAGTTAGAAAACAAAAAAAAGCATATTTCATGGAATTGCCGCTAGACACTTAGAAAGCCAAAGTCTTATCAATAAGTATACTTTCAGTCTGTAATTTTAAATGTGCTAAACCTGAAGAGCTGCTGAGCAAAAACACACATGAGAATGTGCTGTAATGCACAAAATTAAACCCTGGAGTTTCAGCTAAATCCAACACAGCTGCTTCCAGGAAAGCTGCTACAGGTGTCAGGTGGAGCAACATGACATTTAAGGCCACCAGCTATCCAGCATGAGACTGGATCCAGACAGAACTTTCAGAGGACTTTATCACACAGGATCATCCTTCACTTTCTGCTCAACCAGGCGACTCTAATGTTTTATTTCTTCAAAACAACTTATTTTTCCCAGAAGAGGAGAAGCAAAGGAACACCGAGTTCTGGATAAGGGGAGCAGCTGCCCTGATGAGCACGTTCTTGATCAAGTCACATTTACTCAGGACAGAGGTCTAACAATCCAATACGGCTCATCGGTCTCTGCCAGGCAACTAAAAAAAGAAAAAAAATTGGTTTGACATCCAAAGCTGATGCTGCAATATCCTAAGTGGATCTCCATGTTGTGTCACCTCACACTCGTGTGTCCTCACATGCCCCCTCATATAATATGACACACCAGAGATTTATCCAGCTGCAGGATCCCTGTGGTGTTTAGAAGAGCAGCTCAACAGGTCAGAGAAATTATGGTAAGACGTGCATGGTAGTTTAAGTTCACAGCAAAAGCTGTTATTTCATTCTACTTGAGACACCCTATGAAGGAAAACAACAATGACCTACATGCGTTCACATCGGCTGCAGAAAAATGTACATTCAATCCCCATAACACTTTTAGACATGTATTTATGTTTTTCATCTGAACTGTGTCTTTTCCTGCTACTTTTGATAGCACTCACATCAGCTTCCTGTCTCTCTTTTCACTCATGCATGCATACACAGTCGGGCGTGCGCACACACAGAAACACACTTTTAGGAATTTGTGGCCTGGAAGGCAGTCAAGTTTCATTAATTTCTGAGTTTGGGTACAGTACAGTGTGTTCCTGGACTCACATCTGCGAGCGATCATAAATGCTGGAATGCTGGCAGAACATCCAGACCTGCCGGCACAAATATGTCGTCATGACTGTGAGGGAAGAGCCGGCAAAAGGCCAAACAACCGGCAGAGCCAGCTGCCAAGCAGCCAAGCAAACACCACAAAGATGGAAACTGAGACAAAGAGCAAAAAGGAAAGCGCCCTATCAACTACTTTTCTGCATTTTTTTTTCTCATCTGAAACCCCTGGACATTTCCTAATGCTCATTGCTCCTACAGTCAGATAAGGATCAGATTGGAACAGAGATTAGGATTGAGGGAGCCAAGTGAAACAGCTGGCTGAGGGTGGTGTGAAAATGAGCCATAATATTGAAGCAAGTGAGGCTGGAATAAAAATAACTTTAAAAGAGACATTAAAATTAAAACTTAAAATCCGCAAAGTTGCGCTGAGCATAAAAATTGGAACTGTGTTCCCCCTAAAAAGCTTAATATTCAGAAGTAAAAGACACAATCTGACAATTTTCTGTTTTTAATAGTTCAGCAATAAAAACTAAATTCCAAAACACTCCAAAAACCATTTAATGTACTCTTGAAATATACTGTGTAAACTTTATTGACACAGGGATGCACCAAAGCCATTTACAACCATACCAAAAGTTGGAAACTGCATTACAATGTAGTCGGAATTTCTAGATTATGACCTAAAGCTATTTTTTTGCATAATGAAGCGCCAAAAACTTTATTTAGTAACAGGAAAACAAATTAACAACATAACAATTAAGTACAAGTTACAACTATGATCTAAAGTAGTTTTTGGACTGCAAATTTGTTTTAAAGTCTCAGATATTTTACACACAAGCTAATTCATCTTGGTTGTTAAGATAATGTTGTTAAAATGCACATTATTAAACTAATAAAAAAAACATCTTAATTTTCTTAATAAAAATATTTTAGGGTATCCTACTAGGGCTACATTTCCATTTCCTTTTAAATTTCACAATAAAATCCTTTTAGTTGTTGTTTCAAAGTCATTTAAAGTCAATTGTTAAACACAACAGCTGATTTTCTGACGTGACAAAATAGCATGATACTAAGCAAAACATCTCACTATTTCTGGTATTTTCTTGCACAAGTAATACCATCAGTTTTATTCTGGCTGGATTAAAGGAAGAACAATTTTACATTTTAGAAATTAGAAGCATTGATGGCTTTCTAATATATTTCTTTAGAAGTTTATCGGAAATAATTAGTAAAATATTGAAATTGTTGTAAGAACCCTTGCATCATATCTTTTCTAAAACAGTGTGAAGCAAAAACCTAAAGTTAAGGTGTATTTCATAACATATTTATCAGACAATTACAGAGAAGCTCATTTTACTTTGGTGAAATCTCTATACAAAGTGAATCAGATAAAAAAAAAACAGAAAATGTAGATTTCATCTGCGTGCCTCAGTTTGTTTTAGTGACAAAAGCCTTTAGACTTGGAAGACAAAAAAATCTGAAGTGAAGCTAACAGGTACTTTAGTTCTCTTGATTCCAGGTGACACATTACAAATCTCTCCATTCAGATCTCATCACATTGTACCCTTAAGCAAGGCACTCTGTCTGCCACTGCTGGCTAAATGAAGATGGACCCCCCTTTCCTAGACACACACAGTTAGCCACTTCAGGAACAAGTAATATGGATACATATTGGAAACAGAGGTTTAAAATGTCTAAAGCTGAAAAAGGCAGAGGGATGAAAAGTTGGAGCAAACACAGACAGCCATGCGGCTCTTACAGGGTGAGTCTTATGGGTAATCTTGTTATGCTGCACCCGCATGCTTACAAAACAAACTGTAAATCTTATAAGCCTGTTTTTTTTTTTTTTGTGTGTGCTTTTTTTGATGAGTTTCAACACATTCATCTTGCAAAATATCCAAACACACTCAGGTGGTTTTTGAAACCAGGCCATTTTGATGCAGTGAACCACATACAGCCCAACTTCTCCAAAGCAATTTTAATCATGCAAAACCTCCATAAAACAATGCTAATTTGATGACTTTTATACTAACTGAGTTCAGTAACTTTTACACCACCTGATGTTGGTAAACGGTTCCCACTGGCATTTCTGCACTCGTCTTTATTTTAGGCCGAAATCACAACTGCCCTTACGGGTGGATGTGGCCTGACTGCGGGTGAAACTAGGTCAACCTTTACAGGGCAGGTGGCCCGAAGGAAATATCAAGGGCGTATCCCGTTTGGTGAGCCCATAGAGCAAAAATGGTCATGCTTATTTTTTTCTTTAGGCCTACTGTGACCGATAGGTCATAGCGAACATTTGTACAAAACGTAAATCTAAGTAAGGGTGACGTAGGTGAGAAGCAGGCGTGTCGTATGGATTTTATAATTTTTGTCAACCCCTTTGAACATTTTGCTCTGTGCAAGGAGCCCGTTAGTGCTAATCAAGTGATAAGTGTGCAACCTGACTGGATGGCTCCGTTGGCTGGGAGTAGGACTGGTGCACAAGAAAGCTGGGTTCCCCATCTTAGGGGCGCAATGAGCTAAAAAATAATCCAGTGTGGGTCCTAAGGCGACGCCATAGAAGCTGCTGCCTTTCTGGGAGTCACTAAAAATACAGGCTTGATAAAATGATCTGGCAACAACTTTTTTTTCCACAAACCAGCTTCAAACAAAAGTGAAAGTGTTGTCCTTTGGTGCTGCCACTTCTTTACATGTACTTTGAAACCAGAAACACAGAGCAACATGTCCATTTATTTATTTTTCTAATCTTAGAGAACCCATGCGGTTGTATTTGAATAATTCAGATAATCGTAACATAAAGAACATGCTAATAATTTAACTAAACTCGTTATATATCACTTCAAATTACTAAATCGTCAGTGTCACTTTAGAACAATTTCACCGAGCTCGGTGTTAGACAGTACTTTTTTTGCGTTGTGTCAGTGGCAAATACTGATACACACACCTACAGCACCCTCTAGCAGTTGTTGCTATTTATTTTTTAAAAATGGCATATAAGTCGCACTGGAGTATAAGTCGCACCCCGGCCAATCTATACAAAAGAAATGCGACCTATACTCTGAAAAAAAAAGGATGATAGTAATACAACTGTAGAGACAGCTCATGCTCATATGATGCACGATGATGAAGATTACGCAAATGAATAACAATACTGAGAAAAAAAAATTGTAAAAATTATAGCAAGTGTGTTTTGTGTGACTTGAAAACTGCTTCTTTATAACTGCATATGCTGTTTTCAGAGGACGTTTACCTTCGAAAACAAACTTAAAATCAATCAATGAAACGGCACAAAAAGGAAGTAAAAAACTTCTTAAATTTTGTTCAAATTTGACAGTTCAGGTGACTTTCATACAGTTATGTCTGTCCTGTCAATAAAGATCAGTGTGATTTAAATAAATGCAAAGGAGCTAAGTCCCACTTCATAATCAAGCTGACTCCCCCCCCTCACCTCTTCTGCAGGATGTGGATCAGCGAGGGCCGTCAAACATGAAAACGTCAGGCAGAGATAAAAACAGAACAAAATAAACACAAAACATGGAGAGGACAAGACGAGAGGGAAAAAAAATATATTGGCACAACGTAGACTGTACATACAGTACTGTCAGCGATGGCAGACGGCCCAGACGGGCGAGCTGCCAAGTTTCTTTTCTGTGCAACAAGTTGGAGAGACAGACAGATGTGAATATAGACGGGTAGAAAGTGAGACAGATAGGAAGTGGAGGGGAAGGAGCTTCTAAATACTCCACAAGCTGCGCATACCAAGAAGCCGCTCTTGCTTCATTTCTTCAATGTTAGGTCTTTTCTGAAACAAGCTGAAGGATGGCGGTGGAGGAGGAAGAGGAGGAGGAGGGAGGCACGAGTTGAGGCTTTTGGGACTCAGTGAAGTGTCATCATAACAAAGGGATATGATAAAAATCGAGATGTGGTGTCAGACTTAGAAAAAGCCTTGAGAGTCAAATGGTGGAGGAGGCGACGGGGACGAGAGGGACTTAAAAAAAAAGTGGCATAAAATAAAAAAAGACAAGAAAAACTATCAAAGAAGCTTTGCCTCAGCGCTGTCTCTTCCCTAACTGTCGCTTGTCTCGACACAAGCGCTCGTCTTGCCTTTTACGCCAGACCAAAGCGGCGATGAATCAACACTGATGTGTGTAACAGTACAGGTTGATGTTGTGCATTAAGACAGCCTTGCACGGAAAGAGGAAAGAAAAAAAAAAGAGAAAAAAGTTTGTGCACTTGGTGCCACCATTTCTAAAAATACACTGCCCACATCTTCCGCTCAGTTGCCTTTCTTAAGGTAAAGTATGTGGTTCTTCCTAGAGTTTTCATAATTCTTTTTTTTTTCCATTTCAGCTCCTCTAAACAGGCATATATAAAAAAACAAAACAAAAAAACTGCGAGTTATTATTTCATAGGGGATTTTAATGATAACACTTTTTAGTGACACCATTGGTAAATTAGTTTGATTGTAATTCTATAATTATATATCCACTGTTCAATTCTGATGGAACAAATAGCAATAAAGTCAAATTCCAGATTTTAAATTTCTTCAGTACATTTTTTCTTTAAAAATTCTTGATTTTTTTGGAAGGTTATATAATAAATGGTAATATGTGTGTTCCTTATTTGGACAATAGTTAAAAAGGTAACACTAAAATGTATGGCAAACCTATTCGTTTGTCACAAAGGTTCTTAAAGATCTTGTAACCAATCCATCTTCCTGTTTTTTAAAACTTGTAACAATAAAAGCCCCCAAAATAGGTATTTTTTATGGTTGCACCACATGATATTGAATAAAAGGGGCAGAAAACGTATACGCAATTTACAAAAATATGGTAAAGGCCCAATGTCCCTTTCCCCACGCACACGACACATGCACACACTGCCACTAACCCATAACCACCAGGAGCATTGTGGGGTGCCATGTCTTGCCGTGGGCGGGCAACGCACATACCGAACCTACGATCTTCCCTGCACCACGGCTACCCCAGATACAAATAGTAATACTTTCAAAACTCAACAAAGGAACACAAAACAAATGGGAAATCATGTAAAATGGAGCAAAAACATAGAAGTGAATAGATATGTCATTTTATAGATTTTTGTATGTGTCTGGCAAGTCACACGACATGATAATTTAACACTTTGAATGAGAAAAAATAATATTTTCATGAAAATTAAAACGTCAGTCTCCATATATGATTTCTTTTCATGCATTAAAACATTTTATCCTGTAATAAATTTAGTTTACATCACATCATACCACTATATCCTTTTTTAAAGCGAATGGATAATTCAATTATTTTGTTTAAATATAGAAGAAATCTTCACTAAATGTTTCAAAAACAACTGCCTCAAAGTTCTGAAACAACGTTTAGGTGAAAAAGAAATAGATTTACATTTTTCTGGTGAAAATAAAGACTTGTTCCACATCCTGTAATGATCCTAAATGGTTTTAAATGGTTTTTATTATTTTCAGATGAAAGTCATTTCTCCTCTTTTTACAAACAGCCACATATAAAAAGTCATGTGAGCTGATGAACCCTTTTCTTGTAAATAAGAGTGAAGCTAAATATGTTTGATTTCAGGAAGGAACTTCTTCCAGATGTTGTGGTCAAAGTTGTGACATTTTGCAACAGCAAAAAACAAACAAAAAAACAATAGAAACCATTTAAGCACCAAAGTTTCCCCCCTAAAAACACAACACGTGTCGATCCAAAAGCCTATAGACTATTTTAACCAAAGGATAAGTTTAAAGACACACTCTGATGAAAATGGTGGTTTTAACATGTTCTTGTGGCATGTTTCTCTTGATGGAGGATGAATACAAAGAATATCCATCTTAAAATAGCCTTTCAGAGTATTTCTTTATTCAAATCGTTGCAAATCAGGAGCAGATGAAAACATGCAGTTTGACAAAGAGCTTATTTGTGACATAGAAAACTCACTGTGCGAACCACAAGGTCTCTGCTCTGAGATCTCAGCAATGGGGAGGGGAAGTGGGGGCGGCATTGCCCCGCACATACGGTCCAAGCCACAACTCACAGGCGAATTCTATTGAACTACAGCTGCTCTGCAAAAACTATATCTGAGAAAACAACTCGTTTTTATTTTTATTTTGGCTGAAACTATGACATCATACATAAGAGACCACTGGGAATACTTATTTTATTTCGGACTCATACTTTATAAAAAAAAAGTACTAGGACAAGATAAAAGAAAATACCAGGACTATCAGAAAATAGCTTAAAGATGTAAACCAAGTGGGTTTTTTGCTGTCTAACAGACAGCTATTAGTGTCATTTTCTTTCACTGAATATTCACCAAGGGAAAAAATGTTTTAATTTAAAAACAACTTTTAAATCTGGGCCTAAAATACCTGCAAATTCTTTTATCATACCAGTTGCTCCTTAAATCTAAAGCTGTAATTGTAAGGGCACAACTGGAGATAAAAAGCAGAAGGGTTCCCTGTTGCTTGAACAAAATAGATGGTCAGCTTTGATGTTAATAAGTACTGCAACCCTTATAGCTCATCCCTACAATCATCTTTATTCGAAATGCATGGATGAAAAAACTGCAGCATGTCTGTGTTGCTTAAGGTTGTTTTAAGTTGTAATCTCGATAGAGTTCTAGTTAAAATATTTGAAGGCTAACCACCAAGCAGCACAAATCAAGCAGTTGTGTGCAAACATCATCTTTTCTTAGCTTCACTTTATTGAAAAAAAAAACATTTCCTAATGAAAATTTCTTTTTTCTACTAAACTACACACCATGATCTCAAACAAGCAGCCGTTTTACCACAGACACCCCGAGGCCGAACATTATATTTGAAGAAGTACATACAATCATTGCAAACGCGCTGGGAGATGCATGTAAAATATCATTTCCAGAGCATCAACTCACTCATTTTTTTTCCAGTCTTTTCTGCTTTGACAAGTGAGGAGGAAAGGGTAGGGGGTGTTGTATGTGTTCGCAGCAGGGGTTGTGAAAACGGGAGTAATTTTAAAATAAACAGTGAATATTTGCTCAGAGCAACTTTTGCTTGCAACACACAGAGTCGTGCGCTGCGCTGACTGTCTGGCGCAGCGTGGGTTTGTCATTCATCTTTGTCATAACTTAGCAGGAGTGTCAACATCCATCTCAGTCCCCATTTCAGTTCTAGTGAGATATGAACAAACAAAAACCATTCTAGCAATTAGGCCTTTTTTTTTTCCCACCGTGGAGCAGCATCTGAATGAGGAAGGGGGGGGGGGGGTATCCAGACTCTCTGACAGTCTTTGGCCTAACTGGATTTGTGTGTCGTAAAAGTGTGTAGAGGCGGTTATGGTCATGAATTTTACTGGGTTTTCAAGAAACCATCTACAGGAAGAGTGAGGAAACTCTGTGCTGCTGCTAATAGCGCAATCTGTGGGGGCTGCTTGTTGGGGGGTGGGTACTGTGGACTGAGTCCGGACTAATCAATGCGTCCAGTGTTCTGATTTGTACTACTTTTCAGACCTCCAATGTCACAGAGGTATAGGATGGCAGGCTGATGATGTGCAGGCACGACCTGGGTTAAGTTTCCCAGAGCTGCCCTGTATAACTTTTAGCTGGACAGTCATTCAATCACGACGAGGGCTGGTGCTCATTCACATGTCGGAAACTTTCACATTTATGGGGGAAAAAAGATCATTTTAATAGGAGTTTAACTTCTTTCCAAACTTTCGTAAAGATTAGAGGCTTAAAATGTCAATTTAGTGACACTCAGTGATTTTCTCCCATGAAATTTCCACAATATCAGGAAAAATAGCCTTCACATATTTTACAGATTCAGTTAAATTTGAGATTTTTGTGATTAAAAATGCTAACATGGGCTGAAATTCAACTAATGCATGTTTTAACCACTAGTTAAACCAGTGGACCCTTATTCTTGGGCAGCAGACCTTTACCAGTCTGTGGGTCACTTGGTAGCGGGCAACCGTCGAAAAAAATTACAAACCCATAACTTACACTTTTTCCCTTTTGTTAATAATCAGATTCTAAAGCAAGATGTATTTTTGAAAGACTACCAGATTCTCTCCTCCCCATCTGCCTAAGGCTCCAATCACACAAGGCATGTATGACGTTGAAGAACATGCTGTCAGCGCGGCTTTTTCAACACGCTTTTAACATATAGTGTTCAGACAGGTTTAAAAGAATTCAACACCAACTTTGGCTCCGTTTGTGAAAATATTGTCCAACATTAAATCCGTCCATGGCCTAAAGAAAATGATGGGGACCATTGGGTCAAACCCTCTGATCACTTAAATTTCACTTTAACTGTCAGGAATTTAGAACTGCAGGGAGGGAAGTGGAGAAAATGTGCAAATATGGAACCCAATGTCATTTCTTTTAGTGGTGCATTCCTACACTAACAGGATTTTTGAGATATTCTTACATTTTTACTCTTTTAAAACAATGTAATTTAAGTAGAGTAACTTTTCTTGACATTTAAAAACTTTTGTTTCACCTCGGCAAGGTAGGTAACTCAAAACATGGGAAAAAAATACTAGTTTTTATTTTTTTTGGAGAACTTTAAGTTCAAGGGTATGAGCAAAGAGGCTGGTCAGATGAACATTAACAACATCTGTGACAGAACTATAAGAGCTACTCAACGACAGACTACTTTCTGAGGGTGTAGTTTTGTTTTGGTGTATTTAAAAATAATCTGATTACCTGAATGAGACAGCAAATGCATCCGTAGACGGAGGCTGTCCAGGAAGCTTTTCCCACACAGTTCACAGCTGTAGGTCTTCATCCCACTGTGGATCTTCCTGTTGATAAAAATATATAGAAATATATTACCATATACTCCAAAATTGGGAGGAGAGCCAAGACAGATCAGGTGGAGTTCATCGCATGCATATCTCAATGAAATACCTGGCAAAGTGGCTTTTCACACTTTGCAACTGAAAAAACTGTATTTTGATTTCTTTCAATGGAATATGTCACACCTCATCCATCACAACACTTATTCCACTTATCATCTGCATAACAAGTTCTTCAACTCGCACACTTATTCTTTGGCAGGGGTTGTAAGGAGGAGCTGTAAATCACAAAGTGCTCTTCAAACAAAGAACACTTTTAAAATGTCCACACCTTGAGTCATTGGAATGAATACAATACAGAGTAAGAGTAAAATAAAAATGATTTATTCACGCAGCGCTGCACAATAGCTGCTTGGTTTCTACGATGCATTTATTGGGTTGTAAAGCGACAGAGATGTGGATGTCAGGTATGTGATAAATTATCTATTTCCAAACAGACAGTCATTAGGCTGTGACACCGTTTAAGCATACAAGGTCAGACAAAGACTAAGGGTCAATATTTGATTATGTGGTTGTGTGCTGTCTGATGTTATTCAGTTACCTAACCTTCAAGGCTTATCCTTACGACCCCCTCCATTACGAAATCCTCAAAGACCCCACGGCTCAGTACAAAGCATATTATTCTTATGAGATATCTGAAAGTGCTCTAAAGCAATTAGGGTGACACGAATTGCCAAACAACTGCCGCGGTGCCTTAAGCCTCCCAAGAACTGCAAATACTTCATCTTGAGAGAAAGGCACGCACAAACGCCCGTGGTTGTAATGACTGCTTGTCAAGTTGACACAATTTCACCGTTAGGGCGTTTAATCTTCCACAGCGGTCACCCTTTCATAAAGTTGGTAGCTTAAAAACTAAATATGCTCTTCATGACAGTTGAGGAAAACCATGACAGGTGTGGGGGCACCAAAATCATGCACATAAAAAAAATAAATCCACGATTCTTCATGATTGTTTGCATCAGGCAGACGAAATTAAAACGACGTCAAACACGTTTCAAAGTCTCCGTCGCAGAGTCAGGTGGCACAGAAGGATCAGTCAAGAGCATTCTGGGAAAAACAATGCCCTTGATGAGAGATCCCCTCAACTCAGAGGAGATGACAGCCATCCGTCTCAGCAGCTTCAACAAAGCATCAGAGGAAGAGGTGGTGCCACTCTCCAAAAACATGACTGATTGATGTCAGATGTCGAAAGCAAAATTGATTTACAGCCCCAGCTTTTTGCCTTAAGTGAGGTAGAACGAGACTGAAGGAAGATGAGCCAACAGACTGAGAATTGTTATTTCACAATCTTTGGAACAAGCAGGAGCAAAAACTGAATCCAGTGTGACTTTTCAAAATTATTGACTGCATTCCAACACCGAGGAAGATATCTGACAAGAATGTCGTTACAGAAATAGTTATGATAGAACTGGTTTTGTTTACTGGCTGTAAGTTGTGTTACTACTAACGGCTAAATGACAGGCTTTCAGCTAAGTGCTGGCAGTTAAAGACCCACTCTGACGAAAATGGTGTTTTCTGTGTTTTTAACATGTTCCTGTGGCATTTTTCTGATGATGGCGGACATATATAAAGAAAATTGTACAGAAAATTGTATTTCTGAGTATTTCTTTATTTATATCGTTGTGAATCAGGAACAGGCAAAAACATATTTGGAGAAGAGTGCATTTGTAGCCTAGAAAATACACCGGGTGAGCCATAAGCTCCCTCCCCCATTCTGATCCATCCGGTTGTAGACGACTAGATCCCTGTACGTCTTGGTTTTCCTCGTCGGAACTGGCATGAGCAATTTTAGGTTGGGGGATAAGACTGCATGATATGAGGAAACAACTTGCAATGTGCCAAATTAGTGATCAATATTGGGATGATGATATCATTTCCCATACATGAAGAAAAAGCAAAACAAAATGTAATGAATACATCATCTCTATTTTTTGCAACAGTTAGAAAAAGTCAACCTAACTACAAATGACCATCTACATACAATGGTCACATGCTTCAAATAGCCATTTAATTCATATGTTAAGCTGTAATTGCAATTTAAGTCGACTTTTGCGATTCACTTATTGCATAGGCTGATGTCGTGATGACGATAAATTTGCGATACACTTTGCAGGCCTAGTTGGTGGTGAGGGTCTGTAAGGTAAGTATCAGGAGAGGGGAGGCTACACAAGTCAGAGGCAAATTTCGAATGAACTACTGCCGCTCTGCAGTAACTATGCCCTAAAAAACAACATTTTTTTTATTTGGGCTAAAAACGGCACAATCAGAATTAATAAACCCCTGGGAACTCTTTGAAAATAGATCAAAAGATGATTGGAGTGAAGGAAAACGGCGTCTTCCTCAAAACAGAAAGCACATATTGAGCTAATGCATTTCAATGAAAAAACAACAACTTGTTTTTTCCTTAGAAAGTCATGCAGAGAGCAGTAAGATCCTAACCTGAAGAAATGGGCAAACACAAAACAATGTGTTGCTGTTGCGCACAGTTGATTGCAAACTGCACATGATTCCAATCTGCCTCACAGTAACACTGGATATTCTGGTGTGTGAAGGCAGTCAACAAACACAGGAATGCTTCTTTCCTTGTTGGAGAAGAATAGCAGCATTCTGACATTTTCGTCATTTCAAGACCAGTTTTAGTTAATTCTACAAAGGTATTCAGTTAATGAACAGCGGCTCCATATGCATGCTCCATTTATCAGATCCTTTTCCTGATTGTACAACAACTGAGACTGTAAAAGTTCTTCTAAAATGACGGATTTAAAAAAAGAATGCCTCCTCTGCACCTTGTGACTTGATGCATTTTTACGTTTAAAAAAATGCAAAAAAGGTTTAAACTCCCCCAAAAAAGACAAAATATTATAGTAAATAAAGGGGAATAACATAAAAAGAGAAGTGAAAATGAAATTTGTCATCTTTACAGGTATTTAAACCTTAAAAAATGTCCATAAAACAGCATCTTCCTTAGATTTCACTGTCTTTAGGGTGGAAAATTTAATCCGAGCATCAATCAGCTGCCCTAAAACACGACAATTTTTACCATTTGGTTTGTTTTTATTGCCTCTCCTTCCTAAAATACAGTCAAGCTGCAATTTATTTTCCTGCACTTTTTGGTCTGGTTATCCAAGGTGAGGTGCTCCCCTGAAGGAAAAATAAAATAAAAAGTTGTACAGCAACGTTCCAGTGCAGTCTAGTCAAACAATGTGTCACACCCCTGTGGTGGGGGCTAGGTCTAAACATCTCCCAGTTAATTTAGCATTGCACAAGCCATCCCCAAGAATCCAGCCACATGAATGAAGCCTCGCAGCAGGATTTGGGCATTTCTTTAACCTTTTTTTTAGGGTGATATGTGATGTACTCCGTTTCATTGCGATAAGAGGAAAACACACGTAAGTGGAAAACCACAACACACACAGAGCACAAAGCCTTTCAAAGGCCTTTTGTGTCCCCCTTCAATCTGTCCATTGTGCCCCCCAGACAGAGCACTGATAAGGCATGGATGGACTTATTAAGGCCACGCAAAGTGCAACCAGCGCTATGGTTTTACTTTTTTTCGTTGAAATACAGTGCTGATGAGCAAAGCGTGAAGCAGACCCGCATGACTGCAAGTGTGTCTAAAGAGCTACTAAAACAGCCAAAAAAAAAAAAAAAGTCCAACACAATGGAAATTACATCTTTCAGTGCTGTTTACATCCACATGTTTATAGCCTGTACCAGTGAAACGCCACCTCAACATTATTTGGCATTTAAAATTGATTTTTTCGGTCCAGAATAAAAGGCTCTTGATTTTAAGAAAAAACAAATATTTCAAGCAGACATGTTTGCAATTTACCCTAATTGGGTTTAGCAGTAAAACAAAACAAATACTTCAGATTGGAGATGTTGACAATAATTTATTTTCTTTCTGAATCACTGCACAGAAAAAAAAAAGAATATTTTTTAAAACTCATAGGTGACCTGAACATACTTGATATACATCAGTGTTTTGACCAGGCTTTAAGACTCACGCCAATCAACCTTCCATTTTCTTACGCCACTATGTATACTTTCTACAGAGCGGCAGGAGTTCATTAGAATTTCACCTCCGAGTTGTGGGCGGGACCCTTGGTGCAGAGAAACCCTACCCTCCCCTTCCCTCCCTTTTAGTGGAAACGTGTGGAGAACAAAAGAGAGGGCTATACTCTAGTGAGACGGAGTCAGAGATTTTAATGACGGCGTATGAAGATTATATGTCCATCAAAAAATAATACGGCTGCATCAGCAAAAGAAAGAGTTTCTGCTTGGAGAAAAATAACGGACAGAGTAAACGCATGAGTTTTTATCTCATTTCCAATTACATAGTGACGTATATATATACAACTTATAAAAGTTAATTGAATCGATTCAATTGGTAACAAGTAATTGACTTAACTTTATTCAACCTAATTTCTTATGTCTATACAACTCAATAGTTGTTTATACAACTCAAATTTACATATTTATCTAACTAAATGTGGTATCCAAATCCATCCAGACAAGCAAAAGGAATGGTATCCCACAATTCCTTGCGCTGCTGATCTAACAGCAGCACCAAAGTTACACCTACTTAATTGAATTAATTTGAATGAAAGTAAAATAAATGTCTGATAACTATGCATTATTTTTAAGTTGACAGAACTAAAAAAAAAATATTTATCTTAACTGTAGCAAATAATTATGTTAGATTAATGTAAAAAGGTGCATCTTTCCAACGTCCATTATTAATATTATATATAATATTATCTGAGCTTCTTCATCCACCAAATCATCTTCAAATGGACACACCATGCCGCTTCACCTCTCTGAAAACAACCTAACCTTCAACTAAACTTGCTCCAGACCAGGTTATGTTCAGAGCATGAGTTGTTATGGCAACTTGACATACCCTGAAACATACCTCTGTTTTTGGAACCGAAAGCTGAGGTTATCCTCTTCCTTAGCCTCAAACTTACCGTGGTAACTCACATAACCTGCTTTTAGGAAAACCCCCGGGAATGGAGCAGAGCAGGGAGCTTGCGGCCCTCCCAGGTATCTCCACATCATAACAACCGGTAAGATCTTTTTCAAACAACGTTTCTTTCCGTCTGCTCCTGATTCACAATAATTTGAATAAAAACTCAAATAAAAGAATAAAAAGAAATGCAAATTTAAGCCGAATTTTCTTAATATATGCACTCCAATATGAGAAAAATGCCACAAAAACATGTTAAAAACAAAGTGGTTGTTTATTGATTTGTAAAAAAAAAATGAAATATCCTCCAACTAAGCTTAGACAGAGGCCTCCAAACACGCTTTGGGAAATCCCATCGTAACTGCTGGCTGTCATGTTGCTCCTATGAAACACATGATGGAGTGTGTGTTTGTGTTCAAGTGTTTGAATGTGTGTGTGCGTGTCTGTGCGGTGGGAGGTGATTTGAAACAGACTGACTGTAGCCATTGAGGAAGTTCTCATAAAACTCTCTCAGGCCATTTACTCAGTTAATAATCGACTTTGTCCAACAGTCACTTTTGACAACGGTAATAAATTTTAAATTTATGTCAACAAAGCATATGCTGATCACCTTGCATGGTGTGCTTCCTCATAAAACCAGCCCGACTGAGGGCTGCTTTGACTTCACGTGTGTGTGTTTGAAATGTGAGTCGATTACAGGCCCATGTTATTGAGCCGTAACAGCTTGGCTCGTGTAATTCAGAAGTGTTTTTTTCCCCCCGTTGTGCCGCTGGTCTTGGCTGCTCTATATATCATAACTAGTGCTGCATTTGCCAGTAAAGACCCAAGCTTTCCACCTGCATTTCTTTGTAATCCACCAGTTAAAAAGTCAAGCTGAGGTGATCTATTGCACTGCATGGCAAGAGGGGGAAAAAAATTACTCCAGTACGCCGCAGTCCTCGGATGGTTTTAGGTCATCCTGGTTTAACATGATCGGACTTTGACATAGGAAGTGGAGGCGTTGCCAAAACCCTTTAAATCAAAGTATTTAATTTGATACCCATGCTGATATCCTCCCCAACTCAAGAAAATTCGGATTTATTGGCAAAAAAAGTTAGGCTTGTAACTGTTGATCTAAAAGCTTTATCTTCCTCTGTGACTCCAAATTCTAAAAGTTTTCTTACTTTATATGTCATTTTACACTGAATTTTAGTATTTTATCTATTGTAAAGAACCCATAACAAATACATCAGCTAAGAAAATAGCACAATAACAGATCTTCTGGTAAAAACAAAAAGTTGTGAACGAGTGAAAGATGAGTAATATAGAACTGCAAAACGTGGCAAAACATGCAAATTTCAAAATAAAATTAAGTTTGTCATTGCATAAATATGTCCTTGATTTAAGTTCCACTGTTTTTTTTTTTCTGTTAAAAACATCTTTCACAGGTGAAAATTTCTTCAGGCCTTTTAAATAACAAAATTTAATTTAGAACAAAAATAGTGTTTGAAAAAATAAAATTAATCTGTTAACCTTTAACCTAAAAGTTTTTCTGATGAATACGGTTTTACGTAGGACTATTTTTTAAATGAATAAAAGCAGTTGAAATACCCACCCTCCGATGAAAATCATGTTTTTGGTGTTTTTACCATGTTCTTGTGGCACTTTTCTGATGGAGAACAATCATTAGGAAAAATAAACCTTCAAACTGTATTGCAGATGAAGAAAATGCAGTTTGACAAAGATCGTATGTAAAACACTCTGGTGATGGGAAGTGGGGGCGGACTTAATTCGTGCCAACAGTCCTGCCCACACCTCAGAGACACATTTCTATTGAACTCCTGCTGCTCTGCAGAAACTATGACCAAGAAAATGAAACCACAATCGTAGTAAAAAGACCATCGGGAATGCTTTAAAAAGAAACAAAATGAGGATTCGATTGGGACTTTAAATATTTAAGTTATGAGTAAATATTGTTGTGAATACGTTTAAGCTAAAAATTCAAAATATTCATCCCACTGTTTTTCTTTGAATGATGACGGCGACGCTTCCTGTCCTAATGTGCGCGTCGTCCGCATGCCTCATGCATGTCAAACACTGCTGAATCCATCGCCAATGCATGTTAAAGAATTGACTTTGACTGTCCGTGCCAAACACCTCAAGCACAACACCCGCTAATTTCTTTCACTTTTCCCCAACTCCTCCTCTTAAAAACATGGTCTCCAGGGCGGGTGGTTGGCATACATTTCGGGTGGGAATGAAGATGCACAGTCATGTTCAGCTGTCAGAAAACATTTAAAAGGCCCTATATCGTGATAATAAGCCTTTCAGAGTAAATTATATCCATGTATATGATCATTTATTACCTTTACCAAAATAAAGAATGATTTTTTTATGAAATATGACCTATTTTCATAGCTCATTTTCCTGCCCAGAAGTAAGACAACTCAATCTCTGAGGCTCCGCCTTTCGCACATTGTGGGTGGCACCCATTTCATGACTTAAAGCTAGAGTTGGCCTCAGGAGCCTGCCTGCGTTTCACTTACCAAAACAAACAACTTCAGAACTTTTATGCATTTAAAATATAAGTTACTAGCGAATCTCACTATCTTTTTCTCATCCTAGATGGGGCTGTTCCTCACTTTATGACATCACGATGTGAGAACCCACTCCTTTTCGTGGATTAGGAGGGGCTGCTGCTCCGAGAGTAGGTTTTTAGAGGATTACTCAGAGATGCGTGAACGGATCAAAATACTGCTTCAGGGTTGTTTTTGTGAGGAATTAACATTATAATACACTAAAAAGCTCATAAAATATATGAAATATATATAAATATGATATGATATCATATATAAATATGATATAGGCCCTTTAAAAAGATGTGTATGAATTGTCGCATCTCCACTAATGTCAAATGTGTTTTTTGTTTCATTCTGAAGCATTCCCGAAGCGTATAAAGAAAAAAGAAAAGTTGCCAGAAACAACTACCTATACTTGCAAAGCAAAATTAACTTTAGTCAATTAATAATATTTTTTAAAAAGTGTCAAAAAGTCCCACAAGCTTCTCCAGAAATGACACAATAGTACGTCAATTTGGACATAAAGGCATGGGGCGGACAGATACTGTCCCCAAACGTACGAGTCTCTGTCAGGGTGAACAAAGCTGAAATGATGCATGAGGCCGTTCGGTGGCTGATCCTAATGCAGCCATAAGTGGTTTGTGGGTTCCCTGTGTTTTTCAGCATGAATTCATAGTCCATTAGGAGGCTGACCATGTCACGCAAACATGGAACAACAAAGGATGCAAGAAAGACAGAGAAGCTGGGATTCAAATGAGGAGCAGCAAATAATTGGATATAGATACTCGTTTCTTTTTTATCCTCTGACACATCTTAGTGAGTCACGTGTGGTTTTTAACATCTGAGCACATCCAGTCAGGTGAATCAGGTAAAACCAGTTTCTTTTCTGTCATTTTCTCTGTGCTTTTAAGCCTCCTCACTTCCATCGCAGCTCTGTCTACGCTCAATCAAAATGCATCAAGCCGGCTGGCGTAACACCGTTCGGCGTGGGTTGTTTATCCTGAATCCTCCTGCACATATCAATGACTCGGCCCCCGTTGTCTGCCATCGGGGAGACGTTCATATAAATTCAAGCCACACGCGCAAACGCCGAAGCACTCGTGTAGAGCATAGATGAGTAGGTAGGACAGAAGGAAAGGAGAGGAAACAGAAGAATGTGGAGCAAAAGCGCTGCCGCCTTTCATCTTCTTTTTTGCTATTTATAATATCAAAGACACGACAAACAACAAATTTGCCCCGAGGGCATCTCTGGAGGAAATCAGTTATGCCACACTGTCATTGTAAAAGTATTCTAAAGTGTGAGACTGGTGAGGAAAAAACAACAAACATGTTGACTTGCCGTGATAATACACTCCCCATTGTCAAAATGTGACACATGGTGTCAACCTTAAGTGGAACTGAGAGTGATCCTTTCTTGAATTAGTTGCATTTTGACCTCTGGGTGATTGGCATCAAAAAAATCCACAGGTTGTTGTTTTTTTTTTTTTTTTTAATACAGTCTGTCTGCAAAAGGAGGAATGCATAAACAAACAAACATTTTTGCTATGGTCAATAAAATGCAAAGCACTACTTTGTTTAAACGACCGCAAAATACATCAAATACATAGGCCACTTAAAAATATATTCAACCATTCTTAGCCCATTATCAGATTTTCTTTAACAAGCAAAAAAAATATGCCAATTGAGTAAACAAAATCTCCTAACCACAAGAAAAAAATCTAGTCCTTCTAAAATTAAAATTATTTTCCTATTAATACATTTTCTTGACACGATTGTTTTTCTTAAAACAGAACATTTTTCCTTGGAAAAAAGGTGTTTTTATTTTCTTCAGGTTTAGTCTTTGCACTAATCCCTAACTACTAAAAAACAATGAAGTGCAGGACTATATAGTGCCCTGCACTGTATAATGTACTGTATAAAAGCAACCGGAAACCGTGTTCACCAATTTTTTTCTAATTCTTATTTAAATGACATCACGGATTTTTCAAAGTAAAAAATCAAATCAATGAGATAATTTTACGACAATTCTGACGATGAAAACGTTGATGATAGCACTACAAAATGGCAAACACACTTTATAGTGCAGTATGTAGTGCAAACTTCATATTTGTTTAAATTTTATACTTCGTACTTTTTGTTTTCTAATTTTATTCCCTTCCTAAATTTTGTCTTGCTCTACATTAACCCTGACCTGAGAGATGCCAAAGAAAAATTCCGATGTACTGTCTGTGCAAAAGGCAATAAACTTTGAACCTTGATTAGAGAGCGAATTTGGACATAGCCATCGCTTACTGTTCAGTGCAAATTTGTCAGACACATTTATGCAAACAACTGCTTCATGTTGTGAAACTGGTCTTTTTTCAGTCCCCTTGGATCTCTTTTTGCTTTGTTTTCAAGTTACTTCATTCAAAATGTTGTATTTACTGTTTTACATTCCATAGTTGTAAATGTAGTTCATGTCCATGTCCTAGTCTTTGTTATTTGAATCGATAAATGATCATAAAAAACAACTATATAGATATGTTGTCATGTAAAATGATGTAACAAGTCAAATTGTTTTAACTAAGAAAGACAAAGTAAAAACCCTTGCAATTTCATAGTTGTAATGGTAGTTTCTGTCCATGTTCTTCAGTTTTTTTTCAATAAATCATCATGAAAACAAGCACATCTAAATATGTTGATTTAAAAAATGTAACAGGTTTATTTTCTTTCGTCCTGAGTTAAGCATTGCTCCAATTTTATAAAAATCCTGTCAATTGTCTGAGCAGAAATTTACTAATCTTTTGCTTTAAACCCTACAGGTGTCAAAGGAGCAGAAACATAATCACTACTTCTGATCACAGTTGACAAAACGTGTGCAAAAACAGGATGCCACCAAATTTAAGTTTGGTCTGTTAGAAGAGACAGTCAGGCTTTTGCAGCAAAGCAGACACCTGCTTT